>OY755042.1:80779182-81466682 GCA_963576565.1 Aspidapion aeneum | reverse complement strand
CAACTGCTTAAAATTACTGGTAAATTTAGCTTGAATTTCCTGAAATTTGTGAAAATTTTCTAGTTTTATAAAGCTAAAACCTTGAATTACCTGGAATTTTCGAAAATGTTCTAGTTTTGTAAAGCTAAAACCTTGAATTTCCTGGAATTTGTGAAAATGTTCTAGTTTTGTAAAGCTAAAATCAACGATAAATCAAATTTAGCAAATCAATTTTTAGCAATCTTGCCAACGGCATAAAATTTCTGCGGAATCAGCTTGAATTTCCTGGAACTTGAAAGTTTTCTAGTAATATATTTTTATTAAATTTTTAGAAAAATGTCGATATTGTTGTCGAGGCACTTTTGGTCGTTACGAGGGGTGATTTTTATTTCTCTTAACATATGTAGGTCGTCGGCAACATTTTCGTAGAAACTGATGCAAAAAATTTGTCAACATTGCGACATAATATTTGGTTTTTGACCCTTATTAAAAAACAAAAAATATTTTTGAAATGTGAAAAACCAAAAATTAAATGACAGGGTAAAAACTACACCCTCTGTTAAAAATTTAACAGCGTCATTTTTTTCTTCAAAATAAGTTGTCATTAACATGTTTTTACGGAATTAAAATATCTTGTAATATAAGGAAAATATAAACGTTATGTTTTCAAAAAGCCCTTGCATAATAAAAACTACAGGATATGGGAAAAATCTGAGCACCATTTTTGAGAGCTTAAAAAAGAGCACGGTAAAATCAAATTCACATATCGCTATCTTTATTAATAACCAAATTTCCCTTTTAATCCCAACGAAAGTGGGACACGCTGTATATAAATATTTGTGTAAAATAAAGGTACAAAAAAACTGATTTATGACTGAATAAAATTGTCAATATTAAGTAAATTAACATCTCGGTAGGTCAAATCTATGCAGTAGAAAGAGACGAAAGGCGGTACAAGTCGTTGGAGAAAATGGTGGAATCGAGTGGCGCCACAAACGTTAAAACCTTTCACAAAGACATATTAAGTTGCAATCCAGAGGACTTTCCTGGAGTTGAGTATATTTTAGTAGATCCTAGCTGTTCTGGATCAGGTAAGCCTCATAGTAAATCCCTTACAATATTGCAAAACATTTTTCTTAAATTCAAAGCCTTTTATACTTTATTTTTTCTACTTGTGGAAACAAAAGCACAAAAACAAAAGAACGACAAAAGTCTTAGTGAAAACTATTGTCCTATCACAAAAAAGAAAAATCAGTGAAATGATCCATATACATTTACAAAACACGGTAAATCTTAGAACAGACACTGCTGGTCTGGCTCCTATATATAGTAATATTAATATAAAAATGTTCCTTATACAATAACACAAATAGTTCCTAGTCTTCAATGTGATTGTAAATAACACTAATGTTTTCTAGTCTTCGATATGATCTGAAAAAATCTTAACGTTTGTATTTGTAACTTTATTTTCAATTGTATTTTACTTTAATTTTAAAATTTTAACTGTTCATTGTTTTAAATTTTAACCTTGTATGTTTAACCAACTCTAGTTTAACAAAATAATTTTTTAAAACATTTTAGTGATCTCTTCAAATTCAACAATACCACTTTATTTTCCACAAATTTAAAAACACTTTCTTTATATTAGGACAAAAGAGAGTAATATTGATTTTAGGAAACACACAATGGTGAAATATGCTTTTATTTAAGAAAGTAAAAATATAAATAAAGACCTAACCTATTTTATTTGCCTCCAAGTTAAAAGGCTATAAACAATATAAACTAAATTTTAAATAAAAGAAAAAATTAATGTGCAGTTTTTTAAAAGTTTTAGTAGACATGAATTTAGTTTGCTGGAATGTTGATCAAAACATCTTAAGGAAAAACCTTCAACAATTACAATTAGGGAAGGAGAAAAAAAATCATTTAAATTTATTTTAGTTTGCCCATCAATATATTTTCTTCATTGTTTGTTCTTCGTAGAGCTTCATAAAGTCTTAATTAAAGACGAAACGTTGCCGGAAGACTAATTGGTTTTTCTTTCCCATCCCTAAACCCAAGAAACTTTCAGACTACTTCTAATCTTATGACAATTACTACGGATTATAGAAAATAAACGGATTGTATCTAAACGGGTGGCAAATCAAAAATTACCGCTTTTAAGCCGATCCAACTTTAACAAAGCATTCAATCTTCAAATGAATGTTTCTAAATGCTCTGTAGTCCCTTTTTTTTGCTAAAAAAAAATCTCATTGAATTCAATTATATCATCAATCAAAATTATTCTTTACCCGTATTGAATAGCATCTTTTAAAGATATAGGCGTAACTTTGTACACTCCTCTACTATCATTTATTTTTTATGCTCACAATTCCCTTTAAATAAAAATAAGTACACAATCTTAGGCTTTATAACACGAAATAGAAAAAAGTGATGTTGTGTTTAATATGTTCTTTATAGGGATGACAGATAGAATTCAATTCCAAGAAGCACAAAGCAATGCCCGTTTAGAGCGTCTGTCAGGGTTTCAAATAAAAATTTTACGAAATGCCTTGAGCAAATACCCTAATGTGAAAAGAGTAGTTTATAGTACATGTTCTGTGTATCCGGAGGAAAATGAGGTAATATACCGAATCACCGTAAAATAGTAACAAGCCTATTAAACTTTGACACATTGATAGGTTATTTGCTTTGTTTAAGGATGTGGTCAGACAAGTGTTAGAAACCAACTACTTATTTAAGTTAGTAGACGCGAAGACGATGGTAAAAAAAAGTTGGCTAAATTTCGGATCATCAGATTTTGGAGAACTTGGAGAATTATGTCTTTATGCCAAGCCTGAGGATGATATGACAAATGGATTTTTCGTTGCTGTTTTTGAAAGGTAAGAAAATTTTAAACAGAACCCAAACTTAAATTTACCAAATTTAATTTTTGTTCAGGGCCCACGACGGAGACAGGAATCAATTTTTTGACTCAAAATTATATAATCACATAAGAAATATGGAAGAGAGAAGTAAAAAACGAGAAGCCAAATTTACAGAAAGACAAAAAGAATTTGAAAGATTGTATGGCCCTGTCGGAGTAAGCAAAATTGAAAAAGACGAGGAGGGAGATTCTAATGAGCCTAACAATAAACAGATTGAAAAAAATATTGATGTTTTTTATAATGAAGTCTCAAGTAATAAAAGGAAAACTAAACAAGAATTTGATGATGATATTCAGAATGCTAGTGAAGAAGTGTTAGCAAAAGTAAGTAAAAAGAAGAAGAAACGTAAGCAAATCGAAGAAGAGCAAAACACAACAGAAAGTGAAGAAACTGATAGAAAATACAAAAAACATAAAGAGCAAAATGAAATGACAGAAACTGCTGATACTGTAAATAAGACTGTTGACGATGGTAGTGAAAATACCTGTTCAGAAGATCTAGTGCCAAAAAAATCAAACAAAATTAAAAAATATAAATCGATAGATTTAGATACTAGAGACGAGACAGATACAGTTGTTAACTCAAATACTGAAAACTGCAATAATGGAGTTTTATTTGGGTATAATAAAAAGAAAAAGAAATATAAGCATATTAAAGAGGAGCTAAATGTAATGGAAAGTAAAGAAACTCATAATAAAAAGAAAACAAATAAAAAGCAAAATAAATATACAAAAATTGCTGATGCTGAAGATGTTGGCGATAATGCCTACTTAGAGGATCAAATACCTAAAAAATCAAAGAAAATTAAAAAATTTAAAACGATAGATTTAGATCACAGAGATGGGGAAGATACAGTTAATGTTAATGGAAATAGTGAAAACAACATTGATGGAGTTTTCGAAGAGTACGTAACAAAGAAAAAAAAACGTAAGCATATTAAAGAGGAGAAAAACGCAATGGAATGTGAAGAAACTCATGAGAAAAAGAAAAAACATAAAAAGAAAAATGCAAATATAGAAATCGCTGATTCCATGGATAAAATTGTCCAACCTCCTTCTGTCAAAGCCTATTTGGAAGAGAATGTAGTTAAAAAATCAAAGAAAATTAAAGAATATAAAATGATAGATTTAGAGACTGCGGAAGAAGATATTGTGCAAGGAATTTCTAAAAATAAAAAAGATAAACATAAAGAAAAATAGATGTCTAAAAGTATTTTGTATAAGTTTACAAAAATAATACTGTAAATAAAGGAAAAGTTAAGTTTAAATGGTTTTATGAATTGACAAAAACCAAATGAAAAAGTGAGACAATAAACTTATAAAAAAATATCTGGATTGTGAATGGTAAGTCCATTTAATTTTATTAAGGGTTTTTTTTTGGGGAGGGGAGTTTTTCAAGAAGGACACTTATGTAAAGCTTGCCATACGACGACTGTCCTTTCTAGGGTAAAAACGGGCATCCTGTATGTTTAAGCTTTATTCGGAGACAAGATTTGAAAAAATTTAGTTCCAACCTTGATTTCCCAAGTGAATTTATTTTTAACCCGCTTTAAACCATATCCACTTTGAATTGCAAAACTAAAAGCTTGTTCAGATTGCGAGATACTTTTTTGTAGTTGGTCATAAATCGTGATTATCAAAAAGATTGTCGTGGTAAATCAGGGCAAAAATCGAGTAAAAATAGTATTTTTCAATTTTAAAAAGTGCAAGGTGTGGTGGGGCTTGGACATGCAAAACTTTTATCACACTATGTGGCGTAAATTATTTATAAAAATGAAAGCTGCAAAGTTTTGCAAAGATAGAGTGTCTCAAATTCGATTATTTTGAAGTTTCTAGGGGAGAAAAAGAATGACCCCCTTTTGCCAACTTCGAGTTTTTAGGACATGCTTAGGTAAAAAACGCATCTTAATATAGCAAGCCGTTTAGGGTCATTGTCAGTCATTTTTTTATCCCCTAGAGACACCTAAAATCCACCAAACACATTAAATTGGGGACACCCTGTACTCGTTCTTGTGTTGCGTTTTGTTTTCTCCTTTTCATGTAAAAAATATTGTGTGCTCTTTAATTATAAGTATTACAAACTATTACGTCGAAAAAACTGCGTAAAAATATGTAAATATGGCAGTCCTCAATTCGCAAACTGCGGGCCAGGCTTGAGTTTGGCAATAAAAAAATTCGTCACAGTAAACAGAAAATACCCTACATACAAAAGAAAATATAATTTTAGAAAAACAACTTAAAATATATGGGTAAAAAAGTCTAAGACAATGTGAGTGATAGATAGTCTAGTGAAACAATTATTATTTATAGCCATTTAAGCCCCTTTCCAAATTTGCAGATTTTAGCTCTCACCTATTCTCTAACTGTGAGCTATGGCAATCGTGTCAAAAATAAAAAAAATTATATATATTTGCGTTTCAGATGATTTTGAAACTTTTTTATGGCGCCGGCCGTCTGTCTCTCTGTCTATATGTCTGTCTGTAACGCTTATAACTCAAAAACTGCTTCCTCGATTTAAATTAAATTTAGTACTTAGATTGGGTTTTGCCTTTAGATGGCACCAAAATGAATAACATCCACCGGACATGAGCCAAAAAACGATGGTGTGGGTAGATCAAATGTATTCAGGCCCTCTAGAGACGTATAAAAGAGATATGATATTTTCCATTTTTGTTGGAGTACTAAGGGTTTAAAAATATCGGATAAATAAAATAGACCATATTGGGGTCAAAGCAGTCGTTTAGGGCCCTAGCCAAAGTGAGCAAAAAACTATTTATATTGGCGCGGTGTATGCCTGTAAACACAACATTACTCTCGAATAAAATTAAGGGCCAGATCACGCGACTCGCTTAATTTTTCAGATGACATATTACTGTGTTTTAAGGCTGAGCTAAGTTGGTAAACAATTTGTTGGATCCTTAATTTGAATTTGATTTCTGCGAACCCTGAACGTAAGTTACTTTACTTTCATGCAGTTAGTTTCTTGTGCTAATGTATGTACTGGGTGATTTTTTATAATTGCACAATTCTTGTAACTCAGTTATTATTGGAAGTAGAAAGTTCAAACAAAAATTATGACCACTTCAGCGCTGCAACAGATTTTCTTGCTATTTTAATAGTTGCAGGGTACGTCAGTAAGAAGAGTAACAACCTATATATTTTTGCACTTTGAATTAGCCTTTTCATTCTGATTTTAAAAATATATTATATGTCTATGGTGTGACAAATATTTTCTGAGATATAACGCATTTAACTTTGTCAATACTCCTACATGGCAAAACTTGTGTGTACAGAGTGGTAAAACCAAATAGACAAATAAATAGAACGCTTGTCATATATAAGTACGTTTTAAGCTCTTTTATTTGAAAATTGTCTAATAGTTTATTACTTTCTTTACTTTAAAAGGGACATGTTTTTGCACATTGCACGCCATTTCTTAGTGGCTAAGTGGAAATTTCTGGGAAAATTACTAGTACCCTAAATTCAAACTAATTTAAATTTTTACACCCGTGTCATATTTTGCAAAAAATCTTGTTTTAAAAGTTCACACTTTCATAACTTTGACGAATTTCTAATCATAACTAAACTTCAATAGGTTTTTACCTCATATTATGTCAAAAAATACAAAAAACAAGGCTTTTTTGATCACAGATGCAAAAATAATTATGCACAAGAGTCTAAAAAAAGAATTTAGGAATTTTGTGATTTGTTTTAATTTTGTGGTGTATTAAGATTTTTTCTGTTAATTGGCATTAATTGCTGCTTTGTCCGCTAGGACAGTATTCCCTAAAGTTAAAGGCATAATTGGAAACACAAGGAATTAGATACAGGGGATTAAAGGTCCTGAATCTGTTTTGATAAGTGTTACACCATAAATCTTGTCTTGTCTTGATCTTTTCTTGGCTGTTCCTCTCTTAAGGTAATTAGACAGCTCATTTGGGTAGACCCCAAGATAGTCTGACTCTAGTTCACTTGGAGTCCTGATCTTCATGTGAAGTGTTCTTCTTTTCCCCTGTTTTTTGTTTTTCTTGTTATTTCTATTGCCCTGATCTTCATGTGAAGTGTTCTTCTTTTCCCCTGCCTTTTTCTCTTCTTTCTTCCCGTTTTCTTTCTTCTTTTTGTCTTCTTTATACGTTTTAAGTTTTTGCCTTTTTTTTTCCTTTTTTTCCAATACTTTATTTTATTTTCATTTATTTATTATTTTTCTTTTTTAAATTTAATTGATGTTTATATATATAATATTTTTTTCTATATATTTTGGATAGGTGGAAGCAATATTCATACATACAACATAAATTTACGTCTCACAAACAAAATTACACCACAAATCAGTCAGATATATCTAGGGCCTCTAATCACCTGTATCTAGTAGCTTGTGTTTTTAATTGTATTTTCCCCCTGAATGAATAATATCTAACGATTCCTTAAACTGTCAATTTTTTTTTGGTAATTTGGTTTTGTGATTTTTCAAGTTTTTTACTAAAAACAATAAAAATTGTGTTCACAACTTGTGGCTAAGGTGTTTTAGCAACACTAGTTGTATACTACTATACCGTGAATGATGGAATTTCAAACAATAATTGAAATTGACACGGAACAACTTAGTTACCGTGTTAATAGATAAAAATTATTAACTCTAATCTGACATGACATATACTATGGGGCAAAACGAACATTAAGGACTTGATTTATACGAGCTACTTGAGGAAAATTGCCTTTTCTATTTTGCTGATTTAATTTATTAAAAGAAAAATATAGGTTATCATAAATAATTTTAACGACCCTGCGACTTGAATTTATTACGGTAGAAAAAATACGTAATATTTGGGAACTAACATTTTATGACTGTGTTAAGAGTTTCTATGGCATAGAATAGTTTAAAAAAATGACATTTAATCTTTGCTTTGCTTACGGCATGATTCATATGTGAGTGGGCCTTGCAGCCCTTTCACTGCGACCACCAGTGGGTCTATTGTGGCTTTCGCTTACGGCATGCAAGTATATTTAAGAAAACTTTAAATTTAATTCAATTTTAGGTATTAGTTCTTGTGTCATTATAGAAAACATGTTACATTTCGGATCCAAGCTTAGGACAATGTCAGACCAAAAATGGGCAAGTTAAAACCAATTAACATACATACAGGGTGTTTCACGAGCATCGAAACAGAGGTATTTTAGAGTGCGACTACGGGAATTGAAAAGTTTCAAATCTGGGGGTTACTTTTACCCCTTCAGAAACGCCAAGATGCATAAAAAGTATCGCAAAAAGGCGTCTATTACGATGTTCGTGAAACACCCTACATAAATAATATATGACATTAGGTATAATTATGCATTAATTTGAAGTGGCTAAAACAAGTTAGTAAAATTCGGGAAAATCAGAGGTTAGTGTTATTTTCAATACCCTTCATTTATAAACTCGACGTAACTGTCTTAGCTTGACGTTGACACATGCAATGCTCCTTCGTCTTTTACTGAGGAACAAAAAGACAAGTGCGATTGACAAATTGAAAAAGTCATATTAGGTGAAAAAACACTGAAAATTGGCAAAAAATAGCTGCAAGCTGGTTTGTGTATAATTATTTCTTAGAATCTGCGACCCATCCCCACATATTCTTCGTCAAAATCCCCCCTTGAGCTTCGCTAGATATAAGATCCCAAAAGGTCCTGAAAATCAGTTTTTTGCGATTTTCTTGAAAACTAATAACTTTTTTTAAAAAAGTGAAGAACATTTTAAAAGATATATTTTTTTAAAATTTTATTGTTTTCCTACACTGCAGTTAACTTGTTTTAAAATGTTAATACCTTTTAATATTGAGTTTGATCCTCACTTGTTCAAAACACTATGTACTTTAATTTAGTTTTTGTTTCTTTAAAGTTAAATATGGTTTTTGATAGCCTTGGCAAACAATCATGACATAAAAATCAAAAATAATACGAGTTAAAACGTTATGTAAGTTTCTCTGTTTATAATTTTCAACCCTTAATAAACCACCCTTATGTTCCATTTATTTTGTCTAAACTCCTTTGTCACATTGAATATTAGTCAAACACTATCTTTTCTAAAATTTTATAAAAATTACTTTAATATCTGTTAAGCTTTTTCAAATAAAATAAAAGTTTGCGCATTTGCGCGTATTTTACACTGTTTCTATCCAGAAGTTAAATATTTTTAATATTACGCTTTTTTTCTCATACAGTTCCTAATTGTATAAAAATCCCATTGGTGGTCTAGCTGGTATTAACCATTATCCTAACCTTTATTTAAAGTTGGTTAACTTTAAGAAAACAAAAACTGAATTTTAGTAAATGATGTTTGGTACAAGTGGGGATCAAGCCTAATGTTATAAAGTATTAACATTTTAAAAGAAGTTACTTAAAGAGTGGCAAAAAAAAATAAAATGTTTTTTTTTAAATATATTTTTCTTAAATGTAGACCGAATGATTTTGCGTATATGTTCTTTCTTGACTTTTTTTGAAAAATTTATTCGTTTTCTAGATAATCGCAAAAACTGATTTTTAGAATATTTGGGGCCTTATATCTAGCGAAGCTCAAGCAGGATTTTGGCGGAGAATATGTGGGGATGTGGCCCGGATGCTAAGTAATAATTATGAAAAAATCCAGCTTGCAACTATTTTTTTCCAGGTGAATTTCTATATTACTGGGCTATACCGTTAAATTTATAAATGAAGGATGAAAATTAACATAAAGCAAAAGTTACACTTTTTCCATAAAATAACCATTTAATTAGGGTGTAGTAACATGAGGAATTGACCCCAATTAAGCCCTTCAAAAAAATCCTGCGTTATCAGTTGATAAATCAAAAACGCACAGCAAAAGACCGTTCATAGGGCTCTCAATTTTATCGTAATTGTTATAAAAACTCCGCATGCGCGATAAAGATCTTAAATACGTTGCGGTGCCCGAAACCGGAAACGCCAATACAGGAGGGGGCCACGACGTATTTCATAACTTCAAATGTATGTTAATATTTACTGATTCTCTGTCACGAGCGAATCTTAATAAGAATGTTTTTGAATCCCTAGCGAATACTTTTATATAAACAAGATGGTTTAAATTAATGTTGACTCAATCCGAGTTATTAGGCTCAAATGGGGTGAACTTTTACACCAGTATTTACTAAGACCTTAAAACTTAGCATTTTAGACCGGGTTTAATTTTCAAGTCTATAGACTTGATACCGACCGGTTTAAGTATATTTTTTTAGTACTCACAGGACTCACAGGTCAAATAACTGCAAAGATTTGGTTCACCCTAATGTGCAATATGATAGTAAGCATTTCTCGGTGAGTTTTATCTCATTTAAATTCAAATTAACTTTAGAAATAAAGAAAAATCACATAAATAATTTGTAACGAAATGTCATTTTTTGAAAATTTAGTCCGTGCAGTCGTGGGATTGCCGCTAAAGTTGTAGTACCACCCCTGAGGGGTAGTTTATAGTTCGAAAAACAATAGAAATTATATACGATTGACAAAAAAAGCTTATATACAAAAATTTTCAAAGCTAAATAATACATGAACAACTTAAAATATCTGTAGATGCATTACCGTATTAAATACGTATCAATATTGAAATATTGTACAAAGCACAAGATATATTAGAATCCGGTTTCAATTACATATCCACCAAAACAATTGAACATCGATTAAACGTTTTGGCTTATTGGGCCATCATCAACGACTACTAAATAATAAAAAACAGGTGAAACTTCCCAAGACAAACAGTATGTGCTCTCATAAGAGAAGAAAATAAAAGACATGAGACGAACAAAAAATTGACAAACTATTTAAAATTATGTAGTACTATCACATTATTTAGGAAAAAGGAAAACCTGTTTTTTATTATTTATTAGTCCTTGATGATGGCCCAATAAGCCGAAACTAGTCGACGAAAATAAAATAGATAGTAGAGGAAGACAGCGAGTTTTCTTTTCAATCCTTGGAACCTCTACAGAAAGTTATGGAGTACTTCTTCACAATTCTGCACACCAAGTCACGTATATCAGTTGGTTAACCAAACCTAGAGCTTTATGGTATGTGCAATGCAGAGTACAAGGATCAGATCAATCTTAAAAATAAAAAATTCTAAATAAGTTATTATTTTTTTAAATGTCTATAGGTTTTTCTGAAAGTACGTGATCTCAGTAGGGAGCCGAAAGGGGTTTGATTTCTAACACCCTCTTGGCATAAGTTGAGTTTAAGATTTTTTAAGCGGATATAGTATGTTCAAAAAATTTATATTTTTTTCTACTTTATAGGGCATCAAAATTTCTATGCAGATACGTTTTTTGAAAGACAGAAGGCATTTTTAAGAGGGTTTACTATTTTTCCTTTTTTGTATGTTAGAGTTTATGAATGTCTTTAACATAAACATATTACTCAATATTATATACAATATATATTGTCAGTAATTTGTTATGTTAAGTTCTCGAACACACTCCAAAAACTCCATCGAAAAATTTAAAAGAGGCCAACTTTGTAGTAGCGTGTCGTGTTTTCTTATTGGCCTTTAAGCACTGCTTTTCCAACCAATTGAATCACGCGAAAACAAAGTTACGAACCGGCCGGTCTACTCATATTACCTACCTCAAAAACTCAGCTCAAAAAGGTGTGAGTGATGCCAAATATACATACGATCGTATCGTGAGAACAATGAGGCTTCATCGCCAAAATCGATACCGTCTTGTTTTCTATGATTTTATGGTGGTAGTGGTTAGCACCTTTAAAAGATCTAATTTGGCACCAATGTAACTTACTTAAATCTGGACCCCTTGTGCTTGTGTTCCACTCAGATAACGATTAAAACTCTATCTAGTTGATACAACCCAATAGACTTCAATTATCTTATAGGCCAGAAAGTTAGGTATCATAAAAACCACATTATGTCATAGTTGTGGCATCACTGATGGGTAATATACCTTTTTACAGAAACAACAACATACAGAGAGCTACAATGTGCCCGCATTGGCATTCAAACAATCACCGATTGATTAACCCATACCATTTACCATAGATGTTAACTGGTGGGTCCCAATGGTTACCAGTTTTTGTTTGTTTATTGTGACATACTCTTACGACGCGGATTATCCTAGTGCTATTCTTATCTCCAGGCACCATCCAAAACACACTTAACCTAACCTTCACAAATCTCGCTCAAATTCATTTTAAAATGTCAAACTTGCCAGGCTAAACGTCAGATGACTTCAGACCCTCGTAGTATTGTAGTACCTGTTTTCGCAACTTAATTTAGATCTTTATTGATTAATAGCATTTTATTTGTTTCTTATGGTTTCACTGCCCTTACTCGACCTCAAAGTAATATCCTTTTGAGGCTACTTTAGGGAGTCAATACTCCCACAAAAAACGCAACAAGTCCATTTGTGTTGTAGCAAGTGTGCTGTGCGCCGATGTTCTTTTGTTTATCACCGTGACAGGACGGAAGTAGACGCACTTTTTTCTTTGGATCTAGGAACCCGCGAAAATTTGAAAGTTTATAAAAAGAAGCAAATAACGATTTTTTGCAGTTTTGAGTGATTTTTAATTGGTCTTTTAGGAAGTTTTTACAGAAGTTGTGAACATTTATGCAAAATAGCAGAGGCTAGTGACCTACTTTATGCAAATTGACCAACAAAGTGTCTACAAAGTATATTTTATGAAGTTTGCAATGCGGAGGTGTTTTGTATATGGGAATATTTAAATGATTTAAGAAGTTTGTGATTGATTGTTCCCAGCGACTATGGTAAGTCGATTTTTATCTTGATTTATATTCGGTTCATTTGTTTTTTTTTTTTAATTAGAAACATAATTAATTGCAACATAAAAAGATTTATTTTTATGGGTGTTTGCAGCTCTGTAAACTTTTATTTTGTAAGGATTTACTAAGAAATTTGTATTGTTTTCCGACATAATAGTTTTTGGTCCACTGAAACAGTTTTGGTTTTCGGATTTTCATCTGTTTTATTGATAATTACAAATCTAAATTTTTAGCTCATCTTGTAGTTTATCAACTTCTACAATACTTTTAATAAAACAAATACAATTTTTAGCTTTTTTTATGCTTTTTTTAGCATTTGGAAAAAGGTGGTCACATATTTAGCATAAAATATGTTTATCAGAGAGAATATTTTTAGAAAGAGAAATATATAAAACTTATTATAATGGATTGGAAACAGAACAGATATTTTTACTCAAGAGGAATTTGAATTATTTGAGTTCGATGGCCCAAAGTTACACATAAAATTACAAGCGCGCATTTGTAGAAAAATATGCACTTTTAGTTAATAAATAAAGGACTAACGGGATAATTACCTCCCCCCAAAAAAATTTTTAATAGATAAATAGTTTTTTCGTCAACCATTACTTCCCCTAATACTGGGGGCTAACATTTGCAACAATGTGAGATTTTTTAGTTCTTATTTTGTTCTTTTTAGAGGATTGGAAATGGAGAAAATAGACAAATTTTTTTAAGGAAAAATCTGGATAACACATATACATATTGTCTGAAATGAACCTAAAATAATTTTATTGCAGTTTGAAAAAAAAAGTATGCATACACCAGCATGTACAAAATGTTTTTTCGATAGTGATTCATTTACATTTTATATTCTGACGTCATTTTTTGGCAACCGTGTTACCAATTTTCTCCCCGATTTCTGGAAAATTTCACTCGATTTATTACAAATTTTCATTTTCGCCTATAACTACCCCGCAATACCAAGAAGAAAATTTGCATTATTAACTCTTAAATGTCAGATAAAGTCGCATATGCACGGAATTTCGTGCGGAAATTAAATAGCCGGCACGTAAAAGCCAAAGACCATCAATGACTATAAATTCTAGAGAAGAGGCGCAAACACACACCTTTTTTTTTTTTTAATTCGACGTTACCGTTTATGTTTGACTTGGCACAGCTCTCTTTTTTTCTTTTTTTGCTAGAAAAAGACTGAAAAAGTAACTTCGAGTTAACGGGATATACCTCCCAAACTGCGAGCCCTAATTTAAAAAAATTAGGATCACTTTGGTTGTTTCTTCTTTAGAAATCAAAATTTGGGTTACAGGTCGTTGTTAAAAAAAATTACAAAAAATAAGTTTTTTAAGATTTAGAGGCATTTTCAAGGTAAACATGTTTTTTCCTCCTGCTACAACTGTCCCAAAAGCAGGTATAAATTTATTTGGTTTCTATATTTAAATCATGCTAGTAGCCTCCATTGATGTAGAAAAACAAAAGACTTGAATATGAATGAAAGAATAATTGATTGAATTTTAAACTTTTGGCGAATGCGCCGGAGAAATTCGACTGCTTGCACCACGACCTCTAAGGCTGGCTTTGGCAAAACCGGCCTTGAACTATGCTTGTTGATCACAGGGACCTCGAAGTGTGGCGACTTGTATTTTAAATATTTTGACCGCAACGTTCATTTGCCCCTATTTGAGGCTGCGCAGTGGTCGAAGCGAGATCTATTGTGTGCATTATTTTTTTTTGGGGATTATAAGGTAATGCACAGTTGATTTCAACAGTTTTTTTTTAACATCTTAAGACGCATATCAAGCTGCTTTAAATTTTTTAAATTCTCACCCTTGAATAATTGCAGTAGCAGTTGCCATTTTTGTGACTTTTTATTGACACAAAATTTAAATGGGTCTCTGGTCAAATCGATTAAAATATTGTTCTTAGCCGTTTTGTTTCTCCAAAGCTCTGGGGTGATTTGTCAAAAATTTGATATTTTTTAACCATACTCCTTAAAAATAAACGTTTGAAATCTTAATTATTTAAAAAATCTGGTATACTTAATTGTTTTATTGTAGAAAACGGAATTTTTGCTATTTATTCATAAAATGCAAATTGCGCGATATCCAGCTTTTATAGTGCACTAAAAGTGCTATTAGAGTTCGTAGAAAACCTACCCTGTTTTATTTTACTTTAAAAAGAAAAAATAATTTGCATAATGTCTAAATTACAAAAGGAATACGTTCACGTCTATTTAAAAAAGTAATAACAGTTGACCTTTACAGCTTTTATTAAGCCAATTAATTTATTGCCAATATATTTCAATATAGCTAACCGAAACGAGCAAAATTCTAATAGTCAATAACTTCCTACTATAGATATCCATTATAAGTGGACACTCCAGTTAAACGTTATTTAGTCACCCTTTATACGAAAAATGGCTATCATTTATTAAGGATAACTGTATTTTTATAGAATTTTTCTTTATGATTACAAATTCCTCTATTCTGCTAGTGTCTTGTTATTTCTTTAGAAAACGATACTGGGGCGCCATCTTTTAAACCGTTGATTCAATATTCATGAATTCAATCAATGTCAAGATATAGGTACTTTTGGTGTTTATTTGACCCTGTATTTAAGACGTACATGGAAGATTCCTCATAACTTTGTATTTATTTTCCAGTCAGTTGCTCCCTCTCGTGCCGGTTCTCGTCTGCAAAACTACGACGACCCCGCGTCTAATACAGAAAACCAACTCGCCGCATTAGTCGACGACCATCAGCCGCCCAAAGAGGGCGCCACCAACACCGAAGAACCGGAAACCAGGCACAACGGGAAAACCCCTAACGGTCATATAGTTGCGCCAACTGGCGAGCCAAAAGCGAACCCCGCGATGTCCAGCAGTCAGGCAGTAGGCAACGGTGTCCACCACAAGAATCAAGCAGGGGGTAAGTGACGGCGCGGCAGCGTTTGTTATTACTCGAAAGAAATCACGGCACACGCGATGTTTTTGTGTAATTAAGTGTTTTACTTACGTATTTTCTTGGCCGTAGGTAAGTTGATTTGCATGTCACGATAACGCGTGGTTGTTAGGAATAAGAAGGCCGTGTGTTGTTGAGACCGAGTGACACACTTTTCGTTTTTGTTTCTAGATTTTTCAAAATTTCTTTGAATATATGCTGCTTTACACTGATTTAAAAGAATTTATTAACCTCGACTTTAAAATTCTTGCTTCTTTCCGTAGTTACTGTTAATTAAAGGATTTTTAATTAAAATGTTCTTTAAAAAAATCTCAATTTTAAATGTTTACTGTGCTTCATACAGATTTTTTTTTATCTTTGCATCAGTTTTGATTTTGTGTCCAAATATTCTACAAATCCAATGTTTATATAAAAAATTAATTTTTTCATTTTCCAAAAAATTTAATCAACTAGATTTTAGCAACAAGTATTTTTTTGACGTTTTGACCATTAAAAATTTACAGAGATATAAGAACAGCGAGAGATTGGATTTCACAACCAATTAAAAAGGGTGGGACACCATGCGTTTGACATTACCATTGAGATCGTGGTAAAAATAGTTCGGCACACATGTCTTATTTTTGTTGAAAAATAAAGTTATTCTGGGACGTTTCCTAGTTTAATGGAAAAAGTAATGTTTTTTACTTTGGTCAAATCCAATCCGTCAATGTTCTATTATCCGTGGTTATTTAGTACTCTGATGACTCACAGATGGCGCTAGTATGTATGTATTTCTGTCTGTTTTTGTTGAAAAATCAAGTTATTCTTGGACGTTTCCTAGTTTAATGGAAAAAGTAATGTTTTAAGACCCTGAACAGTTTTTAACAGTTAGATTTCATTCCAAATTTAATTGAAAAAACTGCTCTAACGGCCTGGACGGCTGCTTTTCTTGATTTTCCGCTTTTACTTTGGTCAAATCCAATCCGTCAGTGTTCTATTATCCGTCGTTATTTAGTACTCTACTATGTGTTTCTGTCTGTTTTTGTTGTTTTTGTTGAAAAATCAAGTTATTCTTGGACGTTTCCTAGTTTAATGGAAAAAGTAATGTTTTAAGACCCTGAACAGTTTTTAACAGTTAGATTTCATCCCAAATTTGATTAAAAAAACTGACCTAAAAGCCTGGACGGTGCTTTTTTTGATTTTCCGCTTTTACTTTGGTCAAATCCAAACCGTCAATGTTCTATTATCCGTAGTTATTTAGTACTCTGATGACTCACAGATGGCACTAGTATGTATGTGTTTCTGTCTGTTTGTGTTGTGTTTTTGTTGAAAAATCAAGTTATTCTTGGACGTTTCCTAGTTTAATGGAAAAAGTAATATTTTAACACCCTGAACAGTTTTTAACAGTTGGATTTCATCCCAAATTTAATTAAAAAAACTTACCTTACGGTCTGGGCGGCTGCTTTTTTTGATTTTCCAATTTTTCTTTGGTCAAATCCAATCCGTCAATGTTCTGTTATCCGTGGTTTATAGTACCTTGATGACCCACAGATGGCGCCAGTATGTATGTGTTTCTGCCAAACGAAAAAATTGCGTTTCTATGTTTTTATTTTTTATTTATTATTAAATGCATAACAGAAGTAATTTAGAACTAGCAGATAAAAACAGCATCAAGCATACCCTGCTTAATCGCACTCTCATACCTTCTATGTTAAAAATTAATAGGTCTATTTTTACATACTGCTGTATCAAGTTGTCTGTCAAAAATGTCAACCCACATTTTAATATACCGGAAACAAAAATAAAATTAACAACCACCTATTTCATAGTTGTAAACTTGATTTATGAGCCCAGTGTTTTCCTTTATCTATTAAGCGAACAAAAACCAAGTGGGGGGCCTGGGTGGCCGCTTAAATTTCGTGTCAAACCGCCAAATTAGCATTTATTATTCGAAATCGTGGCTAAAAATAATGTCATAATTGGATGGAAATAGAGCACACGACCTTAAAACGTTTGGAAAATTTGACGTCAAGGTGTTTGGATGTTGACACAGTTTTTGGTTTCTCCGTTGTCAGTCAAGTTAAGTTTCTGAACGCGTAGTGTCTTATTCATTAGTTTTCTAGGTCTGTAACTGATATAATACTTATTCTTTAATAGTGGGAGAGTGTCGAAATAAAAGTACTAGGGATGACATTTTTCCAGCTAATTAAAATATATTGACAAGAATAGAAAATACAATACGAGTTGCTTATTGGGCGCAAAACTGCTTTTATTAAGGAACACTCTTTTTTGACATTTAAACACGTGCGTTTTTCGCGGTTTTTATTAAGCAATCCATAATTAAATAGGCCTAAATAAAAGTCTTCAATCCTCGTTTTTGACAAACAAGGACTTTCAAATATTTTCCTAAAATTCTTCTCCGGGTTGGCCAAAAAAACTGGACATTTTTACTTTCCTAGCCCGCGCAGCAATGGCTAGAGAAGGTATTATTTTAATTAATTTTTTTTCAGATAACGTCGAAAATGTTTAATTTTGGTGTATTTTGACTAAATCGTCGTGATCTCTGTCTGTGTGTGTGTGTGTGTGTGTGTGTGTGTGTATGTGTGTGTAACTCTGTCCGTAACACAATAGCTCCTAAACCGCTGATCCGATTTTCATAAAATTTTCAGGTAAAAGAGTGTTCGACACTCTAACGAGCTGATTAGTTTTTGGTCAAAATCCATTTACGCGAATGACAATTAAAAAGTTTCAAAAATGCTAACTTTTTAACGAAGCATCACATCTATATGCGGTTTTCGGAATATGATAGACCACATTTTGCTCAATGATTTGTGTTCTAATCAAAAACTATGTAGGAGTTTTAGTTTCTGAGATATGTACAAAAAACTAGCTAGGAAGGTATCAAATCCGCCAAAGATCCATTTATTTTTACTTTTACTTTTGAACTATACAATCGATTTTAATGAGACAAACTATACTTGGCAGATAATTAGTCAGAGTTTTTATTAAATATATGTTTGTGTCCGTTATCTCAAAATCCAAGATGGCGGACCAAATTAAAATGTACCCTTCAAAGATGGTCGTTTATTCTTATGTTCCGAACATATTCTAATTAGTTTTTTAAATTAGTAAAAAAGCTGCATTCTTCCCTCGCACAACAAGATACGAATCAGCAAAATCGGTTCGGTGAATCTAAAAAATATATTGTTTTCCGTATTGCCTTACCAATCATGTCTGCATTTATTTCCTTATACAATCATTACTACTGAACTGATTGCTTTTTAAAGATCATGATCAAAGTTTATCGTAATCTTAAAATTTAAGATGGCGGACAGAATCATTTTTCACAATGGCGTGTTTGTTCTTATTTTCCAAAAATGCTTTAGTTTTTTTTAACCCATATAAAAGCACTGCTCTTCCACCACACGAGGTACAAATTAGTAAAATCGGTGTGGTGGTTCTCAAAAAATATATTTTTCTTTCAACCATCGGATCAGTAATAATTAATTTATATAGAAATAATTGCAGTCAGGATTGGCAATGCAGCCGTAGAATTTGTAAAACTATCGTTAAAACAAAATCAGATTTTGTGAGAATCACCACACCGATTACATTAATTTGTACCTCATTATGCGGGAGAACAGTAGTGCTTTTCTATAAATTAAAAAAAAAACTAAAACATTCTCAGAAAATAAGAATAAACGTGCCTCTTTGAAGGGTCAAGTATGATTCTGTCCGACATCGTAACTTTTAATATGGCGGCAAATTTTGCTTATAATCTTTTAAGAACAATCAATTCTCACCATGATTTATTCTATTCCACTAAGATCGATTCAGTAATAATGAGTTTATAAGGAAATGAATGCAGACAGGATTAGCAATGCAATCGTATAATCTGTAAAACAAGGGCTGAAACAAAAATTGATTTTTTGAGAACCACCACACCGACTTAACTAATTTTTACCTCGTTATGCGGGGCAAAAGTATTGCTTTTCTATAAATAAAAAAAAATCTAAAATATTTTTAGAAAATAGGAATAAACACGCCATTTTAAAGAATCAATTATGATTCTGTCCGCCATCTTAAATTTTAAGATGGTTGTAAACTTTGATCATAATCTTTAAAAATACATTTTATTAAAATCGGTTTAGTAGTAATGAATTTATAAAGAAACACCGAACCGATTTTGCTAATTCGTATCTTGTTTGATGCAAGCTTTTTATTGATTTAAAAAAATAATTAAAACATGTTTGCAACACAACAATAAAGGAGCATGTTTGAAGGGTACATTTTAATTTTGTCCGCCATCTTGGAGTTCGAGATGGCGGACAAAAGAAAATATTTATTTAAAGCTCTGATTAATTCTCTGGCAAGCTCAGTTTGTCCCATTAAAATCGATGGTATAGTTCAAAAGTTGTAATGAAAAACGGTTTTTTTTGGCCCTTTCGCTGCTATATTGAAATAAGATTTCAAGAAATAAACTTTTCTATGATCTGTTAATTTTTTACTAGACGACATCAGTGAAGACGAAAAAAGCTTTGGGGACGAAGACGATCAACTTTCGAGCAGTCACCAAGGGGCTGTCACCAACGGAGGGGTCCGGGGGGATAACGGGGGCTACTGGAGACAGCAGGTATTAAAAAATATTGCAAACAACATTTTATATTCGGGAAAGTGGAAATAACTCTAATAACACTGTCCGACAAAATTTAATAAAAAACCTGTATCTGGGAAATTTCCGCAAGAAATTTGTTAGCATTTGGTCCCTGATTATACGCCCGCTAGCTCGTATAACCAAGATACGAAATTTTAAAACAAGAAGTACGGTATTTGCTTTAAATTCTTTACTTGCAGAAACCAACGACGACAAAACATGTAGAGACATGTTTGAAAAATAATGAAATTATCTTTTAAATGAGGTATCAACCTTGCAATTCAGATAAGAAATAAAGATGCTTTTTATTTTACAAGTGCTTGGATTTGGAGATATAGGGGAGAACGGGGAAATGCCGCCTTAAGGAAATTAGCAAAGTTAAAGCGTCGAAAATAAATTTAAATTTTAAAATCTTTATTTAGTTAGCTTACTAACATGACTACAAATTTCAATTACAAAATGTAAATTTTTTGCATAGGTATAAATAAAATATTAATTCTTTTAAAAAGCTGCAGTTGGCGGCATTTCCCCATGAAACCGGATAATACCACCACATCCTTGAGGTATTCATATTGGTTTTGATTCATACCTGATATTTTCTACACTTTTAGATAGATTAATAGATAAAAAACATACCAAAACATTTAAGAAAAATATATTAGCCAATACAAAAATTATTTTAAAAACCTGTTTAAGATTAACACTGCTAAAAACTCAATATGTATCCAAAAACTACTAAAACAGAGCAAAACCAAGCGAAAAAAGCTTGACAGTAGTCACATAAACAATTTTTTTCTGTCGTCCAGGGGGTTTATTCTGTAAATGCTCCCCTGGGAGTAAATTTTCTCTTCAATTCACCGTTACCATTGGTCAGTTTGTAGTGTATGACTTTAGACTGGCGCGGAAGGGATCATTTTCAAGAGAACATTTGACATAACTTGCTCTCCTGCTTTGCAATAGGAGAACTTTGAAGTGAGATTTATTATTGAAAATATTCACCAAAAATACTATCAAATTTGTGTCACATAACTGATATTGACCAATGGTAACCGTGAATTTAAAAGAACATTTACTTCCTAGGGAGCATTTAAATAATAAACCCCGATGGAACATGCTTTATTCTTTCCAGGTCGATTACAAATTAGACATATGTCTTGAATATCACTTTCTCCCTCTGGCATATTCTATAACCTTCACCCGGGGTAATACCGCCATGGTGATATTTTCCCCAAAGTTTTACCATCGCTACCAACTTGGATCAAGAGGGAGGCGATGGGGACCTACCTACGTCTAAGGGACACGGGTCAGTGGAGAGGAAGGGGGGAAACAACTGGTCATCTAGCTATAGAAGAGCTGACAATTAGAGAAATCCCCCTCACGTCAATGACGGTCAGCAGAGCACACGCACCTTGGAGGCTCGAGAAGAGGTACAAAATCCACATCCCAGATAGGGAAGCGTGGCAGAGAAACGAAATGATGTTTAAGGAGAGCGCTTTAGTTTGCTACACTGATGGATCCAAACTATCAGAGAGGCAAACCACAAGAGCGGGAGTATACGTGGAAAAACTAGAAGTTCAGAAGAGCTACTCGCTCGGTGAGCAGGCTACTGTTTTTCAAGCAGAAGTCTACGCCATAATAATGGCGGCAACCCTAGAAGAGGTTCGGAACAGCGAAGAGGAGCTTATATATATATATATATATATATATATATATATATATATATATATGCTCTGACAGTCAAACCACCCTGAAGGCGCTAAACGCACCCAAGATTGCTGACGGCTTGGAAGAATGCGCAGAGGCGCTGGAGACCCTAAGCGATGGCAAACGGGTGACGCTGGTTTGGGTTCCGGGATATACGGGGGTACCAGGCAACGAGAAGGCGGACGAACTCGCACGACTCGGGGCAGGAACCGCCTATGTAGGACCGGAGCCACTTTTGGGCGTGACAAAAAGACAAGTGCAAAGCGGACTCAACAAATGGGCCCAGGACGCGCTATTAAACTCCTGGGAAATAGGAACGGGTTGCAGACAGACCAGAGAATTCGTAGACCGTCCAAAAGCGACCAGAATTAGATGGATGCTGGGACGGACACGAAAAGACCTCGGACTGCTGATAGGTACTCTAACCGAACATAACCGGTTGAGGAGGCACATGACACGTATAGGAGTCGAGAATGACCCTACCTGCCCATCCTGTGGACAGGAAGAAGAGACATCAAGACACCTCGTGGCAGAATGCGAGGCCTACGCAAGGATGAGACAACAGGCACTCGGAGCGCCAACTCTGAGCGAGGAAGAACTGCACATGCTCAAATGGGCAGACTTACTGGACTTTGTAAAGAGAACAGGAAGGCCCAATGAGTTATCCGACCATCAAAGGGAAGTGCACAGAGTGGGTTAAGGGACAGACTTGGGGCATGGCAAAAAGGGCCTACTTGTCAGACCTGCGGGTCAACCCCCCCCACTACTACTTCCTCAAAGTTTGGGCGGAATAACCCCAGAGATCGAAACTCGAATGCCGGAAGCCTCTGGTACCATTTATGTGCTGTTTATCGTCCCTCACAGCTCTCTGGTGTTTCTGGTTCCCTGGAGTGGCGATATTGCCCCCCATGAGGAATCCCTCGCTCTCTCCTATGCAAAATAATTGTTTATCATTCCACATATATTTTGTTTCTTGACAAAATCCATCGCACTATATTTTTTTTGACGACAATTTTATTGGCTTCAAATAAGGTCTTCACACATTTTTTCGAGAAAAGCTTAATTTTCTAGTTACTCGGAAACAAGAGCTAACCTAGATGAATTTTTTTGGTAGTAAGTTTTGGGGGTAAAGTGAATTATATTCCCGGTGCCAACATTCAGGTCTCTTGAAAAAAATTGAAGAATTCTTCCAACATTTTATATTTTTACACTTTTATTGAAAAAGTAGATGGCGTTAGATGTAGTAACGTACCGAAAGAATGTACTGAACTGTTGCCACAATGCTATAAAATTATAAACCATGTATTTACTTGTAGAATGTTTGTTAAAAATGTAGATGACTTTAGAAGTAGTAACGTATGGAAACGATGTACTGCACTATTGCAATGTGCAGGTTTCCGTCTTTAAAAAGGGAGTATAATATTCATGAACAAGTCAATATAACAACATTGGATACACATACATATATATTACTGTCATTTAGTAAAGTTCTTTTGTTTACAGGCTGCTTCCAGGCCAGGGAGCCCCTCCATGGCCGACAATGCCAGCGAGGCTTCTTCGCATGCACCTCCTCCTCCCAGTAGACCCAAAAGTCGAGTCGAAATGGCTACCAGCAGGTAATCCTTGGGTTAATTTAACTAAGTGAACTTGTAGAGAAGTTTTCTATTTTTCTTGCTTGATTATCTAAAGTTTCTTTTATTTGAACTAGGCGGCGCCACTAACTAATAAGCAGAAAATAATAACCTCTTAACCTTTTTTCTTCTCCTAAAAAGTGTAGCAGTATAGTATAGTTTTAGTATAGTTCTTGAAGGTCTTGATAAACGCTGAGCTAGGAGTAATTATACACAGTACCTTCAAAGCCGCTTGACTTTATAAGATGTTTATTGTGGTTTTCTCTCCTTCTCTACAAGTAATTTATGTTATGTATTTATGAACCATCAGATAAATTATTATTTATCTGGATATTGATACACTGGCCCTGAAGAAGTTTAAGTTAAGGATAGGTTTCAGTTTTAGAATTTCGACTGTAATTAATTTTATTTTCATTTTTTTCTAGATACTCAAACTTAGGCTATTGGAAAGCAAGAAGGGTGCTGTTCTACAAAAATGGCGACCCGTTTTTTCCGGGGGTGGAATTTCGATTCAAGCCAGGGCGAGATATCGTCAGTTTGGAATCCCTGCTCGACAAGTTGTCGCTTAGGATGGATCTTCCCAGAGGAGCTAGGTAAGAGTTAGGTTCGATAGTGTGGTGATTACTTTTATATACATATATATTATACGCCATCTATTTTGATTTAGCTTAAGCAGAAACCATACTTAGTAACTAACGTAAATTTGATTACGGATCAAGGGCTTTCTTGCATATACGTAATATTCCAATACTCCCTGTTGCCTATTTACATAATGGTTGGCGTTTGATGCAAACATTCAGAAATAAAGGTACGAAAAATGCACAGATACCAAATTTACATAGATAGAGGTTTTTGTCAACTGTACGCCGATGATTTGACGTAACGAATACAAGAATAAAATAATATTCATGCGTAAAAGTATAACCAATCAGGACATTTTATCTTAATGACCGCAAAAAGGATAGACTTATACCCATTGATATTGCTATTTCAAATATGTTTGCATTCTGCATCGTAAGGTACCGTAGGTATTGCAATAATACGTACTATATAGAAATAAAATGCATATGTCTTTGAAAGCAACCATTCAGGTCTTTTTTGCTTAAAGACCCCAAGGCCCTCATGTTTGCATCATGAATGGGCAGTTACCGTGGGTATTGGAATATTATGTATATGCTTTCTTGGCTATCAATTAAAAATTATTTTTGTGGGTTGCTCAAAAGCTTTGTACCCATGCACGGAGTTCTAAGATCTGATGGGGCTCATTAGATTTGCATGCAAAAATGCAAGAGAAACAAAATAATTTTTACCCGAAAACCACG
This sequence comes from Aspidapion aeneum, assembly GCA_963576565.1. NCBI lineage: Eukaryota > Metazoa > Arthropoda > Insecta > Coleoptera > Brentidae > Aspidapion > Aspidapion aeneum. The sequence continues at coordinate 81,441,755 of OY755042.1, read as the reverse complement.
AACATCTTTGATATAATGTACTGTTGGTTTCATAAAAAAGACATACATGCTTTTTTCCCTATACATATCTTTTGGCTTTTTGTCAGTGTATACTTATACACACACCCGCAGATATTACACCGCGAGTGGCACACCAGCGTGACAGCTTTAATTCGGTATGATGTTATGTTACTGCCATCAAATAAAAAATAAATATGCCTCTAAAACACAAACAATGCCTTAATTTAATATTAATCCCAAAAATCAAATAAATATATTTTATTAAAAACTTTATTGCAAAAGAATAATAATTATCAACGGATTGGAAGCACGAATTTGGACGAAAACAACTAAAGACTAAATATTCATTAAAACAGCAAATTAAAACAGAGTAAAATAGTTTAGTATTTAGTGGGGTCCCCATTTTTTTCATTAACACTCTGCAAGCGTCTGGGCATTGAAAAACTAGGAGGATGTCTTGGGAAGCCGAGACTCTTGGAGGGGGGGGGGGGGCGAGAACCCATGATACCGTATTTTATGCAATTTTACTTTTTATTTATGAAATATGTCAAAAATGCTTAAAACAACTTAGACTTGGAGGGGGCTCGGGCCCTGGGTGCGTCCATGGCTAAACCAACTCCACATATTCACATAAAAATGTCCAGCTTTCTTAGTTTGGTTGTTGTATTCTGGATTAAATCTAGAATGTGGTGGGACGATACCCTAAATATCTTCTGCTCTTCGAAGATGATTAAAATATTTTTTCATCTGTAAAAACATCATTTATTGCGTAAATAACCCTGGCCTGTTCTTGTTCTTCTGTTAAAAAAGGTTTTTAAGCAGCAACATGATAGGAAATTTTAGATTTTTAATGCTTGTAGATAGTTGATAAGGAACCTGGAAACATCGTCACATTTGCTGCTTCAACCGAGGTTTCAAGATGATTTTGTCTGAGGTGATCGTTAAGCCTTTCATCTTTTAACTCGGAACTTACAGTCTTTCGTTCTTTATTTTGCGCTGTTTCCATCACATTATCGTCATCGCTCTCCTTATAGACCAGCCGTCTTGTATAACTCGAGTGATAATTTGTACTTTTGTAAATTTGCGAAAGTTTTAACTTTATAAATTATTGTAAAAATCAGTATGACGCAGAACGTCAGTTATTTTTAAATGGTGAATGGAATGCATACACTATTAGAAATCCAAATTTTGCGGGATAGAGCAAATGCATGTATGCGTTTTTTATGAAAGAAAGAGTACGTAGTAAGTTTAGATTAGCAATGTTTCGGGTGATCTGTGAAATCTGTGAAAGAATCGTTTGTGATTTCAGATACATTTTCTCAATGGACGGAGACAGAAAGTACCGGCTGGATGAACTTGAAGATGGCGCCAGTTACGTTGTTTCATCCTACAAAACTTTTAAGGTAAGATTCTTTTTTTTAAATTATTCGGCCTACGTGGTATTGCTTCAAAACCAATGTTTAGATAATACAACGGGCTAACCTTAGTTTATTGTCTTAAAAAAGTTTAGAAAATTAAGGTCTTAACAGTTAAATTATGTAATTGGCAAAGATTTGACAGATAGTTACGTATGAAGGTATTACAACAAATACAATTACGACATCTGTTTCACAGCCTACAAAGCAAAAAACTATTTTTTAATAAATTCACATTTTCCGTGATCCAAAGATAGGCTTGTTGTATATGTTTATGTGTTACCTATAATGGCGGCCATAAGAAATAACAAAGTTGGCTATGGTTTTAAAAAATCTAGAAAGCTGGATATTTTGAAAACCCTTGTAGATATTTTTAATTTTGATACAGTATATGATTGGGCTTGAAATAGCGCAACTTTTTTCTTATTTAACCAGAATTTTATCTCCTAAAAAAAATTTCGGTTTAACGAATTTACAAAATCAAACTTACTTAACCAAGGGTTGATAAAAAACATTATTTTTATAAAAAATAACATAAGTGGATTTGGATAAAAAGTTGTTGGTGGTTATGGAATTCTAGCGTGTAAAAAAAATTCTTATACCCTGTGTTATAAGACAAGTAGAATTACTTTGTGGACATACTCCAAACCGTCCATTTTATAATTCTTCTAAAACTTAAAAAATATATCATCTAAATTGTGATTGGTCCAACGTAAAACTCGGTTATTGGTTGCCAAGGGCTATTTTATTTACGTAGCTAGGGGGTGCGGTGACGATTTACCATATTATTTTGTTGTATGCGGGCTATAGTTTTGATGCGCCTGACGCCTGACAAAGCGGAAGTAGGGTGACATCGTTATATTGGAAAGGATACTGATGTAAATCCAAGAAAACAATACAGGCCTCTTATAGGAGGATTGAAGTTTTTTGTGGTGTTTTTTAAACGAATTATGAGTGAAAAATTATTATGAATCATCCCGTTATTCTACCAAACTGGTTGAAATCTTTGGCTATGCTACAAAATAGCTTTCTATTAAATAGCGTGAATTCAAATAACGCCTACAAAATAGAACCTGTTCAAATAGCGCTTTACAAATCAGCGCGTAACAAAATCAGACGATCATGTCCCGTTCGTTGATAGCCCTTAATGAAAAAATATTCTATTTTAAATAAATTGGCCCCACAAATTATAAAATTAACGGATTGGACTTGAATAAAGTTAAAGTGACAAATACAAAATGACCGCTGTCCCGTGCTTCGTTGGGTTTGACATTTCAGTTACTCGTTTAAAAATGTCAAGTGCTTGTCATCCGCTGTTTTAATTTATTTTCGCATAAGCGCAATGCTGGCGAAGTGATTCCAGAGTGAGATGGGGCTAGTCCGGGTAAACCACGGACAAAAACGCATTATATTGTATGGAAAAGACCTCTTTTTTGAATTAATTCGAAGTTTTAAGTTAGAAAAACGAAAAAAGTTTTTGCAATTGTTCTAGAATCTAGAAAAGTAAAGTTTAATACGAATTTTCATTTAAAAACATATTTAAAGTCAATTTAAACTAGTCTTTTTTTTAGTTTATTAAAATATAACTAGGACATTAAGTTAACAGGTCTAGGTTGAGACCTTTATTTGGGTCACCACCTATAAGATACTTACAAAACACCAAAAGGTACTATAAATATTATATATTATTTTAAAAAATCTTTTGAAGCTTGTAATGGTAGTTCAAATTACAAGAAAAAAAAGTAGCTACAGGCATTTTCATACTGGCATATATACAGGCTGTCCAAGTTAAGTGTTAAATTGGCAAACTAGTAGAATATTTGACGCTTTTTAAAGATGGTCAAGTCAAAAAACAATCGAGCATTGCGCTTTCGAGCTTTTTCAAAAAACATATATTTTTAAATAGAACACCCTGTATTTTATAAGTTTTTCCGATAAGTCGTTAAATTTGAGTTAAAAATAACAAAGATATTTGAAATTCAAAATTGCGCCTAGACTGCTTTCTACCAAAAAAAAATTCAATAATTGCCTTAGCGTAATTTTAAATTTAAAATATCTTCGTTATTTTTAACTTTAGAAAAAAACTCAAAAACTATTTTTGCTTAGAATTGAAAGATCTATCAAAATGAATCATAAAATAGAGAGTGTTCAATTAAAAAAAAAATATGTTTTTTAACCATTTTAATGTGCGTCAGAAATTCTACTAGTTTAAGCCAACTTAAACTTTTTTCTATCTTTAATAACAACATAAAAAAATATCTGTTGCTACCAATTTTTTCTTGTAATTTGACCTACGATTACAAGCTTCATAAAAATTTTTAAAATAAAGTTTGCAATAGTGCGAAATTTTCCTGGGTCACCCTGTACATTATTTGTACTGCATTTTGGTGTCTTGTTGGTAAGTGGTAGGCATTTCAGACCTGTAAACTTAATGTCCTAGCTATATTTTAATAAATTTTAAAAAAGACTAGTTTAAATTAAGTTTAAGTATTTTTTTTAATGAAAATATAGGTCTATGGCACCCACTCTTTTTTTTTGGTTGGCTGGGAAATCCAATCTCTAGGTTCCAGAATTTCTGATTGGGCTTAAGATTCGGGTCAAGGTCTGTAGAGGATAGGTTGCCTGGTAACTCTATGGTCGAAGCGGCGTGAGAGGTGACAGTGCGTCATTTGGAGTGCCACGATTTGATTAGAGCCTTATGTTTACATGCGTTTTTAAGTATTTTTAATATTTGATGGTTTATTTTTTACATTTTTGGGTTTTTTTTGGACTATATTTATTTAAAAACTATATATACTTGTCCTAGTTTACTTATACTGTCGGCTTGTAGTTATTTTAGCGGACTTAAGAAGCTAAAAGCTTCCCAAGACATTGTGCATTTCGGATATTTGGTATAAGGCAAGTTTTATATTTGAGCTAATTGATGTATTTTATGAATATTGTTATTAGAGTCACTTTAAGAAAAATAACAAAACATATTTACCAGTAGCGCACCCTGAAAAATATCTTGGGGAGGGCCCGAGTCCCTATAGTGCCGTATTTTGTGCTATTTTCATGAAATATGTAGAAAATACCTCAAAAATCCTTAGGCTTTGGGAGGGACAGGCCCCGAGGCTCCCCTGGGTGCCCTCATGTAGTTACATTTAAATGAATAAAGGAACACAAGAAACTTGAAGATTTCCTAATTTCCCGCGTTCAACAACTGGCTCTGATTGGTCAGAAAGTTATCAGGTAACCTATCCTCTACAGACCTTGGATTCGGGTTAAAATAATTTTAATAATTTGGGAATTGGGGTAAATATTAAGCACATGACTTTAGTGTCACACGTAGTATGTCAGCATGAGTGACCTATTTATTTTTCATCGAAACAAAGTAAGCTACAGCAAAAAATTAGCAAATACCACAAACAAATCACGCTAATATCATGTTATTTTGTATATGTGGGACACAAAAACTAAAATAGGCCTTAGAAAAACACGAACCTGAGTTAAAGTGTTTGTCAGATTTCTATGACTGATAGCCCAGTTCGTATGACAAAAATAGGCGCCCAATTTTAATAATTTTTAGTTTGTTTATCACGATATACCTCTTTTCGTGTTTATTTTGGTTTGTATCAGTAAGGTTGGTGTCCAATTCATTCGTTTTCGTATTTACTTATTGGCTCTGTCCGCTTATTGTTCAGTTCAGTTCGGTGGACACCAAGATAATCTGACTTTTCTCTCATTTTACCTGATACTCTTTGTCGAGCACAGGTGTCTTTATCGTGCTAACGCCATCTACGCTCCTAACACGGCACCATCCGCTTAACGTGACCTCCGAACCTCGGCCTTGTATTTATCATTAACTTTCCCTACTTTGTTGATGCCCAAACTCCGCCCAACCAAGACAGGCGTTACCCCTACCTCCGATGAGTCTGTATTTACAACATATAGGGATAAAATCTGGAAAAGTTTTTAGTAACTATGCTGTACTAATTTTAAATACACACTATTCTTCGACACGATTTTTTTTTTGAAAAACATTTGTTTGCAGAATCATCTCCCTGTCCTCTTCTTGACAGGCAAAATCGTTGTTAACCTTGGTCGAATCATCGCAAAAATCTAACCTTGCGATCAATTGACCAAGGTTAGGTTAACACAAAATTCAACCTCCCAAAAAGGGGAGCTAATTTAAGAAAAAATAAGTTTGGTCAGGATTCCATCACAACAAGAAAGACAAAAAAAGGTATGGAAAGTGGGAAACCTAAACAAACTTCATGTGCGCGCGCTGCCTTAGTTCGGCTCGTGTTGTCGGGTCCGATGCCTGACGCAGTGTTGCCGCGTTACGCAGCGTATTACTTTCTCGACTGCATCGTTAACCAAGTATCTGCTGGAACGTTTCTACTATTTTACAAATATTTTGAAACAAGTTTCAGGTATTTCTAGGCAAGATAGAAAAGAAAAAACAGTTATAGACCCCGGTTCCATTATCCAAACTTTTGTAGAACCATCGGTAGTTCAAAAACGACTTGCTGTATTAAATAATTTAAAGTTTACAAAAATAATATCATTTTTCAGTATCTTTTTTTCAACTTTAGCGCATAAATTCTTATTCGCAATAACTAAAACGGAAAAAAAACCTTAATTACTGCGATAAAAATCTGCAACTTTCAATTTCAACTTTCAACCCTGTAAATCGCGTCTAGTTGGCTGAAAGAAAGTGAATTTGCGATAGTGTAGGTATTTGTTTGTCCCAACGCGATACTCAAACATTTTTTAAGGAAAAGGTATAGAAATGTGATTCAAAATCACAAAAACTAATAGAACATAATATGTGGCGGTTCCTAAAAATACAACATCGCAATACAAGAAAATAAACAGAAAAGTAAAAAGTCGAAAAACCACTCATTAAAAGGCATCTTTGTGTTTTTGAGTCTCGGTCTTGGCCCATATTCTAGATCGTAGATTACGTTGTAGTGATGGTTTCTCCCTTTTGGAAACGCAAGACCACAAAAACAAATTTTTTGTTCATGGTCTATGCGCAGGGTAAACCTGGCACCTATGCTTACAGGACGTTTTGTGCCCACGCTACCTGCAAGGCTATTAACATTGTAATTGAAACACATACTGGGGAAAAATATTTTTTGGTTTCTAATTCTCAAAAGCAGAAAACAAAAAACAAATAATACGGTTTATCACATAAAGTTTTTGGGATCTCTCTGCTACTAAAACATCATTAAAAAAAAATTAAATATGCTACAAGGGAAATACGATAGTTTTTATGCTGATAAAAACAGAGCAAAATCGAATTTTCTTTAAAACCGTTTCAGTTATTTAAATGAATTAAGCACCAGCTTATAGTAGGTTTATGGTGCTTTCCCAAAATGAAAAAAAATCTAGATACAACGATAAGCCACACAAATAATCAGTCATTTCTACTGGTGATTTTGTCAGGTAAATTTTTTTTCGTTTCTTATATATTTCTAAATAGAAAAATATCACATTTGTCAATCTGCGCGATGGCGCTCTATCTGCAATTATTTATTATCGCAGGCCTTGTTTTTAAAAAAACCGTACTTTTTTACAGTTTTCAACGTTTTAAAAATAACGTCTCCCGATCGGGATACATTTATGGAATTTGGTACAATTAACAGAAATATTATAGTTGACAAGCAAATTTATATAATTACCATAAATTTTGCACGAAATATCGACATTTTGTCTTGTAAAAATGACAAAATCGACTTAATACAATATGTAGCCAAACGCCGGACAACATATGAACAAAGCTCATCTTCTTCCATTATTTGGTTATGCTCGGGCTTTATCAAGCTTTAAAAATCAGAAAAGCAGAGTCTCCCACTTGAGGATTATTTGCCTTTAACTAACTTTATGTTTAGTCTTACTTTAACTTTAAACCCTTACGAATTTCTTTTAAATTTTAAAATGTTGTTCTTAGATTAAAGTTTTAAAATTGTACAGGGAGATCTAAAATAAAATTCTTAGTCACTTTCTTACGTAGGTACCTGTTATTTACACTATAATAAAAGGCAATGTAGGTAGATGCCTAAGTACCTAACTTTAACCTTACACCCGTTAATAATTTTTATATTATTATATTTTAAACATTTAGGTTAATAAGTTGTGATGACACAAAAAGCTGCTGATATAAAATTTAAAAAGACACCAATGTTGTCCCGTCAATTTATGGTAGAGTCCAGAAAGCGTTGCCTACAGCAGTAAAAGAACGGAAAAAGTGGCTAAAACTTGCTCGAAGAGACTCAAGGGCCTTCTCTAATACATCTTCACTTTACATTTGTGAAAATCACTTTGATGTGAGTATAACTAAATTGTTTCTATTAATTTTTCTCACGTTGTCTATAATATATAAAACTATTTCGTAAATGACGATGAAATTTTTGAGGTTATGTTTATTACAAGGGGTGAACAACTATAATAGGCAGAAAGGTGTACAAATTTTTAGACGGTGCTAGGTAGTTATTAGGCAGGACTAGGAAGTACCTCTAAATGCAGGATTAGGCAGTGCACATGCAGGCTAAATGTAGGACTGAGCAGTGCATATGCAAGACTAGGCAGTGCATATTTGTCATAAGAATTCTTTGAAACAAAATGTATTTAGAAAATATTGTTTTAAAAAAGCAATTTTTGATTTTTTCTTAATGCCTAAAATAATAATGATTGGGTATTTAATTGAATCTATTGTAAGTGGCATATTAAACAAAAAAGCAAAACATATAACTTAACCTCAAAATCTAAATGAGTAAAAGTAGGCGAAGAATATCGTAAAAAAACTTTCAATTATATACAAAACAAGTCATCGAATACTTACATCAATATTTTAACGTTTCTAAATTCCGCAGTACAAAAATCACTGTTGTTGGCAAAGAAGCCTGCAACCTTAAAGGCAAGCATTGGCAAGTTGGAGCTATCGGCTTTGGAGAATCCGTTTTCCATTGAAAATGTTTTTTATAAGCAAAACACAAAATAAAATCTAATTTAGGACGATAATTCGCACTTCAAACCAAAGCAAACATTACCATCCATAAGAAAATAACCCAAAAATAGATTTGTTCGAGGCGTTTACTGTTTTGTGACGTCACTCGCAGCTGATTGGTAGACCGCCTGTTTTGAATCACGTGGCTAATTGTTTGAATTCAATTAATTTATTTAATTAAAAGAACTATGAATTTGAGAAAAAAATAAACAAAAAAGTTTGTTTTTAGCATTTTCAAGACCTAAAGAGATATCTAAACATAAATATGTATTTATTTTTTACTACTGTCAAACACCCTATTATTTGGACATCCTAAATTTTTGCCTGGTCTAAAACGCCAGCCCTTTAGGACGGATCCAACAGCGTATTCATCCTTGACCCATATATGTCCATCACCAGGTTAGATAAGCTTTTTCATTAACGAGAATTTAACCCCTTTTTTACCCAAAGCCGATGATTTTTAATTTTCTATTAGTTCCTTAGAGACTAGCTTCCCCTAAAGAGTCGTTTTATCGTTGCTTTTTTGACCGGTCGCGTCCAGCTATTACTATGTAGCTAGCTTTTACTGCGGTATTGATCTCTTGTTAGCTGGAATTTTGCAGACTAATAGCTAGCCCTAGTCCAATCCCTCGAGTTGAAGGATATACGTAGTTGTTGGTCATGTCCTGTTCAATAGGCCGATAAAATTTTCATTATAGATCCTTCTTTTTAATCCGTATTAAGTACAGCGTGGTCAAATCTCTTAAAACTCTTAATTTTAAAAATCGCCCTTTTTTATGGTTGTTTAAAAAAAATAATCAACAAAAATTTTGCTAAATAGGAAATTTTGGGTCTTTTTTTATTTATTGTGGTTGTATGAGAATCCTGACTCTCTGGCAAATATTGAAATTAAAAAAATGTATGATCTCTTATCATAGAGATACGAGGACTTTCTTTTACATTTTGCATATAGGAACATAAAAGGCGACACTGATCGAATGTCGTTATTAAAACTTAACCTCAATCATTACTTAACCTAATTTCAAAACAACAGTGCGATACATACAGTTTTATAGCTACAGTGAATTTATTACGTTAACAAATCAGTCGAAAAACGAATTAAACCCAGAACATTTTCGAGCTATAATTTTTTACAACTTTCGAAGGAAAATATCTCAACAAGAATGCCTTGCTGAGGTGATTTCTGTTTTCCGTAAGGAAGCACAACATCAGTTGATTGAGAGTTAATTAAGGTTGGTATAAAGAATTCAAGCGTGGAGGGATTAGCCTTAGCGACGATCCAAGACCAGGTGCACCAAAAACAGCTGTCACCCAGGAAAACATCGATACTGTGCGCATGCTCTTTACGGAGATCGACAAGTTGACAGATTGAGGCTTCATTGGGGATTTCAAAGACCTTAATTCAAAAAATTTTGCATAAAGAAAAGAAAATTATTTTCCCGCTGGATACCGCATCTGTTCTAACTAATTAAGGCCATCAAAGAGTTATACCGCAATAGTAAGGCAAAAGTTAAAATAAAAGCAAGACTAACCAAAGGCTTTCAAGTAAATGAAGGTCTTAAACAAGGTTGCTGTATCTCGCCTACGCTCTTTAAGATATACTTGGAACAAGTCCTTAAAGTATAGAAGAGAAAATGCCAAAACATGGGAATTCCGTTAGACGAAACCACCTTGTATGCTTTATGTTTCGCCGATGACCAGATAGTAGTGGCTGAGGATTATGACGACCTCGAATATATGACACGAAAACTAAAGAGTACAATAAGTGGGGACTAGAGGTTAATCTCAATAAGACAGAGTATATGTGTATCGGTGGAATGAAACAGGATCTAATCTTAAATACCGGGCAGCGAATTCAGTCCTGTGATGAGCATAAATACTTAAGTCTAAAAATTACAGCTGACGGAACACTAGACAAAGCTATAAAAGATCGAAACGTACAAGGAAGAAAAGCAATAACTTTATTAAATGGAATAATTTGGGACCAAAGTATATCAAAACATAACAAAAAGAATATACAGGGTGTCCCAGAACTAATGGTACATAGTTAAACTGTAGATTCCCTGGGTCAAAATATTACGATTTACATACTTACCTTAGTCCAAAAGTTCCTACTAACCGAGATACAGGGTGTTAAACTTTATTTTTTCAATTCGATTTTCTTTAATAACTTTTTTACTAATTCATATTTTTGCAAAAAATAACCAGCGTGTAAGTTTTTTTAAAATTGGCAAGATGATTCCGATGAAAATTTTGATGTGCAGTGTACAGGGTGTTCCCTGGACCACTAGCATTTCATTAAAATCGGTGCCTTTTTTTTTGTGCCTCGGTGTAGACCAGTTTTTATGTAAAATAATGGTTTTCTCATCCTTTTTATGTAAAAAAGTTATACTGTTTTAAAGTCGCTCAGAGCAACGGTTTTTGAAATGTTTGCACTTAAAATTTTTATTGCATGTGAGTGATATGCCTAATTTATGTATGATACTTTCTTCAATTCATTCTACTAATTAATATTTTTGCAAAAACTAACCAGCATGTAGGTTTTTCTGAAATTTGCAAGACGATTCCATTGAAAAATTTGATGTACAATGTACATGATGTTCTTTGGACCACTACCATTGCATTAAAATCATCAGTATATTTTTTTGTGCCTCGGTGTATACTTAAGCAGGTTCTTAAACAGAATATTATTTTAATTATTAAATAATAATTAATAACAAAAGAAATAAAACCAATTATAAAAATTATACACGTTTTATTGGAGGAACAACAAGTTTTTAGATAGAAAAACAAAAAAAATCTACAATAAATGTTCGAAGTGGCCACCGTTAACCTGAATACATTTGTTTATTCGCTTATTATACGACCGTCTGATTTTAAAATGAGGATTTGGATTTCTGACGCCTCTCCAGCATTTTGAATTTTTTGAAATAGTTTTTCTCGGGTATTTATCTAGCCTACAATAATAAACAGTTTTAAGTTTGATTTACTATATGTCAATTTTAAAATTTTAACTTAGTTGAAAAGAAATAATAAAATATTAATTTTATTCATAATTAAAATTTTCTTTCAAAACAATAAAAAAATACTTGCATTAAGAAAGTATACGTACTTACCATTTAAAAAAAATCTAATACGAAGAGGTTTTTGTTCCTCATTAAAAACAAAGCTCTACACAGTTGCAATAACGAACACACTTATGATAATTCAAGAACCACCCTGTATATTTTTTAACTTAATGTTTCTTAAGAAAACATCCAATCTTAGAATGCTATGAAAAAGTATTGATTACGCATAGCGAATATGTATGAAGTAGGTAAGAATTTAATCAAAAATCTTTTATGCATACAATAAAAACTTCTAATTTAAATATCTTAAAAACCGTTGCTCTAAACGATATCTAAACGCTATCACTTTTTTACTTAAATAAAATTAAAAAATTAATGTTTTTAATAGAATCTTGTATACACCAAGGAACAAAAAAGTTAGACCTATTTTAATGTAACGGACCGACCCAGAGAACACCCTGTATAATATATATTTTTTTTAACCAAAATTAAGTTGTCTATGCCCAAAAACCACCAACCGAATTTTTTGTGCAAAATTATTAATTAGTAGAAAGAATTGAAGAAAGTATCATACATAAATTAGGCATATCACTCACATGCAATAAAAACTTTAAATGCAAAAATCTCATAAACCGTTGCTTGGAGCGACTTTAAAACAGTATAACATTTTTACATAAAAAGGATGGGAAAACCATTATTTTACATAAAAACTGGTATACACCGAGGCACAACAACAATACACTGATTTTTATGCAATGGTAGTGGTCTAAGTAACACCCTATACATTGCACATCAAATTTTTCAACGGAATCGTCTTCCCAATTTTAAAAAAACTTACACGCTGGTTAGCTTTTGCGAAAATATTAATTATTAAAAAAGTTATTAAAGAAAATCGAATTGAAAAAATAAAGTTTAACACCCTGTATCTCGGTTAGTACGAACTTTTGGACTAAGGTAAGTATGGCTAAATCGAAATATTTTGACCCAGGAAATCTACAGTTTAACTATGTACATACCATTAGTTCTGGGACACCCTGTATAACACCATTGTAAAAAGTATAATTACATACGGCTCAGAAGTATGGCCAATCAAGGATAAAACAGAAAAAATGCTTTCCGCTACAGAGATGGACTATTGGAGAAGAGCAGCAGGGAAATCAAAAAGAGAAAGAGTTACAAATCAAAGAATAAGAGAAATTAGGACAGTGGGTGAACGTACTTTAGTGGATGATATAAGAACAAAATAACTGGTGTGGTACGGACATGTACAAAGAATGAATAATGAAAGACTTCCTAAACAAATACTACAATGGAAACCAACTGGCCGAAGAAAACGAGGACGGGCAAGGACAAGCTGGAGAGAAGGAATAGACAGTGAAATAAGAATAAGAGGCATAGATGATGAATTATGGGCAAACAGAAACGAGTGGGGATTGGGTATCAGAAGACGTAGAACGTTGTGAAACATATAAATATATATATATATATATATACCGCATCTGTTAACCGAAAAACAGAAAGAATCTAGGGTCAATTATTGGTGTCTGAAGACTATAGACTGTTTTAAGGCCGGAAACTCGAAAAACGTGTACAGCATTATCAGTGGTGATGAATCGTGGATTTACTCATATGAACCTAAAAATAAACGTAAGTCGTTTGTAAGTAAGTCATCCGTTCTCAAAGTGTATCCAGAAAGATGTCGCGATATTTATCTTAAAAGCAGGTCATGTAGCAACAATTCTTCTGGAAGTTCAAAGGACTGTTACTGCCGATTGGCACATCACCATTTGTTTGCCGAAAGTCATCGCTGAGCTTCGAAACATGAACCCCGAACGATGAATCATCGTCCACCAAGACAATGCAAGTCGACATCTTCAAGAAAGCAATTTTGACAATACCAACAAACCACTGGAATTACAATTTTGACAACTGGTTTTTAAGCGCATGCAAAAGTGCATTCATTTTCGTGGAGAATACTTCGAGAAACAATAAAGTCCTTAAAAGTTATCTACTGTTTTATTCCAGCTGTATATACAAATCTTAATTGACAACCCTCATATTATAGGCTCAGTGCTTTGCAAAATTTTTGCAATAATCACTTTCTGTTTTTTAATTTTAAATAATTTTTAATTTAATGAAGGATTGGGTAAGCCAGTTAATGACAAAAACACGTTGTTCCATCAACACGAATGGCAAAAAACATGTTGTTTCATTAATATAATCACTGCCTCGACTAACCTAAAAACTCACACTTACCTTACATTACCCTAGAACAATAAACTGGGTTTATCGTTGTTGCACATTACCGGCCAGCCTCGAGTATTACCCAGTTCACAAACATTAGTTTCTTGTAAAAGACCCTGTAGATCTAGAAAACTTCATTTTTGTTTTTGAATAAATTAGTCCGTTGTATAATTTTTTTATTGGTCTAAACTGCCTGAATATTCATCACTTTCGCTATGACCTCGAATAATGTATTTTTTGTTTCCTTTTTTAAATTATTCTACAATATATACAATAAAAAACAAAAGAAAGATTTTACGGTTTGATTTATTCCATATACGTACTCCAGGCATTTTAGCTTAAAAATTTTTGTTATAAATTTATGCCCTACGAAATTAATTTTTTTGTCTCGATACGGATGTTTGAATATTTCGCTCATAAAACCATCATAAAACTGATGCCTGCGGCAGTCGTTGTTTTTGGTAAAATAATTGATAATAATAATTAAAACAAAACTCTTTAATTGTAGTTCTGATAAGGGTGACAGCATAATTAAAGTCGGGTGATTTTTTTTTCGGACCACGTCAGATCACTGGTTGTTCATTATATTGAAATTTTTGGATATTTTAGAAGCCAAACATATAAACAACATGTACTTTCACGAAACTTTTCTTAACTATCTATAGATGAGGATGTATGTAAGTGACACCGCGTCATAGCTATGGTAAACCAAATTTTGCGGCAAAATCTAAGTAAAGAAGCCTTAATAAATTAGTGTTTCACTTTGTACATGCAGTGAGCCGCTTTATATGTGTATGATAAAACACCTTTTAAAGGAGAGATAAAATAGGTACTTACCTAATAAATAAAGATCCGAAACATAAAAGAGATTCCAAAATTATATTAAAATGTGCGCAAATATTGATTTAGTTGCAAAAACGGTAATTTGTTTTGTAAAAATCTCGGTCGTAATTTGTTTGACATAAAACAGTCAAAACAACAACGAATAGAAAACGTCAAAGCCCGGCTAAATCAATCTGTTCGTAACAACCAGATAAGAGTATGTTCCTTTCTTATGAAATCATTTAAAAGAAGACATCAATAAAAAGCAAGTAAAATAGTAAGCTAATGACTAATTACTGCAGTGCCTCGTTTTTGGAATCAATATCAATAAAAAAATTAAAGGAATCGCGTGCCACTGTACCCCTCTACTCCCTTCCCGCCCATCAAGGTTTTGATGAAGCGGTGCCACTTTAATACAATATCAACTATACTCAATGCAATAGTACCCAGTTGCTATTATGACTTAGATCACGAAGTTCCTTGATCTAGTGACCTTAATTATGACAGCACTTATCACCGTAAAAACGACCTAGAAGTTATGACACGATACACCTGTCTATATCATCATCATGTATCTTCGTGTATCTCTAAATGAGTAGTTTATTCTTCGTCTTCTTCGCTTATTTGTCTTCTTCTTTTTCTTCTTATTCATCATCTTCTTCTTTAAGACTACAACTCTATGAGATTTTTTTCCTCTTTAATTACTTTGTTTCCTCTCCTCCTGCCTTCGGCAACTATCTTTCAACAACTTACAACATAGCATTTTTTCCAAGTTTTATCATACACAGAAAAAAAGAAGTTCTTCAGTTAAGAAAAGTAGTTTTCTTGAAAAAATTATCTTGACCCAAAAGAAAAAGTCTCCGAACAAATTGTTTTCTCTTCATCTAAGCAAACCGCTTGTTTTGGGAAAAAAAATAATTGTCTTGGTAAATTGTTTTGGTTTAAAACAAATTGCCTTTCGCGAAGAAAAAGTGGTTTTGAAGCAAGATATAAAATGTCTTACTAATATCTTCTTAACACAAATAAAGCTTTACTTTGCGTCAAGACTTTTAATTTTTTAACTCAAAATATCCGGCGTCTCAAAACGAAAATGGCGATTTATTCCATAATTATACTAGAAAACACAAAACAAGAAGGTTGCCGCTTCCATCCAAAACAAATCAATTTTCTTGGATAAAGGCAACTTTTATTTTCAACGGAAACCAGCAGTTTAAGAGAATAGTTTTTTTTTGTTAAGAAAATATCGTCTTCGTGCATAGGAAAGCAGATTTTTTCTTGGATCAAAGCAATTTGCATTGACTGAAGACATTTTTTTTTCTGTGTACCCCAAAAATAATTCCATAGTTTGCTTTTTTGGTTCAATGGGCGTACGTCCGGCGCACAATCAGAGGACGGTGGGTTCAATTCCCATGCTTGTCAGTACAAACACGAACCTCAAATCTGTTTGTGAATACTGCTATTTAAGTTTAGGCTTCAACGAAGTAGGCAAAGTCGATTGATCATCAATACAAGGCCGCGGTTCGGAAATCGCGTTAAGCGGATGGTTCCGTGCAAAGAGCGTAGATGGCGCTAGCACGATAAAGGCCCCTGTTCTCGACAAAGAGTATCAGACAAAATTAATACTTCTTGAGAAAAGAAAATTGCTTATCATGGTTGGGGGTGCTTGGCGGGTTGGCCCGTTAGGACTTCATGTAGTATCAGTGTGAGAGTAAATGCATTGTGATTGTCCCGGACACAATAAGCGGTCAAAGCCAATAAGTACAAACGAAACGGAGCAAACGAATTTTTTGAGATATTTATAAAATACTCTGCCAATATATGGGCCCCTAAGCTCACACTAGGTACTATAGTTATAGTGTACGTGTGAGCTAATATAACTAAAAACTGAAATATATTTTATTTAACTCCAGACTAAATTACCTTTTGTTTGATACCACACAAGCCATATTTTGACTTAAACTCAAATTTTTGAAATCTACCCCCACCCTTAAAAAAATACAAAAACTAAAATGTATTTTGTTAAACTCCGGACTCAATTACCTTTCGTTTGATATCACACACGCCATATTTTCACTTAAACTCTAATTTTTAAAATATACCCCCACCCTTTTTTTTAAATAAATTAAAATTTATTTTGTTTAACTGCAGACTCAATTACCTTTCGTTTAATATCACACACGCCATATTTTCACATAAACTCTAATTTTTGAAATCTACCCCCATCCTTTTATTTGGTTTATGTTCGGTGGATTTTGTTCATTTTTAAATGGTACCATCTCGACCCAAGACCCAGCCTAGTTACCAAATTTCATTAAAATCGGCCAAGCGGTTTTTGAGTTATGCGCGTTGGTCGTTACAGACAGACATACAGACACACAGACAGACAGACAGACAGACAGACAGACATACAGACAGACAGACGGCGCAACAAAAAAGTTTCAAAATCATCTGAAACGCAAAGATATATAAAAATTTTTGAAATCGGAGCAACTTTTTTTTTCTCGAAAAAATTAGGATCACCATAGCTCACACTACTATATATGTGTGAGCTAAAATGCAAAGTTTTAAATGACCGACGAAGATTTTAAAATAAAGTTTTGATAATGGATTACATTTTATGTAAACAATTATTGTAACTAAAAATGCACACGACGATCAAACTTTACAGGGAGGAGGAGGCAGTCGTTTACAATAAAAATAACCTTATATGTTGTCATACAATTATTGATATTTTTTATTTAAATTTAGTATTACACAAAATAAAAAAAATATACGCGTTATACGGGATATTCTGCGGATTTTGCGAAAGAATGTACACTAAATCCACAAGTTTTGTAAAGGGTGGGTTAGTTTTTTAAGGGGAACATTTCCTTGAGTTAGCAATAGTTACAAAAGTTGACTACGATTTTTAATAAGCAAAAACTATTTTTCGTGCCTTTTTTTTCTCTATAATAAGATAACAGGCATTTTGTAAATTGCTTATAATATCAAAGGGTACCCTTAGCACCAAGATATAGGCAACATAAAATTTGCAGAGTTTTCCATTTATTTAGTATAAATTTTTAAATAAAAAGTATAAAAACTTAAACTATCAATATTTGGTAACAACAAATAGTGTTATTTTGATTCTAATTGACCTCGTCTTCCTCCCTATCGAGTTTGATCGTCGACTTCTGGAACACCCTGTATATATTACTTAAAAAGCAAAAAACAAACGTGGCTTTGTTAATTTTTTATAAAAAAATATATTAGTAAACTTTTTTCAAATTTTTTCTTATTAACTACATTATTTTTTTCTAACGTAAATTCTGTTTTGCCCACTTTTTAAAATTCATATTCTGCCCTATAATTTTTTTTGATAAAACTATTAAATTGTTGTGCGTGCCGCTAAATCTTAAGGACTTATGTTTATCGTATAGTTTTTAATTTTTCATGCATGAACAGTAGCTTGTTTACCTTCCTAGCCCCCAAAGCTACGGCTAGAAAATACTCTGCCAATATATGGGCACCTAAGCTCACACTAGGTACTATAGTTAAAGTGTACGTGTGAGCTATTATAACTAAAAACACAAATATATTTTATGTTTTGACTTAAACTTTAATTTTTGAAATTTACCCCCACCCTTTTTTTAAACTAAAATGTATTTTGTTTAACTCCAGACTCAACTACCTTTCGTGTGATATCGCACACGCCATATTTTAAAACCAAACATATATAAAATTTTTTGAAATCAGAGCAACTTTTTTTTTCTCGAAAAAATTATCACCATAGCTCACACTACTATAGTATAGTAGTAGTGTGAGCTAAAATAACTTTATTGTTGAATATTTTGTCAAAATGTCATGTCATTAGGATGATTTTTTTACCTAAATTATGGATATATATAAATACAGCTTCTAAACTGACGCCTCCGTTTCCATTTTTATTTAGTGTTTAGTGAAATATAGGAAAAACCTAAACTGGCCATAAGGGAAGAAATATATATAAACACTTTATTAGCTATCAATTTAGCTCTTAAGTTAATTACATCATCAAGTAGTAAATACATCTAAACTATCTAACTCTTATTAAATAGCAACATTCTCAAATACATATTTTCTACATTTTAACTTAAATGTATGTATAGATTGTATGTCGTTAAGATCACCTGGCAAACTATTAAATAGGATCAAGCCCTTGCTAAAAATTGTATCAACTCTATTATCCAAAGAACTAATGTAAAAGTCATTTCTGGCATGAGATCTAGTGTTATATGAATGAATATTTTGTGTTAAAGTCAATTCTTCACTTAGGTAAGAAGGTAACATTTTATTTTTTAACTTATAAATAAAAACAATCATATTGTAGGTCAATCTCTGATTTATACTCATTAACAAAAGTTTACCTAACATATCTTTAACAGGCGTTTTTTTTTTACACATAAGTACAGCCCTCAAAGCTCTATTTTGCATCTTTTGAAGAGATTTTATTTCTTCAGCATTTTGAAAATACAATAATGTTGAACAGTAGTCGAAATGAGGAGCTATAATTGATTTATAAACAATTAGTTTGGAGAAATAAGAAATTTTTTTATCTAATCGGTACAAAAAGTAAATTTTTTTTGCTACTTTTTTCTTAACATATGTACAGGTTGTTTTAAATTTATTTGTTTATCTATAATAATACCAAGATATTTGTGACTGCAAACTTCTACGATTTGACTATTGTTTACTTTTATGTTAAATTTAATATTTTCTTGTTTTAATTTAGTTAGTTGACGTTTAGATGAAATAACTATAAATTTTGTTTTGTCTATGTTAAGAGATAAACCATTATCACAAAGCCACTTATAAATATTATTTAGATCATGATTAATAAATTTTTCAATTTCTTCAGGCGTACCACAGAAGTAAAGCAGCCCATCATCAGCGAACAGTTTTATTTTGCAATATTTGACATGTTTGACAATATCATTAATAAATAAAATGAACAATACACAGCCCAAAACTGATCCTTGCGGAACACCATGTCTGGTTCGAAGCTTCCCCGAAAAAACCCCATTAAATTTTACACGTTGGTTTCTAGACCGTATAAAACTGTTCATTAACTTAAGAGCATCCTCAATAACCCCATATCTTTCTAGTTTAAGTATAAGCAAATCCAAATTGACACATTCGAATGCCCGCCGTATGTCGATAAAAACAGCGCCTATTATTTTCTTTTTGCTAATATCTGCTTTCCAACTGGAAATAACAAACTGAAGAGCTGTCTCACAGGAATGTGACGTACGGAAACCTGATTGCTGAGGAACAAGTATTTCATTTGTTTCAATGTGTTCCAGTAATTGTTTTTTTAATGTAAGCTCCAGTATTTTTTCGTATACAGGCAACGCAAATATGCAGTTTTTATATTATTGTAACATACCGGGTGGGCCAAAAAAAACCGGAATTTTTTTTTTTTCATTTTAACTTTTGAACTATACAATCGATTTTAATAAGACAAACTGCACTTGATAGAAAATTAATCAGAGTTTTGAATTAATATATTTTTTTGTACGTTATCTCAAAATCCAAGATGGCGGACGTAATTAAAATGTTACCCTTCAAAAGGGCTGCTCGTTTATTCTTATGTTGTGAACATGTTTTAAAAAAAAAATTAAATTCGTGAAAAAACTGCATTCTTGCCACGTATAACATGGTATAAATCAGCAAAATTGGTTCAGTGGTTATAAAAAAAAATATTTTTGTTTCAACCATTGTTTTGCAAATATTATACGATTGCCTTGCCAATCATGTCTGCATTTATTTTTTAGGAAATAAGAATAAACACGCCATTTTGAAGAATCAAGTATGATTCTGTCCGCCATTCTAAATTTTAAGATGGCGATAAATTTTGATAATGATCTTTAAAAAGCAATCAATTCTCACCAGGATGTTTTTTATTTCATTAAAATCGGTTTAGTAGTAATGAATTTATAAGAAAATAAGTGCAGACATGATTTATTTTTTAGAATATTTTTTTTAGAACCATCGAGCCAATTTTGCTGGTTCGTAATTTGTTGTACGTGGCAAGAATGCAGCTTTTTTACTGATTTAATTAAAACATGTTCACAACACAAGAATAAACGAGCATCTTTGAAGGGTACAATTTAATTTCGTCTGCCATCTTGGATTTTCCGATGGCGGAGAAAAAAATATATTTAGTCAAATCTGTAATTAAATCTCTGTCAAGAGCAGTTTGTCCCAATAATGGGTTTTTGGCCCACCCGGTATATATTTCTCCAGTATTTTGTTTCATTTAAACAATAAGTAAAATTATTATCAACTATCAAATCCTAATACAGGGTAACTTTGGAAGGAAATATCTCTAAAGCGAATCGATTGATCTTCAAAAATTTTACACGGTTGTAAGTAAGAACATTTAAAAGATCGCACCACTTGACCCATTTTATCTGGGGGCACGGTAGTGCCCCGCCAAGTTCACGTAAACTGCTGTAACATCTTTTCCTGAAACATATCAGTCCATATTTGACCTAAAACTACTTTGAAATGAGCTATGAAACTCAAACAGTCGTAGATCTTCATAGAGTTAACAACGCCTCCAAGTTTCATGCACTTCCATATAGTAGTAAAGTAAAAACTGTTTGGTTTTCACTATCTCCAACGTCCTTCACAGGGATACGGGTGATCCCCGTCTGGAACACGTCCTGATAGTCAGGATATAATTTTTACAAATGAAAGGGAATTTCAAAAATAGCCAAAACATGTCTACCTCGCAAACAAAATCGATGTGTTCGGGGATTCTTCCAAAAACTTACCTTTAAAAAAACATCTTGTGTATTGTATATTTAGCAAAATAATTTTTACTCTGTACCATTAGTTCTAGAGCACCTTATAAGTATAAAATACTGTCTAAAACAGTTTTCTAAATTGCGTGTTCACCTTCGCGGTTTTTATTTGAGGTTTTTTAAGTAATTTTAATTTTGTTTCTTAAAATCCCACTCTAATATTAAATCAGACTGACCTCAAGCTCAAAGTACTGGCCATTTTTTCCCACTTTTTTAATTCATTTTATTTCTGCAGTGAAAAGTGCTATTATTGAGCATTTTCTATCATGCGATTTTCCTGTGCTTTTTACAGTTTATGCTTTCGATTTTTTCAGGGTGGGGTTCTAAAACTCACAGGGGGTATTTAAGGTTCGATTTCGCCTACATTTATAAAACCGAGTTTAAAAGAGTTTGATGGAAGTTTTTACTAGAATAGAAATATAAAATTGTGTTCATAAAATAAAATAAAATACTCTGCCAATATATGGGCCCTCAAGCTCACACTGGGTACTATAGTTATAGTGTACGTGATAACTCCAGACTAAATTACCTTTTGTTTGATACCACACAAGCCATGTTTTGACTTAAACTCTAATTTTTGAAATCTACCCCCACCGTTTTATTTGGCTTGTGTTTGGTGGATTTTGTTCATTTTTAAATGGGACCATCTCGACCGAAGGCCCAGCCAAGATACCAAATTTCATTAAAATCGGTCAAGCGGTTTTTGAAATATGCGCGTTGGTCATCAAAATCATCTGAAACGCAAAGATATATAAAAAAATTTGAAATCGGAGCAAGTTTTTTTTTCTCGAAAAAATTAGGATCACCATAGAAACTCCATAAATGGCTACAAGAATTAACGAACCACGATCGTTTACTATCGTGGCGGCATACCTGTCAATCAACCCCCGCAGTTTTTTTTTCATTCTATATCATTGCAAAAAAAGAGAGAGAGAGAGGGAGAGAGAGACACGATCGCTTCCTGTAGAAAATAATTCCCATGCTTTGTTATTTCGGTGTTTTTTTTAAAAGATTTTTAAGCGATTTTTATCTTAAAATCGATTTGCGAAAGTTACTAAAATTGATAAAAATCAACGAACGCCATTGTAAGTGAAAGATATTGGTTTCTATATTAGCCTTGAAAACAGTTTTTTGTAAATATCCCAGAAACTAAAGCTCCTACGAAGTTTTGGTTATAACACGAATTATTGAGCAAAATATAGTCTACTATATTCCGAAAACAGTTTTAATTGTCAAAAAACTGTCATTAGCATTAATGTATTTTAACCAAAATCTAATCAGCTCGTAAGAGTGTCGAACACTATTTTACCTAAAAATTTTATGAAACTCGGTTTAGCGGTTTAGGAGCTATCGTGTTACGGACAGAAATAATATACACACACACATACACAGACAGACATCACGACGATATTGCTAGGATAGGTCAAAATAAATCCAAATAACACATTTTTGGCGCCATTGCTACGCGGGCTAGAAAGGTAAAATTAGATCTTGGTTGTTATGAGCAATTTCTTCTTTCTGTCTTTAATGTTCAAAAGTTTTTGCTGTAATCCATTCCAAGAATCCAACAAAAATGACGTTGTAATGTTTTAGCTTTGAATTAATAGAGAAAGCTTAATTCCAAACCATAGGCAGGTTATTTATCGCAAAAACTAAAATGCCACGATGCCAATTTAGCAGTGTAAATATTCTTAAACGGGTGTATTATATATGTGTTTATTTATTGCAGAAAAATACCCCTTACCTCTGGGCCCACGTGAATTCAAATAAAATTTGACAATTCTTTCTTTTTTAAATTCAATTCTCTAAGATTTTACCCTCTTAATAATCTTTCATTCTCATAAAAGTTAACTGAAGGATATCCCACTATAATTTCACGAAAATCAATTTTGTCGTCCTCATTGCTCATGTAAATGATGCCCCCAAGAAATAAGCTGATGACGTTGCTCCATATTGTAAATACTTAAGAAACGAATTTTTAAACCATTTTTAATTTGAATTGGGATTTCTACGTGAATAATTTTTTAATTGTTGAAAGAATTGGTTTGGAACTTGAATACATTTTTACAGAATTTCAGGATGCTTGAGAAAAATTGGACAGGGTTCTTGTAGTCGGGTTTCACTTATTATTTGACTAATACAAATTGCAAACTTTTCATGGCCTTGAACTCGTCAATATCTGTTTTCCTAATGGATATACATTATGGAAGGTTGCCCATCTTTATCAAGTTAATCATACATCATGTTCAGGAAAAATTTCTTGGAGAAAACATAGGTGTGGTATCTCTGTGTTGTGTTAGTTTTTGCTGGGCCTTTTATAAAGAAACAGTGGAAAAAGAAAGAAGTTGTAATTTGTTTAAAATTTTGAAAAAGGTATGTGGTATAATCGTCCAAGTTTGGTAAGTTTGTGCTCATTATCTTTGTTTGAATTCTTTCTTCGAATAAAGACCGACGCAGCCTTAATTGGATTGACATTTTGTAAATGTTTTATTATGAGAAATTTCAATATTACTAAAAATGTCTGTTTAAAAACATTTTCTTGTAAGCTAAATATAGATAAACTGTATTTTATAATTCTTCCTAAAATAAGCACTTTCAGTATTGCTAAATCGATTTAAAGATGAAATATAACTTCCAAAATTGCATTGCCAATACTTAGCTATTTCCAGATCACGGGTGTGTCTGTCAGTATCTGTAAATAAACAGTAACTCTCTGAGGGTATACAGTGAAAATATAATCTTTATTAAGTTAAGAATGTTAGTTTTTGATTTAGAAATGTGGATCTATGATGCTAAAATAGTAAGTTTCTAGCCTTATATCCGTTTAAGAGCTGACATATTAGCCTAAGTCACAAAGTTATGATCGTTAAAATTTACACATATCTTTTAAGAAAAGAATTTTAGCCTTTTTAAGTCCGTAGAAGACTATGTCTAAGATTTTAAGTGTTCTGAAAATGAACTGCCGAATGGTATGATATAATCTATGTAAATCAATTTAAAGACTAGTGACTAGTAAATCTCGTAGGTACTATTTAAACCAAAAGGTATTCTGAAGAATCTGTAAAATCCTTAAGCTGGAACAGTAAAAGCCATGACTATTTGACAACTCATAGATGATCTAAACTGAGCTGATGTAAGGCATACGATGAGCCTCTTTTTTTGTGACAGCATTCAATTTCAATCTTCTCAAAATCTGCTTTTTTTTTCACGAGGAAAAACTGAATCGATCATAAACTTTTAAAAGTTAAACACAATGCTTTAATATTCAGTCGAATATTTTATCTAATTGTTCGTTGATGATTTACTGTTTAAAAGGTAAAAGTGGATTGCTTAATTCATTTAACATTTCAATTGTACGTTTAGTTTCATTATGATAATATAATACATATCATAATTAATATTAATATTTTGGGTCAGAAAGGATTTGGAATTGGGAAGGCTGGAATTTGTCACTGTCCCAAAAATCACTGACCAATCCCCAAGCATAACAAGCTGGCCAAGGTTGCGAATTATGTCCGGAGTTCCGCTCTTATAGGGGGTCAATGGCGTCTTACTGGTGTTTAGCACGCCACTTTTAGCCAGAAATTCGTAATAAGGACACTTTTAAAATGTTATTTCTGTCTAAAACTTTTTCCGTCACGATAACACTTTTATGGTCCGCCACAAAAAGTGTGTCTAATTCAATGTTCTAGTTTTTAATTGAACTTTGTTCTTCTAAATCGGTTATTCTGTATTTAATTTGTTAAATCACAGTATTCTTCCTTTTTTTAAGTCAAAGGGTTACATTAGAAAAGTGACCTTACGATAATTTCTTCAGACAATGCCTTTTTCAGCTTAATACAGCCTTGGGAAAAAATAAGTCTGTAAAAAAATGGGGTTCACAGACCACCAAAGGCTGTCCAAAAAAGTGTTTTTATTTTTTTGCCTTTGATAAATGGCTGGATAATGGCCATAAAAATGAATATTAAATCGTTACCGTTAATGCTATTTTGCTATTAATCATGGAAATTGTGTTTTCTTCCTGTTTTTTCGGTTGTGTTTTTTGGCGGACGAGATTAGTGGAAAGAAATTGGTATAATTGCCTTAAGTACTTAATTTGATTTCCCGTATAAAATTAAGGAAAAATGAGTATTTACTTTTTTTTGTGTTTTTTTTTTTTTTTTAAATCAGCCTTAACTGAGCAGCAGATGTTGCAAATATACTACGCAGAAGTTGAGTCAAGTCTCTGATATGGCTTGATATTGTGGGGTTCCTCTTGCCCAAAAAATTGTTTTGAGAGCTATGGCTGGAATCCCTTGTACAGACTAATCCATATTTTAAGGACTATCAGATTCTAACATTATAATATGCACTCTTTATTTTCGAAATATGCATCTATGTATACAAAACCAAAAGAAGGTTTAACCTAGTCACAGATCGGTCTAGGACAACTGGGCGCCGCCAACTCGGCGCCGCCAACTGGGCGCCGCCAACTGGGCGCCGCCAACTCGGCGCCGCCAACTGGGCGCCGGGCCAACTCGGCGCCGCCAACTGGGCGCCGGCCAACTCGGCGCCGAACTAAATTTTTTTTTTTTTGATAAAATGTGTAGATGAAAAATAAAATATATTATTTATATAAAAACATCTTTAAAAAATCCTTTACGCAATATTTTTTACAAGCTTTTATTTAGCTTCAGATGTTGTGTCTAACTAACTATCTATCAAATCTTGTGAAGCGTTTTTGACACACGTAGTGGTCCCATGACAATACAACATTAAGAAAAAAATATCCTCCCACCCTACCCCCACCCCTTCTATAGAAAAATGTGTTTTTGACACACTTCCCGTTATCCGATTTGGATAAAATTTGGTATACACATAGTGGTCCGATGATAATACAACAATAAAAAAAAATATCCTCCCACCCCTACCCCCACCCACTTCTATAGAAAAATTTGTTTTTGACACACATCCCGTAATCCGATTTGGATGAAATTTGGTATACATATAGTGATCCGATGACAATACAATATTAAGAAAAAAATATCCTCCCACCTCTACCCCCACCCCCTTTCATAGAAAAATGAGTTTTTGACACACTTCCCATTATCCGGTTTGGATGAAATTTGGTATTCACATAGTGGTCCGATGACAATACAACATTAAAAAAAAATATCCTCCCACCCTACCCCCACCCCTTCCATAGAAAATGCGTTTTTGACAAATTTTTCTATGGAAGGGGGTGGGGGTAGGGGTGGGAGGATATTTTTTTCTTATTGTTGTATTATCATCGGACCACTATGTGTATACCAAATTTTATCCAAATCGGATAACGGGAAGTGTGTCAAAAACACATTTTTCTATAAAAGGGGCGGGGGTAGGGGTGGGAGGATATTTTTTTCTTAGTGTTGTATTGTCATGGGACCACTACGTGTGTACCAAATTTCATCCAAATCGGATATTGGGAAGTGTGTCAAAAACGCTTCACAAGATTTGATAGATAGTTAGTTAGTTAGACAGAACATCTGAAGCTAAATATAAAAGCTTGTAAAAAATTGCGTAAAGGATTTTTTAAAGATGTTATTATATAAATAATAAATTTTATTTTTCATCCACACATTTTATCAAAAAAAAAAAAATTTAGTCCGGCGCCGAGTTGGCTGGCGCCCAGTTGGCGGCGCCGAGTTGGCGGCGCCCAGTTGGCGGCGCCGAGTTGGCCCGGCGCCGAGTTGGTCCGGCGCCCAGTTGGCGGCGCCGAGTTGGCGGCGCCCAGTTGTCCCATTCCGGTCACCGGTATACATAATTACAAGACAAGGAATAGAGACCTATTTTGTGTACCATATGCAAAGTATGACATCTTGAATAGATCGCCCAAAGTCATAAGGCAAAAGATCTTTAATAATATTCGTGAATATATAAAAACTAGCAAATCTCTGTCAATAATCAAGGATCAGTTTAAATCATTTTTAATAGATAAATGCCCTTACAATCTAAGTTATATAAAACTCTATAGGTTTAAAATATAAAAAATTATATTATATATACATATATTATATATATATATATATATATATATATATATATATATATATATATATATATATATATATATATATATATATATATATATATATATATATATATTATATAATTTTATACATTCTTTGTGTGTGGTTTTTTGTTTTTTTGAAGTGCCCTTTTATGGTTTTTATTTTATTTAGGTTAAGCTTTGTTTTACTATGGCGATTCCTATACAAATTGTAATTTGTCTTTTGGAAAATAAAAAATTCAATTCTATTTAATTCGGTTTAGAACGTTTTTCTACGTTGTCCAACGCCTATTCTCCACCTCCTTCGATCCTGACAATCATCTTTTGTTAGATTTTTTTGACTCATTGATCTTTGGATTGACTGTTGCCATTCTAGTTTAGGACGCCTTTTTTTTCGGCACCCTATTGGTTGCCATTCTAGGACTTTCTTTCTTCGTTCATCCGTTGTACATGGCCGTACCATATCAGTTGCCTTTTAGTGATGTCATCCGTTATGTTTCCCTCGATTCCCATTCTTACTTTTATGATGGCATTTCTTATGTGATCTATTCTAGATTTTCTCATTGATCTTCTTATTGCATCCATTTCGACACTTTCCATTTTTGTTTTGTATTTTTCTGTTACGCGACAAGTCTCTATTCCATACTCCAATGGTACACTATCTTACTCTAATAATAATGTTTCTTTAAAATTTGATAAGCTCTTCTTGGCTTCTCAAATCTAATTTTTGATGAAATTATTAAATGTAAATAATGTTATATTACCGTTTTTTCTTGACATTAAGTTAATTACCATATTAAAGGAAGTAGGTCATTTTCTTTGCTATCGCAAACAGGATATAAATTAACCACATGTCACCCTAGAATCAAAGTATACAATACCACATTAAATATTATGCATTAGCGAGTCAACAGCAGTTGAAATATCCTTCTATAAAGGCCGGATACCGTCAAATTTAATGTCAAATATTGGAAGACCCTTCTGTACCAGCAATCAGTTCTTTACTTTGTCAATGTTTCAACCAATCATATTTAACAATCTTCCGGGCAGATATCGTCAGGAATCTTTGACTACATTAGAACTAATATAAATTCGGCATATGTAAGCCTAGGCTGATCCATTATGCCAAAAAAACGAAACACTGTCTCAGCAGAATTAGGTTATGATATTGAAAGTATCACGAATCGGCAAGACCTAGCCCTAGTTACTGGTTGTCCCCACGAGCAGCGACAAAAATATATAGGTGACCCTAATAAGCCCGGGTCAATTTTTACACGCGGGAAGGAAATTTTCTATAATATGCAAATATTATTGTATTCATACAGAAATGTGGACTTGTTTTGCCCTGGCAAACTTCGATAAGGAGTCACGAAATCTTATACTGCCCGTTCGATTCATGTTCTTGTACTGCTCCATCTCACTCTCTAGAGCTTCGAGTGGGAGAGACAAACTAAGTGATCATGTTGGTGCAAAGAGGATACGAAAATATTTGGTTTAGGAAGGTGAACAAGTTTGCAAGATGTAAATACATGTGAAGTTTTGGTTAGGTCTCTTGGCGTATTCTGAGCTCACCCAAACCATATTTTGACAGCATGTGCATTATTCTGTTAATTTTTTGTTCCGGTCTATAATTTGTCCAGAATCCTGATTTTGTTCCTTCTTAACGGAGTTCATCTAAATTTTGCCATCTATTTTTGGCTATTTTTAGTACCGTTTCATCACCTTTTTTTATAGACATAACCTTGTTTCGTTTTAGTTCTAGCTGTTCTAGTACATCTGTTGTCAAGTAATCCATTTTCAATTCTGCTGTCATCAGCCACAGTTTAGGCACATAGCCCAAGACTTATTTAACTAGACTTCGGCCTTCTCTTTTCTTTGCTTCTTTAGGGATATGTTGATTTTACCATAAACTTTGTGGATAATATGCTATCTGCTATCACTTCTTTGTTATTTTGGATACTGGTACGTATTTCTTCCATTCCTAGACAATTCTTGGCTATTTTCGATTCTAGATATCTAAACTTACTCGTATTTATCTATTTAATTTCCACACCACCCCACTTCACAAGCTTGCAACCATGTTAATAGGCAGGTATGGGGATTTTTTATGTATTCCATATTAAATATTATTTTTTGTACAAATAAAAGTGCAGAACTTTTACGCACGCAATGAACCTTGTCAAATTGCCTTTTAGATTAACTAAGCAATGTTTAATGTAAAACTACAGTATCGGCCAAACGTAGAGCAACTCTCTAAACTTGTTTCTTAATCTGATGAGGTACCGACTATCAAAAAACAAGTAGTGTATTTGAAACCTTTAATCCAGTTCTCAGTTCATGGTTTCGACGATTTTCCCCCCAAAATCCTTTTTGTCACGTTTAAAAAAAACTATATAATTTTTTTCTTCGTAAAAAGGATGTAACATTGTTAAACATCTCTCAATGACACTAAGAAACAGACATAACAATATCCAAAATGCTTAATAATCCTTCTAGTCAAATATTGTCCTCGAAACTTACCCTGAGGTAACCTCTCGCGACGAATCTACCTCACGTGGCATATTTTAACAATATTTCATATCATTTAACCTTGAAGGCCGTAGAGTGGTGCGAGTCCTACACCCCCACCCCCCTAACGAAAATGTTCATACAAAACTTTTGAATTCACGCTCTCGACACTTTTATAAAACAGTTTGAGGGTTTGAGTTCAATGTGGAAGAGGGTGTCAAAAGTTGATTTTTTGAGTTACATAGTTTGAGTTGTAATATAGTTTAAGTATATACAATACGCTTTTATTTCTTTATCTATGGTGGGTTCACAGATATAAACGCTGAGTGGGCAGATAGAGCACTGTGATTTAAAAACTTTTTTCTCGGCTTAATTTTGTATTTTGTTTTCTGCACAACTTTTTTTCTTGAGTTAATTTTGTGTTTAGTTCTCCTAAAAGGCGACTTTTTTTTTGAAGTGCGGTGGGACTTATGCTATCGTTTGATTTTGATGACGAAACTGCATTTGCAGTTGTCACTGTTCCAAATATGGTAAGATTTTGTTAATGTTGTTGCAGATGCAACACGACAACAGGTTTTAACAGAGTATAAGCGTATCTGTTTATGTGTCACCATAGTTAAAATAAATGCATCCATGGTGAAACTGATACTCTTCGAGCTTCTTACTATATGCTTTTAAAGCAATATTACGTACTATTTTTTTTAATATCTGAGAAACCGCATATGAGAAAAATATTGCTATCCATTTAGTTAGTTAGTTTTTTTATTTGACTGCAACAAACTTTTTTAACTTTTAGCTTAAGCGTCAAAAGCGAATATAGTCACAGGACGTCCACTGAAATTACTTTTTGTCACTTTTTTGAAAAACTTAGTCACTTTTTTAAATTTCAGTTTTTAGGTTAAATTATTTATTACAGATTTATACATTATTTTGTCTTCTTACCAAAATCTGCCAAAAACAAATGAAGATGAAAAACTTAAAACAATAACTTCAACTGAAACAATATTAGAAAAACAAAATTATTATTGTAAAATAGCTGAAAACATTAAATAATAGCTTGTTAATATTAATTATCATTAATTTTCTTAATTTTATAAATTTTTGTTGGTAAAGTTTTTGAAGTTTGTACTTGTGTTTTTAAAGTTTTAATATTTAGAAGAGCTGAATCTATCTATGAAAATGATGAAAAAATTTACCTAATTTATTTTGAATTTTAAGAGATCGGGAACCAACACTTCACAAAAAAAGTTGGTATGAAAAATAGTTGTAGGACCTATTCAATTTTATACAGGGTGTCCCATAGTGCAACAGGTGATAGATAAGTTTGGTTTCGTTTGGTTCGGTAGTTAAAAGCCACTTTTTTAGTGGAAAGATTTTTAAAATACGGAGTCACTTTGTCACTTTTTTCCAAATATGAGTGGAGGCCCAGCAGTCATTATAGTCTAATTTTATTTGCTATCCCACAACTATGCTATGTAAAATATCCTGAGTTTTTTCATTTTTTGCTTCTGTAAATCAATTCAAATATTTTTGCAAAGCGGTTCGTATTCCTCACTCTAATAGTTTTTAAGATAATACCCATTTCCGGTAATCTAGTTGAAAGTCCTTAACAAGTCGTAAAACATCTCTATATTTTATATTTTTTTGTGGTTTTAATACATTTTATTTACCTTGCTGTTTTGTTTTTGGGAATGAAAAAATGGAAACCTATAGAAGATTATGTGTGCTTTGCAACGAAATATTGACTGTAGCAATGGGTTTTATAAGAAATAAATATTTAAAATGTATAACCTATATTCAACCACTTATACCCTTGTTTCCCGTAGTTAGGTCAGATTTATAGTTTTAAGAAAATATACGAACCTCACAGGAAGCACGCAATATACCTATATCGAAAATGTATTGCGGGCATGCATATGGCAAAATGAAGAATGTTCGATAAAAAAATACTGAAAATAATCTGCCAACTAACGGACATCTCAGTTCACACGACCAACATAGTTATAGGATGTTTCATAACCTAGTACTTTATAGACCCATTAAGGTCATGTGACCCCTTGAGGGGCACACAGCAGGTTGGATTCTTGTAGAATCGTATCCAAGCACTAGTCTTTCTCTAAATTTGAAAGTTTCACCATTGTTTATAGCCTGTTTGGGTTTTGGCCCCTCAGTGTGACTTTAATCCTTATAAGTCTATTTGCTTAGAGGCCTTGCACTATAATGCAAATTTGACTATAGGTGTTTAAAGCGCCTTTATTTGGGATTACTACCAATGTAATTTGGCGGCTCAAACATGGAAAACAATCCTAGAAAATTTAGAACTTTTTCAATTGTAAATCGATTATATTTTTAGTTTTAGTGAAACTATCAATCGCTTGTATTTTTGATGTTCAACACTGCCGATTCTACAAAAATATGGTAACAAAAATATACCAATCCCATTTTTCTTACAAAAAAGTTTTCTTTTACCTCTAACCAAATAGAATAAATATGAAAATTATTGTTCATTATATTAGGATATAACTCTGTCCGCTGGATACAATTTTTTTCAGTTTTGTTTGTTTTTTTTTAGGCCGCCAGCTACGGTAAAAAGAACGGCATTTGGTACGCAGCGCCCGGAGGTCAAGGTTGGAGTAAGGCTACCAGCCGAAAGGCCTCCATAGTAGACGCGGACGCTCCCCCACCTGGAGGTGGCAACCCCATCAAACCTAGTTCTGGCAGGGTTATTAGGATAATTAATAATATGGATCATACAGTACAGGTAGGAGATGAATATTTTCCTTGATATTTTATAGTACTCAAAAATCAGATTATTACTAGAATCCTAAGAACCTACTAAGGTCTACGATGCGATTTTGAGTATTAAAAAAGAATTATTTATCGCGAATAAATCCAATTTTATGTTAAATATGGCAGATCAAGGATAAAAGACATAAAATATATTTTTTAAATGCACCATATTTGTCATATAAAAAGATTCCCCATGAGATTTTAAACTTTTTACATAGTTAATACTACTACTACTCGTATGTCGGTTTAGAACGTTGTCCGACGCCTATTCTCCATCTCCTTCGATCCTGGCAATCATCTTGTGTCAGGTTTTTTTGACTCATTGATCTTTGGATTGACTTGCGCTTATTGGTTGCCATTCTAGGACCTGCTCTGATAATCTTTCGTCGTTCATCAGTTGTATATGGCCGTACCATATCAGTTGTCTTTTAGTGATGTCATTCGTTATGCTTCTCTGCTGTTCTAGATATTCTCATTGATCTTCTTATTACATCTATTTCGACACTTTCTATGTTTGTTTTGTATTTTTCTGTTACGCGACAAGTCTCTATTCCACATAACAGCGTGCTTTTCACCATTGTTTTATATATGTTAAATTTTACAATTTTTTTTTCTCTCTGCTCCATAGGATTTTCCAGTTCTTTACAGCCTGCTCCTGTATTATCAAATGTGACACCCAGTATACATACTTATTGCATGGAGATATTTTTTATACATTGTCTAGTTCTAACTCACTTGATTCGTTTCCAATACATAAGTACTGTGTCCACGTTTACTGCTAATCCCCGCTTTTGGTATTCTTCCGTAAACTTTCTCATCATATACTCCATGTCTTCTTCATTACCAGTTACATAGTTAATAATTATGAAAAATGGGGCATCGTTAAAAAAAAATTTAATTATAGAAAACAAAAAACTGAATCAATCAACTAACTATACAGTATGTTTTTTTAAGGTAACAGATGCTTGTTCGATTTTTTCTACAAGGGATAAACTTTGCCTCCAAATTTTAAATACGGAAAATAGGTAGAGTGATACCTGTTTTTTTCCCGGTCTTAATAACCATCTAAATTTTTTTCGAAAACCTATCGCTTCGTTTTTAAGATATTTGCCTTCATAACTACCATGGAGCTATAAAAAAATGCAATACAAAATGTTTCCTAGATGAAAAATAAATCGACGTGTTTTGGGATTTTTTTCTAAAAAATATGTACAAATCGTTTTTTTATTTTTGGAAACTTTAAAAGCAAATATCTATAAATAGATTTTAGTAATTTTTACACAATTGTAAAGACATTCAAATTTAAACATAGCCAAAAATTGTCCCCCTTGCAAATAAAATCGACGTCTCCAAGGATTTCTTCAGAAACGTTCAACAAATGCCCCCAAGAGCCTGTATAATATGAGGCTATTATTTTTTTGCTAAAAATTAAAGATACGATTGACCTAAAAACAGTTTAAAAATCCCTTGAAACATGAAAACGGCGATTTTTCTAACCCAGTTTTTAAAAATCAACACGGAAAATACTGTAAGAAAATTGGAAAATTGCGTTTTTGCATATTTTATCAACTGTACTCATTAACGTATGGATTTAGAACGTATAATATGCATGCCCATATACTAGAAACTAAGAAAGTAAAACCCAAAGCGTAATTTACACTCGAGTATCGATAGCAGAGAGAGTTCAAGATGACGATAAAGGGTCAAATCAGATTAGATTTGGCCGACTAAGATTTTAGTTCAGGCAAGATTCGGGAAAATCCACTTTCTAGAAGCATTTTATATTACTTTTTGGCAAATGGGCAGTTCCCCCTATTTTGACCCCGCTTAATCTGAATATCTCTGTTGCCAACTCGAAATATTGACAGGGGCTGAGATATTCAAGATGGCGGCCAAAATGGCGGCGGAATTTTAAATTGCCGCTGGAAAGCCCAAATTGTCAAAGGTGTACATATAATATATATATTTGTATAACTAAAAAATAATAACATATTATTTTTTTTAATGGCTGCAAAAACCTCCAAAAACCCCCCCAGATACCCCCAAAATCTGAAAGTTTGAGGTTTTTTAAAATTTTCTTAAAAACTAAGCTTCTAAGAGAAAAATGTATAATATACTTTATTGTAGACAATAAAATTCCCTTTTCAACATGGTATAACTTAATAAAGTTAGACTAATAACAAGCTCTCCAGCGGCGTCCGTTAATTGAAGTAATTAAAAAAAGTTGAGAAAATACCTATGTTTTTTCCAAGATTTATTTAATTTGTTTAAAAACTAATTTCTACAGAAAACCATGTATTAGATTTTGGAATACTCAATAAAATTTCCTTCAAAATGACGTATAACATGATTAAATCGGTTTAAATTAAATTAATTTTGAAAAAACAGAAAATAAACCATTTTTGTTACACGTTTTATCTAATTTTCTCAAAAACTAAGCTTAAAATGAAAAAACTTGTTCTACACTTTTTTGTAGACAGGGAAATTCCCTTTTCAACCATATGAAACTCGGTGGGGTTTGACTTATAGCAAACTCTCCAGCGACGTCCGTCAATGGGGGTGATTTCAACAAATCATTAAAAAAAACATGATTTTCATACGTTTTATTCAATTTTCTTAAAAACCAAGCTCTTTATCAAAAAGTGTGTTTTATACTTCGTCATAGCCAATAAAATTTCCTTTCAAACGATGTATAACAAAGTGGAAGTTATTTTATATTTACCGCTCCAGTGGTGTTCTTAATTTAAAGAAATTATTTAAGATCAATCCAAACTAATCAATTTTGTGTCTTATTAGCTTTTCGGTGGATAATAAAGAGCGGCGGATAAAAGGTCGAAAGTACAAAAGGTCGAAAATACAAAAGGTCGAAAGTACAAAAAGTCGAAAGTACAAAAGATCAAAAAACAAAAAGTCGAAAGTGTATTAGCTCACACTACTACTATACTATAGTAGTGTAAGCTATGATGATCGTAATTTTTTCGAGAAAAAAAAGTTGCTCCGATTTCAAAAATTTTTATATATCTTTGCGTTTCAGATGATTTTGAAACTTTTTTGTTGCGCCGTCTGTCTGTCTGTCTGTCTGTATGTCTGTCTGTATGTCTGTCCGTATGTCTGTCTGTATGTCTGTCTGTAACGACCAACGCGCATAACTCAAAAACCGCTTGCCCGATTTGAATGAAATTTGGCACCTGGGCTGGATCTTGGGTCGAGATGGTCCCATTTAAAAATGAACGAAATCCACCAAACGCAAGTCCAATAAAAGGGTGGGGGTATATTTCAAAAATTAGAGTTTATGTGAAAATATGACGTGTGTGATATCAAATGAAAGGTAATTGAGTCTGGAGTTAAACAAAATACATTTTAGATGATTTTAAAAAAAGGGTGGGGGTAGGTTAAAAAAAGTTTAAGTGAAAATATGGCGTGTGTGATATCAACCGATAGGTAATTGAGTCTGGAGTTAAACAAAATACATTTTAGTTTTTTTTTAAGGGTGGGGGTAGATTTCGAAAATTAGAGTTTGAGTCAAAACATGGCTTGTGTGGTATCCAACGAAAGGTAATTGAGTCTGGAGTTGAATAAAACATATTTTACATTTTAGTTATATTAGCTTACACGTACACTATAACTATAGTACCTAGTGTGAGCTTAGGTGCCCATAAATTGGCAGAGTATTTTTAATATTTTGTTTTGTCGATTTTTTTTCCACCTTTTGTACTTTCGACCTTTTATGGCTTCGGCGGCGGGCCCGATAATAAAATGTCCTTTTAAACAGTGTGTCACAAAATGTGACCCATATTATAGAAAACTCTCCAGGGGCGTCCGTAAATTGCAAAAATTACCAAAAAATATTATTTTTGTTACGGGTTTCATTCAATTTCCATCAAAATCTCAATTTCAGGTATAAATTACGAACCTTTTTGAAGTATTTATCATAACATTAACCTCACTTTGTAATATATCATTTAAAAAGAAATTGTCTTATCCTCAATAAAGAATAAAGGCACATTTTTTTTCTGAAAATCTTAGTTAGAAAAGATATTTAAATATGCAAGAGAAACCGATTATTTCAGTTATTTTTGAAAATAAGTACGCCCCGGAAGCCTTAAATATGGCAACAACCCGACATTTTAATAAAGTTTTTAAAAGAAATGTTCTACAATAAAGTATACTACATATTTTTCCCTAAAAAGTGTAGTTTTTGAGAAAATTTTGAAAAACCTATAATAAACATGTTTTTTCTAAATAATCCCAATTTACGTACGCCACTGAACAGCTACTTGCTTTTCCTAACCTTATTGACCAATACATCGTTGAAAAGGGAATTTTATTCTCCACAAAAAACTCCTTTATTCTCCAAAAAAAACAGGTTTTTGGGGGTTTGGCGGGGATTTTCTCCGTCCCTGTCGATTTTTCGAGTTGGCAACAGATATATTCGAATTCAGCGGGGTCAAATGGTCTGTTGCCAAAAAGTAATATGATTTGCTTCTAGACCGAAAACGGAAAGCCTTTTAAAATAATATTCTCTGACTATTTAAAAAGTGACATTTTTGTTTTATTAACTAACTGAAAGCGAAACTGGATCTTCTACAGAAAAAAATTAATTTTAAGACTTATAGGTAATGAAAAGTATAAACAATTTTTTTATATAACCACAAACATTTTCCGAAAAAAATTGACAAAACTTTTTTTTTTGGGTTCTTATTTTCCACAATATATATTTTTTTTAATTTGGTAAAACTCTTACCTTTTTATTTCTTAATTTTGTAATTTTTTTAATCAAAATATTTGTTTTTACGTTATATTTTGATGTAAACATAAAAAGGGACCACATTTTTACTTAAAGCATTTTTTTTAAAGAAAACAATAGTCTTTTTTTCTTTGGTGCAAAAAAATAAACATTACTATACTTTTACATAACTTTTTTTGAGAAAATTTTCCCAAATTTCGGAAGAACCCAAACAACATTTAAAATTTTAGATTATATAATAAAATGCCTTTTTAATTGAACTTTTTGCGTTAATTTATTTTTCCCCGTGGCAGCAGTTTATTTCCTTCCATTTATAACATTTTTTATGCTTGTATAAATTTTGGCTTTTCCAAAACATACCTATTTGTTGGGGTATTTACTCGTAAGTAGATTATATTTTTTTTTATTTTAGTGCCGAGTTCTTCTTAACCTTAGAACCTCCCAACCATTCGAGGAAGTCCTAGAAGATTTGGGACAAGTCCTTAAAATGAACGGTGCTAAACGAATGTATACAGTATCAGGTCAAGAAGTGCGCAGTTTTTCACAGTTAAGGAATGAGTTTGCTGATGTTGACACTTTTTATTTAGGTAATAAATAAACTAAACCACAATCAATGTGACGCACTGGAATTTTCCCTCAGATTTTGTGATTCATTACTGTTAAACCCTGTCAGATCAAATTGTCTCTCAAACTGAAAGACCCTGCATTTATTTCTGACATATTTTAAAGAAATAGAGACGCTACAAACTTGAAAGCCAAATTTATTTAAGTCAAAATCAAAGGAAGAAAATATCGGTCCTCTATATTGTAGCATTTGTTTCCGTCGTTGTTAATTTATAATAGCGAATTCTTTTGAGAAAGTTAGTGGGCCACTCGTTGTCCACTGACACTGTTTTGGTGCTGTCAAAAAATTGCCCCAGTGCAGTTTCAAAAGCATACAAAAGTGTACTAGTGCAACACGAGCTCGGAGATCTCGTGCCAATAAATGCGCACTGGGTGCAACACTGGACCTGTTAGTGGGTCAAAAGAATACAAAAAATTGCACTAGTTTTCCCAAAAGAATACGAAAACTGCACTAGTGGCGCACCAGTGCTGCACTTTTTTTCCCACAAGAATTCGCCATAAGTGTCGGAAAATAAAAATAACAATAAGCATATACTGGGTGTGACGGACAAATGTGTTTGTTTATATGTTGCATGATAATTGATGTGACTTACCGCTGCGCTGGCAACCTAAATTATTTACGTGAAACGCCAATAAACTTGACAAAAAAATACCATAACCACAAAATGTGAGTTCCAGTGACTTTAATGGGTTTGTAGCGTCGTTATTTGTTTAAAATATGTTATACATATAAAGTATCTACCCAAAACAGGCAAGTAGATATTTTTACAACTAAGTTCCATCACGGGTAGTACTAAATTGCATCCCGAGTGGAACTAAATTGCGCCCTGAGAAAAACCTACTTAGTAAAATAAAATTAAATTTACTGACAATGAGTTGCCGCGGGACCCTCATTATCTGTACTTAGGTAAAATCAAAATTTGAAAATTTGAATTTTTTCTTAGTCTTTTATGTCTGTTGGGACGTTACCAACTTCGCCAAATTGAAGGATAGTTGTATATTTAGAATCAATATCACAACTAAACCGACAACTAACTCTCCAGAAACTAATTAAACTAACCTGACTCTTAAAAATCTAACTTAACTAACGTAACTTAAGGAAATCTAACCTAACTCTCACTGTTTAGGGAAAATTCAGTGGTGTGTGAGAATATAAAACTGCTTAATTAAATTTAAATGTATTTTAGTCAAATAATCAGTTATCAATAACCAGTTAGTATTTATTAAAATAATCACATCTCCCTCTATACGCAACTGAGCGTTATTTTAACTAAATACAAATAATGAGCATCACGCGGCAACACTGTCACAATAAATTTAATTTTATCTTATTAAGTAGGTTTTGCTCTGGGTTACAATTTAGATGTATCGTCAATATTTAAAAAAATATATCTCACAATCTAACAATTATAAAAACAAGTATGACATATATTTTAGAGAAAAGGATTTCGATAGCCACTGATATGTAGTTCTATTCGAAAAAAGGTTGAGTAAATAAATGAAATTTACATTACGCGCAGATAATAAAGGATAACATAAACTAAAATTTATTAGCAGGAGCTATTATTTGACATTAGAATCCTAATTCTGTCCCTACTTGTTATCGAGATATATGCATCTAAATATAGTCAAAATATACTGGATGATTTCGTTTAAAAAGAAACGTAATAAATATTAAGTTAAAAGAAACTTTTGTGTAATTTCAGACACTTCCTCAATAGTACCTCCAGGCATTGCCACAGTGTCTACAGCACCTCCTCTTGGAGGCGTCATGCTTTCTCCAGTGAGGCGAGCACGTTCAAGGGCACCTTCAACTGCCGTTGTCGAGGACTTAAGTAAACAGAGGAGAGCCCGAAGTAAGAGCAGACCAAGAGCCCTCTATGCGCCGGAAAATGAAATTGTTAGGACTAATGGTAAGAAAAATTCACTATCCCTTGTTTGACAAAACCTTAGACAAGGGAAGAGAGAGGATGCGTAATCCGGCCAACTTAAGTGTGCCCAGTTTGAAACCACCAGTGGCTTATCACGTGGAACTGGTAAAAAAAATGGTGTAATTTTGGGAAAGATACATTTTTAAAAAGGATCGTGAAATTTTGTTTGTAAAAATTAACATGAATTGATTCGGTTTAATTTAATTTTAATCACTTTTTTTCGGTCCAATTGTGAACTTAAGTGACTATTGAAATGTTTTTATTAATTCTTTATTACATTTTTCTACCGTCATTAAATCAGTATCATCGGCAAATGTCAACAAGTATCAGTTTTGTTGTTTAGGGAGATTGCAAGTCAATAATAAATATAAATAGAAGCCTAGTACTATCTGATTTTATTTCTCCTAAATTTAGGTATTCCTATTTTACTTTGAATTGTCTATCAGATATGTATGATTCCAAAATATTAAAATATTGTTTTTCCAGAAATAATTTTAGTTTAAAATTAAGGCCTTCATAAATGGTTTTTAATTACTTGTGCTATATCCGGAAAGACTGCAGAACAAACCTCCCCTACACAATGCTAAACGTCTAGGTGCCGCCTTCCACACAGCAGGTGGTTGATGCGTGAAAAACTACTGAAAAGTGAAGAGTGGCAGTTGTAATGGTTAAGCGTGGGGATACATCAAGTAGAGAGAGGGTTTTCCCTTCAACGTGATTGGCTATGGAAAAACTGTGAGATAAGAAAATGTTGTCTATAAAATGTCATTGTATCTCTGTTTTTGTTTAGGTTTTCTTGTTTTGCTCATTAGCTAGAATGTTAAGTAAACTTTGGGATTATCAACAACGCCACTGACTTACTCCTTCAAGCTCTTCAAAGAGGGGATAATGAATTACTTAGGTTCAACCTACCGTTAATAAAAACCCAAACTTTGAGAGATAAGAAAATGTTGTCTATAAAATGTCATTGTATCTCTGTTTTTGTTTAGGTTTTCTTGTAAAAACCCAAACTTTGAGGTGATAAGTGGGTAGTCACATTCTAAGTTTTGTTGAACTTAAACGAAAACTAAATTAATTGCCAGTAAATTAACATAAGATTTTTCTATTTGAATAATATTTTGTAGTTTGCTATTATGGTAAGTTAAAGTTTGTATTTTCATATTTTGGGTCTTGTTTGTTTTATAGGTCATAAGAAAAGTCTTTGTAAATTGCAACAGAGTTTTATTTTGTATTCATGAAAGTTTGTAACGTTTTTTAATCTGTTTCATATTTATTTTATACACACTAGAGAGATCCTACGGTACCCTCGTATAAGGTTTCGATTTAAAACAAAATCGTACCCGACAACTGCTTTAGTTTAGTTGTTTTATTACTTACGGTAATAAAATCATAGCCTGGGACTTTTTAAGTTTAATGTGTTTAGTCTTCTTTAATATTTCTTTTGGTGACAACATTTTTTTTTATTATGTCGGTTTAGAACGTTTTTCTACGTTGTCCGACGCCTATTCTCCACCTCCTTCGATCCTGACAATCATCTTCACTTTCACTACTGTTTCATATATGTTACATTTTACATTCTTTTTTATCTCTCTGCTCCATAAAATACTGCTAAGACATCCAATAACCTTTTTTCCTTTTACTATTCGTTTTTCCAGTTTACTATTTTTTTTCCATCGGTCGTTAAGTTGTATTCCCATGCCGTGCATGATATATAGTTTAAAAAGAGTTGGAGAGATACAACATCCCTGTCTTAAGCCTTTTGTTACCAGGAATTCTTTTGAAAGTCGATTTCCAATTTTAATTTTAGATTTTGACCCTTTGCATAGTTCTTTTATCGTTTTTATGTATGTATGATTGATATTAGTCTGCTCTAACACTGTCCATAATTTTTCTACTGGAACGGTATCGTATGCTTTTTGTAGGTCCACAAAGGTAACATGACTCTCTATATTTCTGGCGCTCCTGTTCTCAATTACTTGTTTAAGACAAAAAACATTATCACTACACGATCTGCCTGCACGAAACCCACTTTGCTCTTCTTCTTCTTGTTCATGAAAATCATTCTCTATTAGATCTCTAATAATCCTACCGTACAATCTACTTAGGGTACTGGTTACTTAAATTTCTCTGTAATTGTTGCAATCCAGCATGTTTCCTTTTTTATGTATTGAGGATATGAATGCAATTTTCCAATCATCAGGTACTGGATGTCCGTTTAGGAATTGATTGATAATATATGTGAGATTTTCGAGTAGTTTCTCTGATCCATATTTGAGCATTTCAGCATATATTCATCCAGGTCCGCTAGCTTTTCCGGATTTGAGCTTTTTAATACTCGGAGAGGCTGCCAGATATTCGGGTCTCGTTTTCTACAGCAGTCCCTTGTAGTGTTTTGTCCATTGTTCTGGTTTGATGATCTGGATGTTTACTTTTTCTTTTGTTGGGTTTTTTACTGTAGAAATAAATTTCCATACTTCAGAACTCTGCCTACCTCCTACGTGTGTATTTATATCGTGGCATTTGGGCTCAAACATTTAATTTTTTCTGTACGTATCAAATTTCTTAGCTGTCTTCTGGTTTCCCTGTAGATTACTAGATCTCTTTGCTCTTTAGTACTGAGCCATTTCAAGTATGTGCGTTTTTTCTCTTTGACCATTTCCTGTATTTTCTCCGTCCACCACATTTTCCTGTTATTTCTATTATCTTGGTATCCAACAGCTTCGTTGCTTGCTTCAAATGAGTGTTCTGTGTTTATTAAATTTTTATCTAATCGGTTTTGATACAATCTTTGAGTACTTTCGATTTCTAGACTTCTAAAGTTGTATTTTTAATTGTCTTCGATGCATTCTTCATTTTCTCAAATACTTTCGTCGTTTTTTGTTTTTCTTAAAGGGAATAATATTTTTGCTTTTGGTGACAACCTAATTAATGAACAACATAATTAATGAATATTTTTTGTAAAGAGGTGCGTGTAAAATATATAACTTTTTTCTTTACAATTCTACCTACCGATTACGTTCTTAAATTTAAATGTAATAATTTACTTTAATACTGTTAAAATTGTAGCATGTTTTTGCTAAATAAAGTTTTTAAAGTTAAAAAAAGTTAAGTTTGTGGATGTTTGACTTTTTTTGCAATCGGTTACACTAATGAGGATACTTAAAGTAATAGACTAATCCTAAACCAATTCACCAATCAAATGACAAATGCACGCTGTTAACATCATTGAAATTTTTCGCGTCATTTGCCTGAATCATGTTGGTTACTTCAGCGGAAAATAATTGACAGGAAAGTGCATTTTATTCTTGAAATAAAAGCTAATATCCTAAATATTTCTAAATTACTATGCTGACTGTTAAAAGTATGGCGTGAAAATTTCAATATGGCACTTTACATGTAAATTATTAAAATTCCTTGAGGGGAGAATTTGCATTTCATTAAAACTGTAAAATATCGTTCTAAATTGTTGTGGCATGTTGGATAGTCTAATTCTTTGTAAAACGCAATGTAACGATAAAAAAAAACACTGGAAAATTTCAAACTCAGCTCCAACGCAAAATGTTCCGCTTAAAACAAAACAGTCGTTACATGGAGAGACTGCGCGGACTTGAGGAAATGCATAGAAATTGAAATCGGCCATTTTTTCACTCATTGATCAAGGCCAACTTTGATAGGCACGATTGTTCTAAATTCATGGTCAAACCAAAACATTCAAACCATTAATCACATTTATATTTTAAACTTTTGGCGAATGCTCTGGGTAGTTCGGCTGCGTTTCTAACACGACCTCTTAGGGTGGTAGCTTGTACTATGCTTGTTCACCATAGCGAACTTTGGGAATAACGGCTTGTACTCAAAATTTGTGAAAAAATGGTGGCGTTTTCCATCGTCCATATTTGAAACTGCGCAGTAGGGTGTTTGACAGTAGTAAAAAATAAATATATATTTATTTTTAGATATCTCTTGAGGTGTTGGGAATGTTAAAAACAAACTTTTTTGTTTAATTTTTTTTCAAATTCATAGTTCTTTTAATGAAATAAATTCATTGAATTCACGAGATTCAAAACAGGCGGTCTACCAATCAGCTGCGAGTGACGTCACAAAACAGTAAATGCCTCGAACGAACCTATTTTCTGTGTTATTTTTTTAATGATGGTAATGTTTGCTTTGGTTTAAAGTGCGAATTATCGTCCTAAATTAGATTCTATTTTGTGTGTTGCTTATAAAAAACATTTTCAATGGGAAACGGATTCTCCAAAGCCGCTGGTGGCAGGCTTCTCTGCCAACAACAGTGATTTTTGTTCTGCGGAATTTAGAAACATTAAAATGTTGATCTAAGTTTTCGATGAGTTGTTTTGTATATAACTGAAAGTTTTTTTACGATATTCTTCGCCTACTTTTACTCATTTAGATTTTGAGGTTAGGTTATATGTTTTGCTTTTTTGTTTAATATGCCACTTACCATAGATTCAATTAAATACCCAATCATTATTATTTTAAGCATTTAAGATTA
Source organism: Aspidapion aeneum (assembly GCA_963576565.1). Lineage (NCBI taxonomy): Eukaryota > Metazoa > Arthropoda > Insecta > Coleoptera > Brentidae > Aspidapion > Aspidapion aeneum. The sequence goes on along the minus strand of OY755042.1, from coordinate 81,397,244 downwards.
ATTTTTAAAACAAAATTTTCTAAATACATTTTGTTTTAAAGAATTCTTATAACGCTTCATAACAAATATGCACTGCCTAGTCTTGCATATGCACTGCTCGGTCCTACATTTAGCCTGCTTGTGCACTGCCTAATCCTGCATTTAGAGGTACTTCTTAGTCCTGCCTAATAACTGTTTAGCACCGCCTAAAAATTTGTACACCTTTCTGCCTATTATAGTTGTTCACCCCTTGTAATAAACATAACCTCAAAAATTTCATCGTCATTTATGAAATAGTTATATATGTTATAGAAAACGTGAGAAAAATTATTAGAAACAATTTAGTTATACTCACATCAAAGTGATCTTCACAAATGTAAAGTGAAGATATATTAGATAAGGCCCTTGGGTCTCTTCGAGCAAGTTCTAGCCACTTTTTTTGTTCTTTTACTGCTGTAGGCACATGAATAAATAGTTTTTCAGGTGTTTTTATGCTTGTATTCGAACACTGAGGCACTACACACATAAAAGCAGTAAAAACACAGACCAAAAACAAATAAACGCTTGAATGCCGTGTATCTGTCCCAGAGTTTACTGCGCTCTGACGTCATTGCAACGCCATGCTAGAAATGAGCGTTTTAGCGGCAAATTCAAATCGGAAATTAGAAAACTTGATTTTAAATGTAGTCATGATAAAATATACTATTTTAATAATTTTGCTTAGCAAATTAGGGATCTATGTATCATTCTAAACTCTTTTCTAAAATTTGTCAAACACTCTATTGTCGAAGCGAGATCTACTGTTTTTACATCTATGCTTTTTTTCAGATTATACTCTTCTAGAAGTTCTCAAAGAAGAACCAGTGCGAGTCACCATCAAAGGTTTAAGAAGAACCTTCTATCCACCTATTCATCATGCCCCTATGGACAACACACCTCCAGAGAAGAAGATGCAACTGGAATGGGTGTATCCTTTAAAATATTTATTTATTTTTATTACCTTCCTAGCCCGCGCCGCAATGGCTAGAGAAGGTATTATTTATTTAATGCAATAAAAAAATAAAGCGGTCCGTTTTAAAATATCTTCCAGATAACATACAGACTTAAATTAGATAACAAAAATAGGGGTGACGCTGATAAAGAACTGGCAACATCAAAACACAGTAGTAAGACCAGTGTATTAACGTGTTTAAATGTCTGGCAACCTCTATTGAATGGTAAACTGTTGTTATCCCTAATCACTAACATGAATTTTTAAATGAAAGACAAACTAGGTTTCTTATGCAATAAGCTGTTTTAAATTTTGTTTATTTTCCTTGACAATTTTTTTCTTTAGTTACGGTTACAGAGGTACCGATACGAAACGCAACCTTTGGGTACTTCCGACAGGGGAACTACTTTACTACGTCGCGGCAGTTGCGGTTATGTTTGACAGGGACGAAGAGACACAAAGGCACTACATTGGACACACTGAGGATATTCAGTGGTTAGTATTTTTGCTAGGCAATTGCGTATTTATGCTGATCAAGATTTTTAGGTGTTCACTGAAATAATTTTTATTTTGGTGTTTATTGGGAGATACATTGTGGGATAATAATTATTATATTGCTTTGGCAACACCGCAGAAAATACTTATTGTTATTTAAAGTGCCTTAGTTTTTTAACATGAAAAAAACTAACTAACACTACAAAAAATGAAATGCTTTCAGTGGACATTTTTTTATATATTTTTATCGCCCTACGAAAGAAATGTCCATTGTTCAAAATAAGTTGACCTGACCAAATAATAATTAAACACCTATTTTTTAAAGATGTTTTTATCAGTGAAATATTATTTTATTTGTTTTTATCGTTTTTGAAGAGATTTCACAAAAATACTGGAAAGTAAATGCCATTTAAACAAAACAATCAGAAACAGCTGACCTCATGCAAAATGTTACTATGGCCAAAAACTATAAAAAATTACTAATGCTATTACAGGTAAGGTAACTGATATTGCAGCACTCACTCGGTTACCTTAATTCCGGAAATCTATCAAATGGATAGAAATTAATACCAGTATTTACTAAAGGTCTAAAGTCCCAGGTTCTAAAATTCTAGATCTAAAAGTCTAGATATTAGTTCAAGGATTAAGTATTTTTTTAATATTTATTAATTTGTTTATGAAATTATAACTTTTTTAAAGTCAGTCAGTGACAGCTGTCCGCTATATTATACAAGTGTTACTTTTATATATAGTGATTTCAAGACAAAATTTTCATATAAGCATAAGTCCTCAAAAGTTGTCAAAAGCCTATAGCTCGTGCAGTTTTTGAGATATGTAGTTCAAATTTGGCATGTGTATTAAACTATAGACACTACACAATTAGACATGCCAAATAATAGTAAAAATTTACAGAGTGATACTTTTTAGGGGTCATGTCGCCTTTATCTCCGGATTTTTTTTCCTTGTAAGCCACTGGTAGGCAGAACTAGGTAGTTTAAGAGAAGAAACAAAATCCTTGTTTTATTTGCAAACTTTTTTGCTTCCTGCAATTTTTTTGGCATCTTTAACCGTTTCACCAAAGGTTAAGATTGTTAACTCGCGGATAGAAAAACGATAAATGCAATGGACTGTATAACTTAATTAACGATAGCGCGAGCAAACATAAATATATTGATATGAAATTACGAAATAATCATCCATAGGTAAAATATTGGTGTCACACAACGGTAATCAGAACAAATGCACTCACCAGGTTTGCAGCCAAATTCTCCACTTCCAAGGGGCCCCTGATTGGATCTAATGATGTCACCACGTAGCTGAGGGGCTGAAGTTTCTAGTTCTATGCTTCAGTACACAAAAATCGAGCACTTTCAGGTGTAGATATTTGAAATAGTTGGAGAACGAAATTAACACGCCATTTTCTCGAGGCGGTCGACAAGGATCTCTCTGGTTGTTGGTGCGCATGTCCAAATACGCGAAATGCGCTTTTGTCCTTCATACAATTGTGTGTTTTAAAAATATATATAAACAACCGCGAAATTTAGCGGGAGCTAACATAACTGCCCTCCAAAACACACAATTTTAGAATCTCAACCGGACAGATATAGATATAAGAAAAAGAGTCGACCGATAAATATGAATGAAAACAGATAAGTATCGTAAGTTTATTTAGAGATAACGAAATCCCGAAAAAAGGCAAAACAAACAAACAAAAAATTCAAAAAAAATTAAAAATAAAAAACCTATTGTAATACCCGGTAAAAGGTAGAAAATTAAAATTACTTTTAATTTGGCAAGAGGCACAGTTTTACAACTGGCCGCTTATAAACACCGGTAACCGTTTGTACCGTCGCAAAACGCACCTGACCGTCCCCGCCGGGATGCAGTTCGATGACCCGACCGACCGGCCATTTCAAAGGCGATTGAATGTGATCACTTGTTATGATAACCAAATCATTTAATTTGATATTTGGGGACGAATCAGCCCACTTGTGTCGCTGTTGTAGCGTATGCAAATACTCTATAGAATACCGTTTCCAAAAATCATTATATAGTTTTTGGATTAGTTGCCATCTCGAGAGACGATTTAGGGGAACCTCGGACAAATCTGACTCCGGAATTTCTGAATTAAGGGGTTCAAGTGTCAAAAAATGCCCAGGGGTAAGAGGTTGAAGATCGTGTGGGTCTGAAGAGGCAGGAGATAAAGGGCGACTATTAAGTACGGCTTCTATGCGACAGGTAAGGGTGGACATCTCCATGATAGACAACTTCTGGTCGCCGACAACTCGTACAAAGTGAGTTTTAAAACTTTTGACGCCAGCTTCTGCCAGGCCATTAAAATGTGGACTGAGAGGAGGTCCCAGATGCCAACGAATAGAAAGTCTGGTGGCAGCACTTCTTGCGTAATCCAGTAATTGGTTACGAAACCCTATAACTGCCTTGATCTGACCAGCATTGCGTCACGCTTCCGCGTCTGGAAATGAATCGATGGAATGCACCTACGAACCCTTCGGTGGACAGTTCCATGGTTAATTCCAAATGCACGCAATGTGTGGCCGTACAGACAAACACACAGACATACGATTTGAAAGCTTTACAACCACGGTAACGATGAGGAATCACAAAGAAAGGTCCACAAAAGTCGATAGCTACACTCGAAAAAGGTTTAAGTTGATTGATTCGATGAGCGGGAAGTGAACTCATTATGGGCGGTCTATAGGGTTTAGGGTTGATTCTAAAACATTGCAAACACTTGGATATGGTTCTTTGAATTGCCCGTCTGGCAGATAATATCCAAAATTGCTGTAAAAGCAGATTATGTAATGTTTTAAACCCAGGATGAAGATATTGTCGATGAGCGGACTCGATAAGAAGAGTAGTTAAACGATGGTCACTCGAAAGTAAGACGGGGTGTTTTGCAGAATAAGACAAAAGGTCAGATTTTTGTAATCTGCCACCGACTCTAATGATATTATTCTCATCAAGAAAAGGTGAAAGTTTTCGCAAAGGTTTCGGTATTGGTTTATCCTTAGATAACGCGGAAAAAAGCTCAGAAAAACAAGAACCTTGAACGCGTTTGATAAGAAGGTGTAACGCACTTTGCATCTCACCGGTGGTAGGAAAAACAATATCCTCAAAAATAACCTTTTGGTCCGGCGGCTTAGTGGGTTTTTGCTAGGAATGGTTTTGAAAAAGGTTAACTATTCGAAGGATATAACAAATGATACGTTGAATTTTTGATATAGATGAATATTTGATAAGAAGTTGACATCAATTATCGCATTGCAACAGACTTTTGGCTTTTCCTCCAGATTAATATCTCCGAAATCAATCGGCATTTTTGATTTATGAAAATCGGGCCATTCGTTTTCGGGAGACCACAAAAACGACGGTGCGTTCCACCACATGTCATGTGACATGAGCTGTGAAGGGGTGGCCCCTCGTGACGCAATATCGGCTGCATTCAAAGCTGAAGGAATATAGCGCCACGAGTTTGAGGGAATGATTTCTTGGATTCTACTGACTCGATTTCCAACAAAGGTTTGCCACCGATTAGGAGGGGATGAAAGCCAGTGCAATACGACTTGCGAATCGCAGAAAGTAACGATATTTGTAAAAGTTATTTTTCCTTCATAGCTAGATAAAACGAAGTCAATTAATTCGCTTAAAAGAAATGCGCCTAGGAGTTCTAGCCTAGCCAAAGTTTGTGACTTTATAGGCGCGACCCTAGATTTTGCAGATATGAGAGAAACAGATATATTATTTTCCTCTTCTACACGAAAATATACGACGCCTGCGTAGCCTCGAATTGAAGCGTCACAGAAGCCGATGATTTGACAGGTATTGGTTTTTGACAGTTTGATTTGTCGGGGTAATTGAAAATTGGAAAGAAGCGGGTATTCAGAACGAAGTTTGTTCCAAGAGTCGATGATAGAAGAATCTGGTTCTTCGTCCCAGCCTATTTTCGATATCCACAACTGTTGCAAAATAAATTTTGCTTGTAGCAACAAGGGACAAAGAAAACCTAAGGGATCGAAGATTGTTCCTATGATAGATAAAATAGAACGTTTGGTTGGGGGTTTGTCCTTCATTCGGCATTGATAAGAAAAAATGTCGTTTTTTGGATGCCATTAAAGTCCTAAAACTTTGATAAAGTGGGGTTCCTCCTTGTCGAAAGAGAGAGGCATTTGACGATCGGACTCTGGCAATGTTGCCAATAACTCAGGACAATTGCTTGCCCATTTTTTAAGTTCAAATCCTCCCGACTTCAACAAATCATTGAGTTCTGTTTGAAGGGAGAGAGCTTCAGAAGGCGAAGGGCTAGTTCCCAAGATATCGTAGATATAGATTGACGTTTTTAGAACAGTACTAGCCATAGGAAAACGTTCATTTTCTCTCTCTGCCAGCTCATTTAAGGTACGCATGGCTAGAAAAGGTGAGCATGTCATGCCAAAAGTGACAGTAGAAAGTTCCCACACTGAAAGTGGGTCATGTGGAGAAAACCTCTACAATATCCTTTGATAAGGACGGTGATAAGGATTGATAAGGACTTGACGGAACATCTGTTTGATGTCAGCAATGTAGGCAATAAGATTAAGACGAAACGTAAGGAGTAAAGAAGCAATATCCTTTTGAAGTTTCGGTCCAGATAACAATGTGTCATTGAGACTAATATTTTTTGGGGTGACTGCCGAACAATCCCAGACTACCCTTAATTTTGTACTTAAGCTTTCCGGCTTTAGTACGCAATGATGTGCTAAAAAACACGATACGTCGACCTTTGGTTGACTAGATAAAACTAAACTCATATAATTAGAATCGATATAGTCTTGCATGAAACTTGAATAGGCAGTGTACAGATCAGGATTTTTGATTAATCTATTTTCTAGAAGTAAAAATCTACGATAAGCTTGCGGATAAGTATTTCCTAGGTCAGGGTTTATTTTATCTTTAAACGGAAGATCTACCATGAATCTACCGCTCGGTCGCCGTACTACACTAGCAGTAAAAATTGATTCTGCCTGTTTTTCTTCCTTTGATAAGATTTGTTTTTTAGGCAAATGTTCGATTTCCCAAAACCTAGGGAGAATGACCTCTAAAGGAGGTGAATGACTCGTTAAAAAACAACTGGTTCGTTCCGTAAGACTACCTACTTCGTCAACCTTTCCCATGACGACCCAGCCAAAGATAGTTTCAAGGGCTGAAGGCTGCCCTACCTGTCCAAGAACCCTGCCCTCCTTGAATATCTGTGCGAATAGCTCGCAACCAATAACCAGGTCCACAGGTCTAGATTTGAAATAAGATGGGTCGGCAAGTTTAAGGTTTTCCAAGTGTTTCCACTGATTATCGTTCAAAGAGAATGTAGGCATATTGGAACATAGTTGTGGAACAACAATTGCTTCGAAATTAAGTAAAGGAGTGACTTGTCCTTGTGGCTTAATGTGACATTGAACGAGCCCTTTGGAAGTAAAAGAAGACATCTGATTTAATCCGAATATTTCAGTGGTGTAACTTCGCCTAGGAAGATTAAGACGCTGAATACACTTTTCACTGATAAATCCTGTCTGTGATCCAGAATCAAGCAGTGCCCTTACAGGTTGAAAATTTCCGCAACCGTTTATAACATCTATTATGGCGGTGCATAAAAGAAAGGTACCTGAAGGTCCTGAAGCATTTAATGCCACATGAAGATTATTGACAGGTGGTGTGTGAATGACAGGACTAGTATCTTGGCTTCCAGACTCTTGATTAGTTTCTAAGATATGAGTTAAAGTGTGGTGCCTTTTACTATTGCAAGTCCTGCATGAATATTTTGATTTGCACGTATCTACACCATGCAAGGGATGAAAACACGCTAGACATAATTTTTTCTGCTTGACGAAAGATAGGCGATCGATAGGTGAGAGATCAAGAAATGTTTGACATTTCGAAAGCACGTGACCTTGATTACACCGGAAACATTTTATTTCCGTACTTGAATTAGTTGAGGTGCCAGCCAGTCCTATAAAAGGCGAATTGGATGATTTATAGGTAGGCTTTTGCCCAAACTGATTTCGCATAGAATTTGAATTTTGATAGGTAGGCCTTTGCCCAGACTGATTTTGCATAGAATTTGATTTTTGATAGATAGGCACCTTTTTGGGTGCTGTTGATTGAGGAAGTGATTCCAAAACTTTACATCTTTTTTCTAGAAATTGAAAAAGTGACTGAAAAGTGGGAATTTCAGTATTAGTATTGGCGTGACTCATTTCGAAATTTGAACGCGTCGGAATATCCAATTTTTCTAACAAAATGAAAAAAATAATAAAGTCCCAACTGTCAACGTCAAAGCTAAGTGATTTTAAAATTTCTAGGGATTCAGAAAAGGTGTCAATTAAATTACGCAATTCTTTAGCTGACTCGTTTTTTAAGGTGGAGTTCATAATTGAGCTTAAAGCATCATTTGCGAGGTCTCGCTTGTTTTGATATCTATTGACTAATTTGTCGTAAGCAATTTTATAATTTTGATCAGATAAGCTAATCCCTGATATCAATTTTAAAGGCTCATCCTCGAGATATGAAAATAAATATTGAAGTTTTCGAACGTTACTTAGACTTTGATTTTGATCTATAATGTTATTAAAAAGATCGAAAAAGCTTGGCCATAATTTTTTATCACCACGAAATATGGGAATACCTAACTCTTTGAGTTTTGGAGTTTCGGTTTGTCGAACATATGATCCCGAAAAGGATGGGGCCTCAACCGGAAATATTTTAGAGTAAACCCCCTTACACGCATAAAAATATTTACGAGCTTCTGAAAGGATCGCATCCTGTGTTTTAAACTCCTCGTCGTCCGAGTCGTCTATCAACATAATGACGTCATTATGTGCCAGCATGCATTTATCGAAGGTTTCATCCAAATCGGAATACCTCACTTGAAACTCGTTTCTCGCTTTTTCATCCTTTTCCGCGGTCTGTGACAACACATAACACTCGGTGATCGCAGATAAAAAACCCTTGCGTTTTTGCGCGGCTTTTTTGACAGACATGATTTTACCTTTGAAATGACGAAATTGTCGGTAAATATACAATTAACGCTAAATTAATGCTTCTGAAATAGAAAAATGACGAATTGTCGAAAATATGCACTAATTTATCGCAATTGATGAAAATTGTTTTAAATATCGAAATGATATGAAACACCCTAACATATAAATGAGAAATGTTTTTGTTTGTTTTGTTTTGGGGTTCCTTCGCTTTGTTTACTGAATGACCACGCGCTACACACGTGCTTGTTTATACCACGCGGACTTTCTCTGGTTTCAATACGATGCGAAAAAATTCAACGCCGCCTTGTTTTCGGCGTTTATTAATACCGTCGTATGGATTTATTATTTTAAATAATTAATTCGGTCGAAGGAGCACTTATGTTAACTCGCGGATAGAAAAACGATAAATGCAATGGACTGTATAACTTAATTAACGATAGCGCGAGCAAACATAAATATATTGATATGAAATTACGAAATAATCAAACGTCCATAGGTAAAATATTGGTGTCACACAACGGTAATCAGAACAAATGCACTCACCAGTTTTGCAGCCAAATTCTCCACTTCCAAGGGGCCCCTGATTGGATCTAATGATGTCACCACGTAGCTGAAGGGCTGAAGTTTCTAGTTCTATGCTTCAGTACACAAAAATCGAGCACTTTCAGGTGTAGATATTTGAAATAGTTGGAGAACGAAATTAACACGCCATTTTCTCGAGGCGGTCGACAAGGATCTCTCTGGTTGTTGGTGCGCATGTCCAAATACGCGAAATGCGCTTTTGTCCTTCATACAATTGTGTGTTTTAAAAAATATATATAAACAACCGCGAAATTTAGCGGGAGCTAACAAAGATTATAAAATAAAAAACGCGCCAGTATAGCATCGCGAGTATATCAAAATAAACAAATTAATTAAAACTTATTTGGCATGCCTAATATTGTAGTACCTATAGGTAAATATAAGTGCCAAATTTGAGCTAAATATCTTTAAAACTGTAAGTGCTATAAAAAAACTAAATTTTAACACACTGTATCTTGAAAACCAAGTGTTTGTGGACCTATGTTTATATGAACTTTTTGTCTTGAAATCACTCAAGGAAATTAAGATTAAAATTATATTATTGAATTTTGAAACACCCTGTATATTATCATAGTGAATTACCTATATCTTCTACTATGATATTATTTAGCTTTGAAAATTTTTGTATATCATTTTTTGTGGATAATGGATTATTTCTATACTATTTCAAACTTTAAACCACCCCTTAGGGGTGGTACTATAATTTGAGACTATTTTTAACGAGAATCCTATGAGAGCACGAACTAGATTTTCAAAAAATTACATATCGGTTTTTCTATAATTTAAAGGTAATTTATTGTGATCAAACTATGAAATGCTAATTATGCTATCGAACGTTAGCGTAAACCTACAATATAAAACCCCATGATAGGTGTACAATTTTTATTGAAAAGCAGTATATTTGCTGTTATTTAACCTGTAAGTATTAAAAAAATACAGTTAAACCTGTCGAGATCAAGTCTGTTAGTACTTAGACCCTGGTCTAAGTGCTAAGTTTTAAAATCTTAATAAATACTGGTAGACGGCTGTGCCCGAAGGCGAGAAGACTAGAGATTTCACAAAAAAATTACCCCAAAGTTAAATTCACCCCGTCTGGGAAAACAGACGTTTATTGAACTAAAACAAAGGAAAAAAATCGGCAACACGCTAGAAGCTTACCTTCTTTAATTTAGCAGCAGTTCCACATTTAACTCGCGGCGCCGCGGATTTTCTTGTGGATGGAATTTGGGTCTTAATCATCTTAAAAGCACGTGTGACTTCTTCGGTGGTTTTTGCGAAAGTGGTTCTTCATTCCCCTGTCAAATACAGGGGGGCGCTTCAAACTCCCAGCGTGTGCAAATTGCGTATGATTTTTGCCAAAATGATCAGGTGATCAGAAAGAAAATAACTTTCAACAGAGAGAGAAGTTATCACCTGATCGGAATTTTCCCAAACAAGGAGTTTCTTTTTTAAGGTTTGGCTAAAAAGCCCAAAAATATCAAAAATTGAATGTTAGGTTTTCCCAAAAATTCAAATAAAAACAGAAACAAAAAATAACTGGCAGCATTAAAGAACTGGTGTAAGAGTTTCCATGAAATGATCGGCTATTCAATGCAGATATCTGCTACAATTATATTAAGAAAAACGGCAAAGTTAAGCCGAAATTTGATAAATTTCCACTGCTCTAAGTCCGCCCTTCAGAAAATCCAAAAAAATAATATCCTGATTAAAATATTATTTAATAAATATTTTGCTTATTCCTTAATTTTTTCTTTCACCTCGAAGACCTTACCCTATGAATAAAGTTCATCTCTGTCTGCGAACACGATTAAGTACGAATCGATCATTGCTAGCCGCTCGGGTTTCTCGGCCCGCGTTACTATGGGAAACGGGTGTGATGAGGTGGGAGAGGCACAATGCTGGTTTAATGCAATGAAGGGCGAAGAGGATTTTCATTTCAGTTTTTTTTTTAGAATAATTTTTTTACGATAAGAAATATATCTTAAGCAAAACTAACCAAAGGCTTTCAAGTAAATAAAGGCTTAAACAAGGTTGCTGTATCTCACCTACGCTCTTCAAGATATATTTGGAACAAGTCCTTAAAGTATGGAAGAGGAAATGCCAAAACATGGGAATTCCGTTGGATGAAACCACGTTGTATACTTTATGTTTCGACGATGATCAGATAGTAGTGGGTCAATATTATGACGACCTCAAATATATGACACGAAAACTAATATAAGAGTACAATAAGTGGAGACTAGATGTTAATATAAATAATATGTGTATTGGTGGAACGAAACAGGATCTAATCTTAAAAACTGGGCAGCGATTCAGTCGTGTGATGAGTATAAATACTTAGGTCTAAAAATTACAGCTGGCGGAACACTAGACAAAGCTATAAAAGATCGAAACGTACAAGGAAGAAAAGCAATAACTTTATTAAATGGAATAATTTGGGACCAAAGTATACCAAAACATAACAAAAAGCTTATATATAACACCATTGTAAAAAGTATTATTACGTACGGCTCAGAAGTATATCCAATCAAAGATAAAACAGAAAAAGTGCTTTCCGCTACGGAGATTGACTATTGGAGAAGAGCAGCAGGGAAATCAAAAAGAGAAAGAGTTACAAATCAAAGAATAAGAGAAATTATGACAGTGGGTGAATGTAGAATGTACTTTAGTCGATGATATAAGAACAAAACAACTGGTGTGAAACGGACTTGTACAAAGAATTGATGATGGAAGACTACCTAAACAAATACTACAATGGAAACCAACTGGCCGAAGAGAACGAGGAAGGCCGAGGCTCGTTTGTGTTTGCCCATAATTTATCATCTAGGCCTCTTATTCTTATTTCACTGTCTATTCCTTCTCTCCAGCTTCTCCTCGGCCTTCCTCGGTTATATATGCATGGGCGCACCCAGGGGGGGGCCGGGCCAAGCCTTAGATTTTTTTACATATTTTCTCCATATTTCATGATAAAACACAAAAAATAGCTTAACATTTGACATCATGAGGCTTTGCCCCCCCCAAGAGGCCTCGGCCCCCCAAGATACATTCCTGGGTGCGCCACTGTTATATTGTTATTTTTTCTGTCAATAAAAATAAAAAATCCAGTAGCCCACTCTTAAGCCATTTGCACCCCTCCAGCTTTACAGCTCACGGGCCGCCACTGAATAATAGACAACCTTAAATCCTTGACAGTTTGCCAAATCGTGTAGTGAAAAACGAACAATAAGAATTAAAGGGGAGTCCTGGCTTCAAGCGGTGCATCTAAAGAATGAATGGAAATAACCTGTATATATGCTATAAAGAATTTGGTTGAATAATTTAACATTAAAATTTTTGCAGCATGGACCTCCACCCTTCAAGAGAAATGGTAGCATCAGGTCAACGAGCGGGGAGAAATCGAAAAACGCAAGCACACATCAGGATATGGAGTAACGAGACGTTGCAAACTTTGTACGTTTTTGGAATGGGAGAATTTGACGTTGGCGTGGCCGCGGTTGCATTTTCACAATTGGTTAGTATAGCCCGAAATTGTATACGATATAGGTTGTTTTTTTTTTTAATTATAACTATAGTTGCTTGAGCTGATGATCGTTTCAAAAAAACAAAAAAAAGTTGCTCCGATTAAAAATTTTTAGTTCACACGTATACTACAAGTAGTGTGAGCTATAATGTTAATCATGTCAAAAGTTGCTCCAATTTCAAAAAAATTATAAATCTTTGCATTTCAGATGATTTTGAAACTTTTTTGTCACGCTATTTGTCTGTCTGCATGTCTGTCTGTATCGACCAATGCGTATTACTTAAAACTACTTGCCCGATTTTAATGAAATTTGGTACCTAGATTGGGTTTTGGCTATAGATGGTCCCATTTAAAAATTAATAAAATCCACCGGACATAAGCCGAAAAAAAGGGTGGAGGTAGATTTAAAGTTCTGGTAAAAATATTACCTAAGTGGTACTTACGGTAACTGTGCATAAAGATTAAAAATACATTATAGTTTGTTTTGGTCAGTGGTGTTACACTGGGGGGAGGGTATCTCAAATTGGACGCATTAGCGGATAGGGGGTTATTTCCGCGGACCAAAATCTGTAAAAAATACATTATAGATTAATCGTGTGAGCTCAAGTGCCCATAAATTGGCAGAGTATTTTATATATCTTTCCGTTTCAGACTATTTTAAAACTTTTTTGTCTCCCGTCTGTTTGTATGTCTGTCTGTCCATAACGACCAAGCGAATAACTCAAAAACTGCTTTTTCGATTTTAATGAAATTTGGTAAATAGGTTGGGTTTGAGGGCTAGATAATACTACTACTATGTCGGTTTAGAACGTTTTTCTACGTTATCCGACGCCTATTCTCCACCTCCTTCGATCCTGACAATCACCTTCTGTCAGGTTTTTTTGACTCATTGATCTTTGGATTGACTGTTGCCATTCTAGTTTAGGAAGCACTTTGGTTGCCATTCTAGTAACTGCTTTGGTAATCTTTCGTCGTTCATCCGTTGTACATGGCCGTACCATATCAGTTGTCTCTTAGTGATGTCATCGATTCCCATTTTTTCTTTTATGATCTCATTTCTTATGTGACCTGTTCTAGATATTTTCATTGATTGATTGCATCCATTTCGACACTTTTCATTTTTGTTTTGTATTTTTCTTTACGCGACAATTCTCTATTCCATACAGCAGCGTGCTTTTATATATATATATATATATATATATATATATTTATCGGTTTCACAACGTTCTACGTCTTCCGATACCCAATCTCCACTCGTTTCTGTTTGCTCATAATTCATCATCTAGGCCTCTTATTCTTATTTCACTATCTATTCCTTCTCTCCAGCTTCTCCTTGGTCTTCCTCGTTTTCTTCGGCCAGTTGGTTTCCATTGTAATATTTGTTTAGGTAGTCTTCCATCATCCATTCTTTGTACATGTCCGTACCACACCAGTTGTTTTGTTCTTATATCATCCACTAGAGTACGTTCACCCACTGTCATAATTTCTCTTATTCTTTGATTGGTAACTCTTTCTCTTTTTGATTTCCCTGCTGCTCTTCTCCAATAGTCCATCTCCGTAGCGGAAAGCATTTTTTCTGTTCTATCTTTGATTGGCCATACTTCTGAGCCGTATGTAATAATACTTTTTACAATGGTGTTATATATAAGCTTTTTGTTATGTTTTGATATACTTTGGTCCCAAATTATTCCATTTAATAAAGTTATTGCTTTTCTTCCTTGTACGTTTCTATCTTTTATAGCTTTGTCTAGTGTTCCGTCAGCTGTAATGTTTAGACCCAAGTATTTATACTCATCACAGGACTGAATTCGCTGCCCAGTATTTAAGATTAGATCCTGTTTCGTTCCACCAATACACATATACTCTGTCTTATTGATATTAACCTCTAGTCCCCACTTATTGTACTCGTCTATTAGTTTTCGTGTCATATATTCGAGGTCGTCATAATCCTGAGCCACCACTATCTGATCATCGGCGAAACATAAAGTATACAAGGTGGTTTCATTCAACGGAATTCCCATGTTTTGGCATTTTCTCTTCCAGACTTTAAGGACCTGTTCCAAATATATCTTGAAGAGCGTAGGCGAGATACAGCAACCTTGTTTAAGACCTTTATTTACTTGAAAGCCTTTGGTTAGTTTTGCTTTTATTTTAACTTTTGCCTTACTATTGCGGTATAACTCTTTGATGGCCTTAATTAGTTGTACGCTTATGTTTGTCTTTTCCAACGCTTTCCAAAGTAGATTTAGTGGTATACTATCATATGCCTTCTGCAAATCTACGTAAAGCAGATGGAGCTCTTGTCCGTATGCCATTTTCTTTTCAATAACTTGGGTTATACAAAAGAGATGATCTGAAGTCGATCTACCCGCCCTGAAACCAGCTTGTTCTTCTGCCTCCATATCTTTATATTCGCTCTCCACTTTATTTCTTATTATTTTGCCATATATTCTGCTTAGCGTACTAGTTACAGATATACCTCTATAATTGTCACATATATCTTTCCTTCCTTTTTTGTGTATTGTGGATATATATGACGTTTTCCACTCAGTTGGTACTACAGCTCCATTTAAATATCTTTGGAAAAGATTCCGTAATCTACAAAACAATTCTTCAGTGCCATATTTAATAAGTTCAGCTGGGATATTTCCGGGTCCGGCAGATTTACCGCTTTTTAAGGTTTTGCACACGTTTTTGACCTCAGCTATTGTGAGGGGTACTGGAGATCCCATCGTTCTAATGATATTGTCTCTTTCGTCTTCCTTGAATTCTGCTCTATCTTCAGTTAAAAGTTTTTTAAAATGCTCATCCCATTCTTTGTCTGGTATTGGTGAAATAATATCTCTGCATGTTTCTTTTTTGATCGATCTTATAGTTTTCCAGCTTTCGGTACTTCTCCTACCTCCTAAGTAAGAATCTATTTTCTGGCACTTTTGCATCCATGATTGATTCTTCTTATCACTGATCATTCTTCTCACCTTTGATTGCGCGATTTTGTATTCTTCTCTTCTTCTATCTGTCTTTTGGGATAAGTACGTGTGATATAATTTCCTTTTTTCCTCTATTTCACTTTCAATCTCAGCATCCCACCAGTGTGGTTTTGTTCTTTTAGGAGTTTCTTCCACTAATCCTAGTGCTTCTTTTGCAGCTTGATGGATGCTTAATGTGATACATTCGTATTCCTCATCTGGGGTTTCACCTGAACTTGAATTAAGTTTTTCGTTCAGTCTCTTTTTGTATAAGTTTTTTACGCTGTCATGTTCTAGGCTTAGTAGATTATATTGACAGTGATCAATTTCCTCATTCACTGTATCATCAAGATTTTGTTGATGTAGGCTTCGGCCTTGATAAGGAAAGAGAATTTTGGTCTCCAGAAAATAGTGATCACTTCCGCATGTTGATCCACGCTTTGTTCTGACATCTTGAATTTTTAGTTTTGTCTTTTGTTTAGTGATAAGATAATCAATGACGGATTTTAGGTTTTGTGAGGGTTTGGTCCAGGTATATTTGTGTATTTTCTTATGTTGGAAAAAACCGTTTTGGATTTTTAGGTCTAATTGCTCACATACTGTGATAAGCCGGTTTCCATTATCATTAACAACATCTTCTCCATATTGGCCAACTGTCAGATCATTTACTCTGTTACCTGTTCTACTATTTAAATCTCCCAATATTACAATTTCTCTAGATGTACTTACTGCTGATATTTCATTGTGGATTTCTTCAAAAAAATTGTCTTTCACGGCTACATTTGCATCGTCATTATACGCATAGATTCCAAAAATCGTAAGTCTCATTCCTTTTATTGTTATATTCATTCTTATTAGCCGTTCATTTACTGCTTCCCAGTTGGTGATATATTTTCTAAATCTTTTGTTGACCAAAATAGATACTCCTTGTTGCGCATGTTTTTCTTTTGCCACTCCGCTATAGAAATGGTCATACTGTCCTAGGTTTTCAGATCCTTTTCCTTTCTTCTTCGTTTCTGTTAGCGTGCTTTTTTGCTTTTGCTATTCTTTTTCCCAGTTCTTTACAGTCTGTTCCTGTCTTATCAAATGTGACACCCAAGTAAACATACTTATTGCATGGAGATATTGTTTGTCCATTGTCTAGTTCCAACTCACTTGATTCGTTTCCAATACATAAGTACTGTATCTTGTCCACAATCACTGTTAACCCCGACTTTTGGTATTCTTCCGTTAACTTTCTCATTATATACTTCATGTCGTCTTTATCATTAGCTAACTTGGTCTTCAGCAAACTGTAGTGTGTATATGGTAAATCGGTCGTTAAGTTGTATTCCCATGTCGTGTACTCTATGTTTCCAGTTTTTAGAGCTACTGCGATATATATTTTAGAGAGTTGGAGAGATACAACATCCCTGTCTTAAGCCTTTTGTTACCAGGGATTCTTGTGAAAGTCTATTTTGTATTTTAACGGTATCATATGCTTTTTGTAGGACCACAAAGGTAACATGAGTCTCTATATTTCTGGCACTCCTTTTCTCAATTACTTGTTTAAGACAAAAAACATTATCACTACAAGATCTGCCTTCACGAAACCCACTTTGCTCTTCTTCTTCTTGTTCCGGAGAATCATTCTCTATTTGATCTCTAAGAATTCTACCGTACAATTTACTTAAAGTACTGGTTTTATTTTGTCCCATTTATAAATGAATAAATTCCACTAGATATAAGCCAAAAAAAAGGGAGGGATAGAATTGTGTGAGCTTAGTAATACTGGAGAGGTTTGCAAGAACTAGCCCATTCCAATAAGTTTATAAAAGGGCCCTGCAAGAAAAAAGCAAGGAACATCAGTAGGTCTTACTATGCAGGAAATCCGCATATGGGTCTAACGGAAGAGACTGAATGCAGACTCTGCTTAAAGGATGACGAGACGGTCAGGTTCGTACTGTATGAGTATCCGTTTAAGTCAAAATGCAGTTGCACCTAGATCAACCCAAACAATCTGAACAGTACCTCACTCAAATAGTTGCCAGCCTATTTAAGAAACTGGACATACATTGATGAGAGTTTACTCTATAGTGAGACGTCATTAGTCGCGGTGAAAGGGCTGAATAGCGCACTCACATCTGAATCATCATCATTATAAACCCTTGGTGGCTTTTAGTCTGATTCACGGGAGCCCTGCATTTTTTCCTTTCTAATTTAGAACTCTCGTGTTAATAGGAATTATTTATTTTAAGAAAATTGTTTAAAATCTAAATAAGCTTTCTTCCAGAGTTTGCCTTATTAAAAATATTAAGGTTGAACCTTAATATTTTAATATATATTTTTTTAATTTAGTAGGAGTCTAGAATATGTTTATTCTTTTTTTGTAGAATGGAGGAAGCTACGTACTAGGAGTGGACGCTGGAAGAGAAAGTATTTTATCAGTTTGGCAATGGCAATGGGGTCATCTTTTGGGAAAAGTTGCTGTAAGTACATTGAAAAATACTGTCTTGGTCCTTCTAGTATTTTTTTACCTTCCTAGCCCGCGTAGCAATGGCTAGAGAAGGTATTATTTTCGACGAAGTTTTTTTTTTCAGATAACGCCCAAAATGTGTTATTTGGGTGTTTTTTGACCTGTCTTAGCAATATCGTCGTGATGTCTGTCTGTGTGTGTGTGTATATTTTTTCTGTCCGTAACACGATAGCTCCTAAACAGGTAAACTGATTTTTATAAAATTTTCAGGTAAAATAGTGTTCGACACTCCAATGAGCTGATTTTAAAACATGAAAAAAATTGTGACTTCTTAACGGAGCGTCGCATCAATATGTGGTTTTCGGAATATAGTAGACTGCGTTTTGCTTAATAATTTGTGTTATAACCAAAAACTTTGTAAGAGCTTTAGTTTCTGAGACATTTACAAAAAACTGTTTTCAAGGCTGATATAATATTCACTTGAAGTGTGCTAATAGGCCAGCTAGGAAGGTATCAGATCCGTCATGGATCCATTTATTTGTTATTCGAATAACTTTTCCTACTTCTCACATTATACAGAAAGTTATTGAGTAGGGTGCTAATATTCTTGGGTCTTTTTTGAGAAAAATAACTTACTAGTACTCTCGGGATTTTTAAAGAAAATAATGTTAAGCCATTATTTGTTTATTAATAAAAACTATATTTATTTATATTTTATAAATTTATATAATTCATCATTCTTTGCTAAGTAAATGTTGCTTGTCTTTTATTGTCTTACGTCCAGTTTTTGTAAAAAAAATTAAATTAATTCATTTGCATCTCGTTAAACCCATACGAAAAAAAAACATTTATTTAAAATACCAAAAGCAATTTCCTCATGAACTCCACTGGTCATAATAAAAAAGATGTAATATATCAGAAAATGCCTCCTGAGAAATAGAAAGTGTGTACGAAACTTAAAAGACACCCTTTATCTCAAAAGTTAAGAAGTTTGGGACATACTAGAAAGAACTTCAATTTCTTTCTCAGTTCACGAACTATGGCGATTTTGCCCATAAAATTTTTTAGTGCTTTATTGGCAGGTTTTTTGAAAAAAGTTACAAAAAAGTCTTCTTGTGTAGTCTTAGACAAAACTGAGATAAGAATAAAATAGAACTTCTGGAAATTTCATCATCATTGAACAAAAAAAAATTGGATTATCAAACTAAAATTGCTAAAAATAACCAACTTTTTTCGATTTCAGTTTTGATCACTTTTACTAATTTAAAAAATTTATATCTCAATTATTCTTCATTCAACCGTGAATAAAATTTTTATGAGGTATATTACTTGTCCCACTTTTTCGAATAGTACTACACGCTTTTGCCTAAAACTACACAAAAAATACTTTTTTTTAACCTTTTGTAGCTTTTTTTTAATTCTGCCAAAAAGGCACTAGAATGAGGCCCGTGAACAAAAAAATCGATTGAAGGCACATTTATTATTTTGGGTACCACTGTACGTTCATACTTCATAAGGAGTTTTTTCACAAAATGGACTCAAGAATAACCTTCTTCAATATTAGCATCTTATTCAATAGCACCCTGTATAAAACAACATTAAATGGAATTGACCTATAAAACTTCATGCTCAAATCTGTAAGATCATGAAGGCTCAAAAATTAAACCTGATATATTGCCAAGCGACCACTTTCAGTATTTTATTTTTGTACATTTATACATAACATCCTAATAATTTAAGAATTTTTGACATTTGCGTGCCAGAATCAAAATTGTTAAGACCCTAAATACTGAAATTCGTAGGATTTGCTTTATTATATGAAATGTTGCATACTTACCTACTCTTTTATTTTGCCAAAGCAAAAAACTGAGTTAAATATGCAGAAAATATGGAGATATTAAAATTTAAGGGGTAATAAAAACCCAAATTAGTTGCAAGTAAATTTGTAACCTAGACTAAATTATCTACATGATAAATATGCTAAAGGAATTTTTGGTAAAGGTTATAATTGCCGATTTTTATGCTCATAATATTAGTAGATTACATAAAAAATATGTTATTATGTCACCCAAATATATCTCAATATCTAACAAGGTTTTGTCACAGCTATCAAGGGCGGCAGGGTAGTGCCGTGATATGGCCATCCGCTTTACACACAGAAGGTACCAGGCTCGCGTCTCGAACAACGAGGCAAAAACAAGAAAAAATCTGTCGCCTTGTCGCCCACTTCCTTTTCAGCGTTCAACAGCCGTGATCGAATAAGCATGCGATGCGAAATATAAGTTGACCTTGAACATCGAGAATATACGCAAGTGTAGTCCAGGAGCCGACACGCAGCCAGCCGAGGACCCAGGGATAATAACCCAGGAGCTTGCTGTAAGTGCTATATAGTCGGAACCAAGATGGTGCCAAATCTCCTACAGTCAACTCACGACGACCACGACTGTTGCGCTGAAAAGGAAAGAAGTCTATCGCCTAAAACCAAGTTCTGCTGGGACGATAGCGGTGTTAGATAGATGCAAGTCTAAAGTGTAGCAGGACCACCTTTCAGAAGGGCTGTAAAAGCGTGGGTCCACTATGTATACTTGCTACGCAGTATAAAGAGATCCCTGCCCTCGACAAAGAGGTGTCAGGCAAAATTAATCCTCTTAGAGAAAGAAAACTTGCATCAGTTTGATATATGATGTGCGGACAAATCGGGGTTTGCGAAAAGGGCGCGCCAGATGCCTAGTCGCTAGACCAAAAATGGTCTCCTCACCACTACTACGACTACTATAACTATCAAAGTCGCCTCTAAAAGTGTGTGTCCATTTGTAACAAATAATCCTTTTCTCAAGAGTTTTTCTCGCAAATAGCATTTTAGAGATTAACTGTCAGACATAGTAACTTCAACAGAGTGTTTGACGATATGTTGAAATGTTATGTTACCATGGTAAAAAAAACAAAGAAAAAAGAATCAATAATTTACTTTCTTATTTTTTCTCAAAAATGATATTTTATAAACTTAAAAAACAGACTAAAAAAAAATAATAAAATAAAAAATTTTGTAATTAAGGAAAAACTAAAGACACACAAGCTGCAACAGTGGTTTCAGTGGGGAATTTTTTATTTCCCGCCATCTATGTAAATTGAAATGAAATGATATGTAAATTTTTTAAAGATTTTTGGGAAATAAAATTATGTTATGTTTTGTTATGCAACCAACGACTATGTTTATCAGCAGGACAACTGTCTCATGCACACTGCTAATGTTGTTCGCCAGTGGTTTCAAAACAATAATATCGACACTCTTCTTTGGGCATCCAACAGCCTTGATTTCAACCCAGTAGAAAATATATGAGGCCGACTTGTCAAAATTATTTACCAAAGGAACTGGAAGATCACAAAATGCTGAAGAGTTAAGCGATGCAATTTTAGAAATTTAAGTTTTTCAATGCCCAGACGCTTGCAGAGAGTTATTGAAAAAAAAAATGGGGTTCCCAGTAGATACTAAACTATTTTACTGTGTTTTATTTTGTTGTTTAAATTAATATTTATTCTTTAGTTATTTTCGTCCAATTTCTTGTTTTCAATCCGTTAATAATAATTACTCTTTTGAAGTAAAGATTTTAATAAAATATATTTATTTGCTGTTTGAATGGCAATTTTTGGTAATAATATTAAATTAAGGTATTTTTTGTGTTTTAGAAGAATTTTTATTTTTTATTTGATGGCAATAACATAATAAACGTCATACCGAATTAAAGCTATCAGAGCTATTACACGCTAGTACGCCGCCTCCGATATGATATATATATATATATATATATATATATATATATATATATATATATATATATATATGTATATATTCGCTGGTGTGTGTTTGAGAAGATACATACACTAACAAAAAGCCAAAAGGTTTGATATAGGGAAAAAAAGCATGTATGTTATGAAACCAATCGGACATGTGGTAGTAGAGTACCTAGTATCTCATAATCAGTATATTTATTGCTTATGAATGTATGAAAAATAACTCAGTAACTCTTATGGAAATAAAATTTTGCTTTGAACAAAAGTTGTTCTATGGCATTTCTCTTAAAGGCAAATATAACAAAGAACACCGCACCCGTTTACACAGGCCTGGGAATATAAATACAAAATATTTGGTAAATTCATTTTTTTCGTACGAAAAATTGTTTGTTTTGTTTAAAATATCTGAAATCAACTTGAGTTATTAGGAAAATAAATATGCAATTAAAAAATTAATATCTATATAAGTAGGGCTAGTTAAAAAAAAATTAAATTTTTTCATCCAATATGGTATAAAATTATTAATTCATGCCAAAATACACTGTGCTAGTTTTAAAGTTCGGTAGTAGTGCTGATATAAAAAATTGATTTTTGACTACCCCCTTTATATTACCTAATTAAATTGAAAAGAATGGAATTATAAGTGACTGTCTTTAGGTCCTTACTAATTAAGTTTTATGATCAATGATTTTTTTTCGGTCAAGTTGTAAGAGTTATTATTATTAGAACATACACAAAAATGATCATTTAACGAACTTTGACCGTTTATATCTCAAAAACTGTACATAGAAAAACTTAACTTTACTTACATTTTTCCTTAGTTACATACCCTTCTATAACATACTAAAATTATAGCCAATTCCACCGAGACAAAAATTTCCCATAAGGCCTGTGTAAACGGGTGCGGTTTTCTTTATTAACAACTTTCATAAGCATAGGGGATATGGGCTTTGGTTTGTATATTTAATTGCCTTTCTTTAGAAAATCGTTAAGATCTTTATTATTTTTGCCTTTAGGCAAAAAAGCCAAGACTAACTTTTATTTAAAATTAAATTTTCTATCGATTGGAGGTATTATATACCGGGTGTCCCACTTAACTCACTTTTCTTTTGTTTTCACCACTGTTATCAACAAACACAATACTACAACTTTGCCTATTAAACCGAATCACTAGCTCCAAAAATAACGAAGTTAGCATCAGTGCCGACTTTACTTTGTACCTCGTAATAAAAGTGCCTTTTTATCCCTTAACGAAGCTTCCTCCGATCTGGCTACAAACTTTTCGCATCGGTATAAAAAGTGGCACTTTTATTCTTTGATACAAAATATACTATTAAGTAACTGTGAGTGATACTTTGAATTACTGACAGTGTTTTTATGGAAAATTATCTGAACTCGTGTTTTTGCGATTTTGAAGACTAGTGGAAGCCGGATCACCTTAGAAATATATTTGTTGTGCATCCTTATGCCCGAGTTGAAATATATTGAAACAAAATGTTTCTGAGACACGTCCTCCAAAATATAGTGATGTCTATTGTTATTCACTCGAGTCTTTTAGTTTCACAAATTAACTAACATTTTCGCGACTTCAATTTATATATTTTTATTTTTTTTAAAGCTTCACTCTGTACAAAATATACCTGTGCAAATTTTCGGTATTAATTTGATATTTCGTGTCAATACGGTTCAAGGCAAATATTTAGCCAAGCAACCGATAGTTAAATGCGCCTTGAAAAATGGCATTAGCTGCCCGATACGGCGAGAGCTATCGCTCACGAAAAACGGTTT
Organism: Aspidapion aeneum; assembly: GCA_963576565.1. Classification (NCBI taxonomy): domain Eukaryota; kingdom Metazoa; phylum Arthropoda; class Insecta; order Coleoptera; family Brentidae; genus Aspidapion; species Aspidapion aeneum. The sequence continues at coordinate 81,373,642 of OY755042.1, read as the reverse complement.
TTATGCAAATTGGTCCAGCATGAATGGAATATTCAAATTTTGCATTTTCGTTGTTTTCGTGACTTTACGACGGGCAGTCGATATCACATTGGATACCTCTTGACATAATGGGCTGGCGGCTGGCTATCTTTTACAACTCCTACGCAAAATATTTACATCATCGTGTTTGCATACAATTTTAGAAAAAAGCAGACACGTGTTTTAATAATCACATGCAGGACCTAGATTGTTAGGCTACTGATATCGAAAAATTGTCTATAACATGAAACGTCCTCACTTAAAAAACACTGCACGACGGCATGCTAATAAATTTCTGATTGCCTGAAAATGGCTTCTCGGGTTATTTTTAAAAGCTGGAGGTGACTCAACATAATCACTTAATTTCACGAAATTGACAAAAAGAGCCAGAAAAAGTTTCAATTTAGCATAAATAACACAACACTCGCATCTACTGAGGTTAGGTTGACAATATAGTTTGGGTTTGTGATTTGTGATAAAGCCTTTAGATAGAAGGGATATAATATGTGCCCAAAATCAAATTTTTTGTTGCCAACATAAATTTAGTTGGCTGTGCCCAGTGCATCGTCCGTGTTTGCGCAAGCGCCAAATACGTAATAACCAATCATGTTGTAGCAGACACGTCTGACACATGAGTAGTTGTGAAAGATGTAATCAAGGGTTGCTTTTTTTTTCTATATCCCTTTCTTAGCTAAATGGCATAAAGAATAATAGTAATATATTATTTTTACAATTTTTAGACTTTGCAAGAAGAGCTGACAGGAGCTGTTTTTCATCCATTAGACGATAACTTAATGATCACTCATGGAAAGGGACATTTGACTTTCTGGAATCGACGAAAGGATGGCTTTTTTGAGAGGACTGATATTCTTAAACCTGTAAGAATTCTATTTTAAATTAGAAATTAAAAGAAATAGATAGAAAGGTCTAGAAAAAGTCATATCCAATTATTACTCTGTTATCTGTTTTTTTTTATAAGATATATGAGCCTACTGACGAACAATAGACACAAAATCTTGTATTCGCTATGTTTTATTAATTGAAAAGTTTACATATGTCAATATAAAACTATTATTAGCAGTACAGCGTGTCCCATTTTCGATGGGATTAAATGGGAAACTCGGTTATTATTAAAGATATCGAATTTCTGATTGCACCTTACCGTGCTCTTTTTTTGAGTCCTTAAAAATGGTGTAATCAGTTTTTTGCTATACCCCGTAGTTTCGCTTATACAGGGAGTTTTTGAAAAAATTGCATTTTTAAAAATTCCTTATGTCTCGCTCATTTTGCAAGATATTTTTATTCTGTAAAAACCTTTTCATGGCAACTTTTTTAGAAGAAAATAATGACGTTGTCAATTTTTTTAGATATTGTTTAGTTTTTGAGATATGGTATTTATCATAAGAAAATTAAATACGGACCTGGATTTTTTTTATTACTATTTTAATTGGTTTCATGCTGTTATTATCACAAAATAATAAAAATTTAATACTTTTTTGTTTTAAGCTTAAAAAAAATAAATTTAATATTTTAAAAATACTTTTAGTCCGAACCTGGAAATTTCTAACATAAATATAAATTAAAAATTGCTGGTCGAATGATTTTTAGTTTAACTACTTTAATCCTTAGCAAATTAAAATGGTTTTACGTTAATTTAAAGATTTATTTGAAACAAAGTCTACGACAAATACAAAAAACAACGAATTACAAAAAATAATATTGAATTTTGCTTTAATGATATAAATGTTTAAACTGATTGCCATTATGTGTAAGACATTGTTGTTTCTTAACGCATTTTGCATAAAAATATTTCTGCCATTTAAATATTGGGATTTTGTTACTTGAATAAAGCAGTCAAACTATCACATTTTTCAAAATCTGGATATGGTCGATTTCTAGTCATTTTAGAATAATTTTGAGTGAGCCATTCACAAAAATGACAGGTAAAATGATAATGTCAATTTCACGCTTTTGTTTTCTCATGTTGAAATAAAATCAAATAATTACTTTGATATTATTTTTGTAACCTTTTAACGTTTTTTACTTTATTTATAAATCTTTTAGTTTACATTTCAAAACATATAAACTAAAAATCGTTCAACTAGTGTGTCTTGCAATTTTTATTTAATATTTACGTTGGAAATCTCCAGGTTTGGACAAATTTTTTTTTTAGATATAAAATATTTTTTTTCTAACCTTAAATTAAAAAAATGTTAAAGTTTTACCATTTTAAGATAATAATAGCATGAAACCAATCAAAACAGTAATAAAAAAAATCCAGGTCCGTATTTATTTTTTTTATGATAAATACCATATCTCAAAAGCTAAACAATATTTTAAAAAATTGACAAAGTCATTAATGTGCCCTAAAAAAGTTGCCATGAAAAGGTTTTTACAGAATTTATTCAAAAACTCCCTGTATTACCGAAACTACGGGCCATAGCAAAAATCTGAAAACACCATTTTTGAGGGCTCAAAAAAAGATCACGGTAAGGTGTAATCAGAAATTCGATATCTTTAATAATAACCGAGTTTCCCATTTAATCCCATCGAAAATGGGACACGCTGTACATCACTTTGGCTAGTCGATAGAATCTGCCACAGATGTGTCTTAAGACGTGGTTGATGTTTTGGCTGCTTATTACTAGAGGGCGCTGTTTCAAATATATTTATTTTATATATTTTTTTTTGTTAATTTTAGCCATCAAGAACTATGATCACTTCACTTCAGTTCGAACAAGACGGTGACGTCATAACCGGTGATAGTGACGGATTTATCACTATTTATAGTGTTGACGCTGATGGAGCATACTTTGTAAGGTAAATTGCCTCTGCAAATACATTTTTGAACATACTTATAAAAGATAAATGGAGTAAAATGACTTAAATACATAAAAAATATATTTGGAAAAAAGAACTAGTCTATTTGTTTAACCTTAAAATAACTTAAGGACAATACGTTTATTCATCACCCTTTGGTCGCAAACCCTACCTGCCCAAGGACAAGCAAAAAATAAACTTCTATCTATTTGTTTCTTCAAGCTCGCTTTTAAAACACACAGGTTTGGTCTTTTAAATGTTTAAATTGTTTTTTTTATTCTAGGATGGAGTACGAAGCGCACAATAAAGGGGTGGGAGCCCTAGTTATGCTTTCCGAAGGAACTCTACTTTCAGGAGGAGAAAAAGACCGAAGGGTGGCTGCGTGGGACTCTCTCCAGAATTATAAGAAAATTACTGATACGAAGGTAAGATTATTATGTTTGTTTTTGGCCTGCATAACTCGGGTTTTTATTATTTTTTGTAAAATAACAACATCTTACGATAAATCACTTTTTGTTGTTTTTAGCTTCCTGAGCTATTTGGGGGAGTGAGGTCTATCTATCCTCAAAGGCCTGGGAGAAATGATGGGAACATCTATGTAGGGACGACTAGAAACAATATTTTGGAGGGATCTTTACAGAGAAGATTCAATCAGGTATGTTATATTGGGTGTAATTTAAATGGTGCATTAAGCTTTAAGGGGTAGTAAAAAAAGTCAAAAGTAGAAAAAAAGTTTAAATAAATTTTTTGCAAATTTTTTGTTTCCTAGTTATAGCATTATTCAAGCTTGTAAAGTGGAGAATATGGCCCAGTCGTTATAGGTGAAAAATCCTGCAACTTGGAAAAAATAGGTGCAAGCTAGATTTTTGTATCATTATTTCTTAGCATCTGGGACACATCCCCCAGATGTTCTCCACCAAAATCACCCTTGAACTTAGCTAGATATAAGGCTAAAAATCAGTATTTTGCGATTTTCTCGAAAACTAATAACTTTTTTTTGCAGAAAGTGCAGAAAGAAAATATACGGAAAATCACTCGGTCTATAATGTAACATTAAGAAAAAAAACCTAATATTTTAAAAAATATGTTTAATTTTTTTTCCTACCCTGTAGTTAACTTGTTTTAAAATTTTAATACTTTATAACATTAAGCTTGATCCCCACTTGTACTAAACACCAAGTACTTAAATTTTGTATTTGTTTCCTAAAAGTTAAACAACTTTAAGTAATATCCGAACCGCCAATGAGACATGGAAAAAAATATTTGAAGAGCTTCGGGAAAAAAGATGAAAGTCCAAAAACTGAAAATGCTCAATAAATCAATTTTTAGTTTTAAAATTACTTTTTTGAAATATCCATGGTGATTTGAGTTAAAACATAACATACTTTATTTAGCCCAAAGAGTCCAAATTATAGTTCTATTAACTATTTGTAGACTACTAGAACTGTTTAGTAATTATAGCTTCCCATTCTGTCGAACGACGGCAGTTCCCGGGAAAAAAGATGATAGTCCACGACAGGATCAATCTTAAAAATGGTCGGAAAAAGCTAGACGTCTGTTTTTTGATAATGTATTACTTTTATTCGCAAACAATGTATGAAAGATTTTACAAAAAAAAATAGTAATTAAAAATTTAGTCAATAATATATCACAAAATATTGAAACAAAAATAAAATTCTTGATTAATATAACGATATTTCACTTCTTCCATATTAATTACCCTACGTCTCTATAAACTGTACATCTGCAAACATCTCCTACTGTATGACTTGCCAGTCTTAACTTCTTTGCAACATCACTAACTTTTCCATAGGATTTTCTTTTTTTTGATTTATTATCCATTTTAGCGCAACCAAACTACACTCACTAAAACTCTTTTAATAAAATGAAATGGCTAAAAGAGCTAACTGCCTACCTTAATTTTTAGAATTTTTTTCTTTCTTGATACAAACTGGCGTATCTTATCTTTCTATAAAAAAACTGACCATATACAGAATATCATGAAATGGACTTTCATCTTTTTTCCCGAGAACTTCGCAAAGGTGCCCCTGCTGTGGACTATCACCTTTTTTCCCGCAAAAGATTAAATTGTTTTTTAATTTTTTTAATTTGAAAAAGACTTTTAATTTGAAATTTTTCATTCTTTATGGATGAAAAAAATATCAGAGAATACGAATTTGTCAAAATCTAAAATTTGAAAAAAATGGACTTTCATCCTTATTCCCGAGAGGTCTTCATTTGTATACAATTACGCACTGTGTAAGAAAAAAAAGGCATACATAAAAAAGTTACACTTCTGGGTAGAAATAGCTTTAAAATATGCGCAAATGTGCTCACTTTTATTATATTTGTAGTTTCAGCCAAACTGCTTTTGATAGCAAAAATAGTGTTTCACTAACCTTTTTTCTTTCTTCTTGTCTGTTTATAATTTTTAACCCTTAATAAACCACCCTTATAATAGAGATAATTGCCCTTATGTTCCATTTATTTTGTGTAAACCCCTTTGTCACATTTAAGTTTAGTCAAAACCTATTTTTTCTAAAATTTTATAAAAATTAATATCTGTTAAGCTCGAATTTCAAATAAAATAAAAGTGTGTGCATTTTCGCGTATTTTAACACTGTTTCTTACGAGAAGTTTAATATTTTTAATATTACGCTTTTTTATGTCGTACAGTTCCTAATTGTATAAAAATAAAAATTTTAAAATCCCAATGGTGGTCCGGCTAGTATTAACTACTTTCCTAACCTTTACTTAAAGTTGTTTAACTTTAAAAAAACAAAAAATAAATTTTAGTAAATTGTATTTGATACAGGTGGGGATCAAGCTTAATGTTATAAAGTATTATCATTTTAAAACAAGTAACCTACAGAGTGGAAAAAAATATAAGAAATAATAAAAAATAATTTTTTTTTATATATTATTTAAAATGTTAGGTTTTTTTCTTAATATTATAGTATAGACCGAATGATTTTGCGTATTTCTTTACTTTTGACTTTCTTTGAAGAAGTTATTAGTTTTCGAGACAATCACAAAAAACTGATTCTTAAAAAATTTGGGGCCTTATATCTAGCGAAGCTTAAGGAGGATTTTGGCGGAGAATATGTGGGGATGGGTCCCGGATGCTAAGGAATAATTATACAAAAATCCAGCTTGCACCTATTTTTTTCCAGGTGAATTCCTAATATAACTGGGCTATAACTGTAAAATCTAAAAATTAGGAATTTAATAATTGTTCTTTTTAAGAATTATTTTTTAATACCTATGTTAACTCGCGGATAGAAAAACGTTAAATGCAATGGACTGTATAAATTAATTAATGAAAGCGCGAACCAACATAAATATATTGATATGAATTACGAAATAATTAATAAGGTCCATATGTAAAATATTTGTGCCACACAACGGTAATCAGAGACAAATGCACTCACCACTTTTGCAGCCAAATTCTCCCCTTCCAAGGGGCCCCTGATTGGATCTAATGATGTCACCACGTAGCTGAAGGGTTGAAGTTTCTAGTTCTATGCTTCAGTACACAAAAATCGAGCACTTTCAGGTGTAGATATTTGAAATAGTTGGAGAACGAAATTAACACGCCATTTTCTCTAGGCGATTGACAAGGATCTCTCTGGTTGTTGATGCGCATGTCCAAATACGCGAAATGCGCTTTGCCCTTCATACAATTGTGTGGTTTTAGAAATATATAAACAACCGCGAAATTTAGCGGGAGCTAACATAACTGCCCTCCAAAACACACAATTTTAGAATCTCAACCGGACAGATATAGATATAAGAAAAAGAATCGACCGATAAATATAAATGACTGAAAACAGACAAGTATCGTAAGTTTATTTAGAGATAACGAAATCCCGAAAAAGGCAAAACAAACAAACAAAAAATTCAAAAAAAAATTAAAAATAAAAAAAAACCTATTGTAATACCCTGTAAAAGGTAGAAAATTAAAATTACTTTTAATTTGGCAAGAGGCACAGTTTTACAACTGGCCGCTTATAAACACCGGTAACCGTTTGTACCGTCGCAACACGCACCTGACCGTCCCCGCCGGGATGCACTTCGATGACCCGACCGACCGGCCATTTCAAAGGCGATTGAATGTGATCACTTGTTATGATAACCAAATCATTTAATTTGATATTTGGGGACGAATCAGTCCACTTGTGTCGCTGTTGTAGCGTATTCAAATACTCTATAGAATACCGTTTCCAAAAATCGTTATGTAGTTTTTGGATTAGTTGCCATCTCGAGAGCCGATTTAGGGGAACCTCGGACAAACTGACTCCGGAATTTCTGAATTAAGGGGTTCAAGTGTCAAAAAATGCCCAGGGGTAAGAGGTTGAAGATCGTGTGGGTCTGAAGAGGCAGGAGATAAAGGGCGACTATTAAGTACGGCTTCTATGCGACAGGCAAGGGTGGACATCTCCATGATAGACAACTTCTGGTCACCGACAACTCGTACAAAGTGAGTTTTAAAACTTTTGCTTCTGCCAGGCCATTGAAGTGTGGACTGAGAGGAGTCCCAGTCTGGTGGCAGCACTTCTTGCGTAATCCAGTAATTGGTTATGAAACCCTATAAAATTACTGCCTTGATCTGACCAGCATTGCGTCACGCTTGCGCGTCTGGAAATGAATCGACAGTTCCATGGTTAATTCCAAATGCACGCAATGTGTGGCCACAGACAAACACACAGACATACGATTTGAAAGCTTTACAACCACGGTAACGATGAGGAATCACAAAGAAAGGTCCACAAAAGTCGATAGCTACACTCGAAAAAGGTTTAAGTTGATTGATTCGATGAGCGGGAAGTGAACTCATTATGGGCGGTCTATAGGGTTTAGGGTTGATTCTAAAACATTGCAAGCACTTGGATATGGTTCTTTGAATTGCCCGTCTGGCAGATAATATCCAAAATTGCTGTAAAAGCAGATTATGTAATGTTTTAAACCCAGGATGAAGATATTGTCGATGAGCGGACTCGATAAGAAGAGTAGTTAAACGATGGTCACTCGAAAGTAAGACGGGGTGTTTTGCAGAATAAGACAAAAGGTCAGATTTTTGTAATCTGCCACCGACTCTAATGATATTATTCTCATCAAGAAAAGGTGAAAGTTTTCGCAAAGGTTTCGGTATTGGTTTATCCTTAGATAACGCGGAAAAAAGCTCAGAAAAACAAGAACCTTGCACGCGTTTGATAAGAAGGTGTAACGCACTTTGCATCTCACCGGTGGTAGGAAAAACAATATTCTCAAAAATAACTTTTTGGTCCGGCGGCTTAGTGGGTTTTTGATAGGAATGGTTTTGAAAAAGGTTAACTATTCGAAGGACATAACAAATGATACGTTGAATTTTTGATATAGAGGAATATTTGATAAGAAGCTGATCTAAGAAGTTGACATCAATTATCGCATTGCAACAGACTTTTGGCTTTTCCTCCAGATTAATATCTCCGAAATCAATCGGCATTTTTGGTTTATGAAAATCGGGCCATTCGTTTTCGGGAGACCACAAAAACGACGGTGCGTTCCACCACATGTCATGTGACATGAGCTGTGAAGGGGTGGCCCCTCGTGACGCAATATCGGCTGCATTCAAAGCAGAAGGAATGTAGCGCCACGAGTTTGAGGGAATGATTTCTTGGATTCTACTGACTCGATTTCCAACAAAGGTTTGCCAGCGATTAGGAGGGGATGAAAGCCAGTGCAATACGACTTGCGAATCGCAGAAAGTAACGATATTTGTAAAAGTTATTTTTCCTTCATAGCTAGATAAAACGAAGTCAATTAATTCGCTTAAAAGAAATGCGCCTAGGAGTTCTAGCCTAGCCAAAGTTTGTGACTTTATAGGCGCGACCCTAGATTTTGCAGATATGAGAGAAACAGATATATTGTTTTCCTCTTCTACACGAAAATATACGACGCCTGCGTAGCCTCGAATTGAAGCGTCACAGAAGCCGATGATTTGACAGGTATTGGTTTTTGACAGTTTGATTTGTCGGGGTAATTGAAAATTGGAAAGAAGCGGGAATTCAAACGAAGTTTGTTCCCAGAGTCGATGATAGAAGAATCTGGTTCTTCGTCCCAGCCTATTTTCGATATCCACAACTGTTGCAAAATAAATTTTGCTTGTAGCAACAAGGGACAAAGAAAACCTAAGGGATCGAAGATTGTTCCTATGATAGATAAAATAGAACGTTTGGTTGGGGGTTTGTCCTTCATTCGGCATTGATAAGAAAAAATGTCGTTTTTTGGATGCCATTGAAGTCCTAAAACTTTGATAAAGTGGGGTTCCTCCTTGTCGAAAGAGAGAGGCATTTGACGATCGGACTTTGGCAATGTTGCCAATAACTCAGGACAATTGCTTGCCCATTTTTTAAGTTCAAATCCTCCCGACTTCAACAAAGCATTGAGTTCTGTTTGAAGGGAGAGCGCTTCAGAAAGCGAAGGGCTAGTTCCCAAGATATCGTCGATATAGATTGACGTTTTTAGAACAGTACTAGCCATAGGAAAACGTTCCTTTTCTCTCTCTGCCAGCTCATTTAAGGTACGCATGGCTAGAAAAGGTGAGCATGTCATGCCAAAAGTGACAGTAGAAAGTTCCCACACTGAAAGTGGGTCATGTGGAGAAAACCTCCACAATATCCTTTGATAAGGACGGTGATAAGGATTGATAAGAACTTGACGGAACATCTGTTTGATGTCAGCAATGTAGGCAATAGGATTAAGACGAAACGTAAGGAGTAAAGAAGCAATATCCTTTTGATGTTTCGGTCCAGATAACAATGTGTCATTGAGACTAATATTTTTTGGGGTGACTGCCGAACAATCCCAGACTACCCTTAATTTTGTACTTAAGCTTTCCGGCTTTAGTACGCAATGATGTGCTAAAAAACACGATACGTCGACCTTTGGTTGACTAGATAAAACTAAACTCATATGATTAGAATCAATATAGTCTTGCATGAAACTTGAATAGGCAGTGTACAGATCAGGATTTTTGATTAATCTATTTTCTAGAAGTAAAAATCTACGATAAGCTTGCGGATAAGTATTTCCTAGGTCAGGGTTTATTTTGTCTTTAAACGGAAGATCTACCATGAATCTACCGCTCGGTTGCCGTAATACACTAGCAGTAAAAATTGATTCTGCTTGTTTTTCTTCCTTTGATAAGATTTGTTTTTTAGGCAAATGTTCGATTTCCCAAAACCTAGGGAGAATGACCTCTAAAGGAGGTGAATGACTCGTTAAAAAACAACTGGTTCGTTCCGTAAGACTACCTACTTCGTCAACCTTTCCCATGACGACCCAGCCAAAGATAGTTTCAAGGGCTGAAGGCTGCCCTACCTGTCCAAGAACCCTGCCCTCCTTGAATATCTGTGCGAATAGCTCGCAACCAATAACCAGGTCCACAGGTCTAGATTTGAAATAAGATGGGTCGGCAAGTTTAAGGTCTTCCAAGTGTTTCCACTGATTATCGTTCAAAGAGAATGTAGGCATATTGGAACATAGTTGTGGAACAACAATTGCTTCGAAATTAAGTAAAGAAGTGACTTGTCCTTGTGGCTTAATGTGACATTGAACGAGCCCTTTGGAAGTAAAAGAAGACATCTGATTTAATCCGAATATTTCAGTGGTGTAACTTCGCCTAGGAAGATTAAGACGCTGAATACACTTTTCACTGATGAATCCTGTCTGTGATCCAGAATCAAGCAGTGCCCTTACAGGTTGAAAATTTCCGCAACCGTCCATAACATCTATTATGGCGGTGCATAAAAGAAAGGTACCTGAAGGTCCTGAGGCATTTAATGACACATCAAGATTATTGACAGGTGGTGTGTGAATGACAGGACTAGTATCTTGGCTTCCAGACTCTTGATTAGTTTCTAAGATATGAGTTAAAGTGTGGTGCCTTTTACTATTGCAAGTCCTGCATGAATATGTTGATTTGCACGTATCTACATCATGCAAGGGATGAAAACACGCTAGACATAATTTTTTCTGTTTGACGAAAGATAGGCGATCGATAGGTGAAAGATCAAGAAATGTTTGACATTTCGAAAGCACGTGACCTTGATTACACCGGAAACATTTTATTCCCGTACTTGAATTAGTTGAGGTGCCAGCCAGTCCTATAAAGGGCGAATTGGATGATTTATAGGTAGGCTTTTGCCCAAACTGACTTCGCATAGAATTTGAATTTTGATTAGGCTTTTGCCCAGACTGATTTTGCATAGAATTTGATTTTTGATAGATAGGCACCTTTTTGGGTGCTGTTGATTGAGGAAGTGATTCCAAAACTTTACATCTTTTTTCTAGAAATTGAAAAAGTGACTGAAAAGTGGGAATTTCGGTATTAGTATTGGCGTGACTCATTTCGAAATTTGAACGCGTTGGAATATCCAATTTTTCTAATAAAATGAAAAAAATAATAAAGTCCCAACTGTCAACGTCAAAGCTAAGTGATTTTAAAATTTCTAGGGATTCAGAAAAGGTGTCAATTAAATTACACAATTCTTTAGCTGACTCGTTTTTTAAGGTGGAGTTCATAATTGAGCTTAAAGCATCATTTGCGAGGTCTCGCTTGTTTTGATATCTATTGACTAATTTGTCGTAAGCAATTTTATAATTTTGATCAGATAAGCTAATCCCTGATATCAATTTTAAAGGCTCATCCTCGAGATATGAAAATAAATATTAAAGTTTTCGAACGTTACTTAGACTTTGATTTTGATCTATAATGTTATTAAAAAGATCGAAAAAGCTTGGCCATAATTTTTTATCACCTCGAAATATGGGAATACCTAACTCTTTGACTTTTGGAGTTTCGTTTTGTCGAACATATGATCCCGAAAAGGATGGGGCCTCAACCGGAAATATTTTAGAGTAAACCCCCTTACACGCATAAAAATATTTACGAGCTTCTGAAAGGATCACATCCTGTGTTTTAAACTCCTCATCGTCCGAGTCGTCTATCAACATAATGACGTCATTATGTGCCAGCATGCATTTATCGAAGGTTTCATCCAAATCGGAATACCTCACTTGAAACTCGTTTCTCGCTTTTTCATCCTTTTCCGCGGTCTGTGACAACACATAACACTCGGTGATCGCAGATAAAAAACCCTTGCGTTTTTGCGCGGCTTTTTTGACAGACATGATTTTACCTTTGAAATGACGAAATTGTCGGTAAATATACAATTAACGCTAAATTAATGCTTCTGAAATAGAAAAATGACGAATTGTCGAAAATATGCACTAATTTATCGCAATTGATGAAAATTGTTTTAAATATCGAAATGATATGAAACACCCTAACACATAAATGAGAAATGTTTTTGTTTGTTTTGTTTTGTGGTTCCTTCGCTTTGTTTACTGAATCGAGCACGCGAAAGACACGTGCATTGCACCGACGACTTTCTCGTTTCAAATACGATGCGAAAATTCAAGGCCGCCTTGTTTGGCTTGGCCACAGATTAGGTAAATAAGTGGCTTGGCGTGAAAATAATTATTAATACCGTCGTATGGATTTATTCTAAAAATAATCCGGCTCGAAGGACCACTTATGTTAACTCGCAGTTAGAAAAACGTTAAATGCAATGGACTGTATAAATTAATTAATGAAAGCGCGAACCAACATAAATATATTGATATGAATTACGAAATAATTAATAAGGTCCATAGGTAAAATATTTATGCCACACAACGGTAATCAGAGACAAATGCACTCACCACTTTTGCAGCCAAATTCTCCACTTCCAAGGGGCCCCTGATTGGATCTAATGATGTCACCACGTAGCTGAAGGGTTGAAGTTTCTAGTTCTATGCTTCAGTACACAAAAATCGAGCACTTTCAGGTGTAGATATTTGAAATAGTTGGAGAACGAAATTAACACGCCATTTTCTCTAGGCGATTGACAAGGATCTCTCTGGTTGTTGATGCGCATGTCCAAATACGCGAAATGCGCTTTGCCCTTCATACAATTGTGTGGTTTTAGAAATATATAAACAACCGCGAAATTTAGCGGGAGCTAACAACCTATTATATTCCCAAAAAAACATAAGAATTAGTTTTTTGTACATAAAGGCCCCTGAACATGCAATGCAGAAAATAGTAATATTGGCATACTTCTTTGGTAATAATTTTGAGTATAACACGCAAATTTCGATTGTCTGTATTTTACAAAAGTTATAAAAAAGTCGATTTTTTTTTTAATATGGAAACCGTGTATCTAAAAAATCAAAAATGTTAATTGCAGAATGTAATAAAACATTTTTTGTACTTTTGACCTTTCCTACCTGTTGTATCATTTAAGTTGCACCTTGTATAAGTTAACCATCTTATATAATACCAAAATTAGTTTTTCTAATGTATCTTATTTTTTAATCTGTAGAGCTGCAAAACCAAAGTAGTTCAAGAAGTATTACGTGGTGGGTTGGCAAGAGAAAGTAGCAAATATCGCAAATTAGTCAAAGAAAATCCCTGTCCGCATTTCAGACAGGTATTTTGTTTTTGTTTACCAAACTTGTATACATATATCATGCCTTTTTTAAAAAACGTAATTTTAGTGTCATACCCTAGCGACTCTATTTCTAAATATGTATTCAAAATTATGCCGCAAATAATGCTGTAGCCGTTTCAAATTTGTGTCAGCCTAGGCCCAGCTTACACTTGCAATGTTCTCACAAATGTGTACGTTTTCGTTTTTCTGGAATGTTTCACTTGCCTCCCCACCACCTAGAAATGTGCTTACATTATTGTCATTTTTCAAAATATCACTTATAAATATCGTCGGTCTCATGACATAAGGCCCTATCTCGATTTTTACAATCTATATTATCTTAAGATTGGCCTTTATTTTGTAATAGTATACGTCAAAATAGGACTGGCTAAAACCAAGTATACACTAGAAATTAACGCAGACCTTTGCACATTTTGGCTCTTTCTCATGATAGGGCCTTATGTCATGAAACCGACTTGGCTTGTACAGTCGGAGACTGTATAATTTGCCGCCCTCGAAAAATAAAAATATTCCTATTTGAAATTCGGAAAAGTATTTTGAACCAAAACAAAAAATTTGTAAACTTTGCCTCGGTGTGTATACATACATATTTAGAAATTTATCTTTTTTAATTTCTTTAAATGATTAATTTTGACAGAAAAAAAATACAACGGCAGTTTAAAAAGTCCCCGACTGTACAATAATGCTTGGACACCTAGGGCGACAAATGTATGTTCTTCACGTTTAGTATTAGTTAAAAAATTAACCTGTGCAAACAGCGGAATATTTTACACATTTTACAAATCCGCTAGTACTGTTTGTTTACCTCATGCTATAAGTTCAATGCAGCGGCAGCTTTCCCATGGAAATGATTTGGGAAGTTCTTGTTTTCTTTTATCATTGAAACTAAAACTGCGGTGGACAAAATACAACGAACATTTTCCACAGAACCTTATATTTGTAATTAAAAGGTTTGGATTCGTGGGTTATAGGGGTAGATGTAAAGAAAACACCGAGATTTGAGGCTTGAAAAAGTGGAAATTGTCCACGAAACGTCGCCAAAAACCAAAGTGTTTTGTTTACATCTACCCCTATAACCCACGAATCCAAACCTTTTAATAAAATGCAAGGGGACGGATCTTATGAAAATATATTTATAATGGTTGCTTGGTCGATGCCACACCATTTTTGGATGCGTGATAAATAAAATATTGTTAATTAGATTGATAAACATTCTAGAGAACCTTATGAGATAATATTGAACCATTTTAAAGTATTTGTTCTGAGCAAGTAACTATTTAGTGTGCATTATCAAAAGATGGTGCAGGGACAATCATGCAGTCCAATGCATTTTTGGTGGTAAAGGAAAAATGAACAAAAACTTCTCAAACCCCTCTCGAATAAGGTCACTATATAACGAAGTTCCTTCTAAAGGTACCGACATGGATTTTTACGTTTTAAAAAACCTCGTATACAATTGATTACTTGGCATTGGCTTTGGGGAAAAACTTAAAAATAATTTGTAACAAAATTTTATTGTCAACAACATGAGTTGTCACTGACTTGAACAAGATATTAAATACTTATATTTTTTGTCTAATTAAATAAGAATATATTTAGTATCCAAATTTTTTTTACCTAATCGTTGATGCGTCTTGTTCCTTTTTTAAGGCAGTAGTCAGGTCTATTCAAAAGTTAGAATATTGCAGTCAAGGAAGAGTGTAATTAGATAAAATGTTCTATAAGGACTTGGAAAATTCCCGTTTATCCTCCCACCAATTTCTTACTAATGTGTTTTTATTTTCTGCGTGCAACTACTGATACCATAAAGTAAAAAATAAGATGCAGAGCTTTTTGTAAACTGGGTAAATGTAGAAATAAGATTTTATATTATTATACTGATTGTTCGTTTGCTTAGCAATAAAGCAAAATCTGGAGCTCCGTACAGACCTAAACATTTCGACGAACAACGAACAGAGCAAAAACCAAACGACGAACAGCAAATGGCCTCTTTTTATTTCGACGTGGCAAAAACAAATATAACGTTTCTGATGTTTCCTTCGAGATTCATTAGCTTTGATGTTGGGGAAAAACCGACAATTTATGGGAATGCCACGAACCGTTCACCGAATGGCTGGGATTTGCGGGATGGTTTGCAAACGCGTTTGTAATCCCGTCCAAGCTAGTGTTTGCTTCGCCGTTCAGTTCGTTGATCTGTTCGTTGTTCTTCGTAATGTTCAAGACTGTATGAAGGTAAGTTAAAAAACGAGAATGATAATTTAATAATTATAATTTTTTATTCTTTAATAATTTAAACTTATCGACTGGTACACAGCAAAATTAATATTTTATTCCTTAACTTGGCAAACGCTTCAATTTTATAAAAAATTACAATTTTTGGGCTATAAGGACTAAAACTTGATGTGGAGGAATTCGCTGAACTAGGGGAGCTGAAAAACGGAGAACTTGAGCAATCTTGGAGGTGCCTAAATAGGAAAAAATAATAAATAAGCATTAAAACATTTTTGATTCAATTTAAATAATTTTAATTTTTAAATTATTTTTGGTTTGGTTGAGGACTGAAAATTGATGTAAAGGAATTCGCTGTCCCAGGCGGGCTAAAAACAAAAAAATTATTATATATAAATTTTATTTTAATGTGTCTGTTATAGAGTGACCTTACTCTCGAATGCAACCACTTACACAAAGAAGTATCTAGAATATAATTGTAGCTAAATACAGTTATTTAACTCAAGTGTAGTAGAAGTAAATCTGTCATAATAGGTTGTTTATGCTAATCCTAGATTTTTTTAACAGATTGTTTTTGGTCACGGTAGACAACTTTGGGGTTTGGCCGTTCATCCTGATGATGAAGTATTTGCTACTGCAGGACATGATAAAAATATCGCTTTGTGGAGGAAGAACAAGCTTATTTGGACCACACAGGTAAATAAGTTCGTGGAGGTTTTTGATATAATTTTATGTTTATTGAGTTTGGATTAAAATGATTCCCGTTTTTTAATTCATTGGCTTTTTTAATAGGCAATGCCTAAATTTTTTCAATTTTTTTAGGTAACTTTTGAATGCATTTCCCTAAGTTTCCATCCATTTGGAGTGGCGTTGGCAGCCGGCAGTACTGAAGGGCACTTAGTGATAATTAACTCCGAGTCTGGAGCGATTGTCAATACTATAAGAGTTTGTGGTAGCCCGTTGAACTGCGTTGGATTCAATCCAAGTAAGTTTAAATAGTTTTTGATTTATTTTACCATTAGTAACTTATATAATCCCAATGAATGCGCGGCGCCGCACTGGCTCGGGAAGCTTCACGTCAACCGAAATAAGGGTAGACAATTTCACAGGTTGCCCCAGAACTAGTAGGAGAAAATAAAAACTATAGATTCCTTGTACAAGAATATCGAGAAATTTGATTTTGTTGAATATTTTTATCATGCAACTGGCATCGAATTGATAACTGCTTAGAAGAATTGCAGTGAATTTTCTACGATGTTATGTCATTATATACAACAGAAACTTCACAGTCAACAAAAATTGTAATTCGAGAAATATCCTTACTAAATACCTTTTAATTTCTTGTTCAAGCTTATTGCCTAATTTCACTAGTTCTTCAAACTTGCAAAACTATTAAAAAACAAGCTTTTATAAAAATTATTGGTGATTTTTAAGCACTCGTGGTTTTACCCCCGATAACTTTAATGTAAATTGTACAAGGTTAGTCACTATCGGTTGTTTAAAACAAAATATTTGTGCCTCTTGCGTACTACGTGTTTTTATTTAAAAATTTAAAAAAAATAGAGTAGTCAAAAGAAAAGTAAAAGATCTACAAGGTGCCATTCAACACTTGTTCCCTATTTTAATTTTAGGGGTAATAAGTTACCCATGAAGTTGGGATGAGCTTGTTATAAAGGGCTTTTATTGGACTGTTTAATTCTTTACTTCTGATTTTACTTGATTTTTAATTTTTACCGATTTGATTTCAGTATATTTGCATTTAAAATCATGTGTTTACATTTTTTAAATGGACATTTTGTCACGAGGGGGTTTTAACGTGACGTAACACAGTTTAAGTTAGGTTTTATGGTTTTTTTAACAATAATAATAATTACTTCTTATAATAAAAACATCTTGATAATAAATGCAAATTCTCTAGACACGCCGGACACTAACTGCTAAACTTTTTAAAAACCGTTTGCCATTCAAAATAAGCTCAACGCTGTAAAGGCATTTAAAGAAATACTTTCGAACGAAGTTTCACTTGACCCACTTTTCCTATCCAAAATCACGGTGTTAAAGCTACCCCTGCAAGGGTTTGATAAATAGAAATAACTCAAGATTACAAAAAAGTGTCCTCCTTGAAACAAAATCGACGTGTCCCTGGATTTTTTAAAAACATACTTAAAATGGCCTTTAGTACGTATTGGCCGTGCCACCTGGTATAACTTGGTGTGATTTTTTTACATTTTATTTAGATATTTTGTATTTTTTTAGCGGGTGACTTAATAGCCATAGCATCTCAAAATGGCAGTATCTACTTGTTCAGAGTGTCCAGAGACGGATTTTCGTATAAAAAATCAAACAAAATTCGAGGCTCTCAACCACTGATGCAACTAGACTGGAGTTCTGACAGTAACTATTTGCAAACTGTCACTGCTGACTACGATTTGGCTTTCTGTAAGTAGACTTTTACAAATATTTGCATTTTTCTTTTCTTTTAAATGTGTTTTTGTCTTTAATTTGTTTTTTTTTGCTTTTGCTATGTGCAACGTCTTTTAAACATATCTGTAGAGATATGCCGAACCTCTCCAATTTGTTGTTGTTTTTGGTTTAGGGAATTTCTTAAAAGCCTAGAC
This sequence comes from Aspidapion aeneum, assembly GCA_963576565.1. NCBI lineage: Eukaryota > Metazoa > Arthropoda > Insecta > Coleoptera > Brentidae > Aspidapion > Aspidapion aeneum. The sequence continues at coordinate 81,355,419 of OY755042.1, read as the reverse complement.
TTTCAAGAGACGCTTAAAATCGCACCTTGGTAAAGCAAGCCATTTCTAAGCTACGCAGGGTTTTCAAAACCTCTGCATTTTGGAAGTATTTTTTTTATAAAGAATTCAACTTACAAATTAAATTTCATCTGTCACTTTTAAATTTTGAGATATTGTTATAGGAAATATTCCAGATTTTTTTACATACTTTCACATAGCGGTTAAAAAACAACAATGCTTCTGCTTTTTGCCCTTCTATCAATTCTTATTCTTCCTCTATTGTAGATGTGTTTTGTACATACATAGTGATTGGTTTTTTTGTCTCTTTAAAGGGAGAATTGTTTACATTCTAGGGGACGTAAAAGCGCTTTCACCAGAAAAGAGCCCCATCGCCATGAAAGATGTCAAATGGTACACTCACAACTCAACTGTTGGATTTATGGTTGCAGGTAATGGCTAGTTTAATTCCAAACTAGGAAGGGGGTGAAATTAAATATAGACAAATTGGAAACAAGACCTTTAAAACGTGCAAATGCCCCACCAATTGGGCCACGTAGTGGTGGCTCCATACAGTAACACTAGTTCATACGGTATTGAATTCAAGGAAGCTACTTAACTGATCTTTTTTAATTTTTCATTGTTAAGGTATGTCTCCTTTATGAGCCTAATATATCTTCTTCTTTTTGGCACTCTTCAATCAGAAAAAATGCCTTATGTTAAATTAACTTTGATAACAATCCAGAGCTTGATAATCTGTTAAGAACAGATATATCAGTTTCCTGTCCTTCTATCACTAGCTCTCAGATTAGTCAACATGAAGTCTTTGAGAAACTCTCGCACTTAAATGTAAATAAGGGTCCTAGTCCAGATTCTGTTTATAATCTTGAAAATGGTCTTATGTGACCCCTGTTTATAAAAATTCTAATTAAACAGGTCAGATGTCACAAACTACAGGTAGTTGCAATTATATCTCGAATACCAAACGTTTGGAATTAATAGTAACAGACTATTAAAATACCCAATATAAAAATTTTATAGATACCAGAAAACATGGCTTTATTGGTGGTAGAAGTATTTCGAGAAACCTGAGTGTTTATGAATCTGCACTATCGAGCGCATTGGAGAGGTTCTATACTTTAGGTTCTGTGTATACAGACTTCTCCAGGGCGTTAGATAGGGTGGATCATAATATATTATTCTATACACTCCAACACTATGGTATAGGTGGTAGTTTTTTTAAATGGGTAAAATCTAATGTAACGACGACACATTTTTTTCAAAACCAATATAGGGGTAACACAGGGGGCTCATCTGCCTCTGATATTTTTTATCTTCTTTATTTTTGAACTGCTTTGAGTTTTGCCTTATACTCTTGTATGCCGGTGACCTAAACATCTATTATGTTATTAAGAGCGAGCTAGACTCACAAGAGTGATGTAAATGGAACAGTGTTTCTTTCAATGTTAAAAAATATAAGGACCTACAATTTTCCAGAAGTCTCAATCCCAGTTTTAGTAAATACTATCTTGACAATAACAAAATTGAGACGGTAAATCAGATACATGACTTGGGATTTTAGGTAAGGCCCGCAACTAACAACTATGTAAGTCTAGCCTGGCTCCATCTGAACAACTGTAGTATAATTTGGTCACCTTATTATGCCACTTACTGAGACACTGTGGAGAAAGTACAGTACAGTACATGTGTTATATAGCTTTCAAGCTTAGAATTCCATGGAATGCGATTGACTATATTAATCTCAGAACTCTACATAAGCTTGAAAAACTTCAAGAGTCAGGTTTAACAGGATGTTTGCCTTTGAACTTGCAAAAATTTTTATGTCATGTCCAGAACTTTTAGCAAAACTAAACTTCTATGTACCTCCCAGGCAGCTCAGACAAACCCCTTGAAACACATAGAACAAACTATGGAGAGAATAGTTCCTTAAACCGTATGATGCGTAACAGCAACTCTCTTAATGTTGATATCTCCAATGTGTCACTTGGAAAATTTTACAATACTGCAAAAGAAGAATCTTATTCTCATTTGCAGTGTTCTTTTTGTTTTTCTTTGTATTTTATGTAAATTATAAATGTTGAATTTTCTAAACAAATGTGTGACAATACTTGACAGATTTTTAAAAAATTTTAATTAGTGACTTTTTTGTCAAAACAATACTAAATATTTGTTGATTTATGTGTGTTTTTTTTATCCTTTAACTATTTAGGTATAATGGATTGTTATTTTTTTGTATTTTCAAATGGATTAGAATCCATAAAAAAAGAAACAAAACATTAAACACTTGAAAAACGTAACAAACTCGCATGTCGCCGCAGATTCCGTCAATTTTACTTTATTAGTTTGCAAAAAGTTTCCAAAAAATTGACTTATAATTTAAAAAAATCTCGTATAAAATATATTATATTTCCACCTTTATGAATGGCTCAGTGTTTAGAGTAATTTTTTTCTGTTTAGGAATCTGGAACAACAGATTCTACCCTATGACGTCACTTATTAGTACGGCTAGCCGTGCGGCTGCACATGATCTGATGATAGCAGGTGATACGGACGGTTATTTAAGGCTTTTCAGGTGAGTACTCGGCCACTTTCTTCGTTTAATATTTTACCTTCCTAGCCCGCGCAGCAATGGCTAGATAAAGTATTGTTTTCGATAAAAAAAAAACAATACCTTGTTTAGCCATTGCTACGCGGTCTAGGAAGGTAAAAATAACAACTATGGACTATTTTTGTAACTTAAAATGCCTAAGGATTTGACTTTGCCTGAAACTCTTTTGTCGAGACCATGGTTCTTTATCATGCTAGCGCCATCTACGGTTTTAACAAGGAACCATCCTCTTAACGTCACTTTCGAATGACATATTAATCATCAGTTTCGCCTACTTCGTTGATGACCAAGTCCCGCCCAAGATAGACGTTTCTCCTATCTCCGACAGATGTGTATTCACAGATAGATGGCTTGAGCTTGTGGCGGCAGGCATGGAAATCGAAATTTTCTTCATACTTTTGCTCATCTGCGTATAAAACCACTGTCAAAATGTATCGAGTGCTTACAATGCATATTTTACCTGCAGCAAATAATATTTATTACTACTACTACTATATCGGTGTAGAACGTTTTTCTACGTTGACCGACGCCTATTCTCCACCTCATTCGATCCCTGACAATCATCTTCGGTCAGGTTTTTCTTGACTTATTGATCTTTGGATGTTGACTGTTGTCATTCCAGTTTTGCTGCGTCCTGATAGTTGTCATTCTAGGACCTGCTTTGGTAATCTTTCGTCGTTCATCCGTTGTACATGGCCGTACCCTATCAGTTGTCTTTTAGTGATGTCATCCGTTATGCTTCCCTCGATTCCCATTCTTTCTTTTATGGTCTCATTTCTTATATGATCTGTTCTAGATATTCTCATTGATCTTATTATTGCATATCTTTTGACACTTTCCATTTTTGCTTTGTATTTTTCTGTGACGCAACTATTCCATACAATGAGCGTGCTTTTTACCATCGTTTCATATATGTTAATTTTTATTTTTTTTATCTCTCTGCGCCATTAAATACTGTTAAGACATCCAATAACCTTTTTTGCTTTTACTATTCTTTTTTCCAGTTCTTTACAGTCTTTAACTGTCTTATCAAATGTGACGCCCAAGTATACATACTACAATTACTTGTTTAAGACAAAAAACATTATCACTACAAGATCTGCCTGCACGAAACCCACTTTGCTCTTCTTATTGTTCATGAAAATAATTCTCTATTATAAGAATCCTACCGTACACTCCAGTTAAAAAACTGGTTACTGAAATTCCACTGTAATTGTTGCAATCCACCTGGTTTCCTTTTTTATGCATTAAGGATATGAAGCAATTTTCCGTAAATCCAATCAGGCACTGGATGTTCGATTATGCATTGATTGATAAATGTGAGCATATTTGAGCATTTAAGCGTTTATTCCCCCAGGTTTCCTAGCTTTTCCGGATTTAAACTCTTTAATACTATTCTTTATCATTTCTTTTTCGATGGTTACTTCCTCTCCATGTACAACACCTAATTTCAAAAAGATACGGTATTTACATGACTTTGATGAAATGCAATGAACTTATGGAACTTTTTGACAACTCGTATCACTTTTTTTTGAAATTAGGTGTACTTCTATGTCGCTCCTCGGAGAGGCTGAGATATTCGGGTCTCGTTTCCTGCAGCAGTTCCTTGTAGTGTTCTGTCCGTTGTTCTGGTTTGATCTGAATGTTTACGTTTTCTTTTGTTGGGTTTTTTACCGGAGAAATGAATTTCCATACTTCAGAACTTTGCTTTCCTCCTACGTGTACATTTAAATTTTTTCCGTGTGTATCAAATTTCTTAGCTGTCTTCTGATTTCCCTGTAGATTTATAGGTCTCTTTGCTTAGTTCTGAGCCATTTCAAGTATGTGCGGTTTTCCTCCTTGACCATTTCCTGTATTAATATTTAATGTCAAAACTAAAAAAGCACCTCCGAAGACAAAAATTTAAATAGATATTTTTTTAGATACCCCTGTCTAAACCCCAAAGCCGAGTACAACGAGGAAAAGGTGTACAGCGGCACAGTGGCATGCGCCAGATTTTTGTTCAACGACCGAAACATCGTCACTGTGGGCGGAACTGACGCCGCTCTTATGTTGTGGCAGCTGACCGAGGAATAGCACAGGGCCGCTAGGGGTAACCCCGTGTATTTGCCTGCAATTCGACATGCCAACAGGTAAAAATTTGCATATCCACTTTTGGGGCTTTTAACATACTTCTAGGGAAGATAACGAAAAAGTGGCACGCCTAAATTTCAAGAAAAGTTAAAAGGTGAAAAACAAGTTATTTTCGGGCTACGGGGGCCGGGTTTTCCAAAAGTTTACATTTCGGGTGGGGTTTTAACTTTTTTACCTTCCCAGCCCACGCAGCAATGGCTAGAGAAGGTATTGTTTCCGACGAAATAAAAACTTTTGAGATAATACTAAAAATATGTTATTTGGGTGTCTTTTGACCTATTTTAGCAATATCGTCGTGACGTCTATATGTGTGTATGTCTGTCCGTAACACTAGAGCTCCTAAACCGATAGCACTGGATCGATTTTCATGTAAACTAGTGTACAATACTGTAAAAATATGATTAGATGTTGGTCAAAATCCAATAATGCTAATGACAGTTTAAAAATTGAAAATATACTTCTTAACGAAGCATCGTATCATTTTCGGTTTTCGGAATATAGTAGAACACGGTTTTCAAAATAATTTATGTTATTACCAAAAACTTCGTAGAAGCTTTCGGTTTTGAGATATTTATGGAGTTCCCAAATCCATTATGGATCCGTTTATTATGAACATTTTATACTTATGTAAATTGCTTTTTTTACCTTAATTTCTCACTTTTAATTCTTGAGATATTTCATAAAGTTGGTATTATTTACACAACGTTTTCTTTAAAATGCTTGTCTATTTAAAATGGTAAGATTTTTTATTGCACGTTTTAATTTTATTTTATGTTTAATTTTAGATGGATTCCTGTTGAGAAAAGTGACCAATCAGAATCGGAACTTGACTCGGATTTGGACCACACTTTTGAGGTACTTAATTTGCACTACTGAGAGAAATGTCGAACGAAGAGGAGTAAAATTTGAAAAAATTGTAAGAACGACAGTTTTTTATTTTATACAATGGATTGTAAGTATAGAAATCACTTTTTAATACCATCAAACTTTTTTGGTACATTTCTTGGAATACCAAAATCGTTTTTATCGGCTTTCGAGTCGTTCAAGTTATAGCTAGAGTTTATTCATTTAATCATGCATAAAATATTATATGATTAACATTTTTACAATTAAAAAAAAAACAGAAAAAATAATATAATTGACAATTGCAAAATAAAATTAAATATTTTTTTTGTTTAAATTATGCATTTTTAAATGAATAAATTAAGGGCTTAAACTTAGAACTCTATATTGGAAATCGAAAATTTAATGGTAACTTTGAGGTATTACCTAAAAATATATTGTTTTGTCACCTCAAAAAAAAAATATGTTTTAGAAAATATAGGAAATTTTTAATATTAGAAAAGTGCCTATAATCCAAATCACGAAAACTGCCATTTAGAATTAAACATATCCGAAATAAAGACAAAAAAAATTTTGAGCTTTACGAAAATATCATATAGGTGTCAAACTTTTTTATTTAATAAAATTGCAAGTTATGTAGTTATCTCTGGAATGTTTTTTTTTTACAAATTGCTACGGGAGAAAATATCTGTCATAATCAGAAATAAGGGTTCGTGTCTACTTGAGAGGAATACTCTATTGCTAACTGCTCTTAAAATTAAAATTATTTATTTAATAAAATTGCAAGTTATACCTCTCTGGAATGTTTTTTTACAAATTGCTTCGGGGGAAAATATGTCATAACGAGAAATAAGGGTTCGTGTCTACTTGAGAGAAATACTCTATCGCTAACTGCTCTTAAAATTATTTTCTGAAAATGGGCCTAATTATTCTCGAGAGCAGCTTTCGAGTATATTTATCTCAAATTGACTCACACTCTTAGGCTAATTTAAAATGACAAAAAATAATAGCTTCAGCATTAAATTAATACCGTTGTTTTGAAATTTATTCCAGTCAAAATTTCCACGAATGCACCATTTCGGGAAACAAATAACTCCAAATTTTAGTTCTATTTTAAAGTTATTTTTTCAAAAAAAGTTGTTTATGCAATCCAAAAACCGTCTTTTCTGTTTTTGACCTTTTAGCCCATATACTTAATATTTAGGTATATGTTCCGCCGTATTTATTAAAATAATTTTTTTCATAACAATTCTGTAGCCCAGAGGCAAACTATACCTAGTCACAAAATGTAGTTTTGAGAAAAACGGGTTTTTAGATTTTTTAATTTATTTTCAGTTAGACTTTTTCTAATATTTATATATTTTCTTAATTTGATGATTTTAATTTGCATTAGGTTGTGAACTAGAATGCATTTAAATAATTACATGATGTTTAAAAATAGGTAAATTTGAAAAACGGTAATTGAAAATTATTTTTATTTTACTGCATTGTTTCCTCACTCTAAAACCCAAATTTTATATTCTACCCCGACAGAGGTGCTGTTAGACCCCAAAATGTACCTAAAGACATGGATTTTTTGCAAAATACGCTTTTCTTATAAAAGACGCCAGACACTTTCTGGAAGATATAGACTTTAATTTTCTATGCTTTAAAGTTGGGCATTAAACTATGAAAAAAACAAAAAAGCTATGTCTTTAGGTACATTTTGGGGTCTATCACCACCCCTGTCGAAGGTAGAGAGAAGACATTTGACTTTTGAAGTGATGATACGATGCAGTTAAATAAAAATATTAAAAATAATTTTTAATTATCATTTGTTTAAGCTATCCCTTTGAGATTGCCAATCTAGTTTTTTAACATCCTGACAAACCCCTCTAACTGGCGAGCTGGTCCATGGACTAAAGGTGAACTTATGAACTAGGGCATTTCTAACATATTTTTTAAAATTTTGGAATAGGCCTAGTTTGCTACTGGGAAAAACAAAAGAATTTGAATACAAATGTTATTCTGGAACAAATTTTTGAAATTTAAATCTGTAGTTTAATTATAACGCTTCTGACTTCCTTTTTTGCCTTCCACAAAATATGACATATCGCAACTATTGGCTATGATGCCATAACCAAGAATTTTTATAATTAAATAATATTTATGTAAATAAAAATACTCCAATAAAGTTGTAAATACCCTTATACCTCTTCAAATCTGTAACAGAAACAATTTATTATCAACAATTTCAAATTGGAAGGAAAATGACAAGCGTCTTTTATTTCAATTCAAACTGCTATACTAGTTCATAAATTTAAATTTTATTTTATAAAAATAATTTAAATAATTTGCAAAGGCATATCTTACTATGTATTGTTAAGAATTGGCTAAACTTTTAGAAACTTGGTAAAATAAAAAAACTATGATTTTTAGAAAACCCTAACTTTATTTCCTTAAAAGAAACAAATATTTAACGAAATTGGTTTTTGACATTCGATTCATAAAAAAACAATTTTCGGTTTATATTTTTTTAACAATTTAAATAGTAACTAATTACATATATTTAATACTTTAATCCCTTTAAAAAATGTACATTGTTTTATAATACATTATATGAAGATTCAAAAACTATTTGATTCCTATGTTTTATTTGGCGCTAAAAAAATGCACAAAAAAAGGTGCGCACTTATAAAAAAGCGCATGGCTTTATTATGCGCACCTTATGTCCATACGCGGTTTAACTCTACGCCGTTATATTTTGTACAAAAAATACCGAGTGTGTCACAAAAATTGTGCAACATTACCTTAATGTTAATTATTATCTTAAAAACAATATCACATATTGGGTTCTCCATATAGAGAGTATTTGAACAAACACATTTTTACTTTGGAAAAATGTGTTTAAAAATTTTGTTATCTTGTAACAACTCAGTATTTTAACCTACGGGTCATTTCATATCAAATCAACCAAAATTTGTGGATGACGAAATGATGGTTGAAAAAAAAATATTAACAATAAAAATGCAAGCAAAAACAGTAAAAAAACGGTCATTATCTTGATAAAATATAAAAAAACGTTTTTAGTGTAAGTAGTTCTCAAAATATCTTAATTTATTTCACTAAGTTCGGACAAAATTGCTTGTTTTTTTTTTAATAAAGGTACACATTTTGAAACAAAAAATATATTATCCAAGGTGTTGTTTTTAAATAACAAGCTTCGTGCGTATCTTTTTATGGAATTTGGAGAAATACTCGAAAGTGGGTGTAGGATTACCTTGTTTTAAAGGTCTCTGAAATTTCTTCACAACCCTGATAAAAAATTCCGAAAATCTATTGATTATTTACCGGGTGAAAAAAAAAACCGGACAATTTTTTTTCATTATAACTTTTGGCAGAGAATCAGAGTTTTGACTAAATGTATTGTTAGTCCACCATCTCAAAATCCAAGCGCACAAAATTAAATTGTACCCTTCAAAGATTATTCTTGTGTTGCGAACATGTTTCAATTATATTTTTAAATAAGTGAAAAAGCTGCATTCTTGCCACGCACAACAAGGTACAAATCAGCAAAATCGGTTTGGTGGTTCTCAAAAAAAATATTTTTGTTTCAACCATTATTTTGAATATTATACGATTGCCTTGCCAATCATGTCTGCATTTACTTCCTTATAAATTCATTACTACTGAACTGATTTTGATGAAATAAAAAACATCCTGGTGAGAATTGACTGCTTTTTAAATATATGGCGGACAGAATCATACTTGATTCTTCAAAATGTGTTTAATCTTATTTTCCGAAAATGTGTTAAGTTTTTTTTAAATTTATAGAATTTTGCCGATTTGCACCTTGTTGTGCGTGGCAAGAATGCAGCTTTTTATTAATTTTAAAAAATTATCAAAACATGTTCGCAACACAAGAATAAACGAGCGTATTTGAGGGGTACATTTTAATTTCGTCCGGCATCTTGGATTTTGAGATGGCGAACAAAAAGATATATTTAGTCAAAATTCTGATTCATTCTCTGCCAATTTCAGTTTGTCCCATTAAAATCGACTATATAGTTTAAGCTATAATGAAAAAAATGTCCGGTTTTTTTTGTCAGTCCCGGTATATTTAGTTCGTTTCCTGACATGTTTAATCTCGGGTATAGGGAGTAAAGAAAACAATCAATTTTTCTGATGGCGACGTTTCGCAACGGGATTGTTGCTTTTTCAAGCCTCAGAAATTTTGGTTGAAATAATTCCGAATAGCAAGGCACTACTGCATTTAAACATCTTCAAGCCCACAATCAAATCAAAAGTTTGTTTTTTTTCAACAATTATTCTTGGTTAATAACTAACAGTTTTTAGGCAGTATTTCAGCCAGGATTTCTGAGGCTTGAATAAGAAAGTTTTTTTGTTTTCTTTTCTCTCCATACCCGAGATTACAATTAATTAATCTGTCGATTACTTTTTGAAATATTTGCCTTCAAATTTTAAAATTTAACATGAACTAATAAAATAAAAATTAAATCAGAAAAATATAAAATTCTGATTTGATTTTTATTTTATTGGTCCCTAGATTTTTTAAATTTTTACAGAGCTGTAAAGACATTTATCAGATCTTCAAAACAAGGTGTTCCAAAAACCCGAAAAAGCCCCTGATACCTTTTAAAACACAGTATGTATATCATATATTTGAAAACGCCATTTTTTTTCAAAAAATCTTATTTTGTCAATATATTAGCAAGATGCTCACCAAATTTCAGGACAGAGAAATAAAGGGATTCTGTATATAAAAAAAATGTTAACAATATAATAAAAATGCAAGCAAAAACAATGGAAAAAGGGTCATTCTCTTGTTAAAATATAAAATACTGTTCTAGTTTAAGTGGTTCTCAAAAAAAATTAAAAAATTACTGAAAAAAAAAACTGAAATTTTGGATTTATTACTTAAACCATAACTTGAACACATGTAGATACCAAATCTTCGGTTAAGATGATGTGAATGACCCCTTGGCCTTATATTAAAAAAAAATAAATTAAAAAAACTGTCAAAAAATTATTGTTTTTAAGTTTTGTCAACCATTGAATCACTTTGGCATTCACAAGGGCTCAGATTTTTATTTTCCGTGCAGTTTTTACATTCATTAGGTCCCGAAGTTGTGCTCCCTTGACTAGACAACGGTGTTAACGGCGATTGTAGCGAATCGTCACTTGCCCCAACTTCCACTGACGGTATCGAAGGCACTGGACAATACTTTGTCGGAACAATATTTGTATCGTCGCCCTCAGTCAACCTTTCACTAGTTATAATTCTCTCACTGCTCAAAAGGCAATATTTAGTGGGAACACTAGCGTCTTCATGCTCACTTAAACGATCACTGCTGACTACTCTGTCACCGCTTAGAGAGAGGGGGCAGTAGGTGGTGGGGATGACAGTGGCGTACACATGCTCGATTCTGCCGCTGCTCATACGAGATTCATATTTATCTGTCTGTCCATGGTACGAGCCCGTGGTGAGGCGTTCACTGGGGAACATTGTGCTTTTTGTGAATACCTGAAATTAAAAAATATATATATGTGGTGTTAAAATTATTTAAAATTGATTAAAGTTAAAGGGTCCAGGCACAAATAAATCTGTACTGTTAAAGCGTATTAAAACCATTAATGGAAAATGACTGCTACAAGCGTTCCGCCATATTGGATTCAATTGAACCCAAACGTATGGCTTGCATTAATAAGCAAACGCTTTCAATAAAACATGGCTTTTAACGTTGACAATTTGTCAATGCGGTGATTTAACGTTGGGGTTAATTTTTATTTTTTATTTAAATTGAAAAAAGTTTTTTGGATTTTGGAACTTTTGGAAGACAAAGATATTATCTTGAGTTGATGTAGCCGCGTACTTGGGTTATCTTTAAACAAATTAAAAGGTATTTATCCTAAGGTAATTGATAATGGGAGTTTTTAAGCTTAGAAAAGAGATGGCGCTGAGAGCACGGCACCCATTATCAGTACCCTGAATTTCTCCAAGCTATACGTTTGGGTTCATTTGAAATTCAACATGCCGACACGCTTGTAGCAGTTATTTTTAGAGGCCCTTTCTCAGTACAGATATATTTAAGACGTACGTGTGTCTAGGGAAAGAATGACCTTAGTCCATCCAGACGGATTTGCAGAGTATCAAAAAAAGTATGATTTACTGGATAACTTGAAATTGATAGAAAAAAGAAGCAAACAATATTTATGGTAAACAGTGTTTGCTGTTTTTACCACTTAACTACATATACAGGGTGTTTTTTTAAAGGTAAAAAGAAAAAAACTGAAAATGCGAAAAAAAAAGAGAGTTGCTAAAATATATTTACCTGGATCGGTCTTTTGAACCCAGCAGATTTATGATGCGGAAGTCCCAAAATTTCGCTTTTGGCGAACCCAACTGCTGGCGAGAGTAGATAGTCGGTAAATTTCTCTGGAAAAAATTCAATAGAGTGGAAGATTTTGTAGATTTTTTCCTAAAAAAAAAGTATATATAAATAAATTAACTCATTTCTGGGTGAAGGCAGTGGAACAGTTTAAAGCCCACAATCCGTTAAAAAAATACAAAAGCGTTGTTAGTTGTTTCCACGAAATTTGAGTAAAATATTTTTCGACATTCTCAATATTTTGCCAAAATTGTATGAGTATGAACCATTAAATTAAAATTATTAAAATGTTGAAATATTTAGGAAATCAATTTGGTAAATACATTTTTTAGATTTTAAAAGTATAAACAAAATTACTGAAATGTTTTAAGACGAATTAAAATTAAAAGAATTCAATAAATTAAGGAAAACAACCTATGCGAAAAACAGTATTAACCCACAAAACCACTGATTAAAATTATGTAAAATTCTCAAGCAAACAAACCTTACTGGAGTTCGAAAATATTCAGGTCTGTTTGCTTTTGACTAAGAATAAAATGCGTAACTACCACAAGTCAACAAAACATCTAATTTGTAGAATAAAACGTTTTTCATGTATGACATCATAAAATCTTTAGTTAAGTTAAAAATTTATTGATTTTTCTACAACCACCAAATTAACATCTAGAGCTTGCTAAACAAATCACTTTCAAGAATTTTCGCATAGGAAAAAGTTGGGCGTCTCTGCAAATCTGAAGCTATTTACAAAAATTCAGCCCGTTCGGTTAAAAAATAGACAGTAGCCTATACCTGTAGTTTCTAGTGAAAATCACCCTTCTGAGGGGAATGGGAAAATTCGCCGCACCCGATTCTCCGCCGGACCACCTCGAAGCGAAAAAATATTTTTTAACAATCAATTTATTTTTGCACTCCTAGCCCGCATAGCAATGACTAGAGAAGTTATTATTTTTGACAAAAACTTTTTTTTTCAGATAACGCCGAAAATGTGTTATTTGGGTATATTTTGACCTATTTTAGCAATATGGTCGTGATCTCTGTCTGTGTGTGTGTGTATATTTTTTCTGTCCGTAATACGATGGGGCCTAAACCGCTAAACCGATTTTTATAAAAATTTTAGGTAAAATAGTGTTCGACACTCTAACGAGCTGATTAGAATTTGGTCAAAATCCAATAATGCTAATGACAATTCTTTGACAATAATTAAAAAATTGTAAAATGCTAACTTTTTAATGGAGCGTCGTATCAATATGCAATTTTCGGAGTATGGTGGACTGGATTTTGCTTAATAATTTGTGTTGTAAGCAAAAACTTTGTAAGAACTTTAGTTTCTGAGATATTTACAAAAACTGTTTTCGAGGATGATATATTATGGCTTTACTTGAAGTGTGCTAATAGGCTAGCTAGGAAGGTACCAGATCTGTCATGGATCCATTTTCTTTTTTTAAATTGGTTTATCGATAAACGATTTCTTTCTGAAAAATGGTGGTGTCTGTACAGGTAAGGATACGTTTGCGATCAATTGACCAAGATTAGGTTAACACAGATTTTGACCTCCCAAAAGGAGAAGAGGGTTTACAACACTTACAAAGTTAGTTTACAACCCCTAAATAAACAAAATTGATAACAAAAACCGTGGCGGCGGCGTCGAGTTGTGTTGGCGGTGAGTTGGATCAGCGGCGAGTTGAGACGACGGCGAATCGGCCGCGGCGAAATATCCAAGACGGTCTGAGCGGCCGATTTTCACTTAATAATCAGTTATAATGATTTAGAATCAATCCAAAAAAGTGACAATAAAATCATAAACACCACTGAAGATAAAAAAAACCATTGTAATAACTTTAAACTCACCGTTAACTTGCGCTTGCTCTTATAACTAGCCCAATATTGAGGCTCTAAGATGAGTTTGCCGCCCGGCCTCAGTTGTTCGTACATGCGTCTAAAGGCCAGTTTTATTCCCTCGTCGCCCCAATTCAAATGGATCCATTTGGTGATGCTCAGGCAAAGAATGGTGTCGTACTGAGGCTGTTCAAGGGCCAGGAGGGACTCGTCTTCGGGGACGTAGTTACACTAGAAATTATTTTAAAAATACGTAGTTAGGTTTGGTAGTTTTTTAAAAATTCTAATTACCAGAAAACACAAATTAGTATAGAAAATCAAAATGATTTACATTTGTTACGACTAAACGCCTTCGATACATTTTGACAGGTGTTTTAAACCAGATTGAAGATGGACAACCCTCGTTGACAGTTATTAGGAAATTTTGTTTTAAATAAAAGACAATTGGTATCTGCAGGTTGGCATACCATATCAATAATTTATTGTCAAAATTTGAAGCTATCACTTTCACAGTAAACCAATATTAGTAAGGACAAATTGTATTCTAGGAAAAGATCAACAATATTTTAAAGAAAGTTTTATGTTTCAAAAGTGTGTAAATAAATAAAAAAAATGTGGTAATTTAGCAGTCAATTCAAAAATTAAGACCTACTAAAAGTATAAGAATATACAACGCGCACAGCGCCAAAAATATTTCAACTAGCGTGTTACGTGACACATGGCGCTGTTTCAATGTCATAAATAGGGTCACTGAATCACGAAAACTAACGGCTGGAGACACCAGGCTTTCAGGATGCAGTAACCCTAGTCATGAATTGTTTTAGTGACTACGTGTAAGGCCCCGATTGGTTGAGTGGGCATGCGTTCGCTTTACAATCAGAGGGTGGTGGGTTCGAATCCGATGCCTGCCACTACAAATTCGAACCTACTATCCGTTTGTGAATACAGATTTACCGGAAGTAGGAGTAAATCCTGTCTTGGGCAAAGTTTGGGCAACAATGAAGAAGGCAACGTTGATGATCATTACAAGGCCGTGGTTCGGAAGTCACGTTAAGCCTGTGTTCCCATGTTAAGAGCGTAGATGGCGCTCGCACGATAAAGATCCTAGGGTCACTGCATCATGAAGACGTAGTGTCTACGCCAGGCTTCTAGGATGCAGTGACCCTAAAAGACCCCTGTGCCCAACAAAGGCTATCAGGCATGTAGTATGAATGTCCCAGGCACCAAGTGACTTCGAGTCAGATTATCTTGGTGTCCACCGAATTGAGCTGGCAAATTGTCTGCGATAAGCGGACAGGCCATGCTTATTACGGAAGATCGACATGTGATATATCGCGAAATTGAGGCTTGAGTGGTGATTTCCAAGACCTTAATTTAAAAAAAATTGCATAAAGAATTAGGAGTAAGAAAATTAGTTTCCCGCTGGATACTGCATCTGCTAACCGAAGAAAAGAAAG
This sequence comes from Aspidapion aeneum, assembly GCA_963576565.1. Lineage (NCBI taxonomy): Eukaryota > Metazoa > Arthropoda > Insecta > Coleoptera > Brentidae > Aspidapion > Aspidapion aeneum. Next base: position 81,340,156 of record OY755042.1, on the reverse strand, counting down.
AAGCTAGAATCTATTTGTCAGAAAACTCTAGACCGCCTTAAGGCAGGAAACTCGAAAAACGTGGACAGCAGTCAGTGATGACAAAGACGGTCGCGACATTTGTCTCGAAAGCAGGCCATGTAGCAACCATTCCTCTGGAAGATCAATGGACTGTTCAACAAAAAAAAACAAACCCCGAACGACAAATCATCCTCCACTAAGACACTGCAAGTTCGCACCAAGCGGAAAACACCATTGAATTTTTAACCCAACAAAACGTCGAATTGTTGCACCATCCTCGATGCCTAAGTCCCAACGATTTCTATACTTTTCCGAAAATCATGAATGGACTGCGTGGTCAAAGATTTCAGTCGCCAGAGGAAGCAGTCGACGCCTTCAAAAATACAATTTGGACATAACCAACAAGTGGAATTTGACAACTGGTTGGAGCGCATGCAAAAGTGCATTAATTTTCGTGGAGAATACTTCAAGAAACAATAGTCTTTAAAAGTTATCTACTGTTTTATTTCAGCTGTATATGCAAAACTTAAAAAACAACCCTCGTATTTTCTAACTAACTTTAATTTGAAGTACCTTTTGGAAATTGTATTTCTGTAGCACAAAATAAACTAAACCAAAACGCCATAGTTCAAACATGATGCATCCATATTGTTTAAAATATGTCAAGAAATATAATTAAATATGATATAATTTGTCCATGTTATTTATTATTAAATAAATCGTTTAATCAACAAGTGAAATTAAAGAAAGAAAAATAAGAAAAAAGTTTTTCTGTCTTCGGCCGGGACTCGAACCCGGAACCTCTTGCTTTGTACACAAACATTCTAAGCATTGAACTACCGAAGACCACATAAATTTTCGGAAAACTTCCATTTATGCAGGTGCGCGGTGTCTCAATACAAGAACGAGAAATTCTCAGGGTATTAACTCGATCAAGTCATCCAACTAATCTTTGTAATTCCTCTTTCCCACTGTCAAAGGTATAACTCAAATTAGACGTAAAGAATCAACGTCTGAAAGCATGAGATCACCTTTTCGTGTGTTAAAATTTCTGATCGCAATCGGCGATTGCCAATATAATTATCAAATACCAAATTGCAAATAATCCAAGGACCTAAAATTATAAACAACAAGTGAAATTAAAGAAAGAAAAATAAGAAAAAAGTTTTTCTGTCTTCGGCCGGTTTTATTAATTTATGTGTGGTCTTCGGTAGTTCAGTGCAGCAAGAGGTTCCGGGTTCGAGTCGATAGTTTTAGGTCCTTGCATTATTTGCAATTTGATAAATCGTTTAATGTTAAAATTCCGAAATTTGAATTGCTGCCCCCTAGTGAGGTGCCCAGAAACAGAATATTTTAGGTAAAGTCGTAAGGATATTTTGGAATTGCTGCCCCGTAGTAAGCGGTACAAAAATAAAACTATTTTAGATGAATTCGGAAGGATTTTGATATAACTTTTTTAAATATGTTCTATCCAGTTCTTCCAAAAACATTTATTTTTGGAATCCCTTTACTATACTAACCTGTTTAAAAACGACATTATTAGGAAAGTCCCTGCCTTTGTTCTCCTGCGCCACATCGTGAAACCCTGGAATATCAATGGCACCATATAATATCGGCATACTAATCGGGAAAAACTCACTGTTTAAATGCTTACTACTAGTACTACCACTGCTAGTCCTTTCTCGCTCTTGCACACCTTTTTCTGTAGTTTTCTGTCTTTCTTTCACAGCAGGTGAACCGGTATTTGATTTAGATGCCACGCTTTTCGGCGTGTTTCCCTCGGGCCTGGGAGAATTTTCCGTCGTCTTGACATAATGTTTAATATTCTTCCTAGCAATACTTATCAGTTGCGGATCAATGTCAACACCCAGAACTGATCTAGCGCCAAAGTCACGTGCTACGCATAGGGTGATGTGGCCTATGTTGCACCCGATGTCCAATATGTCTTTGTTTTCGAAAATGTATTGGTGCTGGGAGAAGAGTTTGAGACGGTAGTCGATCTCGTTGTTAGGGTTCCTGTAGCCATAGTATCTGCAAAAATATATATCATTTGTTAAAAAATCGAATCAAAATTTTATAGGGTTGAAAGTATAAAAGGTCAAAATTGCAAAAGATCGAAACTACAACCCGTGGAAATTACAGGTCGAATGTAACATGGTCGAAATTACAAAAGTACGAAAATATAAATGCGCAAATGCGCACACTTTTATTATATTTGAAATTCCACCCAAACTGCTATTGATAGCAAGGATACTGTTTCACTCAACTTTAATAGGATAAAGGGGCTTAAATAAAATAAATGTTACCTAAGGGTAGTTTTTAAGGGTTTGAAATTATAAACATAGGTACATAAAGTTTTACCAAATAGTCATTGTATCATGATTTTTCCCCAAATGTATTCTTAAAGGTTTAGTTTCTAAGATATCTACAAAAAAATTATTTATCCATCTAAATATAGCCTGGTTTTTGACAGCGTTGGCTGTTGACATATAAATCTAAAAATTGCATATTAATTCGAGTATTTGTCAAAACGTTATGTAAGTACTTCTGTTTATAATTTTCAACCCTTAGTAAACCACCCTTGTTCCATTAATTTTGTCTAAACTCTCACATTTAAGTTTAGTCAATCATTATTTTTTCTAAAATAATATAAAAATTACTTTAATATCTGCTAGATTTTCAAATAAAATAAGTGTGCGCATTTGCACGTATTTTAACACTGTTAATAACCAAAAGTTAAATATTTTTAATATTACTCGTTTTTTGTCGTACAGTAATTGTATAAAAATTAAATTTTCACAATACCATATGGTTTGGTTGGTATTAACCATTTTTCTTACCTGTACTTAAAGTTGTTTAACTTTAAAAAAACAAAAACCAAATTTTAGTAAATGGTGTTTGGTTCAAGTGGGGATCAAAGCTTAATATTATAAAGTATTAACTAATTAAAACAAGTTAACTACAGAGTGAAAAAAAAAATAAATATATTTTTTAAAATGTTAGGTTAGGTTTTTTCGTAGTAATATAGTATAGACCGAATGATTTTGGAATTTTTTTCTTTCTTGACTTTTTTTGAAAAAGTTATTAGTTATATCTAGCAAACCTCAAGGAGGGTTTTGGCGGAGAATACGTGGAGATGTGTGCCAGATGCTGAGGAATAATTGTACAAAAATCTAAAAAAATATAACTAAAAAATCTAAAATATAACTAAAAAATCTAAAATATAACTGGGCTAAAAGAGCACAGGCTTGAAAATAAAAAACGTCCAAATTCAAAAGATCAAGTCACAAAAAACTAACCTGATCTGGTCAAGTTAGTTTTTTTCTATAATAACCAAACCAAAATAGGTTATCTATTTGTCAGCTCCGTGCAACGGTGATTTTTGTTTTCATAAAATTATATACTGATTAAAAAAATCGAAAAGTTAAGCAACCATAGCTTGCTTTGGAAACAATGGCAAATTAAAATTCGCAGACGCAAATTTTCAAGTGCGCACGCGTGTGTTTTGGCACGTAGATACACAGCTGCTATGCAGGTGGACGCCATATTTGTTGTTTATTTACATTTTGCAGTGTTTTGCGTTTGTCATGTAAAATTGGGTAGTTTTCTGTAAAAAATGGGAAATAAGTCACGTAAAACATAGTCAACAAAAACAACATGCGGTTGATGGAAAAATGTGGGAGAAGTAAGGAAGTGCCATTCTATAGGTAAGTACTTGTATGTTTCTTTATAATTTGTTAATAAAGTTAAGAGTAATTTATTAATGCCATGAAACAATCTTCATGGTGTCCACCATAAATCTACAAAATTAATTTTAGAAAAACTTCATATTTAATCCGTAATTTTATAAAGTTTTAGCCGATCAACTAGTTTTTAGAAAAGAAATTATAGACATAATTTTAAATAATTGTCAAATAATGTAGGGCGTAACTAAGTATGTTCCAAAACTACCAAAATTGATGTATGCGCAGTTACCGAAATCATGCCTACCCGAAAAAGGAACATTAAGAATTAAAGGGGATCCTCCAAGCATTGCGTGTTAGAATGCATGGGTATGTCCTCTATTTATGGTCTAAACTCTAAAGTATTTGATTTGTGCCAAAAAACTAACCTGTTGTAATTTCCATACTGATACTTCTTATTCTTGTCCTTAAATTGAGGCAGTTCTCCACTAAAAGGCACGTTCTGCCTAGGTTTGGTTGCTCTCTTGTTTACGCTATTCGTCCTCTTCAACCAAGCGCCAGGTTGTGGAATTACCGGGCTTACAATTTTGTCCATAGACAAGTGTTTGAATTTTTTGGCATGGGTGTGTGGTCCACCTTCTTCTGATTTACGTTTAGCGCGTTCTTTTTTGGTGATTTTTTCGGATTTTTCCGGTTTATCGGGTTTTTCACTGCGCTTTTCTGTCTTTTCTCCACGTTTTTCAGCTTTTTCAGGACTTTTTTCCTTGTTTGTACTGAGATCAAGCTCCATGGAAAGATCTTTGCAGGCTTTGCTTGGTTTTTTGATAATGGCTTCAAGGTAAACCGGATCATCGGGAATTCGAGCGGAATCGGAAACTAGTTCTGGAGTTTTGGCTTCAGATTTTCCGCTGATGTCAGCATCACACCTATAATTTAGAAAATCGTGCATTATTTACCAACTTTTTTTTTATTTCCCAACAAAGTTAAATGATTATATTAGGGAAACTATTTAACTCAAAAAAAGATGTTAAAAAAGAAGTAAGAATTATATAAATACATATATTAAACACTTAAAAAGATCATATAGTATACTCTAATACCCTTCAAAATAAATTGTCTGTTCCTGAAAAGAAACAAAGCAAAATTTAACTTGCTGAATTGTTGTTCTAACCCACTAAACTTTTCGCATGGATTTCAAAATTTGTTTATTTTTTCATCCATTTTTTAGAAAGAGACCAATTTTTTTCAAATGTTATGACTGTTTTATAATTACTTTTATGACTTCGGCTCTACAAAAAATTGTGGAGTAAAAGTAGCAGATTGAACAGTATAAAACAAGCAAAATGCTTTGACAGAATTTTTCTAAACAAACACGAACATATACACAGGGTGTCCTCAAAATAATAAATAATATAAACACAAAATAAAAAATGAATGTGCACTCGAAATGAGAACTGATACAAACTTGTATACGGGCTCGACTTCGAACGTTTAGCCTTTATGAAAAGCGTATAAAAAAGGATGAACTTATGGAAAGCATGAAGTCATTGAGGGACCAAAGACGCGCATATTCAGGAGCGTTTGCCGCTGTGACTCAAAATTCATTAATAGTTTTTTATTACTAAACAGGAGCAATCACAGTAAGATATCCACTTTTAAAAGACAAAGAAATAGTAATTATTATTTATTTCGTTATTTTAGCTTTAATCAGGAAACATTAAATCGAGAAAAATTCAATTTTTTAATAATTTTTTCTTACACAATAACCTTGCTCTTTTATTAAAGTCGCGCTTAAATGCCGTTCAAGTGTGTTTTGTGAAACTCTTGTGCTTGTGCCGTTCGATCTTCTAGCGGCGGCTCGCGAAGTAAAGTTGCTAAAAGTCACCATACACTATCCAGGAAACAGAATAGGGTGATTGTTATTATTTGTAAAAAGCTATTTTGGTTTTATTATTTAAAGCAATCCACGTTTCGTACTGAATATAAGGGGTAAGTTCGGAATGTATTACGAAGGAAGAGGGCTCCTAAATTAAGCATTTTCACATTTTGTAAATTATGAAAAAGTGAAAGAAATAAATAAAAAAGTAATTGTCAACTACTTTTTTTTATTTTGCAAGTAGGATATTTATAATTAAGTGATTTTTTTGTTGTAATTAATTACTGTAATAGTTACTTTTCAAAGTATTGGTTTCTAACTATGGTTGAGAATAAATCGGTACACATAAAGACCAAGAAATTTGTTATCCATAAAGTTGAATTTGTGGAATATTTTGTTTGTGCGTGTAGTAACCTCCTTTTTGCCATGTTAGAAAGCTCTACCTGTACACTTAATTACGGATTCGCAGTATTGATTATTAGTCATACAGTTCAAATGATATCTAAGAGATGGCGCTACAGCAATTAAAATCAAGGGGTTTTAAGGATTTTATTAACTTTTTTGGCCTACTCAGTCGGTAAGAGTAACGTCATTAGATCGCGAGAAGCCAATGGCCAAATGATCGTTGACGAACCATGTATATGCTCGTGTTTGTTTGTGCACTGAGTAAAAAAAGAACTAGACTTTTTAACTCAAATTGACGCGGACAAGCTTTTTCTGTAAAAACTTTCCGTTTTCTTGAAAAAACAATGATTCCAGATTTTTGACACACCCTATATGATATTTACATAGCGATAGCTTACTAACTACGCTATCCTCATAACTGTGATATGAGTAAAGTCTCAAAAATAATTTTTACAAGACAAATAAAGGAAGTTATGCCCTATACAAAAATCAAAAACAACTGAAGATTTTTTGAACTACATTCAACAGCAGATAAATTGAGGAACCGATTATTGTAGAAAAAGTAAGTTAGACGTAAAATTTTGCTAATATTAAAATATATATGTCACACCTAAGGAAACCTTGGACACTTAAAAATAGTTTATAAATCCTTAGTTTTAACCGTTTACACGTTACCAAGAGAATATTCCACAAAATTAGTAAAATCAATGTTTTTGATAAAAAAATATTTGATCCTGTGTACAAAAATACAGAATCAACATATTTAAAATACATTTTTAAGTTAAGGGGATCAAGTACCACAAAAATGCCAAAAATAACAAAATCCGTAATATACGAATAACGACTCTGGTATGGTTTTCAAAAGAATCATCCTTTGACATTTTATGACCATCCTCAAATTTTATGACTTTGTGAAATTTAATGACTGACTTCAATTTTTAATACTTTTTATGACACTTATGCTTAACGATTTATCGGCCAAAAAGTTGATGATCGACATGACCTTCAAGTTTTGACTTTATGGAATTTGATGACTAACTTCAAATTTTAATACTTTTTATGACACTGAACCAGTAATCGGCCTAAAATTTTATGATCAATGTAGAATTTTATGACCTTTATGGCATTTTTGACCACCTTTAATGTTATGCGTTGTTCTAAATATTGATTTGCTTATGAGCGGTGGCCACCCCCCTGATATTTTATTGTTAAAAAGCCGGTTGTACAGGTGGCTCTTAGATTTCATCACATCTTTAATTTTTTATTTAACATGGGTTTTTATTAGGTAACAATATATATGTTTTAAGTTTTTCATCTTACCCTTCAGCCTGCGATCCAGAAATAGTTCGACGTTTCTTGTTGATCCTCTTCTTTCTGCCCTTTTTGACAGGAGAATGACATAACGTCTGTTCATACTCGGCGTCATTTTCACAATCAATTAAATGTAGCGGATCTGGCATGTTAGGTGGATTCATAACCTAAAAGAAAAAACATTTTTTAACATGCAAAGACATTTCTGTAACTTTTTCTAGTCCACAGTACACCTGTCTATTTCTTAAGTGATTAGTAACAGGCGGAATTTTCATGCATAGCCTTATTTTGCCGAGACTTAATTATTTCCCCCCGAAATTTCTCTAAATTGATTCCTAACAGAGTGGACTAACTAAACCAAGCATGCGATTTTGGGGACAATGTTGCCATTTACTTTTAAACACGAAAAAATTGCTGGTTACTAATTCTTTACTGCCGCTTTTTTCATCTCATAAATGACAAGATTAAACTAACTTTTTTTTAAAGTTTACATAATAATATTTATAAAATAATAATGTGTCTTATTTACTTTCCTTTTGGGTTTTTATTACAAATAATTCTAAAATTATTTCTTCATTAAAAGGTGAGTTGGCAAAAACTTGAAAATTCAATGGTAAATATATTTTTATTTCTAAGAAAAATACAAAATTAAAAAAAATATATTTCGGGATGTTTAAAGCAAGAAATAAGTAAGCTGTGTATTTCTTCTCTGGGATCATAACACTACTTAACTATTATTAAGTCATCAGTAACACCCACACTTGGATGAATCAGAAATCAAGAAAATTTTTGAAACTATGATAGATTTGATACCTTCCTAGCTAGCCTATTAGCAAGTGAAGCCATGATATATCAGTCCTGAAAACAGTTTTTTGTAAATATTTTAGAAACTAAAGCTCTTATGATATTTTATATGTACATGATGCTACATTAAAAAGTTGGCATTTTTAAAATTTATTAATTACCAACAAACTGTCATTAGTATTAATGGATTTTGACCGAAATCTAATCAGCTCGTTAGTGTTGAGCACTATTTTACATGAAAATTTTATGAAAATCGGTTCAGCGGTTTAGGAGCTATCGTGTTACGGACAGAAATTATATACAAACACACACACACCCACACAGACAGCCATCACCATTATGTCAGGAATGTAAATTTCCCCTGACTGTGCCACTGTACGAAACCATCTTGGAAAAGCGACAAACACAATTATGGTTCTGTTGAGATAAGAAAGTGGTTCCGCCTCCCTCCAAAATAGAAAACATTTGGTTGGCGCATACCACACAGCAGATGGTTATGGCGAGAAAAATTATTAAAAAGTCTAGAGTGGGAGTCGTAATGGTTGAGCGTGGGGATACAGCAAGTGGCGAGAGGGTTTTCCCTTTAAAGTGATTGGACATGGAAAAACTGTGAGATAAGAAAATGTTGTCTATAAAATGTATTTTATCTCTGTTTTTGTTTAGCTTATCTTGTTTAGCTCATTAGCTAGAATGTAAAGTAAATTTTAGGATTATCAGCAACGCCACTGACTTGGTTCCTCCAAGCTCTTTAAAGAGGGGATAATGGATTATTTAGGTCCAACCTACCCTTTATAAAAACTCAAACTTTGAGAAGACAAGTCGGTAGTTACATTCTAAGTTTTGTTGAACTTAACTAAAACCTCTAAAAGTAATTGTCAGTAAAGAAACATAAGATTTTTATATTTAAAGAATATTTTGCAGTTTGTTATTTTGGTAAGTTAAAGTTTTATTTTAATATTTTGGGTCTTGTTCGTTTTATAGGTCATAAGAAAAGTCTCGTAACAATTTGTAAATTGCAACAGAGTTTTATTTTGTATTCATTAAAGTTTGTAACGTTTTTAAAACTGTTTCATATTTATTTTATTCACATAAGAGATCTACTACGGTACCCTCGTTTAAGGGTTCGATTTAAAATAAAATCGTACCCGACAAGTTGGTGGAGGCTTGAGGCTTGTGTGAATAAGATCTTGCAAATAATTTTGTAAAATTATTTTTTTTCAAAATTATTTTTGCTTTAAAAATTTATAATTTTTTGCTAATAATTTTTTATTTATCAGTTTATTTTTAATTATTTATAATTCATCAATTTGATTTTTTTTTAAATAAAATTTATTTTTAAATCAATGTTAAGACTATAAGACAAGCAAACCCTGTACCGAATTCCGACCAGGTAAAACTGAACTTCTTCAAAACTTGGAGGGCCCAAAGTTGTGCTACCCCCTGGTCCGAATTCTATTTTTTTTTATTTTTTAGAAATTCTAGAGGTTATTTTGATAGGGGTAATTTCAATACGCGCGTTATTTTTTTGTAATAAATAGAAATGGCCAATATTACAATTTGAGATATTAAAAATGAGACCGGGACCCCGGCAAAGCCAAAGTTTGTATCCCCAAATTTATGTGATTCCTCCTCAGAGATTAATGCTCGTGATTTTTTTTGGAGCATTTTAAAAGATGTGCAGGTCCAAAGTTTTTGGACAGAAAAAGAAAAATTAATCTATTTGGCACTTATTTAGTATACGTGGCTTTTACTTGGTTTCAAAAATATAAACAAAAAGTAGAAAATCAAAATAAAAAATGGAAAAATACGCCAGAAGATTTTTAGAAAAATTTGGCTGTTTTTTACAAAAGTGAATTAAAAATTTGTTTATTAAATACAAAGCAAAAAGAGAATATTAATTATTAACAAATATTTGTGACGAATATGACGAATCTATGACTTTTTCTAATTTTTTGGAATATTTTGAAAGTGGTTTGCATAATGATATACTCACGAGTTATTATATTTTGCGAAAAGAACCTTCGACGGACCCAGATGATGTTTTGAATTTAATAAATCGCTTGAGTTCAACAAAGTTTAATAGCACATTAGTTATTAAATTTTGTTTACATTTTTTGCTTTATGAACTTTTTTTATATATATTTGTAGTATATATTTATAAAGGTATCAAGCACACACTAACTTCAAAAATTTTTAAATGTTCAATTTTGTTTATTTTTTTTTTGTAAATTAAGGTTACTATTTTTAAAATAATTATTTAAGGTAAAATTTTCGATTAGAATACATTGATAAATTTTATTATTTTAGTATTTTTTATATTTTAAGACGTGCCTTATTGTTATCATGTTGAAAAATAAGCACGCATCTCTTACTTAAATTTCAAAAATCCAAGAACTCTAAAACACCAAAGTTAAATTACTCTTTGTAAAAATTTAAAAAAGTAAAAAAAAAAATTATTTTTTAATATTTAGAAGCGAATGTAAGCACATTAAAAAAAAAATTGGTACAGAAACACTTAAATTTATACTTTTTATTTATTGAACGCGATTTTTTGTAAATATTTCTTATGCAAAACACCCACTTTTAACTTTGACATTCAGTAAGACAATATTTCGAAAATACGAAAAAATTATATTTTAAACAACAAAATTGATATTGGAATGAAAAGGAAAAAATAAGATTTGTCAGTTTATGAAAAACCAAGTACAAGTTAAGATTTCATATTATGTTTTTGTTAGCCACAAAAGACCCGCTTGAGGTCGCATTGGAAAGGCTCTCGATAGCCACTTGAATAAATTAGACTTTCGTGTTCTAATAATTAAACTAGTGCCAAAATAAGAAGTTTTGCCGTATTTAATTATGCTTTCGTGAAATAAAGTACACAGATGGAGTGAAATAAAGTGAATAGTTATGTCCCAAAAGCAATGTTTTTCCAAAACACGCATTTTTAAAACATTTTTGGTTTCCTTCAATGATTTTTTCAAAACATAAAAGGTTGAACTAAAGTTCATAAGGAACTGCAGCGCCACAGGCAATACATTTCTTAAAAAGCTCATATAAAATTGTATTTTTAAAAATAGTTGTTTTAGAGTTATTGAAAATAAATCTTAAAAAAGAAATGAAGGATGGATTTGTGAAAAATTGGTAAATAACATAACCTTAAACTCAATTAGTAGAACTTTGTTTTTAATTGGCGCAGAAAAAAAAGTTTTGGAAAAAACTTATATAAAAATAGAATAGCAATATCGCTATATCTTTTAAACAATTTTTTCTGTTAATGTACTAAACTTTTTAGGTATAAAAAGCGATTTCGTGGAAAATCACAGAATGTTTTTCTTGTTTTAAAATCTGGACATAAAAAAAAGTCACGGTTTTTAGTGACAAGGATAGAAAATATCGGCAAAATATTTATACAGGGCAAATTTATAAAATAGGCAGAAGACCAAGTTAGAAATTTTATTTTATTTAAAAAAAAAGAATAAATCAGTCAGTCGGAATTTAATATTTCAGACTATTAAAAATGTTAAGTGCTTTGAACGTCAATTTTTTAAGTCAGTTAAAGTCGCAACAAGAAAGGAAGGTAAAAACATGTTGTAAATTTAGTTGTTTTCATAACTATTGCTCAGCGCTGGAAAAAATTGAAAAAAAAAACTTGAAATAAGTTATAACTTATTATCCATAAAAAATTATTTTAATATTTTTTCCTACAAAAAATAACATAAAAACGACTTACATCGGTATCTCCAAGAAAAAATGAATTCTTTCGATGGATGGTGCATACAGGATTCAAGTATAATGTAGAACTTCAACATAATGTTTATCCACTTATTTTCACAATTTTTTTTAAATATTTTTAAATTTATTTTAGCACAAACACTGATACTAATATAATTTTTTTTCTTAGGTTGACACGTTTCACAATTTTGGAGATAATGCCCTTGGCAAGCACTAAACAGACATTAATAATTACTGAACCGAACGATTTACGTTTTATTTATTTTTTTTTCAATAACCGTCACGACGTTACCGACCTTTGATGCCAACTTTTTGGCAGGACACACGATATAATTTAACATCTGGAAGGACGAATAGCGACTAAAACATACTTAAAACCCACACAAGTACCACGGAACACTCAACAAATGGGTAACCTGTGCAAGTAGGGACTTTTACAGGAACAACGAAATACAGGGCGAGTGAAAAATATTAGTAATTAAAAAAAATATATGTTTTTTGATATTTTCTGGAAAACATAAAGCTAAATATACAAAAACAGTAAGATTTAAAAGGGTACGTTTTGCGCATGCCCCAATAGAGCATATCTCTTTGCAATAAAAAAAACAACTTTTTTTTCTAGTACTACTGTACATTATTTGGCATACCAGTTTGAGCAATGGCCAGTGTTCAAATTGGTTAGCTGAACTAAATAAGCACGCAATGACCCTTCAGCTTCACTCGTAGCTGAGAAAGCCAACAACTAATCAGTTTGCACAAAAAGTTTAACTGTTTTATATAAAATTTAAAATTTAGCATAAATTTTGTCTCAAAAGATCTTTTGGCATTTAAATAAATTTTACTAAAAAGAAAAATAATTTTTTTTATTTTAATTTCTCGAGAAATGGGCTAAGCATATTTTCAAAGACACCCATTTAAAACAGGACTATTGTGTCAATGTCAAATTAGGACATTATATTAAAAATTCAAATAGCACATAAAAAACTGTGCAGATTTTTTAATATATAATATTAGCTCAAAAGATTAACCTACAGCTATTTAGCTCAACTGTCAGCTTTATTAACGAAAAAGTTAATTTTTGTTGAAAATTAAAAAGTATTTATACTAAGATTTTTTTTAATTATTAAAGATATTACAATACCTATTTTCTTAATAAATAACATTTTTTTTTTAAAAACGTAATATTTCCTGAGACTCCCTGTATTTGTTAAAAGTTATTAAATTAAAAACGCCAAATTTGCAGTTTGATATACGTATACAAATTGCGTTAAGTACTTATCTTAACGTCTATAGAAGTCAGAAGCTAAAAATCAGCGAATTGAATTACATTAAGACCACAAAGCTTTCGTTTGAAATTATGGTTTATTATTTATTTATAAAAAGATAATTTTATACTTTTGTCCCTGAATCTTTAAAGGAGTTCAAAGATATAAGAATATATCTAATGGGCACATCTTAAGTAAAAATATAGCTGCAGCTGCTCTTAAAAATAGAAAGCTTATATTTTTATAATATTTTGAAAATTTGAGGAGATGTTATTTTATTGATTTGATTTTATGCATGCATGTTTGTATTTTGGCGGGGATATGATTATTTAAAACTTTGGAGAAAATTTTTTGGTCCTTGCAAGGAAGATACATGATGAATATACATGGTGAAAATACCAGGTGAACATACAAGATGGACTTTTTTCTTTCACTTACAAGGTGAAAATACAAGGCGGATTTTTTTTCTTTCACATACAAAAAAAATAGCTATTTAGCGATAGCAAACGATTTTGCTAATTACCTACTTAAATGCGCGCGCATCATATAAAATATTTATTTGGTTAAATATGTGTATTAAATATTTTGAAAATATGAGAGAGATATTTTTCTTGGAAAATATAAATCACTTTTTGCTTATAATTTTGTGAAAATAAGCAACAAGTGATATTTGGAAAATTAGTTTTTAAATACTCTGTTGGCAAGACCCAAATTAATTATTTTGAAAAGAAATATTTGAATACTTTTATTATAGTTAATTTTGTATTCGTACTATTCAGGACATATTTATTTTAAACAAAATGTATTTTTTTGCAAATGTAAATGATTTAATATTTTGATAATTTTATACTAAGTAATTTTATAATTAAACATAAAGAAATTTTTTTAAATATTGTAAAGACAACAACATTATCTCTCATATTTTGAAAACAATCATCGGTATAAGCTCAGAACTAATGCCTCACTTTTGTTACATGTCAATGGTGCACAACACACGAAAGCAGCCTAAAAACTCCCAGCATTCGATGTCAGTACCACAGTAAAGATGAATGGTTCCAAAGTTTGGTTATACTCAAATCCAAACAACCCTTAGACCATATAACGTCATGTCGTCGAGGTCGCCGACAAATTGGTGGGGGGCATATGTCAGGAATGTAAATTTCCCCTGACTGTGCCACTGTACGAAACCATCTTGGAACAGCGACAAACACAATTATGGTTCTGTTGAGATAAGAAAGTGGTTCCGCCTCCCTCCAAAATAGAAAACATTTGGTTGGCGCATACCACACAGCAGATGGTTATGGCGAGAAAAATTATTAAAAAGTCTAGAGTGGGAGTCGTAATGGTTGAGCGTGGGGATACAGCAAGTGGCGAGAGGGTTTTCCCTTTAAAGTGATTGGACATGGAAAAACTGTGAGATAAGAAAATGTTGTCTATAAAATGTATTTTATCTCTGTTTTTGTTTAGCTTATCTTGTTTAGCTCATTAGCTAGAATGTAAAGTAAATTTTAGGATTATCAGCAACGCCACTGACTTGGTTCCTCCAAGCTCTTTAAAGAGGGGATAATGGATTATTTAGGTCCAACCTACCCTTTATAAAAACTCAAACTTTGAGAAGACAAGTCGGTAGTTACATTCTAAGTTTTGTTGAACTTAACTAAAACCTCTAAAAGTAATTGTCAGTAAAGAAACATAAGATTTTTATATTTAAAGAATATTTTGCAGTTTGTTATTTTGGTAAGTTAAAGTTTTATTTTAATATTTTAAGTCTTGTTCGTTTTATAGGTCATAAGAAAAGTCTCGTAACAATTTGTAAATTGCAACAGAGTTTTATTTTGTATTCATTAAAGTTTGTAACGTTTTTAAAACTGTTTCATATTTATTTTATTCACATAAGAGATCTACTACGGTACCCTCGTTTAAGGGTTCGATTTAAAATAAAATCGTACCCGACAATATTGCTAAGATAGGTCAAAATACACCCAAATAACACATTCTCGGCGTTACAAATTATATCTCAAAAAAAAGTTTTTCGTCGAAAACAGTGCCTTCTCAAGCCATTGCTACGCGGGCTAGGAAGGTAAGTAATTGGAGTTTAGAGGCCCTAACTTGTCTAAGCCTAAAACAGTATACATACCTCTATGCGTCCCCTTCTCCTAGGAGGAGTGGGTAAAGGAGAACTCTTTGGGGTGAATGCATTCATAGCCCTGTTGATTTCTTCATCTTGGAGACTGTTCAGGTTCAAAGGGTCATTTATGTTGCCCCCAAGCAGGAATTTTGTTGGGGGAACCGGCTTAGGTTCAACTGGGATACCACAACCTATAATTTAAAAAAATTTAATTTTAAATGAGGCTTCTAATGGGCAAGGGCCGTCAAAAATTATTTAGTAATGTAGGTATCAACAGTGGCGGATCCCAGACATATAACTTATTTTTTTAGTTTAGTTTTAGTTTTTTTTTTAAATTTGTCAAAAATTCTACTTAATTTTTTTAAAAATTTCGCCTGCGGCGCCATAAATCTGCTTTAGATGCTAAGTTGCACACCTTAAATCTATCAAAAACCGCTATTAAAAATTATTTTGATGTTTGCTGCCACTTTGTCCCCTCCCCCCTGGAAAACCTGGATCCGCCACTGGGTATAAAACGGTTACATAGAAAATGTATCACTAGGTAAAGGGTATATTAAATTTTTGTATCCTTGACTAGGTATAATACGAGATACAGAGGGTGCTTCTACACAGTGTGGCTGAATAAAGTATAGGTTACATAAAAATGGTTCCAAAAACTAATTGCACATTTTGAATATGGACTCTTTCCTGACTTCAGAGCCATATTCATATAAATCCTAGCTAATCCTCTTCTCGAAATTTTTGACATTTTTCTAGTTAGTCTGGGCGCTGGCTCCTGTCACGTGTCCTAATATGTGCGCTCAGTTTGACTGCAGGGCTTTGTTAAGCACTCATAGCAGTATAAAAAAAGTTTGGTCACGTGGTCGAACTCATGGTCGTTTGGCCGCCATCTTTAAAAATGGGAGGTCCTATTTTAATTTTTTAAAGCTTGTTTTACTCCTTTTTGAAAGGCAACCAAATTTTATCATAACACATTTTTTGATAAATTACGTAGTTTCTGAGATATACCAAGATTATTAGTATTTCCGCTCGCAAAAGAGTTAAAATAATACTCATGCTCATTTTATTGTAGCTACAATATTATTGACATTTGTTTTTTTTTTCGTTGGATGGTACCCCTAAAGACTGCCTTAGGTGGTTTCTGAAACTGTTCACAATATTATAGAAAAAGTGAATTTGCAGCGAAACGATGCATCCTAGCGAAAAACGATAAAATTAGTTTTTTATAGGACTTTTAATTTCGCTTCTTCTGATGTATCACTTAGCATCCTAGCTTTGATAGTTAGCTGTACAAGCCAAAATTCCATGCTTTCGCTCCAAAATCAATATTTTTTTAAAAAATTGTAAAAGATGGTCAGAAGAAGCGGAATTAAAAGTACTATAAAAAATATTCTTAACGTTTTTCGCTACGATGCATCGTTTCACTGCAAATCCACTTTTTGTATAATATTGTAAACAGTTTTAGAAACCACCCTCTTTAAGGCAGTCTTTAGGGGTACCATCCATTGAACTTTAAAAATATAAAGTCAATATCCTCTTCTGTGAAAGGTTTAAAGCCTTCCATGTAACAAAAAAAAACAAATGTCACTAATATTGTAGCTACAATAAAATGAGCATGGTTATTATTTTAATTCTTTTGTGAGCAGAAATACTAATAATCTTGGTATATCTCAAAGGCTACTTGATTTATTAAAAAATGCGTAATTACAAAATTTATTTGCCTTGGAGTATAACAAGCCGTTCAAAATTAAAATCCGATGAGTGGATAGGGAGATACGCTTAAACAGAAAAATCTATCAATTTGGAGGCCATTTTCAAGGATGGCGGCCAAACGACCATGAGTTCAACCACGTGACCAAACTTTTTTTATACATCTGTGGGTGCTTAACAATGCCCCGCAGTCAAACTGAGCGCACATATTAGGTCACACGTGACAGGAGCCAGCGCCTAGACTAACTAGAAAAAAGATAAAATTTCGAGAAGAGGATCAGCTAGGATTTATATGAATATCGCTCTAAAGTAAGGAAAGAGTCCATATTCAAAATGTGCAATTAGTTTTTGGAACCATTTTTATGTAATCTATACTTCGTTCAGGCACACTGTGCCTAAAGGTCTTTACAGCCGAAATTGCTCTTCCGAGAGACGAAGGTTGTTAAAGCCAAAAAATAAAAATTGAAGAACACTGCACATACTTAATTTTATTATTCCGATGCGGCATCGAACACTAAACTGAAATGGAGCAATTTCGGAATAAGGTCAGTTGATTTAAATTGATTTAATTAGGGACACCCTGTGTAATGAATAATAGTTTTAAATTTGTTACCTGAAAAACTTTTGGATCTCTTTCTAGCCTGTCTGTCATGTTTGTTCTTCCTCTTGTTTTGGTGGTTTCCATGATTGCCAAATTTATTGTTGTTGAAATTTTTATTGTTTGACCGATTGTGTCCATGGTCTTTTTTGTTGTCACATTTCTGATTCTCTGTGGGAATATTGAGACTAGTCTCTAGTAGGTTGGTGGTAGACATTTTATTGCTCTAATAAAAGAAAAAAAAATGAATAAGCTAATTCTGGGCCGTAGAGGTGTGATCATTCACTTCGTGCGATTAGCATCGTCACGAGTTATGCGAAAAGGCCTTCTATCACGCAGGCGTCTTCTGCTTCTAGTCAGTAGAAAAGGTTTTATGTATATAAAGTTAGCAGAACAACTTTGGAAATTGAAAAAAATCATATTCTCATAATTATCCGTAAATTAGTTGTGAAAACAAAATATTTGCCGTGCCCGTTTTTTTGGATTTTGAAACAATGGATTTATCTAAAAAAAATTTAGTTCACCATTTGCCGTTAATTATCCGTAAATTAGTTCTGAAAACAAAAAATTTGCCGTGACCATTTTTTTCAAAAAAATATGGTGTTTTGCTAACGTTATAGAAAGTTAGCAGAATACCTATAGAAACAATGGATTTATCTAAAAAAAATTTAGTTCACCATTTGCCGTTAATTATCCGTAAATTAGTTGTGAAAACAAAAAACTTGCCGTGCTCGTTTTTTAAAAAAAAAATATGGTATTGCTAACTTTATATAAAGTTAGCAGAACACCTATGAAAACAATGGATTTATCTAAAAAACTTTACTGCACAATTTGTCGTTAATTATCAGTAACTTAGTTGTAAAAAAAATTGCCGTGCTCGTTTTTTAAAAAGAACTAATGTTCTGCTAACTTTATATAAAGTTGAAAAAACACCAATTTAAAAAAAAAGGGGGCACGGCAAATTGTGCACTAAATTTTTTTTAGATAAATCCATTATTTCTCACGAGTATAAGAATCGAGCCCCAGAAGTTTATTGTTTTTAAGTCCATTCCATCCATCATCCCGTTCGACTGTCATAAAACCGTCCGAAAAATCCCAATGCGCTCGCTTTGCAGGACTGTTTTGGTTAGGTGGAACGACCAAATAACTGTCCAAAAAACGAACGCTGTTGGCGTAGTGATCGATTTACTTCAGTCATGTGATCATATGCAAGAGAGTTAAATTGAAAGTCACGTGACTAAAAAAAGGGTAGGTTTCGTCGTCTCGTGTAAACGTAGATCGAAGGCAACGCATGAATTTGAGGGCTCTAAACTAAAGTTGCACACAGAAAAAAGAGAATTGTGAATTACTTTGCAAAATTGCTTATTTATTAGAGATTTATTTATAATTTAATTTTACACATTAATTTTTTTGCATTATTTTAATTTATATTCACAAATTATAAACCACTATACAGACTGTCTAATAAACTAAATATATACCAAAAATTGAAACGAACTTGCATCAGCACATATTTTTGGACGAAAATTGTGAAAAAATAGTTTTTTTTTGTAATGTGTAATATTTTATGTGAAATTTATATATTTATTTATTTGTATTTTATTTCATTTAAACAAAATATTTGTGAAATTACCTAAATATTAACGAAAGCCTCAATATTCACAAAGTTTTTGTAATTTTATTCATTTTTGGAAATATAATAGATCGTCATAATTCTAAGATATTAAGAAAATCAAATTTTGTAGCTTGTACTTTGGTAGGTAACAACCGTTGGCCCCGTAAGCAAGAAAGTATTTCGAAAGATTAAAAAATTTCAATAAAAATTTGCATATGTATTGTGCAATTTTGATAACCCTTTAATCCCCTCCCTAGATACGGCCTGAGAATCAATGTAATTCAAGAAAGTTAAGACATGCTACATATTATTTTACTAAAACTGTAAGTGGAGCATAAAGTGATTAAAAGCTAAAAACTACATAGGTACTTATGCGCATTTGATATACCACATAGGAAAAAGCTATACCGTCCCTAGGGAAGCCTGCTGATAAGTATTTTCTTCATCCCCTCCCGATTCTTTTTCCGACTACGATGCCGAGTCGAATGAATTTCATTGCATTATTTACTACGCAGATTTAAAAGGAAATATAATGTGCCTTAAAGCGAAGTCGTTTGTTCTTTCGCCAAATCTGGTGTAAAATTTCACATCCGGTGTCTTTTCTTCTTTTAGTTCACAGGTCATCGGGATTTGCTGCGATCAGGATAAACCCTTATTTCTATTCCTATCTAATTACCTGCCAAACGAATTTTTCTTTTTCTAAGCAGGCTCCCCCGGGTCAGTATAGCTTTTTTCTATGTGATATCTACAACATGCCGCAGTCCCGTGGAAATAAAAATTAAGAGGCTCTTGCAAAAAAATCAACAGATGCTGCAGCAAATTTTTTTTTGCAATTTTAAAAAATATTTGTACATTTACGTGGTTTCCCGGGATTTTATCATGTGTTAAAATTGGTTGTGAAACTCAATTTATTTTTCCTGTTTACTGTTTTTTGTAATTTTCTCAGACAAATGTAAATTTGATGTAATTTTTTGGTATATTTTTATCTCAGGTAATGTAAACTAGAACTGTGTTGTCACGAAGTGGATGAGAATTTACATACAATTTTTCCAGTGCAACATATGAGAAACACAGACAAAAAAAAGAGTGAAATGCAAACATTTCTCATGCGCCTGTCCTCGATCCTAGTATTTCTGAGGAGTCCGGTTTAAGTGGCCTGATGGAACGGAAAACTGACTGTCCGATAACAGTACAACGTCGACCTGGAACGCAAATTGGATTTTTCGGACGGTTTTATGACTGTCGAACGGGATGATGGATGGAATGGACTTAAAAACAATAAACTTCTGGGGCTCGATTCTTATACTCGAACTCGAACGTAATCATTGAAAATTTTGATTACTATTCCCAGTGGCGGTTCTAGGGGAGGCTAGGGGGCCCAGCCCCCTCCAAGTTTGAAGTTCATGATACCCCATGGATTAACAATTAATATATTATCCAAAATAATTTATAGTTAACAATAATATTTGATAAAATTTTCACTGCTAATATTTTTGCAAGTGTATTAGCTAATAAGTTAAAAAATGACATTTAAAAGGGCTCTTATTATTTCAGTTAATTGTAAATATTTGGCTCATAAAGAACTTCTTAAAATTTAAAATATAAAACGTGGTTTTTGATGTTTTTTTAGGAATTGCTTTTAAAAATCAGTTTTAAAATTATAGTTTGGAACTGTAATAAATTTTGCTAAATTGTAATAAAAATTTGGTAAAGACAAAATTTACATAATTTTGCAAAATTAGCAAAAAAAAAAATCGACTGCGGCCCTGAAATGGTATTTTATTTGGCCATACTTTCAAAATTTGGTTTAGAAAAAGTTGTTTTATTTAAAACTATAAGCACCGTAAGGTGAGTACTGGTCGTTATTTTTATTTATGAGTTTTTTGGCCGATCATTACTCATCATACTTTACTAGCAGAGCGTCCCGAATTTTTGAAAAATATATGATCTCATTATTTATGCTCATTGTTCAGAAGTTACAAATAAACAAAATTTCAAAAAAAATCAAACGCAAGCGTATGGAAATGTTTATTTCTCAAATGTTTCAGCACTAAATTTAATTTTAGGCCCTGAATTTTATTTTAATCCCCGGAATTTATTTTATTCTCAGAGATAAAAAGTACCATTTTAGTGTCTGAAATGAGACATTGACATACGTTTTTAGTCCCTGAATAATATTTATGTAGTAATTAAAATGTAGGTCAGGCAGCGATTTTGAATGCTATCAGAGTATTTTGTTATTTTACAATAATATCGGTGCATACAATATTTTCTTTAGAAAATCTTAGCCGGCATAATATCCCGTGTTCATGAGCAAATTGTCGTTAATTTTTACCTCAGCACTCGAGCGCGTTATAATTATATATATTTGTATTTATATTTATAAAATTATAAAATCATATAAATTTAAAAATAGATTTATATATAAACATGTAAAACAAATCTTATTTTTGTAGCAAAAGTTACATAAGTATGTTTTACTTGTTTATTTATTCCGGACAAAGGGTAGTACAGTAATAATCCGAAATGATGGTCTTTTCTTTGAGGATATAAGAACACTAAGTGGAGTACTCCGCTTTTTTATTTGACCTTGTTGAGAAAGTAAAAAATTCTCCTCCTCCTCTTTCTATTCTGATTCGCCGCGAAAAATTTTGTTTGATTTTTATTATAATGTTTTGTGTTTAAGGGCGGTTCATATTAGGAGTTATTCAAGTGACTTTGCAAAAACGATACTCATAAGAATCTAGTGGGCATAAAAACCGCACTCGCCGAACTGCGTGACACGACGCGGCAAAATTTTATTTAATGGAATTTCAATGAAGTATATATCCCGCACTACGCTGCGCCACACCGCTTAGTGCGATCTAAGATTAAATAAACAGGGACATTTTCAAAAGTTATATTCCCTTATCTTCCTCTAAACTATTTTGTGATGTGCCGCTTATAGGTTTTAAAATATAAAATAGGGTTTCTGCCTTGTTTAGAAACTCTGGTCAATTGTATAGTATTTCCTATCTGCCACTGATAGAGAAGAACAAATAAGAAAACTATTTATATTTGTGTATATAAATTTCACAAAATATATTTTGTCCTTTCGCTATAAGGTCGCAAGGTACGAAAACTTGTGAAGATACCAAAAACTTTGTACAAAAATAGAAAATCTTTAATAATTTTTATTTTAGAATTTACCTAGAAGTTATCCTGTATTTTTGTCAAATTTTATTCTACAAAGAAATGTTCAGTGAAAAAAACATGATACCAAAACACCTAAACGCGTTTACGAATATTTTCTTCTAAAATTAAGGTATTTTCAAAAACATCATTTCAAATCTCCGCGACTGTATCTGAACTAAATAGATTTTCTCTAAGTGGACAAATAGAACAAAGAAAAACCCCTGTATGTAGGTAGAATGGTGTGTAGGACAACAAAAAAAGGAGGGAAATGTAATGGGAAATGCGCTCTGCTGCAAAAGTGGAAAATAAGAGCTTTCACTCTTTCATGCTTAATATTGGACGATCGATTTTCCCCCATAGAAAGGTGCCCAACAACCGCTGTAGGAAAGGCATAGATAAGTAATAAACAAATATAACCTAGAGTACCGACAAAATTATTAACCAGCATAGTGGCAAAAGAATCCCTCTAAAGGAGTTTCTATATCGTGACTCACTTACAGGAACAGGCAGAAATCGTTGACTGCATAAATTAAGCAATCTTGCCAGTAATGCTTATTCAATCTTGCCAGTTAATAGGGACTTATTGGAATAAAACCTGACCTTATTTTAAAATCGCCAGTATTGTGACCGATTTACATATAAAAAGCAGCTGCTTTATTTCAGAATTCGGCCCTAAATACACAATTTAAGAACCGGATTAATTAGTGTCTATTATTATCAAATGAAAGTTAGCGACTTTATTTTTATACTTGACTTTGGTATGTCAATTTTGAGAGGTCGGCTGTCAGTTTTCTTTGTAAATCTGTCAGAATAAAGCCCACTCTAAAATAAAGTCAGGCTTTATTCCAATAAGTCCCTATTATGTCAGTAAAATATTGTTGTCAGTATTTAGGGTGTCCCAGATAAAAGTTTTAACCAAAATAGTATGTTTACACTGGTTTACGTTGTTTCGAAAGCCCTATGAGGTTACTTTTTATCTGGGACACCCGGCATATATTTATAAGAATTTATTGTCCCTTCTCTTACACTTTTAAAATGCATTTAAAGAAAATAATGTAACCATTAATTATTAGAATGCTTTAAAAAGTTGTTTGAAAAAAATTAAAGAACACCTCCATTTTTTTCATTTTTACCTTCCTAGCCTGCACAGCAATGGCTAGAGAAGGTATTATGTTCGACGAAAAAAAAAAATTCGAGATAACGCCGAAAATGTGTTATTAGTGTGTATTTTGACCTATCTTAGCAATATCGTCGTGATGCCTGTCTGTGTGTGTGTCTGTCCGTAACACGATAGCTCCTAAACCGCTGACCCGATTTTTTATTAAATTTTTAGGTAAAATAGTGTTCAACACTGTAACGAGCTGATTAGATTTTGGTCAAAATCCAAAATGCTAACTTTTTTTTAACGGAGCATCGCACCAATATGCGGTTTTCGGAATATAGTAGACCATTTTTTTTTCAATAATTTGTATTATAACCAAAAACTTTATAGCAGCTTGTGTTTATGAGATATTTACAAAAAACTGTTTTCAAGACTGATATATCATGGAGTTCACTTAAAGTGTGCTATTTATTAAATTTTTAGGTAAAATAGTGTTCAACACTGTAACGAGCTGATTAGATTTTGGTCAAAATCCAAAATGCTAACTTTTTTTTAACGGAGCATCGCACCAATATGCGGTTTTCGGAATATAGTAGACCATTTTTTTTTCAATAATTTGTATTATAACCAAAAACTTTATAGCAGCTTGTGTTTATGAGATATTTACAAAAAACTGTTTTCAAGGCTGATATATCATGGAGTTCACTTAAAGTGTGCTAATAGGCTAGCTAGGAAGGTAACAGATCCGTCATGGGCCCACTTATTTTTAAATACTTATCGAGAATTGATTTCGTTACTTAGTTTTTGTTTTTATTTTTAGATTTTTACCTTCCTAGCCCGCGCAGCAATGGCTAGAGAAGGTATTATTTTTGACGAAAAAGTTTTGTTTGAGATAAGGCCGAAAATGTGTTTCTGTGGATGTACTTGGACCTATCTTTGTGTGTGTGTATGTCAAATTCAAATTTTCTTTATTCAAGAGAACCTAGCAAAGTTAACAATGTTAAAACTAACCTAGGTTAAGTGAATTGTGTCAAAAGAGAAAGAAACAGTCCAAAATCAGTTCACTTACTTAACTTTGAAAATTTAAATTATATAATGGTCTAAAAGAAAAAAGAAACTTGAAAAGGTCACTACATTTGGTACTATTTTGTTAAAATTAAAATTTTGTTGAGACTTTTTTGTCAAAAATATAAAACCTTAAAATACCAAGCAAAATATCCAAAAAAATACATTACTTACATTAAATTAAAAATTAAAAATAAAATTTAGCAGACACACAGTTACTGATAACTAATTGTATGTATGATTTGGCAATAAGCCCTGACACAACAAAATTGTATTTTTTTAAAGGGCACACCCCACAGATCATATTATTTAATATTTCCATTCTTCCTTTACTTCTAAGCTAAGTTTGTTAAAACTTAAAACATAGTGCAGGTACCTAAATTAAATAGTTTTCTAGTTATTAGGTAGGTTTTGAAATTTCATAATAAAGTTATATACATATAAGAAATTTGATATTTTATTCATGATTGTGAATAAAAGGATGAATTTCTTATGCGAATATATTGTTTTTAAAAACACAATATTTCAGGAATGGTTGAATTACATTATGTTTTAAAAAATTTTAATTCAATTTGGAAAAATTAAAATGACAAATAAAAGACAGGTCACATGATGTTTTATCCAGAGTTTATGCCCAACCCTGCAAAAATAAAATTTCCACTGTTTAGTAGACATTTTAAAACTGTACAACCTTTATATAAAAATAACGAAGATATTCAAAATAACCCTAGACTTCTCTCTACCAAATAAAATTTCAATACATAGGTAATTTTGAATTTAAAATACAATTTTTGTTTGGAATTCAAAGACCTATCAGAAAAAATTATAAAAAACAGGGTGTTTAATTAATTTTTTTTATTGTTTTTTGAAAAATCTTGAAAACTTCAAAAAGCAATACTCTATTTTTTTTTTCATTTAAGTATCTTCAAGAGCATCAAAAATTCTACTAGCTTGCCAATTTAAACTTTTTTCTATCTTTTATAATAAAAAAGTGGGCAATAGTGGACACTTAACTTGGAACACCCTGTATAAAGTGCAAACCATTGATAACTCAACAGAAGGACAAAAGAAGTTCAATACTTTAATACTAGGTCTCTCTACCGTAAATCTAGTCACGTGACTTGCCTGTACAAATGTAAACCCACATCAGATGTCCACCAGCGTGAACTCAGTTCATAAAAAGAACAATCCTTTTCTAAAATTAAAAATTGCATACCTCGGTAGGGATAGGAAAACTAGATTACTGATAGAACAACTCACACAAAAACTAGAATTTAATAAATATAATAAATGCCGTGGATAAAAGACACTAATTAGATTGATTTACCGAATTTATTAAAAATAAATTAAACCTCCCGCAAAAAGGTACAAAATTACAGCGCTTGCGCAGTGACATAAACATGTATGCCACTGCAGTGCTCTGAGGAAATGACCGTATTTTTAATCTCAAATATCTCGCTTCAAAATGGTTAAATCACGACTTTCTTACCTTCATTGTGTCCAGGAAAACTCACTGCATCATTCGGACACACTTCTTGCTAGTTTTAACTTTGAAGTCCGCTGAAAATCGATCTTATTCGCGACAGCCGCCAATCTACTCTCTATCGCATGCAAAGAACGTTTACGAATCGTCGCTTTTCTGTGTTCGCCACCATTTTAACAATCGAACGAGTTTGCGCGATTGTGTGAGCGACGAGCACCGATTACCGCAAATAGTACATTAACGCAAAAGACGAAGTATTGTATTTTAAAACAATGAATAATATTTTTAAGAATTGTATCTACGGGGGAAGGAAATTCTTCCCCCAAATCTCAACTATATTCAGTTTTGGCATACAGAATGCACTTTTTAGCCTCTTGGTCAAGGTCTATTGGAAGCCGTCGATTGGCCGCCGACCCAAACCGCCGCCGGCAGGGATTTATGACCCTCCCCTTCCCCCTCGTAACGCATTTTTTGAAAAAAAAAGACCTTAATAAATAAAGAAATAAATTATAATATCGGGGACACGGCAGTACCCCGCCAAGTTTGCGCAGAAACTGCTGTACCATCTTTTCTTGAACCATTTCCGCCCATATTTGACCTATCTAAAACTTTATACTTCGGCGAATGAGCTAAGAAACTCAAACTTTGCACAGTCGTAGATCTTTACAAAGTTAACAATCCCTCCAAGTTTCATTATCCACTCACTCATGTATAGATCATCAAAATTCTACTGTACTTCCAGACATGCTACAAAGTTGAAATTTGGCACACTGATAGAAATTCTGACCACACCCTTAAAAAAATCAAAAAACCCCGAAATTCTAATTCACTCCCCTCCCCCATACATGTAAAATTATGTAAAAGTAACATTGCCCACTTCCAGAGACGCTAGAGAGCTGAGCTTTGGCAGACTGATAGGAAATATGATAAAACTATGGGAAAAATGTAAAAACCCCAAAATTTTGATTTGCTTCCCTCTCCTAAAAATGTCAAGTTATGTAAAAGTAACATTGCCCACTTCCAGAAACGCTAGAGAGCTGAGCTTTGGAAGGCCGATAGGAACTATGATAAAACTATAAAAGTAAATTAATAAAGACCAAATTTTAATTAACTTCCCTACCCTATAAATGTAGAGCTATGTAAAAGTAACATTCTCTGCTTCCAGAAACGCTAAAGAGCTGAGCTTTAGAAGACTGAAACTATGATAAAAGTATAGAAAAAAAATTTAAAAACTCAAAAATTACTTTCCTCCCCTATAAATGTAAAGCTATGGAAAATTAACATTGCCTACTTCCAGGAACACTAGAGAGCTGAACTTTAGGAGGCTGATAGGAACTATGATAAAACCATAGGAAAATTTTAAAAACCTCCAAATTTTTAATAAGGCATTGCAAAAGTTTTGAAAAATATTCCGCATATTTTAATACTTTAAAACTTATATAATATTCAAATCGTTTAAAAAAGGAGTGAAATCATAACAAAAACATTTCATGTTTAAAAATTACGGCTGCAAATGACTCTTAGGCACAGTGCTAAATTGAACATAAAGAAGTTTGGCTGGAATAGCAAAGTTTAAAAACACATTACCAAACTAGTAAGAACCTTTCATTTTGAAATTTGTATTGGAGAACTTGGCTTTACTTTTATCTCAATTATTTTTATGGAATACCATTTCCGCGTACTTAGCTTTTTTTACATGAAATGCTTTGGTTATGATATAGTATGTCGTAAACGTTTAAAACCAAATAGCAAAATAAAACCACGGTTGCTCGGCTATAGGCCAGTCATTAAAGCGAAAAAAACACCCCAAGCTTGCAAAAGGGTGGGGTAGTCGCGATTTTGACATATGTTGTTCACATTGAAGTCCTAAAAAACTTTTTAGTTTTTGACTTTTGGGAGGGGGGCGGCTCCCCCCGCCATCTTGGATTTAGTGTGCATGAAATGGTTTTTTTTAAATGACTTGGTCTACATTTAAAAAAAAAGTTTTAGACAAAAGTTGAAGACAATATTATTTTCTATAAAAACGCTACGTTTTGTCAGACAAATAGTTTTCGAGATTTTGACCAATTTTTACCTTTCTAGCCCGCGCAGCAAAAATTTTTGAGATAACGCCGAAAAAGTGTTATTTGGGTGTATTTTGACCTATCTTAGCGATATCGTCGTGTCTGTGTGTTTCTGTCCGTAACACGATAGCTCCTAGACCACTGAGCTAATTTTCATAAAATTGTGAGGTAAAATAGTATTTGACAATTATATAATTTAACGGTTTTACGAATATAGTAGATCACATTTTTTAATAATTTGTGTTATAACCAAAAAATTCGTAGGTACCTTTCGTTTCTGAGATTTTTACAAAAAACTGTTTTCAAGGCCTATATCATGGAATTCACTTGAAGTGTGCTAATAGGCTAGCTAGAAAGCTATCATATCCGGTATAGATCATTGACTTCTATACCCCCTTTTAGGGCGTTATACAACTCAATGGGTATAGATCCATTTATTTTATTTAGGCCTTTAACTTCTATGTATTTCCATACAATATGCAAAATAACCCGAAATTATTCAGTTTTATGTCATTTACTCAAAAGGTAAGCTTTTTACAGAGATTAATTGTGTAATCAGCTTTAATATAGAAAATTAAATTATCTTTTAAACGATGTATGACCGAAGTTAGCTCCACGGTTAGCACTAAATTGGCATCGATAAATTGGACCTATCTTTTAAGATCAGGAAAGAACAGAATGTTTTTTTCAGATTTTATTCAGTTTTGAAAAAACTAAGCGTTTTAGGGAAAAATGTAAAAACACCTTTGTTGGAGAAAATAAAATGTTCTTTTAAACAGGGTATCACAAAGTTCTGTTATTCAATTTTCTTAAAAACAAAGCTTTCTAAAAAAATCTTGTTTAACTCCATATTGTTGAAAATGAAATTATCTTTAAAACGATATGTGTCTAGGTTTTTGCGATGTTTAGTGATTTATTTTTTAATCTAAAAAAAAATATTGTTATCATGTATTTTACCAATTTTTTAAAAAACGAAGCCTTACCGGGAAAAACGTTTTAGTCTGTGTTTTACACAAATAAATTTTCTTTCGAACGATGTGTATAGTTATAATATTTAGGGAACCGTATGCGTATACTCTTTGAGTGTTCCCTGTTAACAAAAACCCACTAGATACATGTCGTTTTAAAGATAATTTTATTTTCAACAAAATAGAGGAAAAGATTTTTCAGAAAGCTTAGTTTTTAGGAAAATTAAAATACCAAATAAAAATTTAAAAAAAAAAATAATTAGAAAAAATAACTTCAATATGCGGACGCCCCTGGAGTGTCAATAGGAGCTATAACACAACTTTGTGATACGCCATTTGAAAGAACATTTTATTTTCTCTAAAAAAGGTATTTTAACATTTTTCCCTAAAATGTAAGATTTTTTGAAAACTGAAATCCTAAAAAAACATGATTTTTCGTTTCCCATCCCCAATATATGGATGCCAATTACGTGATAACCGTGGACTTGGACCCCTTGGGTAATACATCGTTTAAGACAAATTAATTTTTTACAATAAAGTTCATTACACACTTTCACAAAAAACTGAATAATTTCGGTTTATTTTGCATTTACTACGGAAATATATAGGAAACTGGTGTACTGCTAACACTTCAGAGTTCGTGTACCCAAGAAACTCAATGATGTCTCATTTTATAGGTTATTAGTTGGTCTTTATTTTATGTTTTTACAGATTTTCTCACAAATAAGCAGTTTTGAAATAAAAGGCCATTAAAAAAAAATTGTCAAAATCCAAAATGACGATGAAATGTTTAGCATCATAACTCGAACACAAGCGTTTTTGTAGGAAATTTTATTGTCTTCAACTTTTGTTTAAAACTTTTTTTTCTAAAACGTTCAGTAACCAAGTAATTTTACAAAAATCTTTTGTGCACACTATAAATTTAGAAGACGGGGGGAGCCGGCCCCCACCAAGGTCGAAAACTCAAATTTGGGTTTAGGACTCCAATGTCAACAACAGATGTCAATACGCCGACTGCGTATTTACGTTTCCGTGCTCATTTCACGTCGGCGCGGTTTTAAAATAGACACGGAAATGTTACAATATATTTGGGTTCAAATACGTGTTGATTTTAAGAGTTTTGATCTCGAAATGAGCACGGATCTGTAAGAGAACATAGCTCATTAAACTATTACAAAAGCGTATTCAACTGTCAGGTTAAAACGCTAACATAACGAAAGTTAATCAATCAAATCTAACCGAACCGAACCAAAGCAAACTGAACCAATAATTTTTTTCAACAAAAAAACTTTCCTGACTTCCTACCCGGGATCCTAAAGGATGTGAATCCGAACCGAAACGAACCGAATTGAACCAAACCGAACCGAACCGAACCAAAACAAACTGAACCAACAATTAAAAAAAAACTTTCCTGACTTCTTTCCCGGGATCCTAGGTGTGTGAATAGTGTTGTAGTTTAGTTTGGTTAGGTTAGGTTTGGTTCGGTTTAGTTAGGATCGGTTCGGTTCGGATTCACATCCTCTAGGATACCGGGTAGGAACTGATTGATTATAGCTTTCGTTAGGTTAGGTTTTTGAAACTTTCTATTTTCATGTGGTTAGAAATCAAGTGAAAATCATTTAAATCATTAAAATTTATTAATAACAGAACAGCATCTGTCGTCGTAGTTGCTGGTGTAAGACAATGAATACTGAACTTTGCGCAGGTATAGTTAATGGAAAAGTGTTCTTCAAACTTCAAAGAATATCAAAATCTTGAGTAATATTAGTACAAATACTTTTAAAATGCTCCATAATTTTTATATTAACAAACATATAACCTCAAAATCAAACTAATAAACAACGTGAATCCATTTAAGTTTCAAATGTCCACTAATAAGTAAACCCCTGCGCTGCGTAATTCAATACAAATCCGTGCATTGTTCGAGCCTCGGCGCCTTAAAATCAACACGCATTTGTAACCAAATATGTTGCAACATTTTCGTGTCTATTTCGAAACAGCGCCGCCGTGAAATCAGCACGGAAACGTAAATACGCATCCCGACTATACCACCTTTTGCAAGCTCAAATTCTATAATGTCTGGACTAGGCGGCGAATCGCGTTGGCGCAGCGGCGGCAATTTGAACCGGTAACCCCCCAAAAAAATTTCTTGATCCGCCCCTGATACGATGAGAATAGAAATGGCATGACCGATGAATAAATACAAACAAAGAAAAGCGGTAAAAAAAACGCAAAAAGTGCGAATTGAAATTATAAAAAATAAATTAGACCCAAGAAGGGAGGAGGACACGTACAAATATACAATACCTTGACTTGATTGCGTATGCTAAACTGCCTTAAATAAATAACCATTTCCTTTACTTTTAATTATTGTTTTTATTATTTAGGAATTGATTGCAAGTATGACGATTTTTTATGACGCCTTGAAAATAGCTTAATTCATGCAAAAATGAACTCTCTTTTTTAATGCAGCTAAACCCTAAAACTGCTCCACATAGCCTTCGCTAATTAGTTTTTTTCCATTTTTAATTTTGTAACCAAACCATTAAAATTGGTTTATTTAAAAAAAATACCTCTTTTAAATCCAAGTCCTATATAGGTACCTACCTAAATATCTAATTAGTATATGAGAGGTAGAAACTAAAAAAAAATTCCGGCCTGCAACGGATTATAGGCTCGGCGAACACAGCGCCTCCATTCGTCATTTACCGGCTACGTTCCCAGAGCGTCTATGAAACAGAATTAAACTAATCTTATCTCTTTCTTGTATTGTGGTTTTTCAAGAGAACAAAAAGTTTAATTTGATTTGAGTCTTACATGAAACCATAGTCGTGAAAATAAGTAGACATGGAGGATGAATGCTGAGGAATCGTTTTTAATAAATTTGCCAAATTTTTAGTTAAATACCATTGTGATCAAATAGTGAATGCGTTTAAAGTAAAAATGAAGGTTTATATTTTTAAGACATTTGTTTTGTTGTGATTATTTTAACCAGCTAGGAGCGTTTTGGTAGGCCTAAAAATTACAATAGCTAGGAACCGTTTCGGGGTGTTTCTTCTGAAAATATCCTGAAAAATAATTAAAGGACCTATACAATTTTTACTTACTTCGCATAATTAATAATCGGTGTTCAATTAAATAAAAGAAAATCCGGTTCTTTCATCACGATCAACGATTT
This sequence comes from Aspidapion aeneum, assembly GCA_963576565.1. NCBI lineage: Eukaryota > Metazoa > Arthropoda > Insecta > Coleoptera > Brentidae > Aspidapion > Aspidapion aeneum. The sequence goes on along the minus strand of OY755042.1, from coordinate 81,307,993 downwards.
TACACCGGTTTTTTGACGTGATGGCGGCCATCAAATTTCAATTGTATGTAAACAAATAAAGTGGTCAAAAGATTTTAATTTTTAAAGAAATATTGTTTCTTTAACAATGGGGCTGCCACACCATTCCATAGACTTATAACAGAAGGACCCATCAGATATCACTCCTCAGGAATGGACCCTATACTTCCCAAGCTCGGCAATATAACCATTCAACGCCTGAGCAAACCCAAAGATGCTGCTAAGGTGGGACCTCAAAGTAGTAGTGGCCCTATAGGATCTTCTTCTGCACCAAAGGAGCCCCCCCAGGCTAATGTTGATCTAAAAAGAAGTTTTCCAGATTTGGGAAATCTACCTCCTGGTGTTTCTTTAAAAAAATTTAAACCTGAAACTGTAGAAAAACCCTTGCAACCTGTCGGTAACAAGAATGTAACTATAATAGATGAGAATCAAAGTATTGAGAAGACTCTAGAAAGTTTACAAAGAAAAAATAGTGATTTAATTGATAGCAGTTTTACTGATGATGATGAGACTGAATATGATTCCAATGAAGATGCCAATGAGGAGTCAGATATTGAGTCAGAAGATGATCTTACTTCTCTTGGATTAAAACCCTTGCCTACTGCACCTATTACTGAGCCAAAAAATGTAAATAAACCACCTAATACCCCAGAAAAGAATATAAATGATCCTTTACCTAATGATGGCATGGCTAGCCCTTCATTTCTGGATAAACTGGTTGCTGAGGCTGAACAAGTGGGGTCACCAACTGGATCTACAACACCCCCCTCTGAGTCGCCACCTCCATTGGAGTCTTCACTTGATGAGCAAGCAACTTTGGAGCCGAAAGAAGAGCCACAGGATGATGATTATGACATTGACATTAAGGAGAAGTTGAAAGAGATGGGGGTTACTTTTGGAACTGTCAAAAAAGGAGATGATAAAACAAAGAAAGAACCAGTTGAAGAGAATGAAATATCTCTGACAAAGAAATCTGGTAAGTTGTTAAAATATACAGGGCATGTTCTATTGTTATATTTTACCCAAATTGGCTTTATTGTGTTGGTTTAATATGCAATTTTATTACCCATTATAAATGAGTCTTAAACTCAGACAAAAACTAATTAAAATTAAGTGTATGCTGATATTTATATCTATATTACAAGAATAAATTATATTATGTTTTTTTGAACAAAGAAATCATTGATTATTTCTAGTGGTCATTCAATCCTCAATTTTTTTTTAGGTGATAGAGATGAAGAGATAACACTAACAACTAGCAAGGGTAATCTACGTAAAAACATCAGAGAAATAATGGATGAAACAAAACTGGATGAAGCAACCCTGGCTGCACAGAGGCAAGAAGCTGAAAGGTTGAGGAGGGTCCAGGAACAGCAGAGACTTATTAGGGAATATCAGAAGCAAGCTCAGCAGGAAAAAATGCAACAAAGGGTCTTGTCTTTGTTGCAAGGGACTAATTTTTCGAAACCTGGTAAATAAGATGAATTAGACCTTCATGTAATTAATAGTTAACAAGGGCATGGGATACTAATTAATTGAAAACCACTTTATACAAACCATATAAAAAAGGGGAGAAAGGAACTAAGATAGATGTGGTTAGAAAAGTTGGCATTTAAAGGCACCAAAAGTTTTTAGTTTTGTAAACAAGAGTCTCACTTGGTCACTAAAAAAAAAATTGGTTGATTGAAAAGTCAAATTTTTTATATTGATATTTGTATTAGGGCTATCAAAAGGGACTAGTATATGTGGTCAAGCTTAATAACCCTATGTAAGAACCCATGCTTTTGACACATGACCACAATTGACAAAGAACTAGCCACAATTTTCCAACATACCAGATCTGGTTTAGGAAACTTGGTCTAAGAACTGACCTGTACAGGGTGATTTTTTATAATTGCAAGATCGCTATAACTCGGTTATTATTGGGAGTAGAAAGTTCAAACAAAAACTGTTCGGTTTGGTAAATGGGGCTCCCTGGTGGTCCAGATAGGAGAGTTGTCTGGAATTTAACGGTGTCAGATGTGGACTGTAATTTTAAGGGAATAAGGTCATAGGCTAAGCTGGTACAAGGGATTCTGAAATGGTCTAGTTTACCTTCTAGGTTAGTGTAGCAATAAACAAATGTATGTAAGGTAAAAATAATGCATTTTCACTTACCATTTTTATACAGGAAGTGGAACTCATGGGAGGACACGCTGTTTAACCGTATTCTTTGCACCCACATTCATGTGGTAGGAGAGTCGCTAACACGCGTGTATTATCGTTCGAAGGCGAAACGGTTCTCTCTGTTGCAGCAGATATCGCTGCTGCGTTCATTCTCCCACATGGCGCCCAGTGGCGTCGTTAATCCATAGGCGTAGGAGAAAAAGGAATAAGTAGGAAGGAATGAGATTACGAAGGTCCATATTAAAGGAACTAGGAACCTTAGTAATTCAAAATGCATTTTATGTAAAGTAAATTAATTATAGCAAATTGTAATATTTGCCTCTAAAACCGCGGGAGTTTCAAATGCAAATAACCCAGTAATTTTAAGTACTTAATTAGTTAATTAATACTAAATAAACAAAAAATAGAAAATGCTCTAGTGAATCACCAAATAGCCTAATTCGAACCAATTTGGTAAATTATAGTAAAAAGAACATATTTACAAAAAGGAAGGCGGGACGAACCATTTCCCACCCCCCTGAGAATGCCCAGGGCATTTCAGAGAGTTTAATTTGTAGGCAGGGCGCATAGTTTTACCAAAGGCCGTTTGTAGGTACCTTTAGTGGTCTTTACAATAGCAACCCGTGGAACATTATCAGAACCTTTAATAAGGTCTTCAATGCGGCCTAGGGGCCAATCCAATGGAGTGGAATTTTCATCTTTGATCAGTACCATAGTACCAATATCAATGGAAGCAAGAGGTTGGTGCCATTTGGCTCGCTGTTGCAAAGTGTGCAAATATTCGCGATGCCAGCGAATCCAAAAATCGCGGTGCATTCTTTGCAACAGTTGCCACCTGGACAGCCTGTTTAACGCAATATCGCAGTAGTTTGGATCGGGTATTGTACCTGGAGGCCTCAAATTTAAAAAATTATTAGGAGTCAAGACCGCCAGATCAGTAGGATCGGTGCTTAAGGCACATAAAGGACGTGAGTTCATTATGGCTTCAACTTGGGTTAAAACCGTATTTAATTCCTCATAGGTGAGTATTTGATTTCCAACTACTCTGTGAAGATGAGTCTTTAAAGATTTAATGTTTGATTCCCAAATGCCTCCCATGTGGGGAGCAGCAGGTGGGTTAAAAGACCAAACTATACCTTCCCCCTTCACGCAATCAGAAAAAATTTGTCGCAAGTATTTTTCAGAGGCCACGAAGTTGGTCCCGCAGTCTGAAGAGATCTTTGAGCATAGTCCTCTTCTAGCTATGAAGCGGCGCAGAGCAGCCAGAAAGGCTTCTGATGTCATATCAGAGACTAACTCTAAATGCACGGCTTTAACAGCGCAACAGATAAATAAACAGACATATGCTTTCATGGTTTTTGCACCTCTGGTCCGACCAAGAGTAATCGTGAACGGACCACAAAAATCTATACCTACATTTTCGAACACCTTTGCTTCGGAAACTCTAAATTTCGGTAGGTTACCCATAGGGGGTTGAAGGGAGTTAGGTTTAGTTTTCCAGCAAGTATGGCAAGAACTTAAAACTTTTCTCACTACCTTTTTAGCAGACAATACCCAGAAGTTTTGCATTAGTAAAAAAGTTGTGGTCTGTATACCACAATGAAGATTGCTGCGATGCAAATCTAAAATCAGTAATTCAGTGAATTTTGCACTAGAAGGCAAAAGAATTGGAAATTTTTTATCGTATGATAAATTTGAATGGCATAAACGGCCTCCAACACGAAGCAAATCGTAGCTTTCATTATGCAAAAATGGACATAATTTTTGAAAAGCTTTTGGAAGCTGTTTCTTATCTTTTAGTAATTCAATTTCTTTTTGGAAAGAAAAAGATTGTACGCATTTCGAAATAAAAAGTAAGCTTTTGTAGTAATCCTGATTTGTAAGGTAATCAGTAGCAAAATTGTATGAGGGATTTTTAAACTTTTGTAACCCTCGCAAAAAGTAAGCAACTATTCTCTTAATTTTAAAAAGAGAACTGTATTTTTCAAACAAGTTGTTTACATAATATTCAACTGTTTGTTCGCAAGTAAAAACGTTAAAAATATTTTTTCGCTGTTCTTCCAAAACTGCATTCCCATCGTAAGTAACTGTCATAAAATCCCAAGTATTTGTAGGTTGGTTTAGAAAAGAAGGCCCTTCTAACCAAAAATAAAATCTTTGTAAATCAGAGGGATACATTTCCCTAGTACCGCAGTCAGCAGGATTTTGTTCAGTAGGAACATAATGCCAAAACTCAGGGCTAATTCTTCCTTGTATATAGGCAGTTCTATTCGAAACAAATGTTTTAAATTTGTGAGGAGATCCCTGAATCCAAGATAAGGTCACTGTGCTATCAGTAAAAGCAAGAATTTTATCAAATTTAATTTTTTCCGAGAACGTTTCTAGTAAAAAATCCATTAATTTAGCCAACAAAACAGCTCCTAAAAGCTCTAGTCTTGGTAAAGTTAGTTTACGACGCAACGGTGCGACTCTAGATTTACTACAAACAAAAAAAACTTTAATGTTTCCATCAGAATAAAAAATTCGAATATAAGCGACAGCACAATAGGCCCGTTCTGAACTATCGCAAAATCCTACTAGCTGGATTTGACTAGCATTAGGCAAAATTATTTGACGAGGAATTTTAACAGAATGCAAAAACTTTAATTCATTTTTAAATTTTTCCCATTTAAAAACAATTTCCGGACTGACAGGGTCGTCCCAGTTTAAGTCTTCTGCCCAGCAGTATTGAACAATTAATTTTAAAATTAAAACTATTGGCGCCAAAAAAGACAGAGGGTCGTAAATGCGGGCCAAATTACTTAAAATTGTTCTTTTAGTGCATGTTTGGAGAGAACAGTCGAAAGTATAAAAAAATTCATCAGTATGAGGGTTCCAATTTAAACCGAGAATTTTCAAAGTTGAATTTTCAGCATCTAAATCGAGAGAAAGAGCCTTCATCGAAATGTGTGACTCAGGAAGATCGGATAGTAACTCGGGACAATTGCTCGCCCATTTACGCAATTCGAATCCACCTCGGCTAAGTAGCTCGATTAATTGATTTTTCATCTCAGTGGCCTTAAAAAAGTCATCACTTCCCGAAATCACATCATCGACAAAAACTGCCTCCTCAATGATTTTTGAGGCAAGAGGAAGGTCCTCATGCTCTCTAGCAAGTTGCAGCAAAGTTCTGATAGCCAAAAAGGGGCTACAAGAGACCCCGAATAAAACTCTATTTATTTCGAAGTCTTGAATAGGCTGGTTAGGATCAAACCTCCAAACTATTCTTTGAAAATTAGTTTGACTAGGGTCAACTAAAATCATCCTGTACATTTGACGGATGTCGCAACAAAAGCAAAATTTATGCAAACGATAAAGTAATAAAATTTTTTGTAAGTCCCTTTGTAAAGGGGGCCCAGTATAAACAGCGTTGTTGAGCGAGATTTTGCCAGGGGCGTGCATGCTCGCATCAAAAACCACCCTCAGGGGGGTGCTAGTAGAATCTTTTTTAAACACCGCATGGTGTGCAATATAAAAATGATTTGAAATTTCGGTCGGCAAAGGTGCAGAAACCGGTTGCATATGATTATTATCTAAATAATCTTGTAAAACAGAGCTGTAGGCAGCATAAAAATCAGGGTTTTGTAGCAATTTCTTCTCAAGGGAGAAAAAACGACGTACGGCAATGGATCGAGTGTCGCCAAAATCTGGAGCAGTAACTTTAAATGGTAAAGATACAATATATCTCCCCTCCTCATTTTTTGAGGTAGTTTTCAAAAAATAATTTTCGCAAAACTCATCTTCGGGGTCAATGGCCTTGACATTAGGTATGTCATCTATTTGCCAAAATCGTTGTAGATTTTTATCTAAATTGACAAAAGAATCGTTCATTGACGTAGTAAAAAATGTTTTAATTTGATTTGTAGTTGAAGGTGAAAGTGAAAGATTGCCCATTATTCCCCAACCAAAAATAGTATTAATGCAGACGGGGTTGTTGGGTCCCGTAGACAAACGACCATCTAGCAAAATGTAAGGGTACACATCGCCGCCCAACAATAAATCAATTTTATCGCTTTTATTAAAGCCTGGGTCAGCTAGTTCTAAGTTGGCGAGAAAAGGAAAACTTTTAATCGAAAATGAGGAATGAGGTAAATCACTACAAATTTTATCGAGTATTATCGCATCAAAATTAAAAACAAAATTATTATCACGCAAAGAGGATATATTGCAATTAATTCCAGATTTTGCCGAAGTTGTCATTCGATCTAAGCTTTGTAGAGTCATGGCGATATTAAATTTAGGAAGGCCCAAACTATCAGCACATGACTTAGATATAAATGAAGATTGAGCACCAGAGTCACAGATGGCGCGCACTGTGTGCCAATTTTGAAAAACATCCTGTATTTGTATTAAAGCGGTACAGAGAAGTACTTCGCGATCATTTAAAGACATACCAGTAACAATGGTGTTAGTGGTTCTATTAAATTCGGTAGCCACGGGGCTCCTCGGGGGTTGCACTGCAGAAGTAGAGGGGCTACTCGCAGAACTAGGTGTAGAATTAATAGGAAAAAAATGTAAGAGACTGTGATGAAATTGGCCACAATGTAAACATCTTTTTTCTGATTTGCATTGCTGGGGTAAATTATGCTTTGAGGCCAAACAGTTGACACACGCTTTATGTTGTTTAACAATCTCAAAACGTTGCTGGGGAGTTTTCTCCAAAAAATTAGGACATCTGTATATTATATGATCGCCACTTTTACAGAGAAAACAAAAATTTTGAGGGTTTGGAGTATTATTTAAGCCACTTTGGCCATTTGGAGACTGGGAGGCATTTTTGGAGGCTCTCTGAGTATTAGCAAACAAAGCAGATCGATTTTGAAACTTTGCTTGATTTTTCTGACCTGAAATTGACAAATCTTTATTTTTTAAGTAATCTTGAGTTTGTTGTATTTGTTCCAACGCAATGCAATGGCTAGAAACAAAAGCACGAATTTTATCATAAGAGGGGATCTCATTGGAGCAATAATTTTGCTCAAATGCCTTGCGCGTGGTTGGGTCCAACCTATCCAAGAGCATTTGTGCCATAATATAATCCCAAAACTCCGTTTTAAAACCCATGACTTTTAAAGCACTTAAGTTTTTCGAAAAACAATCAAGCAAATTCCTCAAATTCGTAGCATTCTCTTTAGTAAGAGGAGAGAAGCCTTCAATTGCCTTCCAGTGAAGGTAAGCTTGTAATCGTTTATTTGTATACCTATCCACCAAGGTGTGGTAGGCATTTAAATAATTTTCAGCAAGGATAGGAATGTCAGAAATGACATCCAGGGCAGGGCCCTTTAAATTAGAAAAAAGCAAATTGAATTTTTCAAAGTTTCCCAGCGACCTATTATTGTGCACGGTAGCATTAAAGGCTTGCAAAAAGGTTGGAAACTCCTTAAATTCCCCTTGAAAAAGAGGTATTTTTATCCTAGGCAGTAAACCATGCTGGTTTGTGGAGGCACAGGGACTGCCCATGGGATTTATCGTACTGCTCAAAAGCCCTACATCTTCAAAGGGTAGTTCGAAAAGTTCGTAAAATATAGTGGAAATCTCGTCACAGCGTTTGCAAAAGTCCATAGACACTTTGGTTTCTACTACTAAGCGATCCTCATCAGAGGCTACCAACGTCAACAAAGTATTATGGTGCTTTTCAAAATCTTTTTTGATTTTTGACAATGTCCGAAATTTGACTTTAAAGCCGCTGTGATAGGCAGGGTCATTTTTTGCGAGGGTCGCGGATTCAATGATCAAATTTAGCTGTGAAATCGCACTATAGCGCAAGGCTTTAGCCTTTAAAATTTTATCCGAACTAGACATGATTTAAAAAAAAATCCAAAAAATAATTGACAAAAATTAGGTAAACTGAAAAAAAAATCAAAATTTGGACACCCTGTATAAATATTAATGTCCTACGTTTAATTACAATAATCAAACTATAAGCGCACAAAAGTAAAGAAAATACCCGATGCAAACTAATGATAACAAAAAAACTTGTGTATAAGTTTTTTTATCTTCGCCTCGCGAATTCAAATAAGTAGGTACCTATGTATTAAATTTAAAAATAAATACCTACAAATCAAAAGCATTTAATTTGGTAAAACTATTTATCTGCCTTTACACGAAAACAAATTCTCAAGTTAAGAATTAAATTTCCTTCAAAATTTATTATGCACGCAAAAAATGGATACAATCATAGCCATTTGCAGACAGATATTATAATAGTAAATTAGAAATAGATATATTCATAGCAATTTTTACGCAAAAACGAATATAGTAAAGCATCCGCAATCGGATATAGTCATAGCAATTTGCAATAAGCAAAAATGAATATGGCAATTTGGAGATTTTTTTTTCGAGCAAATTGGATATAATTATAGCAATCCACAAATGTGAAGGCACAACGGCTAAAATAATAGCACTTTGCAGACACTATTTTAAACTATTTCCAGTGACAAACAAAAAAAACACCCAAATACCATACGGTTTTTTTTTTTTTTACAAAAAAGAAACGAAAAAACTTGATTTATTCGAAACAAAAAAAAAGCATAGTAGTTTACAGATTTTATCTGTGTTTGGTTTTTCGCATGAAAAGGCTAAATTTATTGGTAAAAATATTTAATTTTTACACAAAAAAAATCGCAAAATGTATTTTAGAAACCTAGGGGTTTTCTAAAGTAGGCATGTAAGAAAAACAAGGGTTTTTCTTGCATTTGTTTTTACACAAAAAAAAAATCGCAAAATGTATTTTAGAAACCTAGGGGTTTTCTAAAGTAGGCATGTAAGAAAAACAAGGGTTTTTCTTGCATTTGTTTTTACACAAAAAAAAATCGCAAAATGTATTTTAGAAACCTAGGGGTTTCTAAAGTAGGCATGTAAGAAAAACAAGGGTTTTTCTTGCATTTGAAACCAGTAAAAAAGGCATTTAGGAAAAACAAGGGTTTTTCTTGCATTTGAAACCAGTAAAAAAAACTAACCTAAAAAGGCAAAAAAACGATTCCAGAAATCCGGGTCGCTAAGGATCAAAAATGGGGCTCCCTGGTGGTCCAGATAGGAGAGTTGTCTGGAATTTAACGGTGTCAGATGTGGACTGTAATTTTAAGGGAATAAGGTCATAGGCTAAGCTGGTACAAGGGATTCTGAAATGGTCTAGTTTACCTTCTAGGTTAGTGTAGCAATAAACAAATGTATGTAAGGTAAAAATAATGCATTTTCACTTACCATTTTTATACAGGAAGTGGAACTCATGGGAGGACACGCTGTTTAACCGTATTCTTTGCACCCACATTCATGTGGTAGGAGAGTCGCTAACACGCGTGTATTATCGTTCGAAGGCGAAACGGTTCTCTCTGTTGCAGCAGATATCGCTGCTGCGTTCATTCTCCCACATGGCGCCCAGTGGCGTCGTTAATCCATAGGCGTAGGAGAAAAAGGAATAAGTAGGAAGGAATGAGATTACGAAGGTCCATATTAAAGGAACTAGGAACCTTAGTAATTCAAAATGCATTTTATGTAAAGTAAATTAATTATAGCAAATTGTAATATTTGCCTCTAAAACCGCGGGAGTTTCAAATGCAAATAACCCAGTAATTTTAAGTACTTAATTAGTTAATTAATACTAAATAAACAAAAAATAGAAAATGCTCTAGTGAATCACCAAATAGCCTAATTCGAACCAATTTGGTAAATTATAGTAAAAAGAACATATTTACAAAAAGGAAGGCGGGACGAACCAGTAAATTATGGCCACTTTAGACCCACCTTTAGTATTTTTTTATAGGTTATAATATACAGGGGGTGACAATCAGATCAATTTTTTTAAAGGGAACACCCTATATATTTTTGTATTTTTAAGTTTTGCAAAAAATTAGCTTTATAGATATATGTAACACTATCGCTCTATCTTTGTTAGTTTTCGAGATATTGACGATTGAAATTCCGAAAATTAGCAAATTTTAAATAGGTATATGGTGCGGAGTATTTAATGTATAGACTGTAAATAACAAACTGAAACAATATTGACTGACAGTTTGATAAATATAAATAATCATCTTTGTCAATTTTTCAATTTTAGTGGCATTTTTATTATTTTTTGCATATAATAAAAGTATCTCTTGCTTTTCTGCATTGGAATAAAGCAACATTGTTGATAAATATTTAAAATTTGGCACTGACAATGTCATTAGGTATCCACACATCTTAATATTGTTTGTGACTTGTCACAGGAAATACTTCACACCATATTTAAAATTTGCTAATTTTCGGAATTTCAATCATCAATATCTCGAAAACTAGCAAAGATAGAGCCATAGTGTTACATATTTGTTTGTTTGTTTGTTTAATCATTATTGCCATCAAATCATTTTTACAAATGCAAGAGCAACATCAAAAATTGTTAGATCTAAGATCCTTAAAATACATTTTCATAATGAGTTAAAGCTATATAAAACTTACAATACCTATTTACATACACACCCATCTATTTTTGTTTTAAAAAAGAAAATCAAAAGAGTAATATTGTTTTTCTAATAAATAGTTATTTACTGCCTTTTTGAAACCTACAATACTTAGTATGTCCCTGATTGTCTTGGGGAGTATCTGATATGTTTTCACAGCTCGATAATAGGGGCCTCTTTCAAAAAACTGGAGCTGTGTGAAGGTGTGGCAAGTTCATCTCTGGTTCTTGTGGTCATGGCTGTTACAGATGCATTTTCTCGATTTATTGTAAATAATGCAGGATGTTTTTAACAAATGTGACTAGACATTTGAAATAAAGTGAAGGAGCTGTGAGAAGATTAAGGGTTTTAAAATGTAATCTACATGAAGCTCTTGGGTGCAATTTTAACATGCAACATATTACTCGTTTTTGTGCTTTGAAAACATATATATCTGTAAAGCTAATTTTTTGCAGAACTTAAAAATACAAAAATATATAGGATGTTCCCTTTAAAAAAATTGATCTGATTGTCGCCCCCTGTTTATTATAACCTATAAAAAAATACTAATGGTGGGCCTAAAGTGGCCATAATTTACCAAACCGAATAGTTTTTGCTTGAACTTTCTACTCCCAATAATAACAGAATTATAGTGATCTTGCAATTATAAAAAATCACCCTGTACATGTATTGCCCATAATGCCATGCTAATTTATATGGGTAATGCTAGAGTCCCTGTATGTTGACATATTTGAATATATCCAAATATGCTATAAGTTGTTTCCCTCTTGGGTGTACCTATGTATAAATGATTCTTATTCTGAAATATAAAGCAGATTTTTAATACAAACTGAAAATCCAAATTAAACCCATGTTTTTTTTTTAAATAAATGAACAGGTTTAATGTCTTTGATGCTTGGTGGTAGATTATTATAAAATGGTAATACCTGAATATAATAAACATTTTTTTGCCAATATTAATTTTAAACCAGCATGATTTTAAACCAGTGCTGTTTTAAACAGCACTATTATGAACCAGAGCCAGAAAATATACAGTCACACAAAATTTTTGTTTTGAAAATACCCTAAATACCTTTTTTCAATAAGCAACACATTTTATATAGGGTTATAAAAATTAAGAGCCCCCCAATGGTCACTTTGATATTATTATATATACAAAAGTGTTTAAATTATTAAACATTTGGGATAAACACTCTCTATGATAAATGAATAAAAAAACAATTTAGTATTGAGTGTTTATGACCGAAATTGTAAATTTTAATGGAAGCCCTTGTATGTCCTTTTTACAAATACGTAATATTCCAAGACTCCCTGTTACCTATTTACACAATGGTTGGCATTTAATGCAAACATTCAGAAATAAAGGTATGAAAAATGCACAGATACCAAATTTACAAAGATAGAGTTTTTGTCAACTGTATGTTGATGATTTGACGTAACAAATTCAAGAATAAAATAATATTCATGCGTAAAAGTATAACCAATCAGAACATTTTATCTTAAGAACCGCAAGGATAGACTTATACCCATTGATATTGCTATTTCAAATATGTTTGCATTCTGCATTGTAAGGTACCATAGGTATTGCAATAATACATACTATATGGAAATAATATGCATATGTCTTTGAAAGCAACCAATCAGGTCTTTTTTGCTTAAAGACCCCAAGGACCTCATGTTTGCATTCTGCATTGTAAGGTACCATAGGTATTGCAATAATACATACTATATGGAAATAATATGCATATGTCTTTGAAAGCAACCAATCAGGTCTTTTTTGCTTAAAGACCCCAAGGCCCCAATGTTTACAGCATGAATGGGCAGTTACTGGGGTATTGGAATATTATGTATATGCCTTTTTAATGGAGCACAGAAAGTTTTTTTTTCAAACTTTGAAGACAAATATCTCAGAAACAAATTGGTAGATTTTCGAAATTTTTACACAGTTCACACAGTTGTAAAGACTTTCACAATACCCTAAAAACAAAGAATCACTCGACCAACTTTTCCTATTCTTATGCCAGGTCCACATCAAACCAACAACACAGAAACATCAACAAAACAGCAACACAAACAAACTGCAAGTTTTCGAAAACAAAAACAAATTGCCAACTACTGTCCACATATATAGGAAAACAATTAGTGAACTTTTTATGATCCCTGATAGAAAATGTGGAGTGCTCGAAATTTTGAGTTGCAAAGAAACAATAAGTTATTTATTATGGCAGCTGGTTTTCTATTTTCAAGTTCTCTGTGTTCTCTTTGGCTATTGATGTTTTTTATTCTTCTGTCCACTTCCTCTAAAGAAGTATCACACAATATTTCTATTTCCTTTAAGGCGTCTGCCTTTTAATAACGATTTTTATAATCAGGGTATCTGGCGTCTCATAACAATCTAGCTTTCGAATTTTCAACACCCCATTTAATTTTTTCTCTGAACATTTGCACACAGAAACTACACACACTGAACCACCCCCACTGAACCCCCCCACCCGGTGTAGCGCCACTAAACAATACAAACTATAATGTATTTTTTATCCTCATGCACATTTACCTTTAATATAGTATTACAAGTAATATTTTTACAAGAACTCTAATTTTTTGAAATCTACCTCCACCCTTTTTTTGGTTTATATCCTGTCACCACCTAGAGCCAAAACCCAACCTATGTATCAAATTTCATTGAAATCGGTCAAGTAATCGGTAATAAGAAAAAATTAATATTATTTTAAAATATTAACAGTGTAATAGGTACTAATAATAGTGAAAAGGCTATAAAGCACGATTGCTTTAAAAACAATGATAATGAACAGTGTCAATGAGATTTTGATTAGCTTTTCGCTAATAAACTAAATTGCCAATTATTAGTTTTAGAAAATGGTCCAAAGCTGCCTTAGAGCCTTTCATAAATAATAAGAAAAATTATTATACAGGGTCTTTCCTAAACAATGTTGATTCTTTGCACCATTTCAAGAGGTTTTGTCTCAATTTTTGGCAATTACTGAGCTACAAAACATAAAAATTTTCCTTGCTACTGACTTTTTTGTGATGGGTCGCTGGTGGATTTTAAAATGCAACAAAAAATAATCCTTGTTAAGAAACTTTTATTTCTAGTATTTTTACCTAGCCCGCGCAGCTATGGCTAGAGGTATATTATTTTTGACAAAAGCTTTTTTTTTGAGATAATGTCGAAAATGTGATATTTGGGTTTATTTTGACAATATCGTCGTGATGTCTGTCTGTGTGTTTGTGTATATGTGTATTTCTGTCCGTATCACAATAGCTCCTAAGCCGTTGAACCGATTTCCATAAAATTTTAAGGTAAAATAGTGTTCTAACGTACTGATTAGATTTTAGTCAAAATCTGTTAATGCTAATGACAGTGGAGCATCGCATCAATATGCGGTTTTCGGAATATAGTAGATTACATTTTGCTCAATAATTTATGTACATAACAAATTTACAAAACATTGTTTTCAAGGCTAATATATCATGGCTTCACTTGAAGTGTGCATGGATCCATTTATTTATATCTGCTACCCTTATAATGAAAAAAATTTTTTTTTCTTAATTTGCTAATTTTAATTAATATTAATTAACAGATACGAAGAAGCTCTAATAAATTAAAATGTTTCTGCAAATATTACCTATTAGTTTCAGATTCGTCCATGCAGAAAAAACGTGAAATAATTCAATTTAGATACACACATATCCAAAACCCAAGTGATTGATAGGTTTAATAAAAGAGCATTCTGATTCAATAAAATAAAATCAGTTTAAAAAAAATCGGTTAACAACTGAAAAAGTTGTAAATTTTCCAAAATTATTTGTTTTCATGTTTGAGCCGCCCTCTTGTATTTGGTACGAGTTTGACAGATGTCCCATATGTGTGATTTTGCTGCTAAAGCTAAAGGCTTTAAATCACTGCAGTCCAAGTTGCATTAACATAAAAAGTGCATCCAGACCTCTAAGCAACTGGAGTAACTTTTTTATTTAACTAAAAAAATTATACAAGGGTTTTTATTTTAAAAAATTAAATTTTTCATTACAAAAATCACATTTTCTACTTAGCTCGAAAACATGATGCTTACTTTTTTCCCTCTTGCAAAAGAAGCAGCAAAAATACCAAGAAAAGTACTTTTTGGTCATTTAAATAATGTTGTTATTTTAAGCATCAATGTTGGACAATCAATAAAAAAAAAATAACAATAACCTTTTTTTCCAAAATGTTAAATGAGTAGGTGTAAAAGATTGACAAATTTTTGACAGGATTTTACAAGCTAAATTTCAGAGTTTCAGAAATCTTTTACTTTATTACAGGCCCGTCAAGTCAAACCAGAATAGGAGAGACACTACTGGTAAAATTACCCAATGGCCAGACAAAACCCATGACAAAATTGCCCAGGAAACCATATGGAGACTTCACTAAGGTCCCCAGACCAGATATGGGCCCTTTTCATCCTGGAATGGGACCCATGGGACCTAGAGGACCTCCTCCATTCGGTAAGTAATGATGTGACATGGAAGGATCATCAAAAAAAATTATTTTTTATTTTCTCACAAAATAAGTTATTTTGTTCGATTTGATTTGGTAAGAGGGTGCAAATAGTAGGGGGTGCAAATATTTAAAAAATTATAATTTGAGATCTTTAGCAGATAGCTAGCAACACGAGGTTTTAAATTATGAATTATATTTTCAACAATATTTGTCAGAACATCAAAGTTCGTCAGAGTCTCAGTTTTTTAGATATACAAAAAATATGTGAAAAATCATATCTTATAAATTAAAAGGGATATTGTGAGGACATACTTAACGAAAAAGCAACAAAGCTTGCGGGCAATTTCTCAAAAAGGGGATATTAGTAGCTCGCATATAGTTTCGGTCTTCTTGGACCTCCTCGGTACAAGCGTAACAAGTGTTAAGGGATGTTGGGGATGATGGTGTCTGAAAAAGAAATATGAAATGTGGACATTTACTGAAAACAGACCAACTGCCGAATTGCAATATCAGCAGGGTTTTCGAATGCAGTTTAAAAAGTTTGTATCTATGTATTTTTATCTCAATAAATTTTGGGGTTTTTTTAATTTCTTAAGAATAGTGTAAATTTTTTTTGGTCTTTATTTTAGTTATTTTTATCGTAAGATATCTTTTATTTTATGTAGGTCACCATCATAGAGGCTATCCTCCCCCTCCATTTGGACCTCCAGGGCGTAGGGGTCCGTATCACCCCTCCATGGGTCCTATGCCAAGAAGAGGAGGACATTACGGCATGTCTCGACACGGAAGCGACAGTGATAGTGAGGAAGAGAGAAGGATGGGATTTTCTAGACGAAGAAGTAAGGAAATATACAGTGTGATATTAAAATAATTTTAAAGATTTAGATAAACCATGAGATATGTAGAGATTTTTTGAAATTTTTTTGCGATCTCGTCTTTATCTGTCTTGAATAAATGCATTAGTTCATAATTTCCTGTATAAAGGGTGTCCCATTAAGGATGACAATCTTAACAATTTCAAGTAAAAATATTTTTTAAGAAATTTAATTTCTGAAGCTTGGTATTTTTTAAAAATTTCGTCTTTTGAAAAAACACAAATTTAGACAAAAAGTAAAGATTTGCATTTTCTAGGCTTTCCTGAATACGTCGAATAAATAATAAGGACTAGTTTAGTTACCTCGTAGAAGGAATTATTTTTTTAATTTGAAGACGAGGTAGTTGCGGCTGAGGAAAACTATCGAAATGACATATGTAAGCAAAATCATGAAATTGGAGAGGATAAACTTCAAATCTACAACTTAAATAAGGAAAATAAAGAATTAAACCATAAAATGAATCACTTAACTAGTAAAGGGGAAGACCAATAAAAACGTTAAAAATCTTGAAACAGAAATAAAAAACTTGACTGTAGTAAAAGAACAAATGCTTATTACAATAAAGATGTTGCCGCATGACAACGAAGTCTACTTACAGCAATACAAAGAGGCACAAGAGCAGGTTTTTATGCTAAAACATAACAGAGATAAAATTTAAAAAATCAACAAATAAGCAAGCGAAGGAATGTGTGTCAAGCTCACAAATTGGAGACACAAGCAACATGGTTGTAGAAAGGTACTCTTCAACTAAGAAAAAACAACAAGTGCTTATAATGGGCGATAGTTCTGTTGTAGGCCACATAAATATTTAAAAACCAGGCACAACAATAACTTTAACACCTTAACATTTGCCAAACACAATGCAAGCATTGAACATATAATAAATGACATCGAGATACTAACAAAAGACTATACTAAGAACGACCATGTTATTATATCTGGTGGGCTAAAAAATGCGACTCGCGGTGGTCATATTGACGAAAAGGTTTTAGAAAGACTGTCATTGTTAGAACAACGCACAAATGTAATTATCTTGTCTGTGCCCCTGTGGACAAACAGGGTAGTTTTAAATGGATTTATAAATAGGCTAAATATCTATATTTATGACGCTCTTAAAGATTCCTGTAAAATACTGATTTTAGGAGGATCTTTAGTTTTTAAGAATGCTGCAAAAATAAAAATAGCACAAAGACTTGATGAAATCATAAACAGAATTTCATTAAATGAGGAAAGTAGCACCGCTCAAACATCATCTTTTTTAGGGTAAATCGCGACGACTTAAACATTAAAATTAAAATGAACTCTAATACAATAAAACTTAAATTAACATTCTTTTTACTTAATATTCAATCAATGAGAAATAAATGCGACGAATTAATAGTTTTAATTGACGAAACTAAAATGCCTGTATTTGTGATGCTAACAGAGCATTGGTTGACAGATGAGGAGCCGTGCTACATCCCTGGCTATAGTAGCGTTTCCAAATATTGTAGAGAGAAAGGTTACGGCGGTACCGCCATACTAATGAATAATGACTGGTTGTCAAGGCTGGACACGGAGGATCTAAATTGTTATGACCATTTAATTGTAGAACGGCAATTTGAATTCTCATTAATCCGGGTTAAACAATATGATGTTTATATTCTGTGTGTCTATAGGTCTCCGTCTGGAAGTCCGGCGCTTTTTTTGGAGAGTTTCGAGGAGCTCATGCATAAGTTTCCATTGACATCTCATGTTGTTATTGGAGGGGATCTTAATATTAACTATGATGACCCTGAGTCTAGAGATACAAAAGCTCTATCAGATCTTCTATATTCCTTCAATCAAAATGTTTACGTTAAAGAACCTACACGTATTACAGGGCATTCTGCAACAAAAATTGACTACTTTTGTGGAAATTTTGACCCTGAGGACTTTAAATGTGAAGTGGTTCCCTCGGGACTCTCTAATCATGAGGTGGCAGAACTTACAATTAACGATGAGAAAACGCAGAAATATTCAAAAAAACAAAGAATATACTGTAAAACAAACTTTGATAAGTGATGTAAATTGGGAACAGGGGCTAATACACGGAAACCCTATAGAAGATTTCCAAACTAAGGTATCTGAAATTTTTAATATAAGCTTTCTTTTGAGAAAAATAAAAAAGCGAAAAAAAAATACTGGGTTACGAAAGGTATCAAAATTTCTGGAAAAAACTTACGATCGCTTCACACAATGAGAAAGTTTTCAAACTGTCCACAATTTAATGAGTACTTTAGTAAATATCGGTCAATATATAAAAAACTAATACGCGCAGCCAAGAAATTGTATTACGATAAAAAGGTATCTAAAGCTGAGAACAAAACTAGGGAATACTGGGGGATAATAAATGAGCTAAGAGGGAAAGAAAATAAGAGAAAGAATATTGTTGACGTGTCTCCAGCAGATCTAAATAACTTTTTTACATCTATCGCAGGCAAGCTCTCTGAAAATCTAAACTCAAACATTGATCCAATTAGTTATCTAACAGAAACGACCCAAACAGGAAGGTTTTCATTCGCCTTAACAAATGTGCAGGAAATAAAGAGCATTTTAAAGGACAAAATGCGGCTGGATATGATAACATATCAGCAAAAATTTTAAAAAATCTACCACCCCAGGCTCTTGAAGCATTAGCAGCGGCTATAAATATGTCCCTTAGTACAGGAATATTTCCACGGCGGTTGTCATTCCAATCCATAAATCTGGGTTAAAAGACGATCCAGCAAATTATCGCCCTATTTCCCTTTTGACTACAATCTCGAAAATTATTGAAAAGATCGTTAAAAAACAGCTTTTGACATATTTCGAATCAAACGAATTTATTGAAAAGAGTCAATTTGGATTTAGGGATGGTGTCGGCACGAATGATGCCATGTTCTCGTTTTAGGAGGAGGTTTATCTGAGCCTAAACGAAGGTGAGGTGCCTGCAGCAGTGTTCTGTGATTTTTCCAAGGCTTTTGATTGTGTGAACCACAGGATACTGTTGCGGAAACTAAACCACTATGGTGTACAAGAAACATGTTTAGACTGGTTCGGGTCATATCTTTCAAATAGAGAGCAGTTGGTTTGTGCTGGCGGCGGATCGTCGAAACCGGCGAGGATTGAACATGGCGTACCACAGGGATCGGTACTGGGTCCTCTCCTGTTTCTTATTTACATCAATGACCTAGCAAATCTTCCGATATCGGGAAAGTCCACAACTTTCGCTGATGACAAAACTGTTGTCTGGAGGGGAAAGAACCAAAATCTGCTTAAAGAAACTGTCGAAAATGACCTTGTCCAAATTAAAAACTGGTGTGACGCAAATAAACTATGTTTCAATATTAACAAGACCAACATTTTAATATTTAAAGGTTCAAATTTTGATATTGTTAAATTGGATGACATTCCTCTTAAACAGAAGTCCACAGTAAAGTATCTGGGAATGCATATAGATACACGATTGAAGTTTGATGCACACATAGATGAGCTGAACAAGAAACTGGCTGTTGGCTGTTACATTATCCGATCTTTAGTTCAGGAGCTTGGCAAAAATACAGCAAGGATTGCGTACTTTTCACTGATGGAGTCGTACCTGAGGTATGGTTTTGCCTTTTGGGGGTACTCTACCCAGGGTTCGCTGATGTCGGTGTTTGTGCTTCAGAAGAGGGCGGTGCGCTACCTTTGCAGAAAAGGATGTAGGGAGACATGTAGACCTTTATTCAGGAACAAATACTCACTGTCCCCTGCATTTTTATATTGGAAGCATACTTAGTTTTCAAAAAATTTTCTAGGGTGACATATGCTCGGAACTATAATCTTAGGCAAAATAATCTTCCACTGCCAATACCAAAATCCAGCCTAACAAAAAACTCGGTCATCTATGGGAGCATCAAACTATATAATCATTTACCACTGGACTTGAAAAACATCCAAAATTTTAAGCTGTTCCGAAACGCGGTTCGGTTCGGTTCGGTTCGGTTCAAGTCTGGAATTTTTTTTTTCTACTCTACATTCACACCATAAATTTTTCAAAAAAAAAATTCCTATTTTTTATTTCTTGGAAGAAAATGAAACAATATAATTTTTTTCTCGCTTAAAATAAAAACGTATATGTCCTTATAATCGGTGCCAAGTTTCATTGCTCTAGCTTTACACTTAAATTTTATACAGATTATGAGATAGATGCAACTAAAAATAAAACACTCTGTATCTTTGCTCTGCACTGGGTTCGGGAAGAGCACCACTTGTGTTGTATTATAATCGTGCCAAGTTTCATTACGGTAGACAAAAGTGGCTTAGGCTCCGGACTGTAAGGAAGTGAGATAATAAACATTTGAGAGGTCCAAGTTTTATCAAAGAGTGTCGTCAAAAATGTCAATTTTTCTACTCTGATTACTGCTCCCTAGCGGGGAGCTATAGTAACACAAATTTTTTAGATGAATTCTCCAGGCCCGATTTCCCAAAGTCGTAGCTGAAGTAGTTTCTGAGCTAAATATGGCTGCGATTCTAGGGATACCTAATCTTTGTTTACATGATTACTTTATTTTTTTTATAATAATAAAATTTCTTCTTTATTTTTAGGTAAAAATTCACATCCTGTTCAACAAATTGATATATCTTCAGATGATGATTGCATTGTTGTGTCAGATTCTGAGGCAGATCAGCAACAGGACGATGACGATCCGGTAAATACGGCGTTTTACTCATATAAAATCATAAAGTTGTTGAAAAATAGAGTAAAAAAGCTGCACTACACTTTTGCACACTTATCACTATCAGTATCCATAACAAATTATAACATGTTATTTGTTGAAAAAAGTTAAAAGCAAAGGTATGAACGTAGCGCATCGAGGACCACAACAAACTTTGCAATCTAAAGTGACATATTTGAACTTCTAATTCTACCTAAAATTCAAAAACCATATATGTTATCAAAAAGGTGGTTATTTCAATTTGGCGTACAACCATTTTGTTTTGAACGGCATAACTTGACCTTCTACTGATACTATTTTAAGACCCATATCGCTGTTGCACATGCGTAGTTCGATACTAACACGGACATATAAAAAATATGCTTTTTTATCCTATTATGATTTAAAAGATGATGAAGTCAACCATTAAAAAAAAATCATTATGGCGAATTCATTCTTATTTTTAACGGATCGCGATTAATAAGTTTTAGGTACCTATCTGAAAGCATTTTTTTTTTCTGTTTTATTTTTGTAGGGTAAAGCCCATTCTACCTTCAAAAACTTTAAAGGTAACAAGTTTTTCGGGTATTTGTCATACTTTTTTTTAAAAAACCCTCGAAGCACCTCGATTTTGTTTGCGAGGGGGACATTTTGTAGCACGCACCCCCTCCTAGGAGTAAACTTGACCCCTATAATTTGAATAGGGAATGTGGTTTGAGTAATACCTTGTTTTGAAGGTCTCTTGAATGTCTTTATAACCATGTAAAAGTTTGGAAATTATATTGTACAGGGTGTCTCATTATATTTTTCCCACCCTTTTAGACCATTAATAATTGATATAGGAATATACAAGAAATTGTGTTCGAATTCGCGAAATTTTTACTTTTAAATTGCATCTTGACTTTATTCCTGATGCTTATCATATTTGACAGGCGCTCAAATTTATAGTTTTTGTAAATTGGATGCTCCTTATATTATTTAATTAATAGATTAGGCTTGAAACATATTTTCCAAAAATACCCGATATGCCGTAGTTTAGAGCCATAGTTTCTGAGATATTAGCAATTATAACAGTACCGCTCTTGTGCTAATTTTAGTATCCTTATTCCAAATTATGTTAGTCCCTTTGTTGTCGTTACCGGTTGTCATTTTGAACGACATTAAAAAAAAATATTTGTCATTGTCACTGTTTATACATGGGGACTAACATAGTTCGAAATAAGGACACTGAAATTAACATAAAAGTGGTAATGTTAGTTTTTTATCATTTAAAAATTGATCGCTAATATTTCAGAAACTGGTGGGTGTGTTATACATTTATCTATGTCGCTTTGAGTGTATCCATTTGCTACGAGGGCGTTTTTAAGATGACAAGAATCAAATAACACAAAACCAACTGTCGACTCGGACACACGGAAAAATCCACAGTTGCAGACCACACACTAAAAAATGCAGACCACCGAATAAAATTCGAAGACACACAAGTTCTCTGCTCCTCCTCTTCATACTACAAGACTCTATAGAGAAGCAATCGAAATTCATAAACACCAACAGATCTGAAGAAACTCTTAAAATTAACAGAACATGGGTACCGGTTCTTAAAAACACTAAACGGCTCGCTTACAACAACAAAACTGAATCTCGGGAAAGTGACCAATCACCGACCAGCTCTGATATACGCCCCGCCCACCATAGCGTATATAATCTGCGCCCGTGACAGACTAACCACCAGTCTTCGAGAAGCCGACAAACAGTCAACATCTCCTCCACTCGAGATGGCGAAACGTCGAGAATGAATTTCCAACGACGACGGCTGAACAATTCGAAAGCACAACCACCATTGGACGATGGCCGCGAAAGCCTTTCACAATTTTAGAAACTATTTATCAAAACTGCGTCATATGGGGTATATTTGGAAAGTATATTCCAAGCCTAATCTATTAATTAAATAATATAAGGAGCATCCAATTTACAAAAACTATAAATTTGTGCGCCTGTCAAATACGGTAAGCATCAAAAATTTCGCGAATTGGAACACAATTTTGTTTATATTCCTACATCAATTATTAATGGTCTAAAAGGGTGGGAAAAAATATAATGAGACACCCTACCCTGTACGTTTTTGAGATATTTGACTCCAAAATTACCATGAAGCGATAAAAAGAAAGTTTTTTATACATACATTTCCAAAAAACAAATTTAAAAATTCCGATCGAGTCGATTTATTTTTTATCAAAGAAACATTTTACTGAACATTTTTATTTTTTTTTATCGCTTCATATTAATTTTGGACGCATCTATCTCAAAAACGAGTCGATGGCTTTTCGAAATTATTACACGTTTCTGAAGACTTTCAATACATAGTAGCAGCCGCCCCACTTTTCTGTGTTAAATATAGGGACCCCTCGAGCCTCGAAGGGTGCTGCGTTCTACAAACATTTCAAATAGTGTCCCCGTGTGTTTAAGGGTTTTTTAAAAAGATACGTAAACACCCGAAAAATTTTCTGTTTCCTTTAAGAAAAAATGCCCTGTATATGAGAAGATCAGTAAGTATAACTTTAAATTATTAAACTTAATGTACCTTACAAACATTACATATTTACCAGGACAGTCTTAATAGATGGGCTTCACAAATATGTTATGTTTTTACTCAAATTCGATATAAAACTGGTAAAACAGCTACCTTTAGCTCATTGTTTTGCACCCGTGAATATAAAAATGTTTGTTGACATCGGTGACTTAAAATCCACGTTTTTGTAATTTGTTAAAAGTGCGTAAAATCGATTTTTGGACGAAGATATTAAATAATTGTGGATTGACTAAAATCAATTTAATTTTATAGGATGATCCAAGCAATTCTGGTATGCACACAAATGATGAATTCAACCAACCCGACGAACAAGGTCGGGTTCTAGTCAACGTCGGGCATGCCGAAGACGAACCCGACGTTTTTGTAGCCCCTCAAATCGCCAAAATCATTAAACCTCATCAGATTGGTGGGGTTAGGTTTATGTATGACAACGTTGTCGAAAGTGTAAATCGGTAAGTTATTTTCTGTCGCTGTAAAATGTGTTTAAAAGTAAATTGCCACATTGCCCTGCAAAGCGTTAGCTTGGTTTAGTCATTCTATTGCTCGAAATATGTCTGCTCCTGCACACACACAAAAATGCAAGAAATCGAGGGTCTAAAGTAAACAAATATTTTAGAATTTGTTAGCTTGTTCATTAGGTTTTTTAGCATATACGTACAAAAAAACGCTGTATTTTTCTAAAAATGTTTAATAGTTTTTTTAAATGCCATGAATGAGTGATAGTTTAAAGAAACGTTCATCATCTTCTTTTACGAAATATACAGAATGTTTTTTTTAAATAAGGTAAGACATTCAAGGGACCGTCAAAACAAAGTATCACATAACATCCCTATTTTTTCATTTAATTTTTTTATTTTTTTTTTACTTGTTATCTATACAACAGTTAATATTTATTTCTAAATGGGGCGTCATAAGTTACAAGAAATATCTATTTTAATATTCTTAAGATTAAAAACCCTATACACACACCACCACATACATCAGGCACACACACACACACACACAACCACATACATCAGGCAAACACACAACAACATACATCAAGCACACACACACACACAAACATGTCAAGAATGAAATTTTAAATTGAAACAAACAAAACAACAGAAGAAAGAAAAAGCTTATTCTGTTATTAGTATTTTGGAAGTAGTCTTTTTATGTCCTTTATTGATAAAAAATTACGATTTCATGATATTAGTTCGTGCATTAGAAAGATAAAATATTAAAGCCGACCGTCATGGCTCTCTAGGTACTCCAAAGACTATATATCTAATAGTTGAGAACAGTCCATTTTATTATGTAAAAGATTATGCAATAAGACTTGAGCAGAGTTGTTTCGTCTTGTCTAGTAGTAGTAGTAGTAGTAGTAATATATTTTATTTAGCATTTTGCTACTATGTACAAAATATTTAAAATTAAACTAAATTAACAACTTTGTTGTTGTTTAAAAAGGTAACATTTTAAAGATTTTTTAAATAAAGATATAGATGTTTTTGATTTTATTTCATTTTTTAATTGATTAAATTCTAAAAGCCCTTTATAAAAAATTGAATTAAATTTTAAATTAGATCTGCAATTATCAACGTAAAAATTTGAATTATTTCTCTATGAAATTTTTTCAGAAGCTCCTTTTTGTGTAAAACCCTGAAAAATGTAAAAACCTGATTTTAAATATAAATACCTCAAAAATTTTCCTTGAATATTGTCAAGATTGTCCTTATGCATATTGTAGATTGGTAATCAAATTACTAATATTTAACTCCAAACGGTTATTTAGACACCATTGATAAAGTTTTTGCAAGTTTTTTTGCATTTTGACACAGTCATCTATTATTTTGATCATTCGCCATGCTTTAGATTCTTCAAAATACATACACCAAAAATTCAACATCCAAAATATAGGGGTAATTTTTAGCCCTTCAAGAGGGCGCGTGCCAAAAAGTATCTCTCTGGCAAACAACATGTGTTCTAGGGTTTTCAAAAATGTACGAAACAGCCCCGAAAAAGTCTTAGTTGCCTTAGAAAAAACACTCTGTATAAAATATAGCTTGTGTGTTATTAAATTAAAAGAAATTTCTTTTTAAATAAAGGAGTGGTTCTTTCAAAAAGTGTTTTATATAATAAATGGATCCATGACGGATCTGATGCCTTCCTAGCTAGCCTATTGGCACACTTCAAGTGAAGCTATGATAATAATCAGCCTTGAAAACAGTTTTTTGTAAATATCTCTGAAAATAAAGCTCCAACGAAGTTTTCGGTTTGGTTTATTCAGCATATTAATGCGATACTCCGTTAAAAAGTTAGCATTTTTTAATGGTCAAAAAACTGTCATTAGCATCAATGAATTTTGACCAAAATCTAATCAGCTCGTTAGAGTGTTGGAATACTATTTTACCTGAAAATTTTATGAAAATCGGTTTAGCAGGTTAGGAGCTGTCGTGTTACGGACAGAAAAAAATACACACACACACACACAGGCAGACATCACGACGATATTGGTAGGATAGGTCAAAATACACCCAACTAATACATTTTCGGCGTTGGAAGGTAAAAATGTTATTAGTTATTATTCGCTCAAAGCGGTCATAAATTGGCAGACTATTCTATTTATTTGTTCGTTTGTTTTTAGATTTGAAAGTTCCACAGGCTTCGGCTGCATCCTAGCTCATTCTATGGGTTTGGGAAAAACGCTTCAAATGGTTACATTTTCGGACATATTCCTGCGCTACACTCCTGCCAAAACCATTATCTGTATTATGCCCATTAATACTCTTCAAAATTGGTAAGTGTTGATAAAACCAGGTTATTTACCATAAACCCCCCGCCCCCACACACTCGATTATGATCATAGAAAAAATAGTATTCATTATGAAAAGAAATAAAGGAAAACTAAATTCAAAAATTGTATAATTTTTCCATGCTTTCAAATGGTGCATGTCAGAGATATCATGTAAATCCTATTTTCAAATTTTGACAGCAACTTTCTTGAAACAAACGGAACACCCTGTTATATTAGGGACATTTTGAATCGCTTAAAATTTTGTCAACTCTGACGGCCGTTATTTTTCGTTATTTTAATTAACTATAACCACAATATCATGCCAGTCGAACAAGAGTTTTTTTAACGTCTTAAAAGTGACTGGTCAAACTCCATCACTAGTTACTTTTTTGGTTTTATTTCTTATTTCTATATTATATTCTATTATTAAAATAAAAGGATGGATGGATGACAGTATTAAGTTGGTCCTTGATTGTCGAAAGCCCGGAGGGATCAATCATGGACTAATCCTAAAATTAACTTTAAAATTTGTTTATAACCACAGAAGAGAATTGGTCAAAACCATAGACCGACTTATTAGTTAACTGAACAAAATAACGATAACAATAAAAAACCTCTCCTAATTAACTAAATTTGTTATGTTTAATAAAGGAATTTCAAGTTGCTACTGCGCTGCTTCAGTAATAACCATAACAATAACGAAACTAATAAGCGTTTCAGAATATTCCTATTATTTTGTTTTTAAATAAAATGAAAATAAATTCGACTATCTACTCCCTGTGCCATTGCAATTCTTTCATGAAAAGTACATGACAAGGATAGCCAGTCAGCAGCACTTTTGCTACCTGCGTTTTCATTGGATGCACTTCGTTTGCTTTCTTTCCCTTGTACACTTATATCATATCCCTTCATATACGTTGTCTCACGTAACTTTAAATGAAAATATCTCAAAAGCTAATTGATGGATTTTTTAAAATAATTACATGTTTGCAAAGACATCTAAAATAGTTTTAAACGAGATGCTACTTGAACCTCTTCCTTATTCAATTATGGTTACGCGGCAAAAAAAATTGTCTACAATGAAAACATGTTCTTTTCTTGAATAAATTGTTTTACCTTAACACAATCTGTTTTGAATGAAAATAATTATTTTTAGTTCAACGCATCGTTTAATCCTGAAATGAGACTTTATTTTTCTTCTTTAATTGTTTTGTTTCAGTATACTCCGTTTTGTAACAAAGCAAATTGTAAAAATCAAACAAGTTTCATGGCTAATCGGGCAAAAAGGAGTTTTTTGTTTCTCTCATATTTTTCCGTGGGTAGCCCGAAAGCTTAACCTCACGGGGGTCCAAGATCTAATGGACACCTAATAAGTGTTGACAGTTAACTGTTTCGTCCTTATGAGACTCCTCAGAACACTGCTGGGCGGGCAATGTGACAAATCTTGCGAAGTTAATTGGACGGTTTTGTCTCTATGTATACCTGAAAATGTAAATAATGAGAAAACTATAGCAAGACAAATCTTGCGAAGTTAATTAGACGGTTTTGTCTCTAATTAAATGTAAATAATGAGAAAACTATAGCAAGAGGCGCCATCTACCGAGATACGAGAGAAACAAAAAACAAAAGCAGGTGAAACACTGCTATACACAATATCGATCAATGAAAAGATCGAATGCAAATAAAAGAAAACAACTATATCGTGACCTACGCCAGCTCTTTGTCTTTTCAGGCCGGATCAACGCAATTTTGCATTTTTACCCGTTATCAAGACAGTGAGCGTCAATCAACGGAATTTTTAAGCCAAATAATACTAACAAACGTGAAATTTCGTACCCGTGAATTTAAAAATCAAACAAGTTTCATGGCTAATCGGGCAAAAAGGAGTTTTGTTACTCTCATATTCTTCCGTGGGTAGCACGAAAGCTTAACCTCACGGGGGTCCAAGATCTAATGGACACCTAATAAGTGTTGACAGTTAACTGTTTCGTCCTTATGAGACTCCTCAGAACACTGCTGGGCAATGTGACAAATCTTTTGTTTCTATGTATACCTGAAACTGTAAATAATGAGAAAACTATAGCAAGAAGCGCCATCTACCGAGATACTAGAGAAACAAAAAACAAAAGCAGGTGAAACACTGCTATACAATATCGATCAATGAAAAGATCTTCATTATAAGTAATATTTTGCTTCCAGAGAAAACGGTGCCTTAGATTAATTCAGTTCCAATTTATAATAAAACAATTTTTGCTTTACATTCAAATAAAGAGGCAAGACATTTTTTGTGCTATATCAAGAAAATATTCTCTTGGTGAATAGGAAAGCACAAATTATTTTACTTCAAAGCAATTTGCTTTGATCTAAGAGAATTTTTTTAACCTTATAAATGCACGCCTTGAAAGGGAATTTTAATTAAAAATCGACGTGTTTATGTATTTTTGAAAATGTCACGTTATACCTGAAAATCCGTCTGTTTCGTTCTCGTTGGTATATGGCCTGTATAATTGGACCCAGCAAAATTGGTAGAAAAATGCCAAAATTAGAGGTGAAAACATTTTTATCTTTTAATATAGGTTGTCAGAATTCAACATGTGGCTTCCTACAGAAGAAAAGGCCTCAGAGTGCGCGCTTAACGCCAACGGTGAGGTCAGACCAAGAAATTTTAACATTCACGTCTTGAACGATGCCCACAAAACTTTGTTAGCCAGGTGGAACGTCATTAAAGCGTGGAAAACGAACGGCGGCGTACTGCTTATTGGTTACGAACTGTTCAGGCTGCTTCATTCCAAGAAATCGCCCAAGAAAAAACCCTCGAAAGCATCTGCGCAGCCGCAACAAGAGGCCCCTCCTGTAGAGAGCAAAGATAGGCAGATGTTTGACGGTAAGTCGAAATATGAAATATTACATACAATGTGTTTCTTAATTGTTGTGCCAAACCGATAGATAACGTTTGCGGGTTTATAAAGTAAACGGTGAGGTCACTCGTAAAATAATATGTTCTTAAACTTTTTGATGAATTTCACCATTTTACCATCAATCTATATGTTATTAAACTTTTTGATAAATTTCACCATTTTATCAATTATCAACAATGTCATAGTCAGCTAGTTTTTATTTTGGTTGTTGTGTTTAAATGTTAAAAAAAGTGTTAAAAAATATATTTTTTAATAATGATTAGGAGGATTTCGAAATTATAATGTTGAGATCAGGACAGCGACGCGACGCAGTAGGATTGAGAACTACGTCCAGAAGACAATATCTCTTTACAGACCCAGTGATTTTAGATAATTACAGAAAAATTTAGGTTAGGGTGGTAAACGCCTGGTGAATTCCATTTTGGCTTATCAGACTCAACGACAAGGAAATTTTGGATAAATGTCATATGTAAACAAAACCTTTCGTTTCGTTTTTACTTATTGGCTCTGTCCGCTTCTATCTATCCATCTATTTAGCCTTCTTCGATCCATCTTTGGACATAGGCCCATATCTTCTACTCTTCTCTGTCTGTCGCCGTGTTCATCTAGTTGCCGCATGTTTCTTCAAATCGTCTGCCCACCTCATTTGGGTTCTTCCTCTACTTCTTTTATTTTCCCAAGGTTCCCAGTTTACAATACATTTGTTCCATCGATCGTCTTTCTGTCTGATATTATGACCGGCAAATTTACACTTTAGTTTTGAGTTACTAATCTATCTATCCATCTGTTTAGCCTTCGTTAATCCATCTTTGGACATAGGTTTCCCCCAATATCTTCCACCCTTATCTGTCTGTCGCCTTGTTCATCCATCTAGTTCCCGCGTGTTTCTTCAAGTCGTCCGCGCATCTCATTTGGGGTCTTCCCCTACTTCTTTTATTTTCCCAGGGTCTCTATTCTACAATACATTTGTTCCATCGATCGTCCTTCTGTCTGATATTTTGACCAGTAAATTTTCTTTTTAATGTTGCTACTTCTCCTCTGACATCCCGCACTTTTGTTTTATTTCTCATTCATTCATTCCTTTTTCTATCTGTTAGCTTTACACGTAACATTTGTCTTTCCATTAATCTTTGGGGTTTTGTTACCTTATCCATGTTTGATTTTGTAAGTATCCAGGTCTGGGATCCATAGGTAAGTTAAGTTAAAATAAATAAAAGTTCGCAATGCACAAATTTATGAACAGATCGATGGAGTATCAATGGGTAGCCCTTTATTATCAGTGATTGCGACCTTTTTTATGGAGAAACTAGAACAGAAGACGTTGGATAACGCCCCTCATAAACCCAAAGTCTGGTTTCGATATGTAGATGACAGTTTTGTCGTTTGGCCTTATGGTAGAGACATCCTCAATGAATTTCTCAACCACATTTACAGCATACACCCCAGTATACAATTCACAGTGGAAACAGAGAACAACAGAGAATTGGCATTTCTTGACGTACTAATAACGAGGAAAGAGGGAGGACTAGGACATACACTATACAGAAAACCTACTCACACAGACCGCTACCTAAACAACACATCTATCCACCACCCGTGCGAACGAAAAGGGGGAATAAGATCATTGGTAGAGAGGGCGAAAAAATCTGCGAACCAGAACATCTAGACAAAGAAAATGTAGCTTAATTTACCGAATGCTGCCCAGGCCAATCTTACTCGTCTTTTGATTTCAGCTGTTTGGTTTTCTTTTTTTAGTTTAATAATTTGTCCCTGGTATATATCGCCCCCTTCGTGCAACAACTAGATAACTCGAAATGTATGTATTTTGAGTTACCCAGTTATAAGGCTGGCCTATTTTTCATTCTCTTTTTAATGCAAAATCTAGATATCTTGTACGAGCAGCCAACTTGTTTAAAGAGTTGCAAGAAATAGATAACTCCGAAAATGCACATTTTATAAAAAGACATCTTGAGATTTTCTTAAAACTATCAATTTCAAGGTATCTAGTTGTTGTACCATGGGGACGATATATTCCTTTACTTGTTGTGTTTTCTTTTGGTTTATTCTGATTGTGATATCTTCATCTGTGTTTGTTATGATTTTAGTTTAAGTGTAGTTCATACTCAAGCCTATATTTTTAGCTGCTGTATCCAGTCCTTCCAGCATTTTATCAGTTCTTCTTTTTTGTCTGTTATTAAATCGATATCATCAGTATATCTTAGGTGGTTCAAGTATTGTCCGCTTACTTTGATGCCTATTTCTTCCCAATCTTAGTTTTTAAAAACTTTCAGGGCCTGGTTAAATAGTTAAGGGGATACTGTGTCACCCTGCTGACACCTCTTCTTATGAGGATTGGCTTGGTTCCTTCGTAGATTTTGATTGATGTTGTTGCTTCGCTATATATATTGGCAATTAAGTCTGTGTATAGTCCTTGCCATACGCAGTTACACTTTTGTGACTTTGACTTAATATAAACATATTTCCTAACCAGAAATATTGGACAAATTAAATACGTCATGTTGCTATAAAATGAAAAGCAAAACTGTCATTGTCCTAAATAAAAAGATGCTGACTGTATTTTGACAAAAAAAAACGCACAGATAAGAACAACTCAAAGACATGCCGTTTTTCAGAATTTTTCTTGTTGCTGTCATTATACACATGATTAACAAAGAGGTTGAAAATATCACAAAAGTGCCTATGGTGTTTTTTCTCTAGATAATTCATTACGGTTGTACCTCTGTCATTCTTCTATGTTCATTTTCTTACCTAATTTGGCATTGAAATCACCCATTACTAGTGTAAGATGGGTTTTGTGTTCTTCCATAGCTTTTGGGATGTCTTCATAGAATGCTTCGATGTGCTCATCATCGTATACTTGAATAACTTTAAGTGATGTTCTTTTCATTTCGAGTGGAAGATAGGCAACGCGATCTGTGATTTCTTTAATAGTATGGACGTGTTTACTTATGGCTTTATTTATCAATTGTTACCTTTATGGTATAGCAGTTTACCAGAGTTTTTATTCGGTTTTCTGATTTTTGAGGGGTTTCTGACAAGTCCCACAAAGTTTACACTACTTATAGTATACGTGTGAGCTAAAAACCGATGTAATCGGTGAATAAAATTAGATTAGTTGACAAGCTTGCTTATTACATTACAAAATCGCCCTTTTTCCGATTCAAATATTTACTTTTTTTTATATTTTTCAGACATTTACGAAGCCCTCGTAAACCCAGGCCCAGATTTAGTAATATGCGACGAGGGCCACCGAATAAAGAATCAAAGCGCCTCGACGTCGACCGCATTAAAACAGGTCCACACCAAACGAAGAATCGTCCTTACCGGTTACCCCCTGCAGAACAACCTGGTAGAGTACTGGTGCATGGTTGACTTTGTGCGACCGAACTATTTGGGTTCGAAAGCGGAGTTCCAGAACATGTTCGAGAGGCCGATCATGAACGGGCAATGTATCGATTCGACTGATTCGGATATTAAATTGATGAGGTAGGTTACCTATCTAAACAACTTTTGGGTCATTTCATATCAAATCAACCAGAGATTCGGCAGACCTTCTTATCGATTTTGATCATTTTAGGTTCATTTATTCGATCCATAAAGAGGATGAAAAATTCCAAATTTAAAAATTTTCTGATGAATACTTTTTTTTTCAAATTACTGGCTCAAACATGTACTAACAAACATAAAGATAACTGGAGAACCACCAGGATAGTGATATATGGCTTATTTGAAATGTCTTTAAACTACCTTTCTTATAAGGTGTCATGATCATTTTTTACCTTCCTAGCCCGCGTAGCAGTGGTATTATTTTCGACGAATACATTTTTTTTAGATAACGCCAAAAATGTGTTATTGGGATGTATTTTGACCTATCCTAGCAATATCGACGTGATGTCTGTCTGTGTGTGTGTATATTATTTCTGTCCGTAACACGATAGCTCCTAAACCGCTAAACCGATTTTCATAAAATTTTCAGGTAAAATAGTGTTCGACACTCTTACGAACTGATAAGATTTTGGTCAAAATCCATTAATGCTAATGACAGTTTTTTGACAATTAAAAACTTAAAAAAATGCTAACTTTGTAACGGAGCATCGTATCAATACACTGTTTTCGGAATATAGTAGACTATATTTTGCTCAATAATCCGTGTTATAACCAAAAACTTCGTAGGAGCTTTAGTTTCTTCAAGGCTAATATATTATTATGGCTTCACTTAAAGTGTGATAATAGGCTTGCTAGGAAGGTGTCAGATCCGTCATGGATCCATTTATTTATAAAAAACAAAATTAAAGATTTTGAAAAAAAAATGGTTTTTTTTATTTCTTAAAAAAGTATTCTTTAATTTTTTTAAAATGTATTTTTTTTTCGTAATATTTTAGCAAGATCGTTTTCTTAACAAAAAATACAAAAAATATATTTTAGGCAAAAAATAACAGTGGTAAGTTTACCAGGAATACCAAAAATTTATTTTTTATTTTTTTAAAAACTTTTTTTTTAAATGTTGATGCTTTAATTTAGGGTAATATGTCAAAATGATTGAGAAATAATTCAATTATTTTCTTTAAAATGTATGTTTTTTTGTATGTTGTGTGTTTTCCTACTATTTTTATAATTTTTTTCAACATGAACCCATAATTTCTCCATCTTGGAATCTTGTGATAATCGCATAAATATTAAGGAAAAAAAAATATTTTTTGAAGAAAATTTTAAAATACTTTTTTGAGAAATTGAAAAAAACATTCATTTTTTAAATTTGAGGATTGTTATTTATAAAAAATCGCTCATTTGATACCTTATTCGAAAGGTTTCAAATATGCCCTATATCACTATCGTGGTAAAGTAGTTCTCAAGAAATCTTAATATTTGTTAGTAAATGTTTGAGCCAAAAACTAATTATCAAAAAAAAATTAGGGCTTTTTCATCCTTTTTATGGATAGAAAAAATGTACTAAAAATTATAAAAAATGGGTGAGATGGTCTGCCAAACCTCCAATTTTTTTTTGATTAATTAGTTCTTCTTATCAGGTCATGATTATACTTGTTTCTATATAATTCTGTATTGAGGATTTTCAAACATATATATTTAAGGTCATCGGACCTTAAACAACTAGTGACCATCATAAATATGATCTTAAGTGCTTGTGATAACACATATAAAAATGGAATAATACTACTCTAGGAAAACCTTGATCCCTATATGACACATTTTATTGTATTATCAAATGAAATATTTTATCCCAAGTTTCCTAGGAAAAACAACACTTCAGACTCCTTAATAAAATTTAAAGACTTATAACAGAATCGTACTGATTATAACTTCGTAACAATATCTAAATGATTCTTTTTGTTTTTTAGATATAGGGCCCACGTTCTTCACTCTTTATTAGTGGGTTTCGTGCAGCGTCGTTCACACACGGTGCTTCGATCGGCTTTACCACAGAAAGAAGAATATGTATTGTTGTTAAGGTTCACTCCATTTCAAAGAAAGTTGTACAACACCTTTATGAACGAGGTGGTGCGAAGTGATTCTACTCCAAACCCTCTGAAAGCTTTTGCAGTGTGTTGTAAAATCTGGAACCATCCTGATGTTTTGTACAATTACATAATGAATTTGTCTGAAAAAGGGCAGGCTGTCGATTTGGATTTGGAAGAAGTGGGGAACGTCGCCGGTGAAAGCAAACCCAAAAGATCAAGTGGCAAAGCCAAGGGCCGCCAAGCGAGCCCTAAGGGGGGCAAAAATGCGAAACCAGCCGCTTCTGTAACCCCTTATAACAGCAGTCCAGATAATCTCATGCAACCACCCGCTTCTACTAATGTTCCTGTCAACCCTCAAGCTTCTAGCTCGATAAATAATATTTTTAATCAAAATAGCTCCAGCAGTACAAGCACCACAATCCAGAATGAGTCAAGTAGTGGTCCTACTCAGACTAGTGCCAAAACCAGCCAAGGTCTATTTTTATCAAATGACATAATTAATCAACCCAGAACTAGTTTTGAAGGAATCGGACAGTTGTTTGAACAAAATAACAGTACAAAAACCAGTCAGACACAGTCGACATCTCAAAGCCAATCTTCTGGTTTTAACCAGTCAAATCAGTTTGATTTTCTTAGTCCGAATAGTAGTTTTGCACAACATTTACAAAGTCAAACTTCAAACTCAAACAGTTTTTCGAACAACCAAAATGTCTTGACACCCAATACAAATGCCACATTAGATACAAGCTCTCAAGGATCGTCATCGAGCCAGACTTTCTTAAATTTAGACAATCAAACTACAACTACTGTAAACAGAAGCTCGGCGTCCAGCGTCAAACTACCAGCTGGTATATCTTTGACACCAACATCAAAGAAACATACCTCCCAAAACAGTCAAAGTAGTTCAATTTCTACAATTCCAAGTCCAAAATCTCATCCAGCTTTAGCGGGCCTTCCTAGTGGCATATCTTTGACACCTCTGAGTAAAAATAATCAGAATACACAGAATTCTCAAACTAGTGTGAACCAACCTCAACAAAGTTCTGAATTTACTCAAAATATGCAGGTGGATGGTTCAAGTCAAAACCAAGCTTACAACGGTTCAAGCGAACAAAACTATTGGGACAAATCACCGAATGGTTACAACCAACCGCAAAATAACAGTTGGGTTAAAAAAGAAGAGCCAAGCCCGTGTGCTACATCAAGTCCCTTTGGAACTCCGATAAAGAGTGAAGCTAGCAATGACACCAAACCAAAAATCAACATTATTAGTGACATTAAGATTCCACCCAACAAAAAAATAAGTATTTTGAGCGATTTTAAAGTAGAAAACATTAAAAAAGAAGAAATAGATGACAAATCTAATGTCAAAAGAGAAGTGGACGAGATAAGTCGTGAAATAAAGAATGATCTGAAAATTGAAGACAATATGTCTAACAAAACAGCAAAGGATTCTCTATTGTCTTTAGCGAAACTGTCAATGCCACCTAAAGGACTGAAAGAGGATAATGGCATACCTTATGATTGGGTAAGCAAGTTTTTTATTATATTTTTGTTTCATTTAGCTACATTTTAATAGTCCTGTGGTAAATCCGTGAAAAACAACCAAACAAACACTCATTTTTAACAAATTGTTACTTTTTATGTCACCGTAAAACAATTGCTTGCAACAGCTCCAACTGCTAAGTTTTGGGTCAGTCAAAGTTTGTCAGAGTCACAGTTTTTGAGATATAAAATTTTAAAAAAAACATCTTTTAATCAGCCCGTCAAAATTGTAAAAAAAAAATTCTGTATGTCTCAAAAAAACAACGGAGTAATAGGGGAATTGTGCCCGAGATGGCATACCTGGGTAAGAAGGCGTTTTTTGTGAATACAAATAAAATTTGGTAACTATGTGCATCAGTTTATCAGCACTTGAACATAACGGTCGCTGTCGGGTCGCTCCGTAAATTTCGTTCGCTAGTAAGTATCGATGGAGCTGGTACGGTCTATTGTATGCTGCGGATTAGTGGAAAGTTTTTTGTCGGGTATAGTATAATATATGTGTTTGTTGTATACTATATGTGTTTGTTGTATAATATATGTAATAAAGTAGCAGTGTTTAGTTGTAAAAGTTCTACATATCTGTCGCAAAAGATGGTACAAACATTTACATGTTAAGGAACAACATATGTTTAAAGCGAATGCTGTATTTTAGAGCGAGTTGTATAAACTTAATTTTTTTAAAATATATTTACTTTTAGCTGACTACTTAATGTGTTTGTGTGCATTTGTGTCCTAATAAGTTTATTTTGTAAATTATTTTGTTTTCTTTCGTTCCTTTCCATAAATAATAATAAAAAAATTTTTACCAACTTTTCATAGTATTGTTACAAATTTAAGTATTTAAATTTTATAGTTAGAATTTATTTAGGTTTAGTGTAGTATTAGGTTGACGTATTTTATGGTTGTATTCTTAATCTAGGTTTTAGTTGCGTTATCTGTGACAAACTGGTATGCGAAAGTCTAGAAAAGGGCTGGAATGATTGCGAATCGAACAAGGATGGAAGGGTTCTAGAATAGTAGGCAGCCCTCATATATAAGGCCGGACGTCGTGCATCAGTCAGTCAGTCACAGATAACATACTGAGTGGTCGTGAGATTAACACGAAGTTAATAGACCGATTATAGCAGTGAATTATTAGCAAGTTATTAGTGCGTGTTTTTGTACATAATTTGTAGAAATAAATTGACGTATCGTTTTCAACAATTGCGAGTTTTAATTTGTCGTTGTGAACCCGTAACAATTGGTGTCAGAAGTGGGATTAAAAGAAATAAATAGTGCAAAGACTACCCTTACATAGTACCACCGGATAGGACAATT
Source organism: Aspidapion aeneum (assembly GCA_963576565.1). Classification (NCBI taxonomy): domain Eukaryota; kingdom Metazoa; phylum Arthropoda; class Insecta; order Coleoptera; family Brentidae; genus Aspidapion; species Aspidapion aeneum. The sequence goes on along the minus strand of OY755042.1, from coordinate 81,270,618 downwards.
GGACAGAAAAACAGTAAGTGATTTTTCCAGAATATTCGAAGAAGTTCGATTGCAGCCAGTTTTATTCAAAAACTAAAAGAGATATTTAAGAACCGACTTCGACATTAACTTTACAGTCCAAAAATTGATAATTAGAGAGATTTTCTAGAATATTCTATAACATTCTACGACGTTCTATTCAAAAACTAGAGGAGATATACAAATACCGACTTCGACATTAGATTAGTAATTTTAAAAGTAAGAATCAGAAAGAATTTCTAGAACATTCCATCACTTTCTACGACGCTCTATTCGAAAACCAGAAGAAATATCCAAAAAGAGACTTCGACATTAGCTTAGTAATTTCAAAAGTAAGAACTAAAAAGAATTTCTAGAAGATTCCATAACATTCTACGACGTTCTATTCAAAAACTAGAAGAGATATACAAATACCGATTTCGACATTAGTTTAGTTATTTCAAAAGTAAGAATTAGGAAGAATTTCTAGAAGATTCCATAACATTCTACGACGTTCTATTCAAAAACTAGAAGAGATGCCGCTGCTGCAAATGGTTGGGATGATGAAGAAAAAGCTAGAGCTTTGTTAGTAGCTCTACGAGAACCTGCTCTGGGACTTTTACGGTCCATTCCAGTCGAACAAAAACAGAATTATAATGCTTTAGTGGCAGCGTTAGAAAGAAGGTATGGAGACGAACACTTGCGAAATTTACATTGGTCAGAATTAAATATTCGTCAACAAAGACCAGGAGAATCATTGCAAGAGTATGAAGCAGATATCAGGAGGCTGATGTATTTAGCTTACCCAGAAATGCCAGAAAATTACAGAGATCCCTTCACGGTAGATCGCTTTATTAACGGATTACGAGACACGGACTTAGCAAAGTTACTTCGTCGAGAACGCTTCCATAACAGCAGTGAAGTGTTGATTCGAGCCCTTGAAATTGAATCATCAAATAATATGTCCAGGCCAAAAGTAAGAGCTGTTTCAATTCAGGAGGGAGAAGAAATGAGCAATGGACAAGAGGTCAACTCAAAAACGCTAAACCAAATGTTTCAATCACTGATGGAGAAGATTGACTCTTTGAAAGAAAGCAGACGATCCCCTCCAAATGTAAAGTGTTTCAGATGCGGACGTACAGGGCATATTCAACGCGATTGTCGCGTCCAAATACGGTCTCGCTCGCCATCTAGCGGGACAGAGTACCGAAGAAGAGATCAGGAAAACTAAAACTAGTCAACGCAGAGGGGCGGGTGTTGGCTAATGGGAATAGAGCCCCCAAAATTTACTCTATTAAGAGCCTAAAACATACTGCTGACAGTCTTAACATCGACGGACTCATTAATGGGAGAAAAGTTAATATAACGGTAGACACTGGTGCTGCCATATCATTGCTTAAGTTCAAAATTGCAACGAGATATAAAATTCGTCCAATAGAAAAGAAAATAACACTTAAGACTGTGACTGGAGAATCCGCCGACGTGTTGGGGCAGACAGATATAGACCTACAGCTGGGAAGATTGAAGATTCGCCACACTGTATTGGTTGCCGAAATAGAAGACGAATTTATTTTGGGAATGGACTTGATAAGTAAACATGGATTTGCGTTTGATAATAAACTTAATACCCTAAGATTTGGGAATGAAGAGTTCATTTTGTCAAATAGTCACTTCAATAAAGAACCAATAAAGGTCGTGGCAGTATGCACAACAAGACTAGTCGGTAACAGTGAGACCATAATTTTTGGGAGGCTGGAAAGTAAAACATCAAGCTGCGTCGGACTCATAAGCCAACAAAACACACCCAACACCTACCTCGTTGCAAAATCACTAGTTAAAACCGATAAAGACATCCCGATTAGAGTCGCCAATATTTTCCCAAATAGTGTCAAAATTAATAAGGGGGAGGTGGTAGCATTATTTGAACCAGTACAGAAAGTAACAAGATGTGAAGAGCCAACTTCCGAGGATACAAGCAAGTTACCAATGGAGGTACTTCAGCAATTTGAGTCAACTTGGCAACATCTCACTCCAGAAGAATATAGTAAAGCGAGATAGTTTATAGAAGAACAAAGTAATATCTTCGAAACTAGGAGTAGTTCGGGACGCACAAACCTTATTCAACATGCTATCAACACTGGCGATGCCCAACCGATAAGACAACCCCCAAGAAGACTACCAATGGCCAAGCAAGAAGAAGTTCACAATCTCATTAATAAAATGCTCAGCGACGGTGTTATTGAAGAGTCATCAAGTCCTTGGTCATCTCCTGTGGTGTTGGTCACTAAAAAGGATGGAAGTACTAGGTTTTGTGTCGACTACAGGAAACTTAACGATGTGACCAAGAAAGATAGTTACCCACTGCCAAGAATAGACGACACATTAACAACGTTGGCAGGATCATATTGGTTTTCTACTCTTGACCTGAAAAGTGGGTATTGGCAAGTAGGAATCTTTGAAAGAGATAAAGAGAAGACTGCATTCTCTGCTGGAAGTGGACTTTATCAGTTTAATGTGATGCCATTTGGCCTGTGCAATGCCCCAGCTACATTTGAAGGACTAATGGAAGTCGTTCTACGAGGCCTTACTTGGAAAACCTGCCTAGTCTATTTGGATGATGTCATAGTAATGGGGAAATCATTTCAAGAACATCTAGATAATTTACGAGAAGTATTCTCAAGAATCAGGAACGCAAATCTTAAATTAAACTCAAAGAAATGTTTTCTGTTCCAAGAAAAAGTTGAGTTCCTGGGTCACGTCGTTTCCCGCGAAGGCATCCATACCGACGAAAAGAAGCTACAAGCAATAAAAGAATGGCCTCAACCTCGGGACAAACATGAATTGAGAAGCTTTTTGGGTCTGTGTACATACTACAGACGATTTGTAGAAGGATTCGCCAAAATAGCGTCTCCGTTACATAGACTTACAGAAGATAAAGCTTCTTACAAATGGAATACCGAATGTGACCAAGCATTTAGAAGACTAAAAGCAGCATTATGTTCTAGTCCGATTCTTGCATATCCCATTCCAAAAGGAAAATTCATATTAGATACTGATGCGAGCAACGATGGCATAGGAGCAGTACTCTCCCAAGTACAAGATGGAGAAGAACGGGTCATCGAATTTTTCAGCAAGAAGCTATCCAAACCAGAGAGAAATTATTGTGTTACTAGAAAGGAGCTGCTAGCCATAGTTAAATCCGTAGATCACTTTCACAAATATCTCTACGGACAAGTTTCTGATTAGAACGGATCATGCTGCGTTACAGTGGCTTATGAAAATGAAACAACCTGAGGGGCAAGTCGCGAGATGGATAGAAAAGCTACAACAATACCATTATCAAATTAAGCACCGAGCAGGAAGGGTGCATAATAATGCAGATGCATTGTCCAGAAGACCTTGCCCTGAGGATTGTAAACATTGCAGGAAAATTGACCAGAAAGAAGGAATTACCTACGTGCGCCAGATAAAGTTAGAACCAGATGAAGAATGAATGTCGGCTTCGATTAGAACCACACAACTTAACGACAAAGATGTAGGACCTATCTTGCGATTGAAAGAAGAGAACAAGCCACGACCATCATGGCAAGATATCGCAAACCAAGGGGTGATATTCAAATCACTGTGGGCACAATGGGATTCACTGATAGTAGAAGAAAACATCCTTAAATGTGCCTGGGAAAGTGCCGATGGCCTTACTGTGATTAATCAAGTAGTGGTTCCTAGGAGCATGGTAGACAATATAATGGCCGAATGCCATGGTGGAAAATCAGGCGCGCACCTAGGCATAAATAGAACCATGGACAAAATTCGAAACCGATTTTATTGGGTCAATTACTTTCAAGATGTGAAAAACTGGTGCCGCCGATGTTCGACTTGTGCAGCCAGCCAAGGTCCCAAAACAAGGTCCAGAGGTCAAATGAAACAATATAACGTAGGTCTGCCATTCGAACGCATTGCTATTGATGTGGCCGGACCATTTTCAGAAACTAAAAAGGGCAACAAATACATCCTTGTTGTCATGGATTATTTTAGCAAATGGCCAGAAGTTTTTGCTTTGCCTAACCAAGAGGCCGCTACAGTTGCAGAAGTTCTGGTAAATGATGTTTTCAGCCGATTTGGCATTCCTTTGGAACTACATTCAGATCAAGGAAGAAACTTTGAATCAAAGCTCTTCCAGAATCTCTGTGACCTTTTAGGAATACATAAAACACGGACTACGGCTTTACATCCGCAGTCAGATGGCATGGTTGAAAGATTTAATAAAACAATAGAAGAACATCTGTGCAAAGTTGTTGATGAGCACCAAACAGATTGGGACCAATATATTCCATTGTTTTTATTGGCCTATAGAACCGCCATTCACAATACGACAGGAGCTACTCCATCTAGTATCCTGTTTGGTAGAGAACTGCGTTTACCTTGTGATATCATGTTTGGTTCCCCTGAAGAAGAACACTTAGAGATTAATGACTATGTCGAACGTTTAAGGCAAAAGCTGCACTATATCCATGAAGTGGTTAGAGAGCGAATAGAAATAGCCAGTGACCGCATGAAAGCGAGATATGACCTGAAAGCAAACTCTTCAGGGTTCAAAGAGAATGATCAAGTCTGGCTATACAACCCTCAACGCAAGAAAGGAAGATCACCTAAGTTGACACCACCATGGGAAGGGCCTTATAAAGTTGTTAAGAGAATTAATGATGTAGTCTACCGAATCCAGAAAAGCCCGAAGTCCAAGATGAAAGTTGTTCATCTAGACAGACTAAAACCTTACCTGGGAAATGTTGATCGAGGCGATCAAACCTGAAGAGGAGGATAGTGTTACAAATTTAAGTATTTAAATTTTATAGTTAGAATTTATTTAGGTTTAGTGTAGTATTAGGTTGACGTATTTTATGGTTGTATTCTTAATCTAGGTTTTAGTTGCGTTATCTGTGACAAACTGGTATGCGAAAGTCTAGAAAAGGGCTGGAATGATTGCGAATCGAACAAGGATGGAAGGGTTCTAGAATAGTAGGCAGCCCTCATATATAAGGCCGGACGTCGTGCATCAGTCAGTCAGTCACAGATAACATACTGAGTGGTCGTGAGATTAACACGAAGTTAATAGACCGATTATAGCAGTGAATTATTAGCAAGTTATTAGTGCGTGTTTTTGTACATAATTTGTAGAAATAAATTGACGTATCGTTTTCAACAATTGCGAGTTTTAATTTGTCGTTGTGAACCCGTAACAGTATATACTTAACTTTAAAAAATACTGGTAATAGTAGCCAAATATAATTCTATGTGTGAGATGCTATTATGGTGTCTCACCCCTATATATCAGTGTGAGATAGCATAGGCACACTTTCTTTTCGATTACAGGAATTTTTTTAAGATTACATTCCAAATATTTATATTACATATAAAAAGAAGGGCTTAAATAAAAAGTATATCATCTCATGCACAATTCCTCTATAGTTTTCTCAAATTTTTTAAACATTTTAAGCTGAAAAGTTTTTTGCATAGCTGTACGTTCCTGCTGGCGCCAATTTTTTATTTAATTTTTAATTTCTAAATAAAAACAAAATAAACTATTTTTTTTTTAAATTAAAAATATATATGTATATTTGGCTGTTTTTTTTGACAGTCTATCTATACGTGCATTTCTCATAAAAATTTGGATTTTGAAATTTCAAATATTATCTCACATTTTTTCACTGAATTTATTTAACCTAATTTTGTTTCACTTTTTAGGCGATAGAAATGCTAAAAGACTACGTTCCTGGCATCATAGAAAACTCGGCCAAATTTAGAATCCTCTTCCGTATTATCAAAGAAAGTCTCGCATTGGGTGACAGATTGCTGGTCTTCAGTCAGTCTCTGATTACTTTAGACTTAATCGAGAAATTTTTACAAGCTAGAGAGATTCCTGGAGAAACGTATAGATGGGCCAGAAATAAAAGTTACTATCGTAAGTACAAGTTTAATATAACCACATTACTTTATATATACTATGAAATTTCCATATTATGCTTGCCTAAATATGTATAATTTTGCACAATAATTTACCTTTTATTTTAATGACTGTTCTAACTTTTCTAGCGATTCCCAGAAGTAAACCTCAAAGCAACATTATTTCAAACTTGTAGGTAACTTGCACTAAATATCAGGGTTCCGCGGATATATATCAAGATATTTATGGCATTGGCCGTAAAAATAAATAAATAAGTGATATATATCCGATATATTCAATAATTTTACTTATTAAACTAAAAAGGTTTTCTACCATTCTAAACATCAGAAAATTTGTCAGTACGCCTCTGTACAAAAGTATAAGCATCTGTAAAGATGTAGTATCGATTGATTCGGCTGCCGCATAGGCTTCGCGGAGCTTACTGGGAATCCCCTGTTTCACATCTGGTAGATCCCCGACGCGACGATTTCTTTTGTTTTCTGTTTTTCCAGGTTAGAGCAGTTACTGTGTTTTCCATCTGTGTGTACTTTTGATTTATTAGTAAGTAGTGATTTTTATTTAATATGTCAAAACCAAAGCATTCAGTTTGATAATGATATATATCACATATATATCTAATATATATCCGATATATATCATGTGATATGATATTTATATAAATAGCATGATATTTTCGAACCCTGCTAAATATATGCGGACGATAAAACTCTTTCTATAACTAAACTTTTTTGTCTATTGGGTTTTTTATTTTTACTCAAAATCTGTTACTTGGGTCAAAAAAATCATACCAAATTCATTTGGCACCAAAATTTCCTGGAACCCGTGGTTGTAGCGATTAAATTTTGTGGTTAAGGCCAAAAAATATTTACAAAAATCATAATTTGAGAACCACAGCAGGTAGCAAATCGTGGTTTTGTCTAATAGTTCAGGCAAGATTCGGGAAAATACACTTTCTAGAAGCATTTTATATTACATTTTGGCAAATGGGCAATTTCCCCTATTTTGACCCCGCTGAATCCGAATATCCCTGTTGCCAACTCGAAATATTGACAGGGGCTGAGATATTCAGGATGGCGGCCAAAATGGCGGTGGAATTTTAAATTGCCACTGGAAAGCCCAAATTGTCACAGGTGTACATTCAAAATATATATTTGTATAATTAAATAATAATAACATATAATTTTTTTTTAAATGGCTGCAAAAACCTCCAAAAACCCCCCATGACCCCCCAAAATCTGAAAGTTTGATGTTTTTTCAAATTTTCTTAAAAACTAAGCTTCTAAGAGAAAAATGTATAATATACTTTATTGTGGATAATAAAATTCCCTTTTCAACATGGTATAACCATAAACTAATAATATAATAGACGCTCAGCTTTCATTAGGCCAATAGCATACTCTTTAATTCACGCACTGAGGACCTTTGAAATCAGCCGGTGACGACCGGTGAGGGCGCTGATGTCGCTATTCGTTTGGTAATAGCAGGTAACCACATGAACTCCAATGCTCGCTCTGTCTTTTTTTTCTTATGCAATAATTTACATAGGAAAAAAGAGAGAGGAAGCGTTTTTGCCCCTGTGATTACTCCATAGTGCAGTGTTGCCGATATTTTATTTAATTCAAAATCATTTGGAAAAATCTTTCAGTCACTCCTTTCAGTATACATGCAACCTTCTGTAGGGGTGGACGCGTCTTGCCCAGTGTAGGCATAGATATGTAGGTAAGAAAAAGTAGATATATTTTCTGACTTCCAAGAGTTAAGGCCAGAGGCAAATGTACAGTCCTTACACTTTAAAATTTTTCGGACAACTCAGAATTTTTTTGGGAAAACTCAAGAAATTTTCGGAAATGTCGGGAAAAACTTGGAAAATTTTCAAAAAACTCGAGAAATGTTAGAAAAAACTCGGGAAATTTTCGGAAAATGTTTAGAAAACCTCGGACAATTTTCAAAAAACTTTAGAAATGTTTGAAAAACCTCGCGAAATGCTCGGGAAAACTGGGAAAATTTTCGGAAATCCTGGAAAACTGGGGAAATGGTCAGAAAAACACGGAAAATGTTCAAAAAACCTCGAGAAATGTACAGAAAAACATACATTGGAAAAGAACTCTTTAACCTGCTACCATCTGAACTGAACAAAAGGTCAAAAAAATCTTTTAAAAAACAAATAAGCACTTGGTTACTTCAAAATTATCCAAAATTAAATTAAATAAATAAATAGATACCTAACTAACTAGAAACTGATCTTCAAGAATATTTCATAACTTTTTTTTAGTTTTATATATTATTTGTTTTTTTTTTCATTGTAGTAGTATAACTACTTAAAAATTTTGCATTTAGTTATTTTTACATTTTTTGTCTGAATTTTTTAAACTTTTTATTTAGCCAAATATTAAATTCAAAAATACGTAAAACACTTTTAAGTTAAACGGTTCAACTGAAATCATCAGCTGTATAAAAAACTAAAAAATTTTAAGTACACTAACGTGACTTTTAACAGACTAAGGTAAAAGCGTGGGGTGTATAAAAATAGTGTTAATAAACGATTGTTTAATCAAATAAGAATGACTTGTCTAAAATATCAAATGCGCTAAAAACCAGGTTTGTAATTCCTTACCTGTCACTTTTCATCCCTGATTTTAATTTTTTATCCCTGATCTATCCCTGTTCATCCCAGGGATAAACAGTGACACTTTTATCTTTTATGTTTTTATCCCTAAACAACGAAAAAGGATTGGGACTGACCCTTGAAAGGAGGCGCAGTTTCATTCTTTTTTTGTAATAAGTGGACCCTTTTTGTGGTTTCTAGTTAGTAAGGTCTGGAACGAGTAACCTTATTATTCATATGGTAAGGTTAAAAACGAAATAGTCTATTACATATGAACAAGAGAAGAGAGTGACAAATTTCACACGAGCGTGAATGTTGAGAATGAGGCGCCAGCCGAGTGAAACAACAGGCGAGTGTAAGAAAGTTACTTTCTATCGAGTTGTGTACGCTATCTTTCCTACGAACACTGATGAGCTATACTCATTTTTGTAAAAACGGTTCTTCAATTTTGCACAAATCAAATGAAACTGCTTTTCCGCACATGTGTGGAAAGATACTTTGCAACACATGTGCAAAAAGTATTTTTCAAAAAATTTCTGCCCATGGGTGAAACCTAACGTTTTCTGAGGATGAAAATGGTGTGAAACCCATGATTTTCATGTGTGGTCGTAGGAAAAATATATTGCATATGAAATACCTCTTATAAAAATAATTAACAAACAAAAGTTTAATTTGATACCTTTGCGCTTTTTTTCTCTTACATTCTATTTAGTTCTCTTTGCTCAAATAACCGTTGGCCCGCCTTTCTTTTTGTGTGTTCTTTCTGTCTAGAAATTAACAGTGTCCGAGTAGCAAAGGGACTACCGGGTGTGCCAAATTCGATGTAGTCGAAATTTATAAAAACTTATGTAAATATGAAGACATACGAGGGGATTATGAAAAGTCTGACTTTATGAAGGTGGCCTACAACTTTTTTATTTACAAATTTTTTTATTTTGGTGTAATTTACCTTATTAAATGCAAACTTTTTAAAATCCCGTCGGTCTTAAAAAACCACGAGGTGAATCAAATAATAGAATCTTTAATAAATATCCAAGGTGTTTTTAGTATAAATTTATTTTATTTATTAAGTAATAATAAATGGATCCATGACGGATAAGATACCTTCCTAGACTAGCCAATTAGCACACAATAAGTAAACTCCACCCTATTATACCAGCCCTAAAAAGTATTTTCTAAATTTATCGGAAATGAAAGTTACGAAGTTGTTGGTTCTACCGTTGTTTGATGGATCTCCATCAAACAACGGTTCTACTTAACATCTTTTAGTGATTTTTTACTGCGTATCCAAATTTTTCAAAAGGCCCGCGCGCCGCTGTTTTGTGTACCCTGCCCGATTTAACCCAAAACTAGTTAAAAATTAGTCTTGAAAAAGTTTTTGGAGTATTATAGGGTGTGTCTGTATAACTAATAAAAAAAAAACTGTAATTTAACCCGGTACTCATATCTGCCGGGTGGACCAAAAAAACCCGGTCAAAATGTTTTTGTTATAACTATACTAACCAATTGATTAGGCTTTCAAGCAGAAAGATTTGATATTATAAATTCTAAGATGGCTGAGAGAATCAATCTTGCCCGTTTCAAAGAGGCTTTTTAATTCTTATATTTCGGATTTTTGGAACTTTTAAAAACGCTCTGTTTTCGCCACCCTCATGCAACTAGTTACGAATCATTAAAATCCGTTTAGTGGATCTCGAAACATTAATTTTAAAACGGTTTAGTGGTTCCCGAAATATTATTCCTTAATTCTGTATCCATTCTTCCATTAATACTGAATGGATTCTATAAAATCTCTAGAATCGGTTCAGTGGTTCTTTAAATTAGAATTGTTATAGCAACTGTTATTTCAATTTCTGTCTGCAATAATTTCGTTATAAACTCACTGAATCGATTTCAATGAAAAAAAAAAGAATTATGGTGATACCCGATTGCTCTTTGATCAAAACTATTAAAATTGAACAAAAGTCAAATTTGTCCTTCTATGAAGGATCGCTTCTTTGTATGTTGCGAAGATTTATTTTTTTATGATTAACTTGTGCGTGGTGGACCTAGGATCTTTTAAATAAATTCAAAAAAAGGTCGAAAAATTTCTCTCAACATAAGAAAAAACTACCCTTTATGTAGGGTCAAATTCGAATTGGTAAGCCATATTATATTTAGAGATGGCTGAAAATTTAAATACGGATCTTTAGTGAACTTGATCTTTGCCATGATGCTTTTTATTTAATTGTCGGTTTACTAGTAATGAATTTATGAGGAAATAAATGCACATAGAAATGGCAAGGCAATCGCATATTCTGTAAAATTTTTTTATAGTTCTAAAAAAATTCAAAACATTTTCGGAATATAAAAATAAACGAACCTTTTTAAAAAGTAAAGTTTTTATGTCCGCCATTTTGGATTTTACAATGACGGCAAATTTTGTTTGTGATCTTTTAAAAGCAATCAATCGTTAACCTGTATGTAAAAGAATATTGTTAAAGCAAAAATTCATTTTTAGGGGCCTAAACCGATTTAAACGATTCATATCTCGTTGTGCGTAGCAAAGATAGAGCTTTTCGACAAACAAAAATATATATCTAAAATTTCCGTAACAGAAGAATAAACGAGCCTCTTTCAAGGTCAAGTTTGATTCTGTCTGCCATCTGGGATTTTAAGATGGTGGACAAAAATATACTTTTACACAATTGTCCGATCAATTCCCTGCAAACTACTGCTTGCTTTGGTAAAATCTATAGTTGGAAAGCTATAACGATAAACATTTTGTCCGGTTTTTTGCCCACCCGGTATGACACAATAAATATAAAATATACATAGATGGCATATTTTTTTTCTTTTGCCCTTATTATCGAAGAAATAACAGTTATTTCTTCGATGCCCTTATATCAGGGTGTAATAATAGCAAACTAATAGGCGCTAGAAAAGATCAAACTAAGGATTTTTTTCTTATTATATTTTGCATCAAACCTCTTTGTTTTTTAGAAAAAGGGTGCCAAACTTAACAGCTTTTATTTTATATTTTTTACTCCCTTGTAATAAACAATGAGAAATGCTGGCCAGTTGGCTCGATCAAGGCCATATTACACACACACACACATTTTATATTTTATTATAACTTCCTGAAAAATTAATTTATTATAACTTCCTGAAAAATTACAACAAAATCGATATTTTTTGAAATTTTGCATGACAATAGGGGTAATAATTAAATGGCAAAATTATTTAAAAATAAATAGAAATACTCAAAATTATTACCAAAAATCTCTTTTTTTCTTTAACAAATTTTAAAAACTCTTTAATATGTAGTGCTACTACAGTAAATATCGGTTATAACGACATTGAACGGACCGCTTAATTTCGGTCGTTAAAACCAAGCTTTGTAATAGAAAAAAAAGTAAAAAGTACTAAATATTGATTGTTAAAAACTAAAATTATACTTATTTTTAAAATTTATAAAATGTAAAGAAGAAAATCTTCGATTTTGAATCCGCCAATCCAACTTATAAATTGAATTTCATCTGCCCATTCGCGTATGCAAGGAAGGGGGATAATGGGGGTAATTATCCCCTCCCAAGATTCGTAAAAAGTGAGAATTTTTCCACAAAAATGCCCCCAGTTTTTTTTGCCCCCAGCGCAAAAAACTTTTTTTATTATTACTGAAATTATACCTATTTTAGTAGTATTCGTTTAAAATGAGGTCCTTAGCCTGAATTCATGGATCAAAAATGCAAATTATTTGCCTGCGGCGCGCAAGTAATCTCTAGTTATGTAAAAAATTTACATAAACTGCATAAAATTTTGTTTGTGGGACCTTAACACATATTAATAATTGCTATTATTTATTAAGTATGTGTGGCTGGACTGAATTGCCTCTCGCAAGATCAGGCCTCTATCAGCATCGTAGCTAGCCTCAGTTTTCAGGGGGGCCGTGGCGTAGATCTATTTTTTCATAGATATTTTTATAGTAGAGGGGGGAAAGCCCCCCGTGCCTCCTAGCTACAGCAATGTCCTACTCTCTACTAATAAAAAATACAGAAGCAATATACCTAATATGTGTATCACATAAAACATGGGCCACAGCCTCGCTTAAACACTAGGCTAGCTTAAGGGCCTAAATAAGGGGGAAGTAGTTAGTAGGGTTAAATATCTCCACCTTGCCCCAAAAAATTAGTTCATTGTGGATATATTATATTACAATGATTTTTTTTTATATTCTGAATTCTTGGGCTAGCTACGTCGATCGAGATTAGATAAAATGTATTTCTTTATGGACTGACCCCTTGATTTATTTGTAGTTTTTTACATTTTTGTATTTATTTGTTTTTGGGTTTAAATATTTTTTATTAATAAAATTAATCATGCAAATTCCATGGAAAAAATTCTAACTATATGGATACAATCTCAAAAACTAAAAGCCAAAAGTGACAGATAAAATTTAATTTGACAGTTGGATTATTTATATTTTTTTAAATAAAAAAGCAATTTACAATCAATTGTTTTTTTTTAATAAAAAAGTTATAGACCCCCTCTTAAAATGTAGACTACTTAGCTTATAAAGGGCTATTAAAATGAGGTTTTTACTTTTTTCTATATCCCCTAGAAATACCTAAACCCCCCAAAAAGATCGATATTGATATACATACAGGATGTATTAAAACGCAAAGGAAGCGAAATATATACAGTATGTCACCCTAAGTTGGAATCATATGAAAAACTTTTTTATTATTAATTTTAGGAAAAAAAGTTATTCTTCAAAAAAAAATCCTGCATTATCTAAAATCTAGAATACAGTCATCAAATATTAAATTTTTTCAGTGGTATACGAGGTTTGTCAAAAAATATGAGTTTTACTCAAGAGTAAAGTACCTTTAAATTTGCAAAATAAATGAATATGCACTTATTACGCGTTTTAATTTCAAAATGATTAGAAAACATCGAAAAACTAAAACTAATCACAAAATCATTCATTCAAAATAGAAAGAGTAGTAAAAAATAAAATAATCTGAAGTTTTAAACGTAATTTTTAATTCTGATCAACTTTTTTAGTAACATTTTTCGATATTGTCAAATTTAAAGGTACTTTAATCTTGAGCAAAACTCATATTTTTTGACAAACCTCGTATACCATTAAAAAAATTTGATATTTGATGACTGTATTATAGGGTTTAGATTTAGATAATGCAGAACTTTTTATGAAAAATAACTTTTTTTTCTAAAATTATAAATAAAAAAGTTTTCCATACGATTCCAACTTAGGAGGACATACTGTATATATACATTTATATATGTATAAGTCGAAAACGTAAACGCCTAAGCATATTAAATAGGCAGTAGCTAGAAAAGGAATAATATTTGATTAAATTACGCGGTATACCAACCAAATTCTAAATACCTTATTCATAATGATCGAGTTCGACCAAACACACCGGGGCTCCCGAGAGGCTCTCTCTCTCTTTAATGCACCACATTCAAAAGAGCGGAGAATTGCCAAGCGCCCCGGGTTGTCTACGCGAACTCACTAACTGTCCACCTATTGAAAAATCAATCTGGGGAAAGTAGGAGAATTGTAAAGTAGATAGGTATAATTGTCTTTGGTATGGCAACACCGCCGACTCATTCAGGCGAGACAATTAGCAATTAATATTTACACCGTCGCGTATAGCCATCGAGAGATTTCGGTAACAGGGGCCATTTTTGGATCAGGCGTCTTTGTATTAGTTTATGGTATAACTTAATAAAGTTCGACTAATAACAAGCTCTTCAGCGGCGTCCGTTAATTGAAGTAATTAAAAAAAGTTGAAAAAATACCTATGTTTTTTCCAAGATTTATTAATTTTTAAAAAAAACTAATATCTACAGAAAACCATGTATTACATTTTGGTATACTCAATAAAATTTCCTTCAAAATGACGTATAACATGATTAAATCGGTTTTATAAATAAAACTTCAGGGGCATCCGTAAATTAAATTAATTTTGAAAAAACAGAAAATAAACCATTTCTGTTACACGTTTTATCTAATTTTCTCAAAAACTAAGCTTAACATGAAAAAACTTGTTCTACACTTTTTTGTAGACAGGGAAATTCTCTTTTTAAAAATGTGAAAGCGACGTCCGTCAATGGGGGTGATTTCAACAAATCATTTAAAAAAAACATGTTTTTCATACGTTTTATTCAATTTTCTTAAAAACCAAGCTGTTTATCAAAAAATGTGTTCTATACTTCGTTATAGCCAATAAAATTTCCTTTCAAACGATGTATAACAAAGTGAAAGTTATTTTATATTTACCGCTTCAGTGGTGTTCTTAATTTAAAGAAATTATTTAAGATCAATCTAAACTAATCAATTTTGTCTTATTAGCTTTTCGATGGATTAAAGAGCGGCGGATAAAAGGTCGAAAGTACAAAAGGTCGAAAGTTCAAAAGGTCGAAAGTACAAAAGGTCGAAAGTACAAAAGATCGAAAGCCTTGAATTTCTTTGATCGAAAGTATAAAAGATCGAAAGTACGGCCGTGGGTCCACATCGACTGGACAGGTCAATTCGACTTGATACGGTAAATTTGTATTTTTAATATTTTGTTTTGGCGATTTTTTTTCGATCTTTTGTACTTTCGACCTTTTATGGCTTCGGCGGCGGGCCCGATAATAGAATGTCCTTTTAAACAGTGTGTCACAAAATGTGACCCATAGAATAGAAAGTCTCCAGGGGCGTCCGTAATTTGCAAAAGTATAAGGCAAAAAAATATCTAACTCTTCCTAACAGGTTGACAGGTTGGTTGTTGAATGAACTCAATGAGTACCTAATTATGATTATGCCCCCCTCCAAACCGTTGCATAAGATTCACCACTTTATTTTTAGTTCCATATGCTTAAAAAAATAACCAAAAACACCTGTCTTAAAGTTACTACTGTTACTTTCTTCACAAAAATATTGCTTAGGGGGGGGGCCATGGCCCCTATGCCCCCTTTTCCAAAAACGTACGACATATATCCGAAAGAAACCCTCAATTTGTAGGTTTGTTACAGGCTGTACCACAAAAATTTAAGTTTGCGTAATTTTATAATACGCTGAAAGATACAGGGTTATATGAAAAAAGTCATATAAAAAGTAGTAGTCTCAACCTTTTGTTTATACCGGTTCTGCAGTTTACGGTACCTTCATAATTTTACCACTTGTTATAAATAGAAGAATATCTTTTTAATTTGGTGTATACCGTTTTACTTACTTTTTAATTTCCAAAATACAGGGTGTTTTCTTTTGTCAATATATAATTATTTTTACACATGTTAGTGTATCACTTTTTTATTAGGCACCACTTAAGTGCATTCCATTTTTGAACCTTTAGTAATACCTTATAAATATTTGATAATAGTGAACTTTAAATGATTTGGTAAAATTAACGAGAAATTGAAAGATATTTGGAAATATATTTGAAAAATGCACATAATTTATGTCAACGTTCTTCCCAGCACTTTTAAAATTAGAAAATATACAGTAACCGTAGAAAGTTTAACTGTTAATTACATATGTAGCTCTTAGTTAGAAGCTTTAAAACATACAGGGTATTCAAAATAAAGTTGGTAATATCGCCAAATTTATTTTACTTTTAAAAAAAGCATGAAATATATTACATTGTATAAAATAATAAAAGAATAATATTTTACAAAGCACAGCAGCTAGCGAAACGCGGTTTTAAAATTAAATTTTAATTTTAATAAAATTTATCAGCGTCAAAGTTTGCCATTCACAATTTTTGGTTGGCATTGGTATATTTGAAAAAATAGTCCATTTCTCGAAGTGGAGTTTGCAAATTAAGTTTTTATTGTTTCAGGTTTTATACAGGACATGTTTCGAGTCTAAAGAGACTCATTATCAGCTTTTAAAAACGTTTAAAAGACACTCATACCTTCAGCAAGCTAAAGGAAGGGTTCAAAAAAGTAAAGAATTCAAATTTATTGTGAGTTGAAGGCACCAATCAACAATGTTTGTTATATTATTAAGTTATCTCCAAAAATTAAAAAAAAAAATGTTAATTAGTGCCTTCAACACAATAAATGTGAATTCTCCACTTCTGCTCAGGAAACCTCTTTTTGGCTGGATTTTCAACTAGTATTAGCAACTTTTTGAACCTCGCATTGGGTTGCTGGGGGTATGAGTGTCTTTTGAAGGTTTTTGAAAGCTGATTATGAGTCTCTTTAGACTTAAAACATGTCCTAAATAAAACCTGAAACAATGTTTGTCATTGGTATATTTCGCAGTTTTCACAAACAAAGCTACCTTAAGACACAGAACGATTGGGTCTGATAAATAGCTGTACGTGGCAACTGGCGCCAATTTTGATTTTTGTTTTTAGGGTTGGACGGTTCTACTGGGGCACAAGAGCGTGAGAAAATGATCAACGAATTTAACTCTAACCCGAAAATCTTTTTGTTCTTGGTCTCGACCCGGGCTGGTTCCTTAGGAATTAACCTGGTCGGTGCCAACAGGGTAGTGGTACTAGGTAAGTAATTAGTTTGATTAAACATGTGACATCCTATATCCTTTGGAGTAAATATTTATAATAGTAAGAAGGCCGTCGCTTAGTTTTGTCACCCAATAAAAGCAAAATGCCAAAAATTACGATAATACCTAGTTCTGATCTCAACCCCTATCTTATTTTATAGATGCGTCCTGGAATCCTTGCCATGACACTCAAGCCGTGTGTAGAGTATATAGATACGGTCAGAGGAAGCCTTGCTTTGTCTATAGACTGGTCGTAGATCACTGTATGGAGAAGAAGATATATGATCGGCAAGTGAGCAAACAAGGTAAGCCTCCTGTTATTTTTAGTTAAAATCCACGTGCGTGAAATATATCAATAGGATGAAACGTCCTTTATGTTCAAATTTTAGAGACAGCATTGAATGTTTGACAAATGTGACAGTATAACCATCATTTAAACATCAGATTCTTAAAACTGATAGTGAGTGCGTCCTCAAATTTTCGAAAATGGATTCTACTTCTTAGCTCAATACCTTTAAGTCTGTTTGAAACTTAGCTACTAACTTAGAAAAGGATTAGGTAAAAACAAAATTTCGGACTGTCAGTTTTTTTTTTTTTTTTACGGTTAAGCGCACTCGCAAGGAGATCCCTATCACGCTCGAGAAGCGGCCAGTGCGCGGAAATGTTGGTGTGTGTTGGTTTTGAAACGGTTCAGGTTGTAACCTGCAGGGAAAACTGTCGCAGGGAGTTTATTCCACAGCGATGCTGTTCTCCAGAGATATGAATTCTGATATAATGAGGTTCTTGGTGCCTCTATCTTGACAGTAAATTGATGGTTACCGTCTGTTTGACGTGTTCGCCTAGTAGGTGCTACTCCCGGGGGGATCATACGTGCCAACTCTTCAGAGCATTTTCCGTGATAATACCTGTAGAAGAGAGATAGATCGCCCACAGTTCTTCGATGTTCGAGACTATCCAAACTACGGGTAAGTGCGGGGTCATTGATCAGCTTGATAGCTCGTTTTTGCACGGTGTTCAAAAGCATTAAGGTATGTTTGGGTGCCGCACTCCATATATGTGAGCAGTACTCCATAGTTGGTCGAATCTGGGCTTTGTAGAGTGTCAGCAGTTGGCTTGGTGTATACAGATGTCTTGTACGAAATAGCACCCCAAGCTTTTGGGACGCCCTTTTAGCTATATCTGCCACGTGACTGTGCCAAGACATGTTGGTCTCTGCAGTGACTCCTAAGATGTTCAACTGGCTCTGCAATGTGACAGCACTTCCAGATAGCATGATGTTTGGCTCACCGGTGCTGGTCTTTTTTGAAAACAGGGCTGCTTGGGTTTTCTGCGCGTTGAACTGTACAAGGTTTTTGTTACCCCAGTCCTCTATTATCTCCAGGTCGTTATTTATCTGCGATATTTGAGTTTGTCTAAGATGATGGAATTCACGTGCGGATAGACACTGAGTGGGTGGTATGACTGAGGAGACTACATTGCCATCATCTGCAAAGCAATAAAGTGGATTTACTGTTTTATCTATGAGGTCATTTATGTAAATCAGAAAAAGTGTTGGCGAAAGGATTGCTCCCTGTGGCACACCAGCATTTATTTGGTAAGAGTTGGAGTTCCGGCCATCCAGTGCAACATAAATGGATCTATCCTTAACGTAACTTTCAAACCAAGTGCAAAGTTTCGGCGACAATCCCATTGCTTTAAGCTTGTTGAGCAGATTTTCATGCCAGACTTTATCGAATGCTTTTGATATATCTAAGGCAATTGTTCTTGTTTCGCCCCGTAACTCAATCGCTTTTTGCCATAAATGAGTGACGTATGTAAGTAAATCGCCAGTTGACCTATATTTTCGAAATCCGTATTGCTTGTCGTTGATAAGTTTGTACTTTTCCAAGTACTTGGTTAGGTGATTGTTCACAACTCTTTCCATTACTTTTGATATCACCGGAAGTAGAGCAATTGGTCTATAGTTTAACGGATCTGTCATTTTTCCTTTCTTTGGAATAGGTTGTACTGAGGCAGACTTCCATGATGAAGGATATACTCCTTGCCTGTAAGATAAATTGAATAATTTAGCGAAAGTTGGGGTGAGTTCGTTAGCACAATTTTTGAGTACTATCGCGGGAATGCCATCTGGACCCATTGCTTTGTTTGTATCCAACTTTTTAAGGGATTTTCGTATTTCTCTGTGACAAAAGGGTACCTCTGGCATACTGTGGGAAACCCTTACAATGAACGGTGGAGTTTTTCCATTTGGCACTGTTAGGTTTGAGTTGGAGGAAAAGATTTTGGCCAGCATATTGGCTTTTTCCTCTGATGTTGTGGCTGAGTGAGTATTTTTATCTGTAAGTGGTGGTATGGATGACTTGGTGAAGTTTGATCCAACGGCTTTTGCAAGAGACCAAAAGGACCTAGAACTACTTGGACAATTCAGCAACCTGTTTTTTATTCTTTGATTGTATTTTTCTTTGGCGGCGTCAATAATAATTTTGCAACTATTTCTGGTTAGTTAGTGAGTATCTCTAAACGCTTTACCCTTGAAATTTTCCTTCTAGCTTTAAGACGGTAGTGTTTTGGTTGGTGTGACGTTACTTTTAAAGGTCAAACTGTCAACTTCATTTAAAAGCGTCATCTTGTTAATTTTATGACAAGCTTCATCTATAACACCAACTATTATCAAGCAAAGACATGCGTTGCGCAAACTTTTACATAGGTTGCCTACAGAATTTGACCAATCATATGAACTTAACTGGACAACTGTAGCTGCGTTATCGTGTTTCCATAAAACCAACCAACCACAGATGTAACCTGTGCAAATATATTTGTGACGACGCGTTAAAATCGCAAGAAAATTATTGATCCGATTACGATAGTTGGCTTTTGAATCTTGACTGACTTGACACTTTCTGAATTTTGACATTTGGTATTTTGACAGGAATGGCGGATCGTGTAGTAGACGAATGCAACCCGGACGCCTTCTTAACCACCAAAGATGTCAGCAGCTTATGCTTTGACCAAAAACAGCAAGAGGTATGGAACATTAAAGACATTTTATTTATTTTTTTTTATCTATTTCTATGTATGTATTCTTTCACAAACTCGTAATCTTCCCTGAAAACAAGCCAATTAAAATTTTATCAAAATCATGCATTGTTCGAAAACACGTTGAAAGTGTGACCTTGTGCTTTAGATTTTAGGTCCCTATAGTCTTTTTTCGCGCAGAACTGTTTGTACTTTTATTTAAGTATGTAAAGCGGTCCTCACATGGTCAGTATTTTTATGTATGTCTTTGTCAAAACTTATAAATAACGACATTATAAAAATCCTGTCAGTAATACTGTGTGACGTCCGCTTAAAGCTTTATATCTAGTCGAAATCGATGTTTATTTAAAACTATTTATTTATTAAAAAACTTACTTTCTGTACAAACCTTTAAAACTTTGCTTAATTTTGTGTTTCGTTTATTTTTCTTACAGGGAGATATAAAAGACTGGTCCTGTGTTAAGGACAATTACATCGACGTGGTCCTTCAGAAGGTACTGGAGGATTATGGCACCTCATTCAGCAAGGAACCTTTCCAACACGAATCTCTTTTAGTTGATAGGTGGGTGACTCAAACTGCAGTATCTACTAATAGTACAGTAAATCTAGGAAATTGAATGGAAAAAAATTGTCTATTTCCCCCTCCTTGAACGGTATGTTACAGACAAAAACAAAATTGTTAATAGGAAGTATTCAGGACATAATTTTCTACAATTTCTCTTTTTAAGTTACAGCTCTACAACCACGTTTGTAAAAGATAGACGTCGCCAAAGTTGGCAAGAATATTTGTTTTTGCATGTTACGCGAAAGTTGATAAGTCGTGGAGAACATTTTTATCTACGAGAAATGTTGAGCACATGATTCTTCACAATATATCTCCATAGATCACAGGTCTAAAATAACATATTTAAAAGATAGAGGGCCTCAGAGTTGTCCATTTTTCTTAACTTTACGTAAAAACGGTAATTCGTAGGGAGAGAGATTTCATTAACATAAAATGTTTAGGACACAATTCTCTACAATCTATCCTGTTAATTCAAAGCTTTACAATTATATGTGTAGCAGACAGAAGGCGTCCAAAATGCAGATAATTTATTTTTTTTCCATTTTAGGGGAAAACATATAGCTGTGACACATCGATGAATTGTAGATAATTGTGTCCTGGAGGTTTTTTGTAAATAATTTTTTTATCCAGAGTCGTTTTTGCATAAAATAAAAAGAATTTTTTGCAGATTTGGCGCCTCCTATGTTCTTCACAATGGTTGTAAAGCTGTGACACACGAAGAGAGTTTGCAGAGAATTGTCCTAAACATTTTATGTCAATAAAGTTTCTTTCTGCGATTTTCGCGCCTGCTAAGTTCTAAATATTTGGTTGTAGTTCTGTGATTCATTGAGACAGATTGTAGAGAATTATGTGCTAAACATTTCTCGTAGATAAACCCTAACCCCACCCCCCAAACGTGAAATATTTTAGTTTTTTTTAATTTTCTTAAAAACTAACTTTTTTAGCAAAAATTGCAAAGGACACTTTTTTGTGAAGAACAAAATTCTCTTTCTAACAATGTATTAATCGATAAGGTTAGGAGAAGGAAGTAGCTCTTCAGTGGCGTCCGTAAACTCGGATTATTTTGAAAAAACATGTTTATTATAGGTTTTTTTTTAATTTTCCTAAAAACTACACTTCTTTGGAGAAAATGTGTTGTATACTTTATTGTAGAAAATATAATTTCCATTTAAACCTGGTATATTATGTAGTGTATGTCACCGGTAAGCCTCCAGGGACATACTAAAGTCCGTACAAGTAAATTTTTTTGTTATGAAGCTTGAAACCGACAAACTGACAACTTTCAATTTTGCAACAAATTATTGAAACATAAACGGGCGAACCTACACCAAGCTACTTTGAAACTTTTCACTTTGCACTTTGTCCTTCGCAAAGTGGTCAGTGCTGTAATAAACACTATGTTAAACACGCACGTTTACAGGCCTAACGAAGGTCAAGCACGCCACTTTGATCAAATGGGAGGTTTTCAATCTGTAGGTGTAATTGTAGATGGCACCTTGATAAAACTTGATACCCCTCGAATACATGAAGAGCACTGCACTACATAGATAGAGATGAGGAACGTTCCTTAAAGATAATGGCTGAAAATAATGCAGAAGATCCCCTTATCAAGATGTAATAATTTAATGAATATTTTTTAAATAGATAAAATATGTATGTATTTTTAAAAATTTATTTAATTTACGGACGTCCCTGAAGTTTTAATTATGAAACTAATTTGACCTCTTTATACAGCATTAAAAAGAAAATTTTAGTAACTACAATAAAGTATTATACATTTTTTTCTCCGAAGGTTGGTTTTTTAATTGTATTGTTTACAATAATGTATACTATACATTTTTTCCTTAGAACCTTAGTTTTTGCGAGAATTAAAAAAAACTAATAAAATGCCCCTTGGGGGGCTTTGGAGTAGTTCGCAATGTGTTTTAGGACAGTTTTAAGTTTAGTTTTTGTCCAAAATCAATAAATTATATACCAATCGATAGGGGATTTTAGGCTCTTTAAGTTGTTATACCGGTCACAATTTCAAAAACTTGATCGTTTCCGAGAAAATTAAAAAAACTAACATAATATACGTATGGGGGGGGAGGATTGGGGTGGTTTTTTTATGATGATCCACGGGCCTTCACCCTACATTTATTTCTAGCCCCCCCAAAGAACATTTTGGGGTGAAGGCCAAACGTAACACTCACAGTACCTCATACTAGCATTCATACTTTTTTCATATATTTTTTGACCCGTAAGCTCTCTGTCGAAAAAAATTAGCGTTATTATTTTTTTTCAAACGAACCATTTTTTCGAGTTAGATTTATAGTACTACAAGATCTGACCTGCAAAAATCAACATTTATTGAAAAATATTAAAAAATGTTTTTCTTAACACCCATATGAACCGAACCGAACCCTTTCGAGACGGGGAACGCACATTTGCGTTAGAACAAAACTTGCCGCACGGCCGGCTGACGCACATGTGCGTTATGGGCTTATATCCCCTCTCATGCCAACTAGAGTCAGCTGACATATACTTTAAAAAAGGATACGGTCGACGGCCGGCTGACACATCAGTGCGTGAATGTTTTTTGAGCGGATGCGACGTATCGACGCATATTTGCTAACGCAATTGTAACCGGCCGTACAGACTGCTTTTTTCTGAAACACGTGGTGAAACATTATTTTTCGTTTGTTATCGTTCTTTCTGATCTCTTTAAAAAAAAAAAACTGCAGTAAATCTATGAGTAGAAATTAGGCCTTCTTGCTCAAAAAAGGTCAAATATTTATTTTTCATTGAAAATTGCATATAAAAATAGCGACGCATATATGCGTCATCCGGTACTGCAGTTAGCCGTCCTGAAAGGGTTAAATTGTATGGGAACAGTTATCAAAATCATAACCATGTGTTCGGTTACTAATTTTAAGTTTAATATGCAGGGTTTTGTCAGGTTCTTGAGTCAATTTGATTAAAATAGAGGTTATTACAATGGTGCTGAATACCAGGGTTGTGATAGGAAAAAATATAAAATAAATAAATTGTTTTTTTTTATACTGGGACTTTTTCCATCCATACTAGGATTAATCGCCCAGTTTTTGCCAAAGTTTTTGCGTCGAAAATAGCTTTTTAGAAATAACAATACAACCATGCGTTAAGTGGGACGCGAACCCTCAAGCTCGCGTAACGCCGTGATCGAGGCAGTCCCGTCGAATATAAGCTGCCATCATAGCAGCGCTATATCCGAAGCAGGTCCACTACACAAGCGGACACGAACACACAAATTGTTATTCATTAGGTGATATAAATATGTTATAAAAGCTCACATTTTAATTATTCTATTATATTGCAGAAAAGAAAAGCAGTTATCGTCGCAAGAAAAACGGCTAGCGAAAAAAAGCTACGAGCGAGAAAAACAGGCAGCTTGTCGGCCTTCTTACCTGGGCTCGGGTTCCGGCAGAGGTCATAGGCCCGTGGCTTCTGTTAGGCCTATGCAACAGGGTGGAGAGAGACGACCTAGCAGGTGAGAAAGCTTATTATTTTAAAAGTGAAAAACCCATATAACATTTGTGTAGTGTTTGCATATTAGTGAAACGACAAACACACGAATTTAAATTTCCCGCGCCGTGACAAAGTGCTAGTGACGTAGGCAATATGGCCGCGCGGCTGACCTATGAGAAAGCAGCATTGGAGTGACGTCACATGGGACGGCCTCTCGTTACGGGACCATTTTCAGGTCTACACGTATTTTATAGTAAGTCTGTTTTCATCCATAAATATTTGCGCAATCATAAATAATTACGCGCTTAAATAATATAAACACCAAAATTATGGGTTTATCAAATACGTTATAAAATAAATAAATGTTTAAAGAATCAAAATGTGAAGCACTCATAGCTGGCTTTGGAAACAATGGCCAATTTAAATTCGCCGATGCGAATTTTCAAGGGCACATGTGTGTGTTTTGTCATTTAGACACACAGCTGTGTGGATGGAGGCCACATTGACATTTTGCGGTGTTTTGCGTTTGTCGTGTAAAATTATAATAATTCATGTAAAACATATGCGGTTTGTGGAAAAATGTCCAGGAGAAGTAAGGGGGGAGTGCCATTCCATAGGTAACTACTTGTATTTTTCTTTATAATTTGTTAATAAAGTTAAGAGTGGTTTATAGATGCCATTAAACCGTCTTCATGGTGTCCACAATAAATCTACACAATTAGTTTTAGAAAAACCTACAATTTTAATCCACAATTTGATAAATTTGCACCCCAACTAGCCCGATAATCGGGGTTCTACTGTATTTAGCTTTGAAAATTTTTGTATATAGGTTTTTTTATCGATCATGGATTACTTCTAAAGTTTTTCGAACTTTAAACGAGTGGTACTATAATTTGAGACTATTTTTAACGAGAATTCTATGACTGCACGGCCTAGAATTCTAAAAAATTGCACATTAGGGTGAACCAAATCTTTGCAGTTATTTGACCTGTCAGTAATAAAAAAATACACTTAAACCGGTCGGTATCAAGTCTATAGACTTGATTCTTAAACCCGGTCTAAAATGCTAAGTTTTAAGGTCTTAGTTCGCTTTACGATAGGAGGCAGTGGGTTCAACCCCTATGTCTGCCAATACAAACTTGAACCCACTATCCGTGGTTCGGAACTCACGTTAAGCGGATGGTTCCGTGTTAAAAGCGTAGATGGCGCTAGCACGATAAAGACCCCTGGGCTCAACAAATAGTTTCAGGTAAAATTATAAAATAATAAAATTGCCTACCGTAGGGTGCTTAGCGGGCCGGCTCGTTGGGTCATCAAATAGTATAAATGTAAGAGTAAATGAGTTGTGTTTGTCCCTTAGCACCAAGTGACTTCTAGTTAGAATATCTTGGTGTCCAGCGATTTGAGATAACAGTCTGCATTAAGCGGAGAGAGATTTAGGAAAAAATTGACCCAAATGTTTTGACAGATTAAGCTGTCATCTTGACAGTCAAACCAGATTGAGTTCATGTTTGGCAACGATAAAATTTGAGAACGAGAAAAAAAAGGGAGATTTATCACATTATGTACTAATTCCATACTAAGCAGCCTCCTTCTTCAGTTCGGACAATATTGACAACTTTATTCTTGTAGGTGGATTCCAGCGGAACATTGGCAACGTCAAGGCATGACAGCTCAAGAAATGACGTTACCCTTGGACGTTGTTATCCCTACCAATCAACCAGAAAAAGGCAACATTGTGCTGAAGGCTGGACAAAAAGTGTTGGTGTTGAAGTCGCCTAAAGGCGTTTACATGCAACTAGAGAGCGGCAAGATTGTAGCTATTAAGACTGCTATAAAGGTATGTCTGTAATTTTATGTGTGGTTATAGTATTTTTTCTAAATTATTAAGACACACACAATTTATTAACGTATTTTAAATTAAGCTTTTCAATAATTTTTTTTATGACTTTTTTTAACAAAATAATTAAAAATTGATCGTGTGGTTTAGATCAATGAAATTTTATTTGTTTTAGGTCAAGGGCAAAGCCGAGGATGGTGCAGATCCAATGAAAATGTTAGCAGCCCAGCACCAAGGCAACCCGATGGCCAATCTAGCTCAACCCCTTTTGCCCCCCCAAATAAAAAACCACCCACCTTTTTCCCCAGGTCAACCTCTAAAACGGCCACCGTTCATACCGAACAATCCTAATCTAAAAGTAAGAAGCATAAAACACGTTCCCAATTTGCCTGGACAAAAGAGAAAAGGGCAAAAAAATATGGGCAAATCCGGCCCTTACAATATGGGTGGACCATTACCTGGTATTCCGCATTTCGAGCCGACTCCAGGCAGTAGTAGTGAGGACGAACCACACATGGGTAATATACCATACATTCCAGGCCTGACCTCACCTCCTCCGCACGACAGTACTTCAAACACGGCCACACCCGCGCCTGCGCCGCAAACGGCAGAAAGTGCGGACGAGATTCAGAAAATGTTATTGAAAAAAAATATTTCGATTCAGAGGGTGTCAAATCAGCAATCGAAGCCCCAACTGAAAAGTGGTGTAAGCGAAGCTGGGCGAACTGGAGGCTTGGCCAGGGTGACCAAGGTTACTGGTGTGATGGAAAAAGGAAAACAAGGTAAGTTGTAGACAATGTTTGGGTACAAGCAAGGTTTCCTACCTGTATTTGCTTTATTTCTTTTAAACACGACGTTTCGGTTAGTGAGTATATAACCGTTTTCAAGTGTAACCTAAAACTATTACTTTGTTTCAATGTTCGTGTCAAACGAATAGGCAGAGACATTCAAACCACTGTTTATAGGAAACCTATATACATTTTATGTAGGAAGTTTGTATTTGAGAGCTGTAAATATCTGTAATAATGAAAAATTAACCGCATAAATCTACAACATAAAAAGGATTTACAATATTTATTTATTTACACTTGAAAACGGTTAGAGATACGTACTAACTGAAACGTCTTGTTCAAAACAAATAAAGAAAATGCAAGTCAGAACTCTTGTTTCTACGAGGTAATTTTGTTAAACTATCTTTATATATTTTTTGTAAAAACTGTTTTAACTTCAAAAACCGGTGGTCTCAGATTTTTTATAAGCTCAATTAAAACTCCTGTTGTTTATTTTCCAATTTTGACTTCTAATTTTTTCAAAGTTTTTGTGGGTTACCTAATGTTTGAAATACTAAAATTATATATATATTTATCGGTTTCACAACGTTCTACGTCTTCCGATACCCAATCTCCACTCGTTTCTGTTTGCCCATAATTTATCATCTAGGCCTCTTATTCTTATTTCACTGTCTATTCCTTCTCTCCAGCTTCTCCTTGGCCGTCCTCGTTTTCTTCGGCCAGTTGGTTTCCATTGTAGTATTTGTTTAGGTAGTCTTTCATCATTCATTATTTGTACATGTCCGTACCACACCAGTTGCTTTGTTCTTATATCATCCACTAAAGTACGTTCCCCCACTGTCATAATTTCTCTTATTCTTTGATTTGTAACTCTTTCTCTTTTTGATTTCCCTGCTGCTCTTCTGCAATCCGTAGCGGAAAGCATTTTTTCTGTTCTATCCTTGATTGGCCATACTTCTGAGCCGTATGTCATAATAATTTTTACAATGGTGTTATATATGAGCTTTTTGTTATGTTTTGATATACTTTGGTCCCAAATTATTCCATTTAATAAAGTTATTGCTTTTCTTCCTTGTACGTTTAGATCTTTTATAGCTTTGTCTAGTGTTCTGTCATCTG
Source organism: Aspidapion aeneum (assembly GCA_963576565.1). Classification (NCBI taxonomy): domain Eukaryota; kingdom Metazoa; phylum Arthropoda; class Insecta; order Coleoptera; family Brentidae; genus Aspidapion; species Aspidapion aeneum. Next base: position 81,242,714 of record OY755042.1, on the reverse strand, counting down.
TAATTTTTAGACCTAAGTATTTATACTCATCACAGGACTGAATTCGCTGCCCGGTATTTAAGATTAGATCCTGTTTCATTCCACCGATACACATATACTCTGTCCTATTGAGATTAACCTCTAGTCCCCACTTATTGTACTCTTTTATTAGTTTTCGTGTCATATATTCGAGGTCGTCATAATCCTGAGCCACTACTATCTGATCATCGGCGAAACATAAAGTATACAAGGTGGTTTCGTCCAACGGAATTCCCATGTTTTGGCATTTTCTCTTCCATACTTTAAGGACTTGTTCCAAGTATATCTTAAAGAGCGTAGGCGAGACTAAAATTAACTGACCATTAAAAAATTCCTACCTTAGGAGGAAACGTCCCAAAAGACAGACTATTTTTCCCGTTTTTTTAGATATATAGATATAGACTATTTCTCACAAAATTGGGTTATTTTAAAGGCAATAAGTTAATGCTTCTGGATCAGCTGGATCAAGGGATATGAATGTAACGGGTCTGTAGTTTATGATATATTCACATTCTATTAACAATGTGTGCAATACTTCTTTCTTTGGTTTTTGTTCATTAAGTATATTTTCAATTAACCTTGGACTAAACGTATTAATCTTTCCCAGCATCCTCCTTTGTGTGGTGTTGCTGGGGGTATAAACGTTCATTCTATATTTCTGTTTGTCATTTCCTACTACAAGTTTTTTTTTATACTGGGACTTTTCCATCCATACTAGGATCAATTGCCCAGTTTTTGCCAAAGTTTTGGCGTCGAAAAATAGCCTTTTAACATAACAACAAAACCATACGTTAAGGAGGACTCGCTAAACGCCGTGATCGAGGCAGGCTGCTCGAATATATGCTGCCTGCATTGCAGCGATATATCCGAAGCAGGACCACTACACAAGCGGACACGAACTCACACAACTTTTGAGTCGTTACTTATTTTTGATTTTCGTATTTCATTATTCCTCGAAAATTTGTTCCATTATCTAAAATATTTTTTGGATACCCTCTTCTTCCTATGAATCTTCTCATTGCCATGATTGCTGAGTCTGTCGTAAGGGATGAGGCTAGTTCTATGTTTAGGCAAGTAAATAAGACTCCCCATCTTTTCTCTGTTCTTTTTCCTATAGTTACATTTATTGGTCCGAAATAATCTAGTCCAGTGAAGGAAGAAAACTACTTTGATAAAGCTTTTTAGTCGAATTTCAGTACATAAGGGTTGTTGTTTTTCATTTGGTTCTCTATATCGCTGATTTTTCGGCGCCTTGTAAAAACTACCTTTACCACTAAGGACCACCTTTATTGGCCCCAAAACTTGGCCAATGAGTTGTATATTATAGAAAAGCTTTACTAAAGAAAATATGATAAATAAATGCTCAAGTTTTTAGGTGACTTTTTTATTCTCTTTTTTTATAAATCAAAATTAAAATCAAATGAACAATTATAAATAAATGGTGGCCAAACTTCATATGCCATCAAAGACAAATCAATGCTCTACAAGTTCATACTGCTCCGCAGTACCACACGAAACTGATATAAAAACGCATTGACTTTAAGACTAATACAGTTGTTTTAAGAGATATTTCGGGGTCCCGGTACTTACGGGATAATCTGTATATAATTTTGTAAAGCTAAACCTTTAAATAATTTTTGTTGTATTTACAGTCTTTTAAAATTTAGTGTTTGTTGTAAATCTATTTGTATATTAAATGATGACATGAAATTAAGAATTTTCTTGCTGGTTTAACTACAAAATTTTAATGAAAATTATTTATAAATAAATAAAGCAAAATCTTGGTAAGCTATGTATTATTTTCTACTGGGAGCATAGTATTATCCAAAAAGATCGTCTCTTCTCGAGTACTATTTTACTTATTTAGTCATAGAAGAAGTAACATAAAATGTCCCATATTTGGAAGAATAGGATACATATTGCTAAATCTATTCTTGGTCGTTGATTTTACTTATAATCACTGCAAAGGACTATTTTATTTCCGCTTTTTCCGTGCTCGACAAATCTTAAATTTTTCATCTTATTCCCATTGTTTTTCTAGGTCCTTCAATGTCAAACATATCCAAGCTAGAAAAGTCGACCAACTCGATACTTGACAACCTGCCATTCCAAGACACTCTCGAGTCGATCACAGCCAACTTTAGGAATCCAGAAGGCGTCGACGAGCACTCTGATAGTGACGAACAAGAAAACTTCGAAGACGAAGATTTTGGCGCGGAAGAAGAAGCAAATGGAAACGAAGAACTGTTGGGCGCCGAGGAACAAGAACCTGAAGAAGAGCTGTTGACAGGTGAGTTTTTACTTGTTACTTAAATAACATTATAGGTATATATTATAACAGCAAAGTTATTTTTATTATGAATTATTAGTTTTTCCTGTAATAGACAATAAGTTTGTCGGGAAATAAATTGAATTAAAATGTATTATAAAAAATATATTAGATTTAGTTTGCTAATACTCGCCAGATACTGATCATTACCATTTTTATAAAAGCTTTGTTCAGTTTTGTAAGTAAAAACTAACAAAACCTAAGGTATTTGTTTGGCCATTTGGCAGCTTGAATAATTGAAATTTCTTGATAGACTCCGAATTAATGGACCAGTCAAAAACAACCGAAGACGACGGCAATCAAAGTGACGAAGTCAGCTACGTCGGGGAACAACCGGGAGACGGTGGTAGCGAGCAGTACTCACAAGGCGCCGCGGACTCTAGTGGTCAAGGATACAACCAGAACCAGGGTTACTACGGATACCCGCCGTACCAAGGGGCACCGCATCCACAAGGGTAAGAGAAGGTTTATAAAGTAGTGATTAAAACTTTTTAAGTTCTTTTTTAAAACCAATCATCCGTATCACGTTGATTAAAGTATTGTTTAAAGTTTCAAGTGCACTTGGCTACCTGGATTTCTCCCTGTAGAGGATGGCATATTTTTGTAAGGGTTGCCGTAACCTTTATAAAACTTCACATTTTAGGGGAGAGGGATAAAATACTTAAATCTCAGATGCTCAGACGGGATGTTAATGATTTATTTATTTCGGTAGATACACTTACCCACCGCAGCAACCGGCCTACGACCCATACCAACAGCACCCTCCTCCATATAACTACGCCTACCAGGGTTACCCACCACAACCGCACTATCCACCACCGCCGCAAGGGAGTTATGACTATAGCAATCCTCCAACTGCACCAGCGCCAGCAGCGCCGGGTCAACCTCTGCCGTATCCAGGATATGGTTCCTATCCGCAACCTTATCCGCCCCCACCACAGGGTAAGTCACGCACCTTCCTACCTTAGACTAGAGGCCCGATGGATGTGTTTCCCCAGAGGTGTGTGAGACATATTGCTCTCTCTTTCTGACATAATCCAGTTTTACACGTAAAACCGATTTTAGGAGATATATGGACATACCTTTCTTTGTCTGTGTGGTTTTTTTGGACATTTTATTTACGTTTCTAATAGTTTAGATTAAAAAATACTTCAAATTTGGACAACGAAAACAAAACAGATCACTAACCACAGAAATAGGTAGGACGGCTCTTAAAATAATTTAGGACATTAAGGCAGCGCAGTCTATTGATTAGCTCGCGCGTTGAACTTTTTTTGGAGTTCTTCGCGTTGTATATTCCTATTCTTTTAGTTTCTTTTTAATGTTTGAATAGGCAGGTTAATTAGTAAACTTTTTCTTGTTTCCCTCGTGGAGCATTTTTTCAATTGATTTGGTGGGAGTTGTCCTTTACTCCACACTTAAAACCTTTAAATTTTGATCAATAAAAGATCTCTTCTTCAAGAAATTTGTTTATTCATTCAAAAATTTAAATTTAACCCGACTGGTTTCGAACCTGAGTTCATTCTCAAGGGTTTTTCATCTAAAAAAATACAAAGTGTAAAAATAACATAAAAATTAAGTCAATTGGATTTACGAACATCAAGTTTACACAAATAAAAAACAAAAACTTACCCACAAATTTTGCAGGTCCCATAAAACTAGATATTAAAAGTTTATACAGTGTGTCAATTTTAAAAGATGGAAAAAAACCAGATAAGAGCCGTGATAAAATATTTTTATATCAAAGGGTTATGGCCGACGGAAATAAAAGCTGAACTAGATGCCACACTAGAGGAATCTACTTCTTCTTATACCACAGTTAACACCTGGGTATCGGACTTTAAACGTGGTCGTACTAGCACTGATGATGCTCCGCGCAGGCCAAAAACGGCAACTTCTGAAGAAATGGTGCAAATCATTCGAAAACTATCGCATATTAAGACTGAAAGAGGTAGCTGAGGCTGTGGGCATATCAAAAGAGATAGTTCACCATATTTTATGTGAAGTTTTAGGTATGAGAAAGCTATCCGCCCGATGGGTGCCGCGTTTGCTCACGCCAGATCAAAAGCTCGCGCGTCTAACCATTTCAGAGAAGAATTTGGCAATGTGTAGACGTGGTCCAGGGGACTTTTTGTGTAGATTTATTACGGTTGATGAAATATGGGTTCATCATTATACCCCTGAAACTAAGCCACAGTCCAAACAATGGACGGCAAAGGACGAACCAGTTCCAAAGAAGGCAAAGGCAGTACCGTCTGCTGGAAAGGTCATGGCAACGGTCTTTTGGGACGCTAAAGGGATACTTCTCATAGATTATCTCTAATAAGGAAGAACAATAAATTCAGAGTACCACAGGGGCTGACTGGACCAGCTCAAGCAGAATATAAGCGAAAAACGCCCTGGTTTGGCAAAAAAGAAAATTTTGTTTCATCAGGATACTTATTCTTGAATTTTTCGGAGGAGAATGTGCGTAATCCGCACCGTAAAAAGGTGAATGCTCTATTCTCGAAAGAACGCTCCCGTGAATTCAAGTTCACCGGGAGAAAACGAGTTCCCGGAAAAGTTTCTAACCTCACTTTTTTGTTTTTCTTTATATTATCAGTGATTGGTTTTTTTGCCCAAAATAAAAATAGAGTTTTTAAGTAAAGCCCTATTAAGTTATATGTATATGCATTGAAACTAAATTGCTATACTGCGGTGCCTAATATAAATGAATACCTATACAACACATTATATTACTTCTGAGAAGTGGGAAAAGGCGCGTGTTTATTAATTTGACACTACAGAGAAACGTTTATCTGAGCCTAAAGACGGTTTAAAATAAATGATTCTAACCATTGTACTCACAAACAGCTTCAAGCGTTCAAGAATACAAAATTTTCATTCCCGGGAACGTTCCCGGGATCACTCCCTTCACAAACTTTAAAGAATACGGCTCCAGGAGAATGCACCTTGCCACAAGTCCGCTCTTGTAATGACTAAAATCCATCAGCTAGGCTTTGAACTATTAAACCATCCACCTTATTCGCTAGATTTAGCCCCTTCAGACTTTTCCAAACCTAAAAAAATTTGTTGCTGGAAAAACATTTTTCTCAGATTTAGAAGTCATTGCAGCTACAAAAGCCTATTTTGACGAGTTGGATAAATCAGACTTTAGTGATGGCATCAAATCAGTTGAACATCGTTGACTATGTAGAAAAATAAATTATTATTTAGTCACTATGGTGTTGCGTTCTATGTTAGACCGGAAACTTTTTATCCCATCCTCGTATGTTAGTCATCACTTATAGATAGATAGACCAGTGTACTATATCATATGCTTTCTTTTATAGGTGTTTACCCTACTCCACCGGCCCAAGGTCAAACGCCAGCGCCGCCTAGTGGTGGCTACGACTACCAGCAGTATCCCAACCAATCACAGGCCAATTCTGGAGGGTATTATCCGAATACCTAGGAGCGGGACGACAAATAAAATGGCGGTGAGTGATAATTTGTGGGTTCTTAAACGGTGTTAGATGTTGTCAAAGTGTTTTGTGTGGACAAAACGTGTGGTTATGTATGGTGATATCCATGACTGAGTCATGTCCGATTTATGTGATTACCGCTGCCGGTCGCAGTTCTTATGCAACTGTCAGTAGCGGAAAAAAGAGACTTTGGAAAAAAGTTCCTGTCTCCTTTTAAAGAAACAGAGGTGAACGAAGATGACAATTAAACTCCTGTTCATTGAAATATTAGATAATGATATTTCAAATTTAGTTCAAACTTGCTTGAGCTAAGACTTAAATGAACTGACAGTCAATTTAAATATCACTATCGAATATTCAGTAACCAATGAACACACAAAGTTATAAAATATTAAGAGCATATCTGACCTAAAAATTGCCAAAAAATCTAAAATTTAGAACAAAATAACTATTAAGGTTATTTTAAGTAGTGCAATGAACTCTTATTTAAACATTTTCTTTTTTATATAATGAGGTTTTGGTCGCTAAGAAACTCAACTGTTATATGATTGCCATCACTCTTTAAAAATTAAAGAGCAACATATAAATTTGATTTTTTTAGTCCCAAAGCTATTTATTAACTTGTATTATAGTTAGTTAGGGCTCATTTGGCATAATTGTTGGTTACTATAGATGCTAAAAATTGACCATTTCAAGTCACGCGAACAAATCATGTCAAATAAGTCAAGCTGTATCAAAGAGTGTATTGTTAAAGAAAACCTGTTGTAAATAATGCAAAAAAGCACTAAATTTTTGCAAAATACATACATTTATTTTACCACATCAAATCAACAGATATTTTAAAGAATGAATAGCTTGCAAAAAAATATTAAAAAAGCTGCTTGTTAGAAGTGACTTCCATCGAAACTTTATCTAGTGTTATTGATTGTATGTTTTTTTGGAACTATTTTGTTTACTTTTATAAGCATCATCTGTACTTGGAATGGTCAATTTATTCTAGATTTTTGAGATAATTTAGAGTGTGGCAATATTTCATAACCTAAGATTTGTATTGTTTTATGGTGGCTTAAAACTTAAGTGCTTGGAGTTTTTATTTGTTAATTTATGCAAGATATTGCTGCGAATTTGTGGAGAGACATTTGATTTTTTTTTAATTAGTGACCTTTATATGGGACGACAGTTGTTGCCTAATATTGAGATGCAAAAATTAAATTTAAATTTATTTTTCCCTTAAGCGTGCGGAAAATTACTTTTCTGCAATCATTTGCTTGCGGAAAGTTGTACTTTTCCGCGCACATGCCAAAATAAAGAAAACGGAGTGCGGAAAAGGTTTTTTTCTAGTTATCATCGCTGTTCATTGACGTTTTACTTAATTTTTTATTTAGCAAAATAGAAAAAAAATATTTTTTTAGAATAATAATAACTAACACATGTGTAAAGTAACTTTTCCTCCCTTGACGCTACGCGTCGTTCGGTAAAATGCTATCGCGTGCGGAAAAGTACCACTTGTCGCACTTGTTGGGCAAATAACTATTGCGGGAGAATTCAAACAAAAAACTAAGTTCAGTTCTCTCTCTATTTAACAAAATAAAAACAATTAAAATATGTCAGTGTTAACCAAAAAACATGTAGCATCTTTTAAAAGGGTATTGTTTGGTTTTATTCAACTGAATAACTACGCAGTCCGGTGAATTTACTGAAACCTACTCGAAGTCATACGAATCTATCTGAGACACAGAATTCTTTTGACTGAGTGGCGGAACAAAGATCGAAAGACAAAAGATCGAAATACAAAAGGTCGAAAAGACAAAAGATCGAAAACACAAAAGATCGAAAAACAAAAGATCGAAACTACAAAAGATCGAAAAAGAAAAGATCGAAAAACAAAAGATAGAAAATACAAAAGATCGAAAAACAAAAGATCGAAAGACAAAAGATCGAAAGTACAGAAGATCGAAAGTATAAAAGATCGAAAGACAAAAGATCAAAATAGCGCGTATCAAAAAAGCGCGTTTCAAAATATCGCTATTACATAGTTAAAAAAAAACTTTCCTGATTTAATTTCCGGGATCCTAGAAGGTGTGTAACTAAACCGAACCGAGCCGAACCGGTTCGACTATGGGGTCTCTTTCTAACATATTTTTTCAAAAAAAAAAACTTTCCTGACATGTTTCCCGGGATCCTACAGGGTATAAAACCGAACCGAACCAAACAAATTCGGTTCGGTTCGGTTCGGTTACACACCCTCTAGAATCCCGGAAAAGAAGTCAGGAAAGTTTTTTTTTTTTAAATATGATTGAAAAAGCCCTTTTATCGAACTATATGATGTGTGTTAAGTATGGCAAGCCATTGGTTTATTTAACGGTTAGGTAATTTTACCTTACCTGATCTTGCCTAAACTGTTTATGTCTGATATTTTGTTTTTCGATCTTCTGCCCTTCGATCTTTTGTCTTTCGATCTTTAGTACTTTCGATCTTTTGTATTTTCGAACTTTTGTTTTTCGATCTTTTGTATTTTCGATCTTTTGCCTTTTCGATCTTCTGTATTTTCGATCTTTTGTCTTTCGATCTTTTGTTTTTCGATCTTTTGTATTTTCGATCTTTTGCCTTTTCGATCTTTTCTTTTTCGTTCTTTTGTATTCGATCCTTTGTCTTTCGATCTTTGTTCCGTCACCCACTTTTGATTATAGTTTACACCAAATACCGTAGAGCCTAAATACAGGGCATGCCCATGCATTCTTACACGCGATGCCTGAGGCCAGGACCCCCTTTAATTCTTAATGTTACTTTTTCGTGTAGACAGGATTTCGGTTACTGCGCATGCTTCAGTTTTGATTCTTTTGGAACATACTCCGTGACGTCACTACATTATTTGACAATTGTCAAAAATTTAAGGTTACGTTTATTTTTTTTTCTAAAAACTAGTTGATCGCGTGAAAATTTATCAAAAATTGCGGAGTTTTTCTAAAATTAATTATGCAGAATTACTGTGGACACCATAAAGAGTGTTTATAGTGAGCATCTATAAACCACTCTTAACTTTATTAACAAAGCATAAAGAAAAATACAAGTACTTACCTATGGAATGACACTCCCTTACTTATCTCGGTTATTTTTCCACAAACCGTGCATGTTTTACGTGAATTATTTCCCATTTTTCACAGAAAAAAAACATAATTTTACACGACAAACGCAAAACACCGCAAAATATACATAAGCAACAAATATGGCTTCCATCAACGCAGCAGCTGTGTGTATAGGTGCCCAAAGACATGCATGCCCATTTGAAATTTTGCGTCTGCCAATTTAATTTGCCATTGTTTACAAATCAAGCTGATTGCTTCACTTTTCGATTTTTAAAACCAGTATTCATGCTTTAACATATTTGGTTTACATCAATATAAAACATAGCGTTAATTTACACATTTCTACTTTAAAACGAGGCGCACCCTAAACTCCACGTTTCAAATTAAAATTTGTTAAAATTTTTGTCTGCACTGCTCTTGCAAAATAAATGTCAAAGTCACATAAACTAATAACGATTCCAGTATCATCAAAATTGATATTTTAATGGTTATTTTTTCTAAAAATATTTAATGATTATTTTCTATTTTTTTATTGATTGATTGGTTCTTAGTACAGAAGTGATTATAAGGACTGCTGCTTGGTTTGGTTTTTCAAAATTTTATCTCATAGTAGGGTTGCTAATTTTAATAAATTTTGAATAATTATGGGTACTCTATGAGTAACTGAATAATATTTTGTAACTATTAACATTTATAGGATATTTTTAAGTAGTTGCCTACTTTTTAAATGCTTTATATAATTTTGACCCTTGTAAATTGTGTATCCTTAAGTTGACTGACTTATTTATATTAAATATTTTCTAGATTCATAGGTTTTATTAAGCAGGCATTTATATATGAATAATATAAACCGGTGATTTGTTTTGTATTTTTTGCTATTCTTGTTCTGTTGAAAATGATAATTTTTTTTAAGGATATTTAATTTAAAATATTAATATGCTGAATAAATATGTTAATTTTGTGGAAAATTGACATTAAAAAGTACAAAACAAATCATAAATGTGGCCAATTTTTTGGCTCTTTCAGTTGTATCATTTACATTACTTTATATCATAGATATATCGTCGGTGACATAACTCAGAAGCTAATGAATTGGACTACAGATATATGTAGTTTGGCAAAGTTAACCTAGATTAAAATGTATAGACTAAATATTTTAGGCTGACAAACAAAAACACATAATGGATATAAATAGGCGATTCAAAATAGCGTTTTCTAATATTCTCTTTCGGAAACTTTTTTGCAATATTTTTTCATAAAAAAACTTTTTTAATACAATTTTATGAGTTTTACCTGAAACAGGGTTTTTATTTTTATTGTTTACATTTTCTTTTTCTTTTGTTAGTTAAGAGGCGTATAATATCCCGTGAGATAGCTGTGAAAGATTTTTTTTAATTACGCTATATCGATTGTAATAGATCACACAATTTTAAGTCACCGGGTGTTTGCCTCCAATTTGAGTGGGCGGGCCGGTGTTTTCTCAAACTTTGGTTTATAACTTTTGCAAAATTAGTTTTACAAAAAACTGTTAATATGTTTTTTTATTTGCAGTAGAACAGCAATTAAGATAATGAATTTGTGTTCTCTTGCAAACTAAAAACGTATTGATAGTTTTTCTCTAAAAAGTTAGGATTTATGACGTCACACAGGCCCTCCTACTCAAATTTTAGGCAAACACCCGGTGACTTAAAATTGTGTGGTCTATTACCAATTGATCTAGGCTAGTTTAAAAAATCTTCCACAACTATCCCACGGGACACGATTTTTGACTCTAAGCCAACTATGATGGTCAGCTAAGGTTTGTCAAACTATACATAAGTTTTTAGTTATTAAGTGAATGTGTATAAATAGTGATAAAATAGGTACATTTGACTATGTATTGTAGTCAATATATCAACTAAAATAGAAACAATTTACAGAACCTTTTTTTTTTAAACAACCAAATAATATTAAAATTGATTTAAAATATGTTTGTGGCGGCAGAAATCATGATTATGTCAATAGTTGACAAATCGTATAGGTTTTTTAGAGTGACAGACCGCACTCTGCGCTGTATTACTACGTATCTCAAAAACTAAATGTTCTGACAAAATATCGATATTAAGAAAAGATTCAGAAAGCGAAGATAAAAATAAATTTGAAAATTTAGAATATCTCGCATAGTACACAAGATATAAATGTCTCCATCGCTTTAAAAAAATCCCCACTTTTCCGACATGCGAATTAAAGGAACCGAATGTCGGAGGCTGTGTATGCCAACGCAACTGTGGCGATCTCGTAGACACTACCGTAACTGATGTTCAGTTCCTCAACAATTTCCATGATATTTCGCACTGCTTCAATGTTGGCTTCGGTCACACTTGCCTTTGGGCGGCGAGCATGGCTTTCATTCTCGACCTTTTTACGGCCTTTGTGTCATGCAAACACGCGTGTTCTTGACAGGGTTTTGTCTCTGAACTGTAACTGTAATCGCCGCAAAATTTCAGTTGGATTGGCCCCCTCGGTCAAACACTTTATAATAATATGTTGCTCCACGGACACATGCACTCTTTCTCGCTCATGGATGCGTTTCATACTAAAAGTGTTTAAGCGACTCGCAGCCGGTACCCTCAGTTCATCAGCGCGTTAGAACGTTCAAGGTTAGGGTCCACACACAAATGTAAAAATAAATCAGTCCCGTTTATATTTGATACACCCTCGTATTTAATTCCGTGTCTCCCACTAAAGTTTATGGCTTCCCCAGCGAAACCAATAAGAGAGGGGTCTGTCTTAAAAGCAAACTCTTTCAGATTGATTTAAGAACTACCTAACGAATTAAATTCTCAAAAATACCACCATTTTGTGCTAAACAGTCTCCAAGCCTGTTATAAAATTCAGTTCGGACATTACTTAGCATTTCAGGTGTCAATGATTGTAGGTTGGCTCATAATTGACCATGCGAATAAATTTGCCTTTTTGCATAGGTCCATAAAAAAACATCATTGGGTGCCAAATCTGGTGATCTCGGAGGCCAGCCAGTACCTTGCCCGCTTGTAATTAGCCGTCTTGGAAATGTTTCCTTTAAAAACACTCTCTGCAGTATGCAAATGTTTTGTGACGGCCATGAATTAAAAACAAACTTTCGTCTCTAAAAACAAATATTTTTAATAGAATTTTCATCTTGATTCGCTTTTTCAATCATGGTTTCACAAAACTCCGTTTTTCGAGACTGATCATCTGGAAAAATTTCTTGCGATTTCCTTACTTTAAAACTCCGGTACATGTCATTTAAAAATTTTTTGGACGGTTAAGGGTGAAATATCTTCGCCCACATCATTGGCAATTGCCTTACTGAAACAGGGTGGCAAAGCTTCTGCTGGGGCACAAATCATAGTTTCGCGCCGTTCCCTTTCCTCTCCCATTTCACGAACAGAAGATCCCTCTCCACCACTGCATTTGTGGCAAAAATTGACACATCCTGTTGGAAATGAGTCACTATTTTTGGTTACCGTGCTACGGCTTGGAATATCCCTTCCCTTTAACGCGACAACAATAAATTTGCTACATCTTGACAGCTATTTCCCCCGAAATACCATTGAATCATTTGTACTTTTTCCTGAACGCTAAATGTAATACGCTTGAGCTAGAATTTACGTGAAAAACAAATATCCACTTCTCACCTGTTTCTCTGCATACGACGGAATGACGAAAAACTTCGTAAAGACAAGAGGTTATGATGTGTTCTCCTACTTTATCACTACGAGCCCGAATACGGGTCTAAAACAGCGAAAAGCATTTCAAGACCCCCAAAATATATTTTTCTCTCTTACATACGTTAAGCACAGTAAGCAGTCTATGAATCCTATAGCTTTTAGCCATGCTGTATGCATACTTTTAAAAAAAACTAGTGTTAGCATGATAAAAATCTTCATGCGCCATTTTTACAGGCTCTTAAAAAAGATCACTATGGGTCACTGTGAAAATTAATTATTTTAAAATACGTTTGTAATTGTACTAATTTTGACTGGCAGAGGCCGATACACTTCACGAAATATCGACCAAAGAAATATGTTTTAGCCATAGCAACCATTTTGTATTGGCACAAGGACATATTCTTTTATCTTTTGCCAAGTTCTAGTTCTAATATACTTCACCTACAAATAATGACCCAGTTTTGCAGACAGTAAGAAATAGATTTTCTTTGGGTCAAGTTGTCGAAGACTTGACTTTGACGACTGTTTACTGAGTTTTATGGTGTTTTTACTCATACTCGTTATTTTCGGTCCGTGGTAATATTTAACGTGTCTACTAAAAGTATTTTTAAGGTTAGGAGCTTTTTCTAATGCTTAAAATTAGTTTTAAAAAATAAAAAAAAACTTATTCTTCTTTGGAGTATTAGAGCAGTTCATAAACTACAATATTAAACCGAAGGGAATTCTCAACACATATTTTTTTTGTTGTTATTGTTATCTAGTTTCAGGTTTTACTTGTTTGCCACGTGTCAATTACAGCATATACCTTGAAGTGAAGGGGGGGGGGGGCAAAAGGAGTCAAACTAAAAACATTTATAAAAATCGGTTGTTTAGCAACCAGGATATAAGCGTTTCCTTTTTGAAAAAAAAAACGCTTTCGGCAGCTAATGAACCGTTTTTTATGAAAGTGATATTTTTTTAAAAGAAAATGTAACCTTCTATAAGATTACCTAATAAGTTTTTTTACTGTGACTACTGTTGCCTGTGTGGCCTCCTTACAAGTGACAAACAAGTAACATCAAACAAGGTCGGTCATTCTCCACTATTTTATTATCTACAACGAATTGTTTCGAAAGCATAAGTTTTCATCTTCAGGTTGTACACTTGTTGCAGTTATACCATCACAGTCGCCTTACTTGTAGGCTCAAATTTCAAAATTATATTACAGCAGCATTTTTGCCGTGTGGTAAGAAGATATGTGGAAAATATGAAAAATGATAAATCACATTCACTCAATATGGAGTATTTCTTTAATTTACAAACAAGTAAAACCTTAAACTAGATTCCAATAGCCACAAAAAATATGTGTCGAAAATTCCCACGTGAAAGGGGGGAGGTTCGGAGTAATACCCTATGCTGGCCTTCGGTTTGTATGTGTTAAAAAATTTAAATTAAAATTTAATGAAATATTAATTAACACAGTTAAAAATCTAAAAAACACAATGATTTCAGTGGACATTAAAAAATGTAAAAAAATTAGAGTAAATTCACTATTAGCAAAAGGCTTGAGCGTAAAAAACTAAAATATATTTACTTTAGCTTAATTTTACTGACATTTTTTAAGCAGTCTTTTAGCGAGCGATGTTTTAATTAAAATTATCTCTAAGTGTCTAAAATATGTCTAGTAATATTCAGACATTGACAAAATGGATGCCGTTGAAAATAGTGGAGTATGACAATGTGTTCCAAGACTGCAAAAGTTTACAAAAAGATAGTTTGGTATTGGTCACAAAAATGTCGGAAAATTTGACTGGTTTAAAGGATTTTCATAGGGCGCAGTTGAATCATACTCTTTGTAAAGATGAACAGCTAGACATAAAGGTATGTACATACCATATAGGAAAAAGCTATACTGGCCATGGGGAAGCCTGCTGAGGAAGAAAAAAACTAATTTAGCAGCTGTTTAAAAATAGATAGAAGTAAATTATTTTCTTTATTTCCTCCCGATTCTTGCCTCACCTGCCATGCCATTGTCTAATACGCAGATTAAAAAGAAAAATTTCTTCTCCGGTGTTCCCTCTTTTAACTTTTAGTTCACAAGCTGTTGGAATTTGCTGAGATTGGGTAAACCCTTATCAAGCAGGTTTCCTTATGGCCAGTATAGCTTTTCCCATATGGTATATGTATTGTATTGGCATATATTTGGGAGTGGTCTATTATTTACAATTAATGGCTTTTTGCAAGTTCTTAAAGACTTCTTAGTTTCTATCGTAGTCTTTAAACTTTTTGTTCTTGAAACAAACGTTATATACCGAGTGGCCCAAAAAATTTTGCCCCGAATCTATTTGTTTTTAGGTGAACACCTTCAAATAAAAGGTTAAATATATCCCGCCCTATTGTTTTTCGAAGTAGTAAAGGATTTTAAAGTCACAGGTTTATTTACCCTCGCTTCTTTTTATGTTATCGAGAAACATTTTAATTTTAACAGGTCTTTTGCCCAACTCAAAAAGGGTTTAACTAATTTTTTTGCCTAAATTTAAAAATAGGCATTTGATTTGGTTATAAATTTTTTAATTCTTAAACGGATTTTTATTACTTAAAAACACATCTTGGTCTAACAAACTGCGCTTTATAGAATTAGGGAAAAAAATCCGTCATTTTAAAATTCAAGATGGCTACCACGATAAAAAAAAAAGTTTAATACCAAAAACAGTAAATCTTTGCACTTTTTGGGGCATACCAGTTTAACCAGAAATCCACTTTCAATATAAATTTAACCATTTATTAAATTAAAAAATGTTAACGTAACCATAACTTTTTAAATTTTTAATCGAAAGTAAAATTTGCAACGTAGTAGTGTACTGGATATTTATTTATTTATTTATTATTTATATTTTAGAAATTTGAAGAAGTAGCCAAGACAATGGACAATATAACTTTAAAATTTACAACTTCATTTAAAGCCCTTAAGACAGATAAACTTCACATCTCAGTCACAAGAAAAATTAGAATTTTTAAAAATCTACTTTGGAAAACCAAATTGCAACTTTGTTATATTTTGCAGGAGTTCATAAACAGTATAGCTTGTTTTTTTGTATGTTATGGAGATGCTTGGTTAGTGCTTACTTTAAAGTAAGTAAAAATAGTTAAAGACCTAACAAGTAGGAAAAGTGATGCTTTATCGCACGTAACTGTAATTTTACCACATACGTTATAAATATATATCTGTACTGCTAAAACGTATAAAAACCATTAATGGAAAATGACTGCTACAAGCGTTCCGCCATATTAGATTCAATTGAGCCCAAACGTATGGCTTGGATTAAAAAAGCAAACGCTTTTAATAAAATTTGCAAGGGACTGCTTTTAAATGACGTTGACAGTTTATGCGGTGATTTGACGTTGTTAAAATTAGGGTTAATTTTTATTTTTTACTTGGCTTGTTTTTAAACAAATTAAAACTTAAATGTTTATTACAGGGAAACAATTTACCGCAAAAAAAGATAATAAAAAGAAGTAGGAATTTATAAATACATAAAACAGTTAAAAATATCATATAGTGTAAATAAATATTAATGCCAATGTTATTATTTCTTTTTTATTATTCTTCCAAAAAAATGTGGCTTTATATTTGTTATAAATCTTTGGATTGTTGGTATATAAATGCCCTTTCCCAGTACAGATTTATTCAAGACGTACGTGAATTTTACACATTAATATTTAATTATTCTTCACACAAAAGCACGCATTTACCTTATAGGATCCAAAAGAAAAAAAGTAATATATGGGCGGAGAGGATTAACTCTGGAGAACCCTCGTACTTTATGAACATTTTAATCTCTTATTATTATTACATCAACAAATTATTATACAAAGTAACTAAAGGGGTACTATACGTCAATGCATAATGCAGACTAACTGAGGCAAAAATGAGGAGGAGGATTTTCTTTAAAGTGAGAACTCGCAAAAACTATAGAAAATTTAAATATTTTTTTAGTTCTAGATAATGTTCTGCATATTTAATATTTTAATGACGTTGTAAAATACATTTTATATGCTTGGAAAGTTGTCCTTTTTTAAAGTTGATTATTTAACAATCTTTGTAAGTACCTGATTGTCGAAAAGTCAAAAGTTCGCGAACTGTCAACTCCACAAAACTTGCAATTTTTGTTTCGCTTTGCATTTTGTTAGAATCCTAACAAGCAAGCGCGGATCTGGGTCAAAATCTAGGGGGGGCTAATAGTCGACGATTTTTTTTTTTGCATTATAATTTTTTTTCTTCTAGGGGGGGGGTAATTTTACTCTTTTCCATTATTTTATTAGGAAAAAGTGCTTATTTTTTTCTAGGGGGGTAATTACCCCGTTACCCCCCTCAAATCCGCGCTTGCTAACAAGTTGAGTATAAAGTGTGTCCCCGGATGGAGTTGACAAGAGGAAAAAATCCTTTATTATTGATTTTACGAAAAAGACTCCCTCTATATAAAAAATTCTGCATGTTGAAAAATTAAGATTACAATAATAAAATCTTTGATTAGATGTACAGGGTGTTATCGAATTAAGAAACATGTAATTAGTAAGAGGGAAAAATCTTTTTAATTTCACAAAAAACACCACACTTTATAAAAAATTCTGTTTGTCAAAAAACTGAGATAACGATATTAATATCTTTGATTAGAAGTACAGGGTGTTATCGAATTAAGAAACATAAAATAATCCAAGAGGAAGAGGACCGTATTTATTTAGTAAACAAAATTGTGTGTATCACAACATAAAATGAAAGTACGAAATCTAGGAAAACAAAATCTATCCAGGTTTTAATTTTAAAAAGTTAAACATTTGATGAAGAAACAAGATAACATAATATGGAACAAAATGTAAAACAGCTATTAATTTTTTTAAATGTAAAACCTATTACTTGAAAATCAATATAGCAATCAACAAAATAAATCTATCAATGTCACATTATAAAGAGTAATGTTTTTCGTGAAACTAAAAATAAAGATTTTTCTCTTAATAATTACATGTTTCTTAATTTGATGATACCCTGTACATCTAATCAGATATTTTATTTTAGTAATCTTAATTTTTCAACAAGCAGAATTTTTTATAAAAAGAGAGTTCTTTTTGTAAAATCAAAAATATAGGATTTTTTCCTCTTGTCAACTCCATACGGGGACACACTGTATAAAGATCACTATTTTCTAAAAGGTAAATAAAAAAATATTTAAATGTTTTTTAGGCTGTCAACTTCTTATAACAATTTACTTGCAATGGACTCGAAATTTCACCTCTCAAAAAGCTCAAACATCGTATGCAGAAATACGTGTCCTTATATAATGTTTCCCTTAAAAAAATTCTCTGTCACAAGACTCTTACAGGCTTTGGCCAAAGATAGAGCAGAAATGTGTTCCCATAAACTGATTGATTGCCTTTTGGATACTTACAAGATGTATGAAACTACGGATGAGGATTCTTCTGAAACTTCAAGTATGGAAATCTACCTGTAGGTTTATTTATTTTTAACTAGCCTTAAAACAATCAGTTTGGTTTAAGAAGTGCAATAGTGTGCTAAATTTAAAAGTAGAATTAAATTCAATATTTTAGAGCTCTGACGAAGCACATGTCACCTCCCCTGGACCTTGAAGCTTACAAGCAAAAGCACAAAGAAAAAAATGAAAACGAAAATGACAGTTTGAATAGTTTTACGAATCTTGAAGAACTTATAGCTTATGAAGAAACCAACGTAATAACTTTGCTAAACGTAACTATGCAAATTTCCCCTAATATGTTGGGCAGTGATGGGGTTAAAAAATCAAAAATTTCAGGTAAGACCTTATATACTGACTCTATAAAAAAGACCGTCCTTTATCTTCCGCTGCTAAAGGTTTTGCTGCCAAACTTGCTCCTAAATATTACGTTCCTTCCAGCGTTATTAAAGTAGTATCCCCAGTTGTTTATGATCTTAAAAATTCTAAAGGCAAAATTACAAACATATACACATAAAATGTTCCGGTACCAAAATTTACAGGGTGTTTTTGATAAAAAAAGTTTATATAAGATAGTCAACATTCATCTGTTTTTAAGATATAGCATTTTTAAAGTTAGAAGTGGAGGGAAAAAGGAGTTTTACAAAAAAGAAAATCTGTTATCTAAATAAAGCTAATTGGGATCCAATAAAATTAGAAGTTACAGGCTGTCAAAATCACCTCCAAAAATTTACAAAAATATTAATTTAAAAAAATATATAATTTTTGCCTATTTATTGTTTTTAAAAATATGAATGATATTTTATCATTATGTTTTCCTAGAGACTTGTTTTTATTAACAACAAATATTAGGAAAAACATTGCGTTTAATATGGGTTTCTCAAGTTTATACCAAAAAAAAAAAATTGTTTTTCCTAAAAAAATTGACCACATATTTTTTTAAAAAATTATTTATATTTCACATTATTGTTCTTGTTCTAATACACCACTTTATCAAATTTCATATTTTTACTGCGCTTGTTAAAAAAGTTATTATCAAAAAATTTCCCACTTTGATGCTCTGTATCTCGACAAAGAAAGAGTTTTGACCCATAAAACCCTTTTTATCAGGAATGACCTCCTGTATCCCGTCTTGGCCTATGCCCCTAAGTTATGGGACACTCTGGATATGACAGGGGTTACTACTTGTTAGGTCCTCTATAACCGTTCGGTAATCAGTAGTAAGCTATTGTTTAATTGTCAATTTGGTGACAGCCCGGTTTTAATTAATATTGTGTTTATCTAAGGCGGAAATGTTTCACCCAATCTAATAGTCATCGGATACTTTCGAGAGATCTTGTGTTAATACAATTGGTTTGGTAGGGATTTTACCTGAAATAAATTTTGGCAGGAGAATCAAGAATTAAAGGAAAAGCACGCGAAAAAGTCCTCGAATACTATGAACAAGTTTTATGGGCAGAGGTGGGCAACTATCTGGAACACGTCATTCTGTGGTGGGCTTCCAGTCCGCTGAGTGCCCGCCCTCCTCATTCCAGTCAGCATCTGCGGGAGTGGATCAACCAATTTGTTCCTACAGGTATTTTTAATGGGTTCATACATTAATTTCTATTATAAAACAGACAGGGATAGTGGCATTATAAGATAACAGAAAAATTTTACCTCAGCCTGGATTTGAACCATCCATCTTGCTAGGCTGACGCTCTAACACCTGAGCTACCGAGGTCCTGGTTAAAATCTGCCTATTCGGAAACCGTTCCACTCTCTCCGTTGTATAATTTATACCTTAGAACAAAAAAAGCTAAAGCTAATGTTACCCATGTGTCAATAAATATTTAGCACGATTTCAGGGCTGTATAAGCTATTGGAAAAGAGAGTAGTACTTATATCAATTCAAAGACCCAAGCGGCCTTCGAATGAAACAGGCTTCTTATAGCATTACCACATTGACCCTGCAATTCCGTTTAATTATTTATTATTATGTACTTATTATTTTAGCCGAGATTCCTCCCATCATAGCTTCAGCTCTGATAAGCTTAGCGGATGCTCTGGGTGTTCACGTGACCTCTACCTTATGGGACAGTTGCTTTCGACAAGCGTTAGTGTCTTCCAAAAATCATTGCAATTCTGAGACTGGTGCGTAGATACATACATCAATTTGGTAGCCCTCATCTTTAATTAAATAATCAAAGTGGAAAGCTCTCTGAGGGAGATAGATCAAACCCAAGGTCTTTATACTTTTACACAGGTTGCCTACAGAATGCGACCATTCATGCGAACTTAACTGGACGACTGTAGCTGTGTCATCGGGTTTCCATAAAACAAATGGTTTAAGGCAACCCGGTGACGTAGATTTTTTAATATGATTACAGTTGGCCAGTCAGGTTCAATGCCCTTTCAAATTCTGTTCATATATATATGAACCTGTGTAGAAGTATAAAGACCTTGAACCAAACCATGGTTAGATTGTGTTACTTTTAAACGTTAATGGCAACACCGGTCTATGTCCGTCTCTTTTTATCTTATTTAATTTTCAATATATCCTGCTTTTTTAGGTCAGCTTTTTTGCAACGTATTACAAGAACTAGTCCAACTTTGTAATTTGTGCGAAGTGACTCCGGATTGGATCATCGGTGCACCTTTAGATGAGTTACCTTTGGTCGAGCAGATTCCCGTATTACATCGACTTGGTAAATATGATATCCTGAGATGCACCGTAAGCAAAGCTCTGTTTCTGACATATTGTTAAAAATATGTCATACATACAAGGTCTATAGGGCTGCTATGCTTTCCTCAATCGACGTAAAGAGTTTACCTCCAAGTTTTAAGGTTTGGGAGCAAAAAGTAATCACACGGGTCTGGAGAGTATGAAGCATGAGGCAGTACTTCGTAGCCCACTTCAATCAATTTAGCAGTGATCATTTAAGATGGACGGCCTTGAGCTTGTTGTTAAATAGCAAACGCGGGGGGCAGACAGTTTTCTCATATTCAAATGTTTATGCACCATATTTTTCCCACGCTCTATTGAGAAGCTACATCGATATTTTTCTTTTTCATGTAAAAACAACATGAAGTGATACAGTGTTGTCAAATGGCCTCAAGGCTCATTAAATATCATACCACCCGTACAGTTCATATAGGTAAACCGCGCCATGCGCCACCTATATCCCTCTCCTAACTGTATGCCTGGAACCCAATCATGTAAATTTTCATCTTCGAACAATGTTCAAGTTAGCACTGCAGGAGTTCAATCCCTTGATCGCAGCCTGACTGCCATCGCGGGATCAAAGCGTACAGCAAATATCTTCGCCTGGAAGATAGTGTATTACTCAGGGAGCTTATTGGACTCCGCAAGTTCTAGCTCTGTGGACAACACTCCGGATCCTACACCTTTATCGTCTTGGAAATACATGGCTTCCACTCTGACTGAATCTGCTGATGTAGCATCCTTAAGGGGTGTTTATTTTTTTCAGATCACAGTGTCCACACAGCTCGACTTTGGGCTCTAAACGAATGCAAAAAAATGGCTCACCATTGGAACGTGCAAGGTTTTTTCCACATAACGCACATTGACATTGTGAATTGTCTTTCGCAACTAAATATTTTAAAATTAAACGATCATACTGTAGAAATCGAAAAGGGAAATTTGGCTGTACATGTGGAAGTTTGCAGTTTGATGAGAGCTAAGTTGGTCTCTGAGGTTAAGGTCAATATTGAAAAATTAAAGGTTAGTAAGTAAGAAATGTTTTTACATTGAGTAATACAACAAACGCCCTTTTAGACAAAGCATCATGTGCTGGAGCACTGTTTTGGGAGTATTGGTGGCTAGTCAAAACTTATGAATCAATGAATAAACATTTTTAGGATACACCAAAAGAATGCATAGACTCTTTGGCATCTGTTTGCAAAACAATTAATTTGGCCAACTTGCACATGATCTTCCCGCCGAAACAATTCTGGAAAACGCACGGCACTGAACTGCCAGAAGTTCAGTGTGGATATGTCGAAAAATACTTAGGTAAATATCTTGGAAACCGACATTAGGGATGATTAACTTATTAAAAAATCAATTACCAATATCCTTTATTAAAAGCGTATTTTTACTACATCCCGTATAACAAGCGTATTTTTAGGTCAAATTTTAACACCTGTCCTAAAAGCTACCTCAGACCACGTGATTTGCAATATGATCTTAACCTTACTGTGCGAATCCTGGCTGGACCATATTTATATGAACAAAATAAAATTTTCTCAGTTCGGCGCATGTCAACTGCTGACAGATTTTGCCTTTGTGTCGATTTGGATCCAAGATTGCGGGATTATTAAAGAACCGATGAAGAAAAAATTGCTCAAGAATGAAGTTCTGAGGAGGTGCGAGGGTGTAGGAAAGTTGTTGTTAAGAAGCCCTGGAGAGAGGCTGAAAATGGTTGAGAAAAGTTACAGGAGAAAATCAAGTAAGTTATAAACGACCAAATTAGCTTCAAAGTGATAATATAAAAGCAACTACATGGGAATTTCGGAAACGGTAAGAGATTAAACTAAAAATTGTGTTTTTTGAAAAACTGAAATATCGCCGCCATCTTGCAAGCAAATTTAATGAAATTTGGTAGTTTTGTATAAGCAACTACGGCCAATTGAATGACGTTAACAATTTCCAATATGGCGGTCATAAGAAATAACAAAGTTGGCTATGGTTTCAAAAAAACTAGAAGGCCTAGAAAAAAATTGTTAACGTCATTCGATTGGCCGTAGTTGCTTGTACAAAACTGCCAAATTTCATTAAATTTGTATGCAAGATGACGGCGATATTTCAATTTTTCAAAAAACACAATTTTTAGTTTTTGCTCGATATTTTAGTAACCACTGTAGATATCTTTAATATTGATACAGCACCTGATTGGGATTAGAATTGCGCAACTTTTTTCTTAAACAAACTCTTATCTCTTACCGTTTCCGAAATCCCCATGTAGTTGCTTTTAACTGGGACACCCTACGGTGTTCCTTAATCCCATGGACAAACGAGAAGGGGTGATTCTGTAAAGCTGGGTTTATACAGAAACATAGCATGACATAACACATAGCATGACATAACATTACAGAAGGAAAATGGGTGTTTATACAAAGAATATAACATGACATAAAATAAAAGCTTGGTCCAATCACAGTTTGACTTTTGTGTATGGGATTTTGAAACTTTCAGCTGAAATGATAGAACATGTGCAGGGCTTTCCTCCTCTGTACAAAAAAAAGACAAGGATTCTTCATCCATCTAAAAGAAATAAATAACACCACCTATAAAAGTAACCAAAGGGCCATCACCCCATGTCTTAGGGCTGCTATATGTAATACTCGACGTTTTGCTTACCTTTTTGCCTAAATACCCTTTTTTAAACAAAAAAAAAAATATCAAAACCATCCAAACACAATAAAAAAGTAGGGCTATGGTGAAAATTTGTAAATAATGACATCGCGGTCATTCGCGTAATGTTATTTCACAGAAGACATGACATAAAAGATAAAACTTGGGCATCTTTTTATGTCTCATGTTATGTTATGCCATGGTATTTTTCTGTATAAACACCAACAGGGTTTGTTATAAGCTCAACTACTCTGTTATGTTATGTCATGCTATGTCTTATGTCATGCTATGTTTCTATATAAACCCTGCTTCACGTATTTTATATGTAAAAGTTCATCCAAGGCTTCGTTACCGATCTACAGATGGTTGAAATTTTTAGAATATTTTAACTTTCCCTCGGTTTTTCATTATTCATTATCAGTGAAATACGGTCTAGCAGTAATAATTTTAGCAGTATTTGGATCTTGCGCAGTCGCGCCGTAGAATAAGGAAACTTTAACAGGGATAGTGTTAGACCTATAACATGAAAAAAGTTTTATGTTGACGGTTTCTTTTTAAATTGTCACTTTTTTACTAACCATTTTGCATTCTTTGTTTTCTTTTGGTGATATGTTTTATTACAGATTTTTTATCTTTTGCATCGTTTTTTTGTAACTGTTTTATATACAAAAGATAAATAATAAAAAAGCTTTTCCGGGAGTTTATAAATAGTATAGAAGGAATAACTTACTTGCACCCCATTGTCACCATTTTGGTACTACACACAGAATTGCCAAATTTCAACAAAACAGACTAAACAAGTATTAAACATATACGTAATATTCCCATACTCCCTGTTACCCATATACAAAATGATTGGCGTTTGATGCAAACATTTAGAAATAAAGATTTGAAAAATGCATAGACACCAAAGATTCCATAGATAGATTTTTTGATTTGACGTGACGAATACACGAATAAAATAATATGCATGTGTAAAAGTAAAACTAATTAGGAAATTTTATCTTAAGTACCACAAATAGGATAGACTTATGCCGATTGATATTGCTATTTCAAATATGTTTTCATTATGCATCGTAGGGTACCGTGGGTATTGGAATAATACGTACTATATGGAAATAATATGCATATGTGTTCAAAAGCAACCAATCAGGTAATTTTTTTCTTAAGGACCGCGAGGACTTATGTTTGCAAGATGCATTGGCAATTACCCTGAGTATTGGAATATTATTGTTAATTTTATTAAGGTCTTTTTAATTTAACTTTGGAGCTTAGGTTAAGCTATAAAGCTTAGGTTATTATTCATGCCAAAATAACTTTTTTTAAATATTTTGCGTAAAAGCGGGCCGTATGCTGTAATAATCGCAAGATCTATCGAGGCAATGCAAAACTTTTGCTGATTTTTTTTAGTAAACGAAACTTCATCTGGTGAAGAAGACTCAAGTAAGGAACATATGCCGGCAGAAATGTATGTTCCAAACCAGGAACAGTGGCTAGAACTACGTTCTTTAAGAAAAAAATTTGTTTTTAAACCTTTGTGCTGTTAAAAACGTAAATTATACTACTAGCTTTAAACCATTTTAACAATTACACATTTTTGTAAAATAAGACCAATTGTTAATTTGTGCCCCATTTATTTAAAATCGTATAGCTTATGTACAAATCACTGGTTATAGCATTAAAAGAAAAATCATAAATAGTAGTAGGAACGATTTCTCACATGAGGGTTGTATAATAATTAAAAAATTTTGATTGATAGCTACATAGCTTTATGCTATCACCAAAAATTCACATTTTTGAACAAGACTTAAATTTCCATTAGTGCTATATGTAACGGAACAAAATCTTGATCAATATCATATTGCTTATGAAAAATTAAGAAAAAATATACAGTGACGGCCAAAAGTAGATCAGCTCTCTAAAATTGTTTATAAATCTGATCCTGTACCAACTATTAAAGGACAAGTAGTGCATTTAAAAACTTCAATCCAGTTTTCAGTTGACTTATTTTATCCACAAAATCATGTACTGCCTTATTGTCATATTTAAAAATCAGCTTAAAAAATGATCTTGTTATTTTGTGCAAAAACGGCAAGTACCATTCAAAAGACATGTCAACCGCACCGAACCAATATTATTCATATTAAAAATGTATATCTAGACTATTGTTCCACCATCACGGGGTTTATCAGGCGCACACTCGAAAATCGAGTAATTGAAACCACTTTTAACGATGAAATTGGTAAGTTCCAGAGCTGCTAGAGGTATTCTACAAGACGAAGTTCTGTCTCCCCTCCTGTGGCCTCTACTGGTCGATAATCGTCTTTCCATCTTGGAATCGCTGGATGTAGAGGTATTGGGATATGCGGATGACGTGCTCATTAGAGACATTCCAGAGAACGAATTCTCTAGAAAGATACAAGAAGTAATAAACACGGTAAAAGACTGGTGTGACATGGCAGAGATGTCTGTGCAAAAGAATTTGCGGAAAAACCTGGGCACTAAAACAAATGAATTTGCTGTATATAACAGTCATCAGACCAATGTACGTACGGCGCAATAGTCTGGTTCGAGAAGGGACATCAAAGAACCTCAAGGGCCAAACTAACCAGCTTATGACAGGCCAGTCTTGCCATATGTGATGCAATGAGCTCTAGCCCATCGACTGCGCTTGAATGCTTACTAAGCTTACCTCCGGCTTCACATTTTCTTTGAGACGGAGGCACGAAGAGCAACATACAGAATAAGGGCCAACCACTACGATGGCGGGGCAAACAAAGTGATATCAACAGCCCTATTTAGGGAACAAGAGTTGGACGCAACTCTAGGAATGATATCCGACGTCATGCCCAACACGGTGTACAGCAAGATAGACATCATCCTCCCGGAGACTGGTTAAAGAACAGGACTAATTTTTCAAATAGCGAATAAATCATTGGCTACTATATTTCAGGCCGAACTCGTAGCCATTGAACTGTGTGCCCGGTAGATTACTGACCTCGAATGGACCAATCTTCTCCGACACTTAAGCAGCTTTAAGAGCGCTTAATTCCTATACGGTTTCATCGAGAACCATAAGGAGCTACAGGGATTCGCTGAATGTGTCATTAGTATGGATACCATGGCATTTTGGGCACGAGCGAGGGAATCGACATCTTTCTAGTTTTTCGGCCTTGAACCAGCCCTGGGGATATTATACAATGTGTGAACAGCTTTCAACAATACTGAGAGTTCATTAAAGGACCTAGTAGAAAGAGAATGGGACTAATAGATAAATGTACTGTGTGTCTTAGCCAAACTGATAGCTAACCTTCTTGGAGGATTAGGCATACAGTGGTGACAAACCACTCAAAAGTGAGCCATATTACTGGTGGTCGCAGTGGAAGGGCTGCAAAGCTCACATATGTATTATTATAATTCATCATCCATTGTTTAATTGTTATGAAATTTTCAGAGCATATATAACATTTACGTCTCTTTCGATTGGTACTTGTCATTTTTGTCTAAAAATACACAGGGAAGTTTTTTCAGCTATTTCTTAAACGTGACCAAGTTTTTAAATGCATTACTTGTTCTTCAATAGATGGTACAGGATCAGATTTATATACAATTTTAGGAAGTTGCTCTACTTTTGGCCAATACTGGCCTTAGTATGTAGGTGTAGACAAAAATAGAAAAAGTATATCTTATAATTTAAAAATAGCAGTCCAGAGGTCTAATGTTGTACCCACTGCTTGGGGCATGTTTTAAAAAAAGCAGTCCCAAAACAACTGTCAAAAATTAGTCGAAATAAAATAAATAAAAATTAGTTTTTTATGTTCACAAGGCTCCCAAGCTTTTACGCCAGTCAATATGGACATAAAAAAAGGCAAACATTGCAAACGCGCATGTATTTACAATTTTTTTATATATTGTTGGATCCTTGAGAGTAGTTAATCCCCAAGTTTTCAACCCTGAAATCCCTGTGCTATTCCAGTGGAAAACTGGTACTTGTTTTAGTTTTTTTCGGGTATTTATATTCAATACTTTTGTAAGCCAACGAAATTCTCTACAATTTGAGCGTCTTATTAACAGCTTTGATTTTTTTTACATAGCGCACCTGTTGTAATTGTCTGAACTACCAATTTAGTGAGACCTAGGACACTTTGGAGGTGTAATGGTGTGACGAAAAGGCATGGATTATTTGGTTGACGCAATTTAGTCTAAACAATTACACAAAGATCGTAATGGGTTTAAATAACCAAGTACCTAGCCAGGAATCGAACCCGCACCGCTGGTGTGGGAAACAAACATTGCTACCACTACACCACGACGGCGACTAAAATCGTAATGGGTTCGGAGCCCTGGGTTCCTAGGTCAAAAACTAGGTTAACGCTGACCCAGCAAAAATCGTCATTTCGGGGTTTGCGACGAAATTTCTTTAATGATAGCCGAGTCAACAGGGCGAGAATGAGTATAGTTTCTACAGAAAGTGCAGTTCTGGTTACACGAGTAAAAGTAAGTAAATTATTATTATTGTCGACCTGTGTAACCCAAAGTAATAATTATACATACCAATTTGTAACCCAAACCAATATCCTGTTTTCTCTGGACAGCGTTTCTCGTCCCTGGATTTTTCACTTTTAAAGGAACGATCCCGAAGGACCCAGGAACCGTAGCGGCTTGTGCCAACCCTGTTGACACAATCCGGGCGTTGAAAGTGGTCAGGAGCGTATCGAATAAGCTAGTACGGTCTTAGAAGGAATCGGTGCTCTGAAGGCTTGTAAGGCCGCACAGCGTGACAGTATAATCTAAAGAGACTTATTGCCCCCCCCCCCCCCCCATAATTTTTTTGACACCTGAAAATTCAGTATTTAAAGGATATGTATATTTAGTTTCATTACTCTAGGTAAAGCGTTCCGAATTTTAACAATATTTTGGCATTCTAGCTTTTTAGCATTTTTGAGTCTGTTAACAGGTCAGGCACTGTTGGTTCCCACCAATTAGTAATTGACCAAGATAGTTTTTATAAAATCTTTATCAAAAAGCCAATAAAACAGACAATGGCCTCCTAGTATAGATTTCATTGGTTTTTGCGGTTGGGACCGCGAACCATAATACCTGGAGGAACAATACAGTATTAAAGTCAATACAATTATCTATAAATTCCTTCGTTATTACTTTTCTCTAGGACCATTAGTTAAGCCGGTACGTGGTTTGGAAAATGACCCTACCGGTAAAATTTCACTTTTTGTAAAAACCTTCACATATTTCACCACACCTATCTTCGCAACTAATGAACCAAGGAAGCTAGGGCAGCGCTCAGATTGTAGAGAATTTGGTTGGCTTTACAAAAGGTAACGTAAAGGTTGCAAGATTTTTGAGTCCTACGGGACTAGCAAAGGGATTTCAGGGTTGCAAACTTGGGTATGAACTACCCTCAAGGATCCTAGCAACATATAAAAAAATCGTAGATACATGCGCATGTTCAATGCTTTTATTAATTAGCCTATATTAGCACTCACTCAAAACGATTATCACACTATTCAGACTCCAAGCAATTATCCAACCTCTGCACAAAATGCTTGGGCAATCCCGAGTTGATTAAGTCGTCCTTGGAATACTTAAAAATGTCAGGACTATAATGTAAAACGGCCTCCCAACACATCTCACTTAACTTGGGTATACAAAGCCACGTGGAGTAAACCGTGTTGCTCCTCTTGACTTGGTCCTCGTTGTTGTTGAGGTAAATACCTCCGAAAACGTACAGTTTACCTTGTGGTGTCACCGAGGTGGCGTGAAAGTACATGGGTTTCGGTAGGGTACACGTCTGGAAGAAGGTCCACCGCATGGTCTTCAGGTTCAGTCGCCAGAGGTCGTTAAAGACGTTGTCGCCATCCTGACCTCCTGTGATGAACACGTTTAATTCGTTGTTGGTTTCGATTTGGACGCATCCGTGGCATTTTCTGGGTTGGGGGTATCCTAAAGAAAAATCAGAGCAGGTTAGATTTTGTCATACTGAGAAAGCTCTTTATGATGAGTACCCTACATAAACGAATTGGATTTGACCAAAGTTAAACTAGCAAATCCAACATGTCAGGTATTTTTGCCAGTTTTTTAATTGAATTTGGGAAGAAATATAAAATGTTCAGTAGTATAAAAGTAGGGAAAGTCTAAGAATTTGGTGCAGGCAGATCTTGTAGTGATAATATTTTTTTTTCTCAAACAAAATTGAGAAAAGGAGTGCTAGAAATATAGAGACACTTACACTTTAGACTGTTACCTTTGTGGACCTACAAAAAGCATATGATAAAATTCCAGTATAAAAATTATGGACAGTGTTAGAGCAAACTAATATAAATCATACATAAATAAAAGCGATAAAAGAACTATACAAAGGGTCAAAATCTAAAATTGAATGGGAAATTGATATGTATACGACTTTCAATGGAATTCCTTGCAACGACAGGCTTAAGACAGGGATGTTTTATCTACCCTACTACTACTATGTCGGTTTAGAACGTTTTTCTACGTTGTCCGACGCCTATTCTCCACCTCCTTCGATCCTGACAATCATCTTCCGTCAGGATTTTTTGACTCATTGATCTTTGGATTGACTGTTGCCATTCCAGTTTAGGACGCCCTCTTTTTCTGCGCCCTATTGGTTGCCATTCTAGGACCTGCTTTGGTAATCTTTCGTCGCGCATCCGTTGTACATGGCCGTACCATATCAGTTGTCTTTTAGTGATGTCATCCGTTATGCTTCCCTCGATTCCCATTCTTTCTTTTATGATTTCTCATGTGATCTGTTCTAGATATTCTCATTGATCTTTTTATTGCATCCATTTCGACACTTTCCATTTTTGCTTTGTATTTTTCTGTGACGCGACAAGTCTCTATTCCATACAACAGCGTGCTTTTCACCATTGATTCATATATGTTAATTTAAAATACTGTTAAGACAACCAATAACCTTTTTTGCTTTTACTATTCTTTTTTCCAGTTCTTTACAGTGTGTTCCTGTCTTATCAAATGTGACACCCAAGTATACATACTCATTGCATGGAGATATTGTTTGTCCATTTTCTAGTTCTAATTCACTCACACGTGTCTTGTCCACGTTCACTGTTAACCCCCACTTTTGGTATTCTTCCGTTAACTTTCTCATCATATACTCCATGTCTTCTTTATCATTAGCTACAATTACTTGGTCGTCAGCAAACTGTAGTGTGTATATGGTAAATCGGTCGTTAAGATGTATTCCTATGCCGTGTACTTTGCGTTTCCAGTTTTTTAGAGCTACTGCGATATATATTTTAAAAAGAGTTGGAAAGATACAACATCCCTGTCTTAAGCCTTTCGTTACCAGAAATTCTTTTGAAAGTCGATTTCCAATTTTGATTTAAGATTTTGAGCCTTTGTATAGTTCTTTTATCGCTTTTATGTATGTATGATTGATATTAGTCTGCTCTAACACTGTCCATAATTTTTCTACTGGAACGGTATCATATGCTTTTTTGTAGGTCCACAAAGGTAACATGAGTCTCTATATTTCTGGCGCTTCTTTTCTCAATTACTTGTTTAAGACAAAAAAACGTTATCACTACAAGATCTGCCAGCACGAAATCCACTTTGCTCTTCTTCTTCTTGTTCATGAAAATCATTCTCTATTAGATATCTAAGAATCCTACCGTACAATCTACTTAGAGTACTGGTTACTGAAATTCCTCTGTAATTGTTGCAATCCAGCTTGTTTCCTTTTTTATGTATAAAGGATATGAATGCAATTTTCCAATCATCAGGTACTGGATGTCCGTTTATGCATTGATTGATAATATATGTCAGATTTTCGAGTAGTTTCTCTGATCCATATTTAAGCATTTCAGCATATATTCCTTCACGTCCGCTAGCTTTTCCGGATTTAAGCTTTTTAATACTATTCTTTATCATTTCTTTTTCGATGATCAGAGGCTGCAAGATATTCGGGTCTCATCTCCTGCAGCAGTCCCTTATAGTGTTTTGTCCATTGTTTTGGTTTGATGATCTGGATGTTTACCTTTTCTTTTGTTGGGTTTTTTACTGTAGAAATGAATTTCCATACTTCAGAACTTTGCCTACCGCCTACGTGTGTATTTATATCGTGGCATTTGCGCTCGAACATTTCATTTTTTCTGTACGTATCAAATTTCTTAGCTGTCTTCTGGTTTCCCTGTAGATTTCTAGGTCTCTTGGCTCTTTATTACTGAGTCATTTCAAGTATGTGCGTTTTTTCTCCTTGACCGTTTCCTGTATTTCCTCCGTCCACCACATCTTATTGTTATCTCTATTATCTTGATATCTCTTCAAATGAATGCTGTGCGTTTTTCTTACAGGGAATAATATTTTTGCACACTACGAAGTGTTCGCACATCATACTACTTTGGTTCTGAGTGTTGTCCACCAATAGCATAATCAATGATTGATCTAAGATTTCTTGTTGGCTGAATCCAGGTATACAGATAAATTTCCTTATGTTTAAGAAAACCATTATTTATTTTTGATTTATGGGTTTCACACAATTGTCAAGCATTGCCATCAGTCTCAAGCCATTATCATTTGTTACTTTCTCTCCAAATGGTCCTACCACTTTGATTTGGCTTTGTCTACCAGTTCGACTATTAAAATCGCCAAGCATAATTATTTCCCTGGTATTGCCGATTTGAGTGATTGTCTCATCAAGTTGGTCGAAGAACATTTGTTTTATAGCTACCGTTTCGTCATTTGATGGTGCGTAGGCTGTTATTATGCTTATATTGTGTCCAAGCATCCTCATGTTAACTCGAAGTAAGTTTTCGTTAATGCACTCGTATTCTGTAATCTTATTTTTGAGGTTTTTCTTTATTAATAAAGATACCCCTCTGGCTGCGCTTCTTTCTTTTGAGACTATGTGAACAAAGTTACCGACACTACTTGTACCTGTTCCTTTCTTTTTTGCCTCTGTGAGTGCAATAATATCTATCTTACTATTCTGCACTTCGGTTGCAATAATGTCCAACTTTTGGTTCTATATCCAATATTTTTAAAATATATATCGCAGTAGCTCTAAAAAACTGGAAACGTAAAGTACACGGTATAGAAATAGAACTTAACGACCGATTCACCATATAAACACTACAGTTTGCTGATGACCAAATAATTGTAGCTAATGATAAAGAAGTAATGGAGTATATGATGAGAAAGTTAACAGAAGAATACCAAAAGTTAACAGTGAACGTGGACAAGACACAGTACTTTTGTATTGGAAACGAATCAAGTGAGTTAGAAAAAGACAATGGAGAACAATGCAATGAGTATGTATACTTGGGTGTCACATTTGATAAGACAGGAATAGACTGTAAAGAACTGGAAAAAATAATAGTAAAAGCAAAAAAGATTATTGGATGTCTTAACAGTATTTTATGGAGCAGAGAGATAAAAAAGAATGTAAAATTTAAAATATATAAAACAGTCGTGAAAAGCACGCTGTTGTATGGAATAGAGACTTGTCTTATAAGAGAAAAATATAAAACAAAAATAGATAGTGTCGAAATGGATGCAATAAAAGCAATGAGATTATCTAGATCAGATCATATAAGAAATAAGACCATCAAAGAAAGAATGGGAATCGAGGAAAGCATAACGCATGACATCACTAAGAGACCACTGATATGGTACGGCCATGTACAACGGATGAACACTACCAAGGCAGGTCCTAGAATGGCAACCAATAGCGCGCAGAAAAAGAGGGCGTCCTAAACTGGAATGGCAACAAAGATCAATGTGTCAATAAAACTTGACAGAAGATGATTGTAAGGATCGAAGGAGGTGGGGAATAGGCGTGGGTCAACGTAGAAACGTTATAAACTGACATAGTAGTAGTAAATTAATTTTAGTTTGTTTTTAATTTTTGAATTGACAGACTGTTACTTTTACATAATAAAACTTTGTCAAAAATATAGTCGATCTTTTTCTAGAATACAATTTGTCCCTATCTATAGAGTGTTATTGAATAACATGAGGGAGGTCATTCTCGGGTCCATTTTGAAAACTTTATATGAACATTGTTCTAAACGTTCAAACAAATTCCCTTTTTTATTAATGTCTATTAGACTGTTCTCGATATTTTTGTGAAATTTGGTACACACTTTCTATTGATGAAGAGAAATTTTTCGATTTTTGACAATAAAATGAATTTAAAATCCAAAAGTAACAGTGTTACTAATTTTAACACCAAACGAAATAAAAAATTAGGCCTAGTCTTGTGACGTCAACTACTTACCATGATCGTCCGGCTCAGTTTTTAAGCACAGCCACTCTTTTTTCTCTAAGTCGAACGTCGGAATGTTCTCCAAATCAAAGACGGAATCTGCGGTGCCACCCGCCAAAATGTAGATTCGTTTGCTGTCAAATCCGATTTCGTGGCGGTACCGCGCTCGCGGCTCGAATTCGCCGGTGCCGTTACAAACGTAAACCGCGTCCCAGCAGAACGTCTTTAAATTTAATCTGAAAAAAAAAATTACATATGGAAAAGGTTGCGTAGTAGTATCAGGATTAGAGTTGTCAGTAGCGATCCAGTCTTCTTAGTTATTATTGAATGGATAAGTTATCTAATACACGGTATGTCAGCAATTAGCGAAATTGACATGCAGCTAATGTTAAATGTTGCTTCCACGATCGGTGTCCAAGGAATAAACAAAAAGTTAGTAAGCAAGTTTTTCCCATGTTAAGCCTAAGAGAATTTTCTGCACACCAGTTTAACATTTCATTGCAAGCTTGAGAGCATTTTTTAGAAAGTTCTTGACTATTACGTCCAGATGCAGTCACAGTTTTATCATCAGCAAACTGGGCTACTTTGCCAACTGTTATTTTTTATTGAACCTCATCAATATACAACAGGAAGATAAGTGGCTCCAGGATCGATCCCTGCTGCAAGTCACACCAGTTCGGAAAATACTGTCTGTGTTCTTGTGTAAGTGAAACAATTTGCTTTCTGTCTGTGATAATAGTTTTAAAGGCAGCCCTCTAATGCCAACACGTGGCAGTTTTTCCAAAAGTAAGTTGTGATTTATAGTGTCAAAGGCCTTTGAGAGGTCACAGCATATACTTGCGGTTTTCTGTCCTTGTTCCAGGTTATTCTGTATTGTGTTATTGTTGACTTTTTTGGTCTAAAACCATATTGGCTTTCATATAGTAAGTTTCAAAGACTTTTAACACTGATTGCAGCAGAGATACTGGCCTGTAATTACCAAGAACTTGTCCATCTTCTTTTTTGAAAATTGGTATAACTTTAGCTCTTTTTTTGTTTGAAATGCCAAAATGAGGCAATGTTACCAACCTTCTTTAATACACTCAAGCGTACATTTGTGAAAAATATCAAGTTGATACGTTAATTCCATCAACACTTATCGTGGATCGCGGAAGCATCGTTTAACAGTAGCGGTATGCCAATTTCGCTTATTTGTCATCTACATGACGTCACGAAAAGCGAGAAGTGACAATCCAGCATCATCGCCGGTATATATGGATGCGCGCTGACGTACAGGGTCTTAGTTTGTCAGAAATAAAGCAAAATTCTCCATCAAAGGCGGAATTCGCGGTGCTGTCCGCCAAAATGTAGATTGGTTAGCTTTCAAATCAGATTTTGTGACGGTACTGCGCTCGCGGCTTAAATTCGCCGGCGCCGTTACAAACGTACACCGTATGCCAAACGTGTTAAAATATAATTTAAAATTTTTTTACAAATAAAAACGTTGTGTAAAATAGACTGGACTAGAGCTGTCAGTAGTGATCCAGTCTTCTTAATTATTATTGAATAGACAAGTTATCTAACACACGGTATGTCAGCAACTTGGACCAAAACAAACGCGGTTTCGCCGCGCATTACGTCATGTAGATGACAAATTAGCGAAATTGACATGCAGCTAATGTTAAATGTTGTTTGCGCGATCAACGATAAGTGTCCAAGGAATTTACATAGCAACTTGAAATTTTGCAACAATGTACGCTTGAGTATGCTTAAGAACTTTAGCAAAACTCGGCCAGATCAGAAAAAAACAGGTGTCTCATTCTGGGGATTTTTTGAACTCATCCAAGGTCCCATTTTCAACAATGTTTGAAATGCCAAAATGAGGCACTTCCATTTTTCTGATGTAGCCCAATTTTACCAACCTTCTTTAATATACTCAAGCGTACATTTCTAAAAAATATCAAGTTGACACGTTAATTCCATGCGACACTTGTAGATTCGTTTGTTTTCAAATCCGATTTTGTGGCGGTACCGCGCTCGCCGCTTGGATTCGCCGGCGACGTTACAAACGTACACCGCGTCCCAGCAGAACGACTTTAAATTTAATCTGAAAAAAAATTACAAATGAAAAAGGTTGCGTAACATTCTCTTGGGACTAGAGCTGTCAGTAGCGACCCAGTAGTCTTGATTATACTTGAATAGACAGGTTATCTCATGCACGGTATGTCAGCAACTCGGACCAAAACAAACGCGTTTTCGCCGCGCATTGCGTCATGTATATGACAAATTAACGAAATTGACATACAACTAATGTAAAATGTTGCTTCCGTGATGGACGATAAGTGTCCAAGGAATGAACAAAGCACCTTGAAATTTTGCAACAATGTACGCTTGAATATGCTTAAGAAGTTAGGCAAAATTCGGCCAGATCAGAAAAATAGAAGTGCATCATTCTGGGGATTTTCTGAACTCATGCAAGGCCCCATTATCAACAATGCATGTGGCTCAATTTTACCAACCCTTTTTAATATACTCAAGCGTATATTTGTGAAAAATATCAAGTTGATACGTTTGTTCCATGGACACTTATTGTCGATCGCGAAAGCAGCATTTAACAGTAGTTATATGCCATTTTCGCTATTTTGTCATCTAGATGACCTCACGCAAAGCGAAAAGTGACAATCCAGCGTCCTCTCCGGTATATATGGATGCGTGCTGACATACAGTGTCTTAGTTTATCGTTATCAAAGGCGGCACCCGTGGTGCAGTCCGCCAAAATGTAAATTCATTTGCTTTCAAATCCGATTTTGTGGCGGTACCGCACTCGAATTCGGCCGGCGCCGCGCCGTTACAAACGTACACCGCGTCCCAGCAAAACTTGTTTAAATTTAATCTACAAAAATTTAAACAGATAAAAAAGGTTGTGTAAAGTAGACTCTGGACCGAGCTCTGGACTAGAGCTGCCAGTAGCGATCCAGTCTTCCTAATTATTATTGAATAGACAAGTTGTCTAATACACGTTGTCAGCAACTCGGACCAAAAGGCGTTTTCCCCGCGCATTACTTCAAGTAGATGAGAAAATAACAAAATTGACATACACCTAATGCTAAATGTTGCTTCCGCAATAAGTGTCCAAGGAATTAACGTATCAACTTGAAATTTTGTAAAAGAGTACGCTTGAGTATATTAAAGAAGTAAATACGGGCCAAATCAGAAAAATGCAAGTGCCTCATTTTGGGACCGAACCACACACGTCAATGGGTGCAAACCATACCTAATCAACCAGAAAATTGGTTTGGCTATCTCCCATAAAAAAAAAATTACCAGCTGCTTTTTTTTATCTAATTTTTGAAAATAAAGAAACCGCGAATCTCACCAAAACGTGAACTAAAATAAATAAAGATATACCTATTGCAAGAACTACTCTAATATTCAGGCGCGGATACGGGAGGGGAAAAAGGGGAAATTTCCCTCCCCAATCCCAAACTATATTAATTTTTACACACAGAATACACCTGGTCACTATGCAAATCAGTTTTATGCAATATTTATTATGATATTCCTCCCCCCCACATAAAGTTCCTAGATCCGCCCCTGTAATATTGGGACCAATTGGGACACCCTTTACACACCTATGAATATCACAAGAATATGTGTACCCAGTGGTCCCGCCAATGGTGTACAAATAGTCGTTATAAAACAGCAGCGCTTGTCCATATTGTGGTAAAGGCAACTGTCCTGTGGTCTTCACCTCGACCATCGGGTTTGAGTCATTACTTATGTCACAAATGTACAGTTGATTGCTACATCGGGTGCCAAAGGGCGAGCCTGTGCCCCCATATACCTGCGAAACGAGAAAAACGAAAAATTTTAATTATTGGGATATTCCATAAAAATGCGGACATGATTGAAAAAAAACAAATACATGTATGTATATGATATAGTAACTCACGGTGGATAGAATAGACCGGTGTTCGGATCTTATATACATATGTCGAATTTTTTACGTCACTGGTGGTCCAGCTGATTTTTGTAAACAAAAGTTAGATATGATATGAACAATGGAACTACTAATATTTTTTGAATTTTTTGAAAACTAAGGCAATTTTAGCGGATTATTTTTGAAACTAAAACGAACACGTTATTTTCTTCGAATTTAAATTTTTGTGTAAAGAGAAATGAAGCGGGTTAAAAATAGTAGGAAAATTGCCTTAGTTTTTAAAAAATGCAAAATATATTAGATGTTCATATCATATCTAACTTTTGTTTACAAAAATCAGCTGGACCACCAGTGACGTGAAAAATTAGACATATATATATAAGATCCGAACACCGGTCTATTCTATCCACTGTGACACAACATAACGTCACAGTCTCGGATTAATCTGTTTCGTCGATCAAAATGTACGGTGCAACCAGATTTACGTCCGACTAGTCTGAGCAGAATTACCGAACGATTCAGATCTACCTCCCCTAGATCTAGATGGAATTAACGAACGATTTCGATCAAAAAGATTAATCCGATGTAAATACCGAACGCAGCTACTGATCGAATGTCGTTCCTAAAACTTAACCTCAATCTTTACCTAACCCAAATTCAAAACGTTAGTGCGATTGGGTTTATGGCTACAGTGAACTTTTTAAGTTAACAAATCAGTCGAAAAATGGAATTTAACCGAGAACCTTTTTGGGGCTATACTTTCGAAGGAAATTATCTCAACAAGAATGCCTTGCCGGGTTGATTTCTGTTTTCGGTAATAAAGCACCACATCAGACGACAGTTTCTCGTTAGTATGAAGAATTCAAGTGTAAACGGATTAGCCTTAGCGACGATCCAAGGCCAGGTGCACCAAAAACAGCTGTCACCCAGGAAAACATCGATGTGACATATCACGAGTTGAGGCTTCATTAGAGATTTCAAAGACCTTAATTCAAAAAATTTTGCATGAAGAATTAGGGGTAAGAAAATTAGTTTTCAGCTGGATACCGCATCTGTTAACAGATTAAGAACAGAAAGAAGCTAGGTGTCAGAAAACTCAAGACCCCTTTGAGGTAGAAAACTCGACAAACGTGTATGGCATTGTTAAGGGTGATGAATCGTGGATTTACTTATATGAACCCGAAAATAAATGTCTCGAACCGTTCTCGAAGTGTATCCAAAAAAATTGTCGCAACATTTGTCTCAACAGCAGGTCATGTAACATCAATTTCTCTGGAACATCAAAGGACTGTTACTGCCGATTGGTACATCACCATTTGTTTGCCGAAAGTCATCGCTGAGCTTCGATAAACGAACCCCGAACGACGAATCATCCTCCATCAAGACAATGCAAGTTCGCACAAAGCACAAAAATCCATTGAATTTTTAATACAACAAAACATCGAATTGTTGGACCATCCTTCATACAGTCCCGACCTACGTCGCAACGATTTCTGTACTTTTACGAAAATCAAGAAGCAGTCGACGCGTTCAAGAATCCAATTTTGACAGTACCAACAAACGAGTGGAATTACAGCTTTGACAAGTGGTTTGAGCGCATGCACAACCGCATTAATTTTCGTGGAAAATACTTCGGGAAACAATAAAGTCTTTAAAAGTTATTTACTGTTTAATTCCAGCTGTATATGCAAAACTTAAAATCATATATCCAAAAATGTGAACATAACTTATATTTTTATAGTTTCTATCGCTTTGACCTTATTATATTTCTTTTATCTATCAGTAGGTAGTTCTCTTGTTAAAATCGCAGAAATATAACAAAGCTTAAGGAAAGGTAATGCCAACGACTAACATATAGAAATCTAAAAATATTTCGTTTATTTTAAATTCAGAAAAATAAATAAAAACATTTTTTTAAATTAAACAATTTTATTAAAAAATTTTACTAGAACTAAAAGTTTGATATAAAATCGTGGCCCGATTATTACCCATACCCATCGAATAGGAATGTAACACGCCACGATTTCATATCGAACTTTAAAATATATAATGTGCCATTAACGCTATTGTTAAATCTAAACTGCAGTAAACAGAAATCTGTCAAATTATTTTTTACTTTTTAGTAAAAATTTTTAATAAAATCGTTTAACTTAAAAAAATATTTATTTTATTTTTTACTTTTTCGGCCAACCAAAAAGAAACAAAATGTAGGATGAATAATTATTGCGTTCGCAACCTTTCCATTTCAAACAGTGCCTCATTATTACAAGGGTAACAATTTTGTACAATTCTATTCCTTAATCCATAAACGATCTCACACGACTAAATGCAATATAAGCCCTTCCTCAAATAATTTTGATCCCAGATATACGACTGCTGTGTATGGTTTGTGCTTTGGTTTCAAAGTTATGAATTTAGTCCCTTTACACACCTCAACCACCTCCTCACCCCTTTTTATTCATAAAACTGTATTGTCACCACATCAAATCATAAATCTGAAAAGCGCATGTTTGTATCAGTTTTGATTCCAGTTATGAATTTACCTCCGATATACCCTTACCCACCCCTTACACCCGTTTTTTGTTCATAAAATTATACTGTCACAAGATCAAATCATAAATCCGAAAGCCGCATGTTCGTATCTGTTTTGATTTTAAAGTTATGAATTTACTCCCTTTACACCCCTCACAAACTCCCTAACACCATTTTTGTTTCATAAAATAAAATTGTAACCAGATCAAATCATAAATTCTGAATCTGAATTTACCCCCTTTAGACCCCTCATCCTTTATTTTTCCCCTACCTGCGATTTTTGTTCATAAAGGTATATTGTCATCAAATCAAATCATAAATCTAAAAACCGCATGTTCGTATCTGTTTGAATTTATCCCATTTACAACCCTAAACCACCCCCTAGCCACCATAATATTGTATTGTCATTGGACCTATATCTCTGTGCCAAATTTAATCAAAATCGGCTCACGGGAAGTGTGTCAAAAATGAATCGCAAAATTTGATAGGCAGACTGTTAAGTTAAATAAAATATGTTAATTAATAAAAATGGTTTTATAATAATAAAGAGCCGTGTAAGTTTTTAATTAAAAACAAGGTCTTGGAAAATGACAGGGTTTCTTCGGCTTAATTTATTATAAAATTAAATAATATACAAAAAAAATTGTACCCGATGTCCTCCTTTACGGTGAACACATATGGTCACCCTAAAAAAAGGGAAAGGATTCGCTGTAATAAAAACACGGCATAACAAATCGTATTGTTAGACCATAAGGCTTAAAAATATTACTTTGTGCCTTTAAATTTAGGATTTATATTCCTCTTTTTTGTCAAGTAGGCAAAGTGGGTTTCGCGCAGGCAGATCTTGTAGTGATAATGTTTTTTGTCTTAAACAAGTAATTGAGAAAAGGAGCGCCAGAAATATAGAGACTCATGTTACCTTTGTGGACCTACAAAAAGCATATGATACCGTTCCAGTAGAAAAATAATGGACAGTGTTAGAGCAAACTAATATCAATCATACATACATAAAAGCGATAAAAGATCTATACAAAGGGTCAAAATCTAAAATTAAAATTGGAAATCGACTTTCAAAAGAATTCCTGGTAACAAAAGGCTTAAGATAGGGATGTTGTATCTCTCCAACTCTCCAAAAACTGGAAACGTAAAGTGCACGGCATGGGAATACAACTTAACGACCGATTTACCATATACACACTACAGTTTGCTGACGACCACGTAATTATGGCTAATGATAAAGAAGACATGGAGTATATGATGAGAAAGTTAACAGAAGAATACCAAAAGTGGGGATTAACAGTTAACGTGGACAAGACACAGTACTTATGTATTGGAAACGAATCCAGTGAGTTAGTACTAGAAAATGGACAAACAATATCTCCATGCAATGAGTATGTATACTTGGGTGTCAGATTTGATAAGACAGGAACAGACTGTAGAGAATTGGAAAAAAGAATAGTAAAAGCAAAAAAAGTTATTGGATGTCTTAACAGTATTTTATGGAGCAGAGAGATAAAAAAGAATGTAAAATTTAACATATATGAAACAATGGTCAAAAGCACGCTGTTGTATAGAACAGAGACTAGTCGCGTAACAGAAAAATACAAAACAAAAATGGAAAGTGTCGAAATGGATGCAATAAGAAGATCAATGAGAATATATATATCACATAAGAAATGAGATCATAAAAGAAAGAATGGGAATCGAGGGAAGCATAACGGATGACATCACAAAAAGGCAACTGATATGGTACGGCCATGTACAACGGATGAACGACGAAAGATTACCAAAGCAGGTCCTAGAATGGCAACCAATAGGGCGCAGAAAAAGAGGGCGTCCTAAACTAGAATGGCAACAGTCAATCCAAAGATCAATTAATCAAAAAAATCTGACAGAGGATGATTGTCAGGATCGAAGGAGGTGGAGAATAGGCGTCGGACAACGTAGAAAAACGTTCTAAACCGACATAGTAGTAGTAGT
This sequence comes from Aspidapion aeneum, assembly GCA_963576565.1. NCBI lineage: Eukaryota > Metazoa > Arthropoda > Insecta > Coleoptera > Brentidae > Aspidapion > Aspidapion aeneum. The sequence continues at coordinate 81,200,609 of OY755042.1, read as the reverse complement.
CAAGTAGGTATATAAAATCTTAATTTTTACACTTATGTACTCAACATTTCGTAATTTATAATAATTTATTAAAATTACTGTATCTTCAATGACTTGACCTAGAGAACTAATTGGATTCACCTTTCCTTTAAAATAAAGTACATATTAAAGATGAGCATACCAATATTATTTATAGCTTGACAATTTTTGTTTTGCAACAGTTCTAAAATTGTAATTAACTTAAAGACAATGGTTTTCAAGATGATAATGCAGTTGCAAAATGCAAAAATTAACATAAAAAAACTATTAAGTAGATATGAATAAAATTTTAACAACTCATTTTTAGGGAATGCACCAGAAACGCAGATTTAATTTTAGCTTCTTTAAAGAAGACCACAAAAACATAATTGGCGCGCATGTGGTGATTACAGAAGGTTAAATAAATGTCTATGTTATCATTATCCACTACCCAAAATTGAAGATTTTAAGTATATTTTGAGTAATAAACCGACCTAGCAAAACCATCTAATTATTTCTCCCTTGAGTGTATTGAAAAAACACCTTTCAGTTCATTTGAATAATAAAAATGATTTTTAATATAAGTTCATTTCATTGAGTTGTATAAAGCCCTGAAAGGGCTTTAGAGACGGAAAGACAAGGCATTTTTTATTGACCCTATCCAATTTGGTTTCTAAGGGCGGGTAATTCTTTTACAAAAAAACCAGAGATAGACATTATTGAACATGTGAAACGGACAAAGATAGGCTGATTTTGCATGCTAATAATACCCTAGATAATATATGAGTACGTTTATCTCTTTCACACTGACGGCATAAGAGCGACAGAAAAGCAGCTGGCTACTTTTAAACCACCTGCCGTATTTTAAGTGATTCTACCTGCTAGTCGGTTTATACAGGGAAAACTGATAGACAATGTTGTCTAAGTACGAAGATGATTTTTTTTGAATTTCGTGCGGTAATATTACAAAAAGAAATCTTAAAAACGTTTAAAAACAAGTTTAGAAGTAACTATTTGAGTTAAAACATGGTGCAAAATTGTTTTTTGTGCAAAATAAGAAAAAAAATCGATGAAAAAACAACATTTCATGGGTAAGTCGTCTTGACGGATAGTTTTTGCTAAAACACGAGAAAGTTCAGTAGCGTCACGATAGATAGTTTTTTCTGCGACCGTGCGAATGAACCCTCACACATTTTGATTCAGAAAGTGTCACTTTCCCGCACTTATAAGATTATTTTTTAATAATAATTTGTCCTGAAATGTGTTGCAGTCTAGGACAACTAGACTTACTTTACTTTAATAAGCATCGCTATTTTAAACTATTTAATTAATAATTATCATGGTAGCAAGCAAGTTATAATTAAATAATTTATAATTAAATAATTTCTGGGCAATTCGAGATGTTCTGACTAGAAGATGAGAATAAACGGGTCACGGGACTTCTAAGTTTTATTTATAATGGTTGGAAATATGTGTCACAATGTGAGATTTTACTATATCTGTAATTGGCCTTTGGCTGTTGATATTTGAGAAATAAATAAATAAAAATAAAATAAATAAACAACTGGGCGCCGCCAACTCGGCGCCACCAACTGGGCGGCAGGCCAACTGGGCACCGGGCCACCTGGACGCCGGGCCAACTGGGCGCCGGACTAAAATATATTTTCTTGATAAAATGTGCAGACGAAAAACAAAATAGATAGATTATTATTTATGCAAAAACATCTTTAAAAAATATTTTATGTAATATTCTTCAAATTTGGTTTTGTTAGAGTTAAATCCATCGAGTGTTGAAATTTTGGCAGGTCTAGAGTTCTGGTAACCTGATAACATAAAATTTACGTTTTTGCTTACAAGAATGGCGGATTTCTTTATTTTTAAACCGATTTGTCTCAAACTTGAAAGTTTGAAGTGTTTGTGATCACTTAATACAGTTTTACCCTAAAACTTTCAAAAAATTTAAATGGCGGATTTATGCACCGATATGTATCAAATATAGAACTTTTGACTCAAACTCATAAAAAATTCAAAATGGCGGATCCAAAATGGTGGGTTTCTTTATTTTTCAACGAATTTGTCTCAAATGTCTCAAACTTGAAAGTTTGCAGTGCTTAAGGTCACTTAATACAATTTGTGACTCACACTTGCAAATGGCAGACTTTTATAGCTTAATACAAAATATGACTCAAGTTTAAAGAAAGAAATGTAATATTTTAAGCTTAAGACAAATTGGTTAGTAAATAAAAAAGTCTGTCATGTTGGATTCGCCATTTTGATTTTTTTATGAGTTTAAGTAAAAAATGATAATCAGCAAAGTCCACCATTTGGGATCCGCCATTTTAAATTATTTATGAGTTTGATATTTGATACATATCGGTGCATAAATAAAAAAACCCGCCATTTCCCATCCGTCATTTGAACTTAAGTGCTTTCAATCACTGCAAACTTTCACGTTTAAGACAAATCGGTTTAAAAATAAAGAAATCCGCCATTTTGAGTTTGAGTCAAAAATTATATTCAGCGATTTGAAACACTACCAAGTTCTATATTTGATGAATATTGGTGCATAAATAAGAAAATCTGCCATTTTGGATCCGCATTTTAATTTTTCTTTGTTTGTGTTAAAACTGTATTAAGTGATCTCAAGCACTGCAAACTTTCAAGTTACCTGGAAGGTACAACGTTTGTAAAGTTCTAAGATGAAAACAATAATTTTAATACATCCACTGCACTTAGCATGCTAACAATTTTTTTTTGCTCTTTTTTTTACTGAAGAGAATTTTGTAAACACACTATACACAAGTAAGTATTCATGAATTATTTATTATTCAAACAGAAAATTGTTGATAAACAAATGCTAGTGGAATTCAAAATTTTTATTTTGCGCCGCCACTGCCCTTTTTTATCCAAGACAAGCAAATAGAATATTTTTGCGATGTTGCATGTATTCGGACTTACCAAGCCGAAATTCTATTTTCATCCCTGTCTTGCTCATTAAATTCTTACTTGTATTTGGCCAATTGCGATAAAAGCTTGATATAATGGCAATTAAGGCCCATGCCGGGTCTATCCGTAGGGTATAGAAGTCAATGGTTCATTTGCATTTTTCATCCCTTAAGTGTACAAAATGTATTTCTGTCATTTTGGGCAAGCAAGTACAATATGTATCAACTATCTTAGTTAAGAGGCATATAGTCAAAAATCGTGTGCCATGGAATAGATGTGGAAGATTTTTTTTAACTGCATTAGATCGTAATAGATCACACAATTTTAAGTCACCGTGTGTTTGTCTCCAATTTGAGTGTGACGTCATAAAACCCCGCATATGGGGTCAATCGGGACACCCCATTTTTTTTTAGAGTTAATGCTCGATTAGCCCCTGTAATGGGGTCAATCGGAACAGAGAATGTTAAAAAAATTATTTTGCAAAAAAAAACAGAAAAAAAAACCCAGAAAAAAAACTTTAAAAACAAGCCAGAAAACGAGGTTTATTCATAACACAACAAAACAACAACAAAAAACCGCGAAAATTTTGTTGGTTCTTTTGCCTGCTGCTCCATTCTAAAAGCTAAAGCGAACTGGCCGGCGACTTGCAGAAACGCGTTCACTAATGCCGTATTCCATTGGGGAAATGAGTGCAGCACTAGTGCACAACTGGCTCGGTGTTTGCATTCCATTGACATGCACTTTTTCAGTTTTCGTATTCCATTGAGGAACTTATGAATTCAGTTTTGCACTGAGTGCGGCTTTTTTGACACCGGCTCTGAGGGCTCGTGCCGCACCGAAAACTTTTTCCCGCCATTAATTTTAAACGCTTATTATTGTCGTGGGACGTAAAAATGAGTGAAAATAAAGTTGTGAGCGATTTTTATTATTTTCTTCGCTGCAATGAGAACGAAAACCCCAAAAATAAAAAACTTGATTGAAAATGTGGTTTACCGATTTAACAACAAACAGGTAAGTAGATTTGTATGGATTTGGTTGACTAACTAATTTTCCGACAGTTGGGGTTTTCTGGCAGCTATGATTATAAGTAAAAATAAATGTATTTTTTTGTTCAAGAAACACTTTCGGCTCGAGATGAGCACTGCAGAATTCCTCATAAATAAATTCAAGGAGTCTCAATTTTGTCCAAAAAAAGAACAAGGGGGGCGAAACCCCATTAGCGCTGAGGCACATGTCTTGTCATTTTTATGGTATGTTAAAACACCCTTACGTAGCTGTTAGGTTAGGTTATGTCCTTGTTGAATGGAAATTTGTTCAAAAATATTTTCTTCAAAATCTTTTTTGAACAATTTTCCTTATGAAAAAAAATGACTTTCAAAGAAAATGTTTTTGAACAAAAAAAATTTAAGAAAATGTTTTCAAACAATTTTTTGTTTGAAGGAAATGTTTTTAATTAATTTTCCTTTTCAAGAAAATGTTATTGAAGTATTAATATTACTTTCGAACAAATGAATTTTGAACAGCATGTTTTTGACGAAATTCCGCAAGGCAGGAAAGTTTAGTTGAAAGAAACTTGTGAAAGATTATATATGTATACAAGGTGTTTCGAATCCTTATGTTCAAATTTTGGGAGCATAAAGTACACTTCTGGTTAGGTTTTTTTGAAAAACAAGCGCGAAATACAGATAACTACTCTATCTGTTGGTATACGAGCACAAGCCTGCATTCAACAAGGAGGTGGGCATTTTTAAAATATTCTTATTAACTTTTTTTAAATAAAATCATTATTTATTTATTTGACAAATTTTTATTGTTATCTAGGATAATATTTATCGGCGTGTAACTTTGAAACAAATAAAAATGGATATCGTCGTTGGCCTGATAAAACTACAGGTTGTGTGACATTTTTTTCAAAAATGAGATTTTTGCATAATCAATTTGCCCTATTCATAATGGATATACTATAAAAAATTATTTGCAAAAAAATGTTATATTAACGTTGCTTAAAGCAAGAATAAAAAAGAATTTCTACAGCTCATAATGGCATACCACATGAGTGCAATTTTTCATTTTTCGCGTGTTCCATTGAAACTGCACTCGGTGCAAATTTTTGACAGCACCGTTTCAGTGTCAGTGCACCACCAGTGCTGCACTCATTTTCCCAATGGAATACGGCATAAGATATCGCCTATGAGTTTTGGATATTATTGAACCTAAAAACATTGACCGTGAGATACAGGGACCATTTAAATAGTAAAAAACAGGTTTTGTCCCGATTGACCCCGCTCTCCCGATCCACCCTGTCTGAAGGTATCTTTTTATATTGTTATTTCACAAACTTTGGCTTATAACTTTCGCTAAATTAGTTTCAGATAAAAACTATAAATCCAAGATTGCGATTTTCTCCATGTTTTTTCAGAAACTTTTGCTTTTAACTTTTGCCACATCAACTTTACAGAAAAATTGTATAGGTTATGATTTGTTGACAATAGAACAATAATTTAATTTCCGTTTTAACAAGCTTTATACTTCAAGAACTAAAAAAGATATTGTAATTTTTTTAAATATTGAAAAAATTATAAAAATTTTAGATTAAGCAAGAAAGATTTAGACTACTCTCGATCGTTTGGTGATCGATCACTAAATGTGAAGTCGCCGGGTGTTTGCCTTCAATTAAAAGGGCCTGTGTGTTATTTGCAATTTTTGCTAAAAGGCTGGTTTTCGACGAGAAAATTGAATAAAACCTGTCCCTATCAACATTTCAGAGGGGGAAAGTAAACGAGATCTTCCGAGTCAGCGGGGTCGAAATAGGGGGATATGACTATTTGCCAAAAATTAATATCAAATGCTTTTAGAACCAAAATGGAGAGCCTTTTCAGATTTTTTGCCTTGACAATTATCTTTCCCTCTTAAAAAGTTTTGTGATATTAGGGACATATTGCAATAAAGCCGGGTGTCATAGTGCCAGGCAGTATTTTGACACCTTCACATTGTAAGATCAGCTGTGATCTTTCAATATACGGCCTTTGTTTACTATATGAACCGACTTTATAGATAATTACCTACTATTTTAAAAATGTTGCAAAACAAAAAATGTTAAGCTGTGAAATAAATAATATTGGCAAATTTGTACATTGTAATGAGCAAAATTTAAATATTAAATTTTTTATGTATTTGGATTATATTAAGGCAGTGGTGTAAGAAAAAAGTTTCAGGGTGGGCCCCAGTCAGTTTTTGGGGGGGGGGGCGAGACCCCATTAGGTCATATTTTACGCTCTTTTATGTTTATATTCATGAAATATGTAGAAAGTATCTAAAAAAATCTTCAGGGGGGTATATATGCCACTGTATTAAGGCATATATCTCAAATGAATGGTAGGTACTTAGGTAACAAATTGAATCTGGAGTTAAAAAAATATTTCTCTCCTTTGTGAACAATGATGACTATGTCAAAATGGAGAAACTTTCATAGAAATTATTTTCATTGAAAATAGCTGCCAGTCAATGGCAGCATAAGAAAAGGCAAACATTGCAAATGCACATGTATTTACAATATGTAAAATTTAGTACCCATAAATAAAAATTCAAACAAGTTTTCGTGGCTAATTTGGTAAAAAAATAAGAGTTTTTTTGTTTCTCTTGTATTTTTCTGTGGGTAGCTTGAAAGCTTAACCTCACAGGGGTCCAAGATCTAATGGACACCTAATAAGTGTTGACAGTTAACTGTTTTGTCCTTATGGGGCTCCTCAGAACACTGCTTGGTTAATGTGACACCCTTCCTAAATTAAGTATACAGCTTATCTCTCACCTTACATTACTAGTGAGAAAACAAAACCATGTACCTAACAAGAAGCACAATCTACCGAAGTACGAGAGAAACTAAAACAGCAGCAGGCAAGTAAAACTGCTATATCATCAATCCATGAAAGTATTGATTGAAAGAAAGAATCCATCATGTGACCTACGACACACATTGTCCTTCTAGATCAGATCAACGCCAATCGCGTTTGTTCCGCTATCAAGAAGTCTTGATAACTAATAAGCAAAGTAACGTAACCAAAAAAGTATCAATTACTGGAATATCCATAACTAAAATTTCACTAAATTACTCTATCAATAATTCACAAAAAATTTTATATATAGGAATATTAATATGATTAATATCTTATTAAAAAATTATTTCATATTTATTATTCAATTATATTATTTAACTTTCCAGTTGAAGCTTTTAATAACAGGGCATTTTACCTTAGGTAGTTACATATGTTTAAGATTAGCAAACCAAAATTTAGCCTGTATCAGGAATAGTTTATTTAATATAATTAAATAATATCCATATGTTTGTGTAAAAACAAAACATTATTATATCATCAGACAAATTGGCAAGTTTGCTCTAAACTCAGTTCTAATTCCATACCTCTAATAGTTGAGTACTCAATGTAACTGTGCCTAGTCTCCAGGCCTAGAGCCTACCCCACACTACTACTAAGGGGTGGCTCTGTATTTCCTTTTGATATACAGGTTAGGGGAAATACCATTGAAATTTGAGGAAATTATTATTATTATTATTATATTTCCCAGATACCAGAAAATACTGTACATATTTCCTTTTGGTGTACAAAAATTGGCAATCGAGCCACCCCTCGACAAGAACTACTACTAAGTTAAAAAAATTTACCTACCATCAATAAATTTCTGTAAAGTATCACAGCATTTGATGCCAACTCTTTAGGCAAAGTCTGGCTATTTTTGAACTTTGACCAAGTTCTGGATGCAAAGTTGAATTTCCAAAGTTCTTGAAACAAAGGGTATGAGTCAATATAAGACTCATCTTCATAATGGTACCCCTCTCCTCTTAAAATCAGAGGATTGTACCCACCAAAGGAATAGAAGTTTGTTGAATCAGCTGCGATTCTATGGCCACTGCGAGGACGCGGGACTCCTTTTTTTCTAATTAGTTTATTGATTTTATATTTGTAGGGTTTAAAACGGTAGCTTTTATTGTCTATGGCTTTAGGTGTTCTCTGAAGGCTTAAAGCGATATTCATCTTGGCAAAGATGAGAGCCAAGAAATGAATTAAACTTTTGAGGAGTTTGGGCACCCGTTTGAAAAACATTCATTATCGTTTATACTCGCGCACGCTTCGCACAGAATTAACATTTTGAGCGAATCGGATTCCTTGAGCAGTAACAGAATATTTCCCAACATACAACCCAACAGCAGAAGCAGTTTTTTTCTTGAAGGTTGCCCACTTTGTCTTGTGGCGTTTTTAAATCGAACGAGTTGTTTACCTATCGTGATGTAACTTTTATTTGGAACAACACGGCTTGGGTAAGGCCGAAGGCGCCTATGGGAGTGGATTACCTCGAGATTTCAAGGGTACTTAAAAAATATTGCGAAAACTTTAAATTTTTACCAAATTTTGATAAAAAAACAGCTGACCCCGCGACGTCAAATGTCAATAATAAATAGACGAGAAGATAGCAGCTGCTCTAATTATACCAGTAATCCAGTCAAGTATTACTTAAGTTTTCCGGCCGAGAGACTGTTAAATGGGAACGTGGGTTAATTTGTAGGTAATTTTTTCAACAGTTTTCATTTGTTTTCTGTTGGTTTTTTTCTAATGCTTGTCCATTTTCAGTGTTTTTCCAAAAGATTAACGTTTCTGGAGGTTGGTTGGTAGGTTTTTCTTTTATTAAAGGTATTTTTTGTAAAATAAACAATTTTATAAAAATCTGGAATACCTATAAACCAAATCATTATCCATTCACTGCAAATATTTTAAAACAGACTTGAAAAGCACACAGTAGAAGCAAATTTACTAGTGATTTATTTTAGTCACATAGCATAGACTTCATACTTCAAGCTCTAGTCTGTGAGTAATATTCTGCATACTCCTCATAATCATAATTTTTAAGTATTGTTCATACTCGTCTTAGTCTTTTGTTTTTGATTAGTCTTTGTCCTTTGATTAGTCTTAGCTGTCTTAAACAAAATCGGCTGTTCATACTCGTCTTTTGTTTTTGATTAGTTTTAGTCATAACCCACTGAAAAAAAATTCAATTTCAATAAAAAGGCCCTCTTCAAAAGTCATTTTCTACACAAAACAATCTTATTTAACCTAATCTGTGCACGAAACACAGACACGAAAGAACAAAAGCGAAAAAGAAACAAAAAAACAAATAAAATTTTGAGGTTATGTTGAGATTTTCTGTTAAAAACATGATTAATGGCGGTAAATTCAAAATTTCGGCCGCGCGCTTGCGCTCTTCGGACGCCCTGTAAAAAAAACAACAAATATCACCTGATGTCTGTCACTTGTCTAAGTCGTTGTCCTAAGGATTGAAAGTTGGCAACTCTTAAGACAAAGACTAATCAAAAGCAAAAACATTGTATGAACACTCCCATAAGAAACAGTGGTTTTAACTTTCTTATAACAAGACATATGACTAAACCAAGACAAAAGACTAGACAAAAGACGAGTATGAACGATCCATTAGTCTCAACCATTATTTTTTACTGTTATATGAAAGACACTGCCAGATAGTTAAGATTAAAACAATTCTTTCAGTGCTTGCTCATACCCTTAGTATTTTTGCTTAATTTTAGTCTTAACCAAGGGGGAATCAACAAAATCAAGCCATATGCCAAACTTGAGGCGATATTAGATAAAATCAATATACTAACGAATAATTTTGGTAAAAGTGCCTATGTAATTTTTTTGGGTTGATTTGTTTCGGTTTGAGTGTCTGAGTCTATCCTTTATATATTATCCACTCCTGTAGTTCAAATTCAAAATTCAAATTCAAAATTTTATTTACGCATATAGCATTTACAATAGTTTACTTAAATCTATTACAAAAGTCAAATTGGGAAAAATAAAATAAAATCAATAGTCCAAAATGGTAACAAATGGCACAGGTAAAAATGATATGAAACATTATTACCTATGCAATAAAATCCTAAAACTACAAGACTACAAGATGGCAGATTAGACAAGCACCAACACTAAACATACAAAAGTTTTTTCACTTTATTACAAAAAATTCCATATGAATCATTAAACATATCTATGTCACATTTTGACAAAACATCATTTGTCAGCCTAGACATTCTACATAATGGAGAATTGACCCCATAGTTAGTTCTATGAAACTCTATGTTGAACAGAACCTTATTTCTAGAATTTATTGGTGAAACATAAATACCAACAGTTGCAAGGAGGTCCGGTGCATCAATCATGTTATTTAAGATTTTATAAAAGGTGGAGATGTCAAAAAAGTTTTGCCTACTTTCTAGCGTTGATAAATTTAATAGCTTCATAATTTCAACATAATTAATTTCTTCAACTGATATATTCAGTTTGTAAGCTATTTTTCGAAGAAATTTGTGCTGGATCTTTTCTAATCTTTTTTTATGGATATCATAGAATGGCTGCCACACACAGCTGGCATACTCCAAAATTGAGCGGATTAGAGCACAGTAAAGTAGCTTGAATGTAAAGATATTTTCAAATCCACGCAGCGTTCGAAAGACAAACCCTAATAAACGCATTGCCCTGTTCGAGATTATATCAATGTGATGAGTAAAGGTGAGCTCGGAGTCAAACCAGACACCAAGATCTTTAACTAGGGACTGTTTTTCAAGTTTTTCTGAGTCAAGGAGATAATTATAAATAAGTGGATTTTTGGACCTACTGAACGAAACTATTTTGCATTTTTTTATATTAAGAGATAGATTATTATTAGTGCACCATAGAGAAAAACGCTCCAAATCCTCCTGCAATAACTGACAATCACTTAGCGAGCGGATAAGTCTAAAGGGCTTTAAATCATCAGCGAAAGCAAGAAGTTTGCAATGATGGAAAGAGCTTTTAACGTCGTTAATAAAACAGTTAAATAAGAAAGTGGAGAGGTGCCCCCCTTGTGGAACACCTGATGTAACTATTATTTCAGATGACATATAGTTTTTAATTTTTACGGCCTGCGTCCTGCCTTTCAACATATTTTCAAACCAATTGAGTAGCTCCCCATATATCCCAATCGCTTCCAGCTTTTTCAACAAGATCCCATGATCCACCCTGTCGAAAGCCTTGGAGAAATCGGTGTAGATGACATCTACCTGACACTTACTCTCCAAAGCTTCCAACAATGATTGCTCGTAACATAAAAGGTTAGAGACTGTGGATCTAGCTTTCATAAACCCATGCTGCTCACTGACAATTATGTGCCTAAAGTTAGGAGTTAACTTATCCGCCACTAGTGACTCAAAGATCTTGGAGACCAAAGATATTTTCGATATAGCACGGTAATTCTTAACATCAGAACGATTACCGTCCTTAAAGACAGGTGTAACATAACATTTTTTCCAAAACGTAGGAAATATTCCTTTGGTTAAAGATAAGTTAAAAATTTTACAAAGTATTTCCGTTAAAACACACTTACAATTTTGTAATAAAATGACAGGTATTCCATCAGGCCCAGGGCCCAATGATTCTTTCAAATTAAAAATCTTATTAAAAACATCAATTACAGATAATTGTAAACAACCAAGACTGACTGACTTTTCATAAACAAATGACCTATCTGTATCCCCGTACTCTGAGTATACCGAAGAGAAATGTGTGTTAAACATTTCGGAAACCTCCTGCGGATGATTGCTAGTTTTTTCATTAAGATTCATTGACTGAGGATATTCAGAGTTGCCCTTTTTAGAGTTTACAAATTTCCAAAATGATCTTTTATCTGTCAACTGGGTTTCCAAGGACTTTATATAACGCTGATGAGTGATACCGGACAAATCTCTACATTGTTCCCGTAAGTTTGAAAAGAGATTGTAATGTTGAAGAGATTTAGAAGCTTTAAAAATCTTATGAGCTTTCTTTTTTTGAATAATTAGATTTTTTAAATCATTACCCATCCATTTAGGAAACTTAGGTGTTGCATATCTACGTAAGGGAATATATGTATCAATTGCATAGTAAAGTATTTTATAAAATTCAGAAACCACCAATTCCACATCTGTACACTCCGAGACAAAGGACCAGTCAACATTAGACAAAAAACAGTTTAAATCACGATAATTTGCACACTTAAAATCATAATAAAAATAGTTTTTAAGTATCCAGAACTATATCACAATTTTAATAGTAGGTTAAATAGTTTAGTCCACAATTTTGAAAAATTTTCTTCTAATAAAATGTGTTTTATTGACATATGTAATAAGTATGGTAAAAAGCATTCAAATTAAACAATTTCCAGACAAATTTGCAATTTTATTAAGTCTGCTAACAAGTCTCTAACATATATTAATCTTCAAGAGAACTTTTCAGCCGCAAATAAAAGTTGCAATGATATGCCTATTTTTGACTATATTGATGACAGACTTAAAGTTCAGTCTGACTTAGATACAAGTTTTTTAGAAATTAATTTATTATCTCCCGAATCTAAGCCTAAAAAATTACGACAAATACAAGTTTTGTAGCAACAGATATATTATCTCCTGAATCCACTATAAGCTTAGAAAATTTTCAGCTAGTTCAGATAAATGCAACCGATCCATAGTTAAAGACAGCATTGATGATATTTCTCTATATTATCAAAACTGTCGCTGGGTTAAGACTAACCTGAATATTCTTAGATTAAACCTGGTAAATAACGACTATGATGTTATTGCTCTAACAGAGACATGGCTCAATGAGAGCATTTATACTTCCGAATTTTGCATTGATATCAGGATCACATTAAAAAAAGACAGAAATAGTTTACTTACAGGAAAAAAACAAGGTTATACTTTTAGTGTTTTAGAGAAAAAAATATTTGATGACAATGAGGAGGCAATCTGTGTACAGATCAATCTGACAAATAATGTGTTTTTATTAGTTTTGGTGTATTTTGTACCTGATAGTTATCTTGATGTATATGAAAGATTCTTTGAAAAAATTGAGGTAAATTTTTAGTTAATAAGTTAAACTCAAATATTATTATTATAGGAGATTTTAATATTTCAGGTTACATTAATGAGTTGTCAAGTCATAATACAGTAAACAGTTTAAGATCCTTTCTAGCATTTAACAATCTTTGCCAATTTAATAATATTACAAATGACAATAATGTACTGCTTGACCTTGTTGTTGGCTCATTTGATAATGTTTTAGTTGAGAAAGCTGATGAATCACTCTTACCAATTGACAAACACCATCCATGATTAGATTAGACTGTCAGCAAAAATATCTCAAAAGAACTGCAAATTGATACCTACAACTAAATACAATTTTAGAAAAGCTAATTTTCTTCTTATGTATGAGCTTTTCAGGCAACAAAACTGGAATGAATTAAATAAATTTAGGAACGCAGATTTGGCTATTGATGATTTTTACAAAATAATTTATAATTTATTTGATAAATGTGTACCTAAAACGACTCAAAAAATTAAAAAATATCCAATTTGGTTTAATAATGAAATCATAAAGCTATTAAAGCAAAAGCACAACTGTTTTACTAAGTCACGTAAATATAAGTCGCAATTTTGGAAAACCAGATTTAATAAATTAAGAGTATTAATTAAGAATAAGATAAAAAATGCTCATATACAAAATATTTGTTGGAAATTAAAGCTAGTTTAAAATCTAACCCGAAACTCTTCTGTTCATTTCTCAAAAGTCTCAAAGAGAGTCCTGATGAAATGAAATTTGAGAATGAAACATTTGCTAATGCAAAAAATATTGCTAATGGCTTTGCAACTTACTTTGGGTCCGTTTTTATAGAAAATGATAATGTCATTAATGACAACAGTGACGTAGTTACATCAAACTTTTGTGATAAGGTTGTTACTTTTTTAGATATTGACAATGACAATATTAATCTCACCCCTACAAATAAATTTAAATTCTACTTTTGTGAGAAAGATATATCCATTTTAGAGATAGAAAAAGCTATTAATAAACTAAAACCCAATAAGTCTAGTGGACATGATGGTATTCCTGCTTTTATATTAAAAGGGTGTAAAGAGTTTTTGCTTGTTCCTTTGCAAATTTTATTTAATATCATACTTAAAACATCAACTTTTCCAGATAAATGGAAGCTTAGCAAAGTTATACCCATTCATAAAAGTGGTCCAAGACAAAAAATTGAGAACTATCGGCCTATAACAATAGTATGCGCAATCTCAAAAATTTTCGAAATCATAATATTTGACAGACTTTTTGCAGAAGTGTCAAATAAAATATCTCCCAGACAGCATGGCTTCTTACCCAAGAGATCTACCTTTACAAATCTAACAATTTTCTCTCAATACGTACTTGAGGCTTTAAACAGAAAAAGTCAAGTTGATGTTATTTATACAGATTTGGAAAAGGCTTTTGATAAAGTAAGTCACAGCACTATCTTGGATGGACTAACTGGAATGGATGTTTCTCCATACCTAACTAACTTAATACAATCTTATTTGGGAACTAGCACAAGTAAAAGATATCAGTTCGTGGAATTAAAAGGTAGCAGGTCTACTATTTATAAAGTTCTTCTGGTGTGCCCCAAGGGTCTAATCTCGGACCACTTCTTTTTATTATTGCCTTCAAAAAAATTATTTCTAAGGTAAAAAATGTGGAATCATTGGCATTTGCCGATGATTTTAAATTGTTTGTTGAGGTTTTCTCATTGGAGGATTCTGAAACACTCCAAAGTGAATTTCAGGACACAGCTCTATATTGCCAGGAAATTGGTTTTAACTTAAATTTGGGTAAATGCTTTTGTTTGTCATTTAGTCGTAACAAAAACTTAATCGAATTTGATTATACAATAAATAATGAGAACCTAGAGCGTGTATCTGAACAAAAAGACCTAGGTGTAACCTTCGATGCTAATCTTTCATTTTCATCACATATTATTTCTAAAACTTGGAGTGCCCAGAAAGTTGCTGGGTTTATTTGTAGAAATACTAAAAGTTTTAACATAGACGTAAGTATATACTTATTTGACAGTCTGGTATTACCAATACTGGAATATGGAAGTGTTATCTGGTCCCCCCAATATGACATTTGGATTGGTATGATTGAGGGAGTTCAGCGAAAATTTTTAAAAGCCATGCACTTTAGAAAGTTTGGGATTTATCCACAAAGAGGTTGTGACAACAACATCTTATTAAAAATGTTTGATAGATTATCACTAAACCAAAGAAGAACTAAAATTTTTTTAACAACAATGTATAGAATTCTCAAAGGGGATGTTGATTGTCCTAATATAGTTGAACAACTTCCATTTGCCATAAATCGAATCAATTCAAGGTAAAAAAATACGTTTTATTTAGCTTATCCACGAACAAATCTATTTAAAAGCTCTCCTATCTACAATTAATGCAACTTATTTAACAAGTATGCTTCAGATGTTGATATTGACAATGTTAGCTATAAGAAATTCAAAAAAATTATAGATCAAAAAGTGCGCAGTAGTTAATCAATAAGTAATTATGTAATTTGATTTGTTTGTTATTTATCATCTGTAGAAGTGACGTATTGTATAATTTTTTTTTTTTTTAATGTAAGTAAGTATCTGTAATTGGCTTTTTGCTGTAGATACTGTTGGAATAAATAAAATAAATAAATAAATAAATAAAATCAAACATTAGGGTAATGCCTAATAAATTAGAATGTCAATATGGCAATACATGTACGAATTTCTTAGCATTACCCCAAGATTTACATTGTATTTGAAACCTTTGTTAGCCCCACTATACACTCACAATCATGGTTAGCCCCTCTAGGCCTTAACTTACTGTCTTAACTGTAGGATATCTATTACCCAACAATTATAATAATCGTTGTCTATTACCTACCAACTGTTAACTTTGATTAGAGAGTGTCACAGATGATGATTCATATGTGAGTGGACCTTGCAGCCCTTCCACTGTGACCACCAGTGCATCTTTTTTTACTTCCCTCATATACCTACCTATTACCCTAGCTAGAATCCCTGTACGTTGACATATTTGGATATATTAATATATCCAAATATGTCAACATACAGGGACTCTAACCCTAGCTATACCTATCCTATTACATTACAGGATAAATATGAATGATACGTGAGACTAAAATTAAGCAGAAAATTTAGACTAGAATGAGTAACAATACTTAAACTTGAAGTAAAGTTTCAGCAAATTTTCTCTAGTGCAGCCCCTTATAAGATAAGAAGACATATTTGAGGGGGATTTCACTGAACTTTAGCAGGATTATTACACAGTTATCTCAAGCTATTGCAGACTATTGCACTATTATTGCGAGTGTTGCAAGACTATTGCAGGCTATTGGCAACCACTGCCAGATTATTGCACAATACTTAGGCAAAAATTTGTACATATATTGAGGGCAGTGAAATGCCCCTCACATATATTGCAATGAGTTGTGAATGTTACTCATTCTAGTCTAAATTTACTTGTCCAAAAGTACTAATAGTTCAATTTAGTTAGTTCAATCATTAGAGACATAAAAATGCTCTTGCAAATGGTCTGACAGTTTTGGCACATTTTTTGTATTAATGGTCCTTAATATTCCAGTAAGTTGCATCCTCAAGTTATGTCCCCTCGCGCCTCTACCGCTATCTTGGAAAAATGGCGCCTAAATTCAGTTTTATTAAAATAACTTGAATTCTATATGTTGTAGAAAAAAAAGTTTTAAATAAAAATTTAAGATAATAAAGTCTCCTATAAAAAATGGTTGTACTCAGACTTATAGTTTTCAAATTACATTTTGATGCTATTTTATATTTTGCCTGAATTTTTTTCTTTTGTGGCCTTTTACTTAAAATATAAAATAAATGTGTATAAACATAAAATATAAACTGATGAATTACCTATAAACTGAGGTATTACTGGGTTTTTTGTTAGTGCGCTTGCTGAGATATCAACCCTAAAGTGTTAACAATACACCCATTTCCTATATATCTCCACATTGTAAATAAAATAAACCAAAATGATTTATCTAATTTTCTCAAAAACGAAATATTTTAGAGAAAATGTGAATTAACTTGTTTTTAGAAAATTAAATTACCTTTTAAGCAGTGTATCATTTAACTAGGCAAAGGTAATGGATAGAGCTCTTCCAATATTGAGTTTATAAGGTCACAGAAAATACATCTTTTGATATGTTTATTTAGGTTTCTAAAATTTTAAGGAAGACACTTTTTTTAGACAATAATTTTTTTTAAATGCTGGATTACAAACTGGTGTTAAAGGTTGACACAAAAAAAACTAAGTTTCTACAAAAAATGTTTAATAAACTTTATTGTAGAAAATTAAGTTATCATTTAAAAAATGTATGTCTTAAGCGTTTCCAATTTACGGTTACCAATACACGAATGTTATTATTTTTTCGTGTGGTTATCACTTATTCATTAGCGTCCCTAAATTGGGGTTATTTGTAATCCTAAAAAATTGTCCCAGTTGTGGACACCTCTGGAGCGTAATTGGAAATTAATTATATAACTTTATACAAGATATAGGTCATTTAAAAGAAAATTTTATGGCCTATAAAAATGGATAAGGTTTTTTCCTTAGTTTAAAAAAAAATACAGTAAAAAAAACAACCTCAATGTGCGCTCGTCCCTGGTTAACCTAATATATTGTCACGAGGGGGTTTTATCGTGACGTAACACAGTTTAAGTTAGGTGTTATGGTTTTATTTATCAATACTTTACAGCTTACAAATGTGTCTTCTCGATACGCTCAACTTCTTATACCTTCTGACTATCGTACTACTTGTCTTCACTGTTCACTACGCCTGGGACGTTAGGTTCTCAGCTTACAACTAACTGCTAAACTATTTTGGAGATGCTTTTATTACAAACCGTTTGCCATTGATAGATTATCGAGATGTGTTTTGTTTCCTGTATAAACATCATCGATGACCGATTAATCGCTTCTTGTTTATAATATTTCTGTATACAACTTATTACTTTTAATATAATTTGAACTATATACAGAAGTTCATTTCCTTAGATTGTTTAGGGTTAATGTGCACTTGCTTATAAACGTAACTTGTGCCATTTAGTTAATAGGACATTATTTTATATCCTGGCAATATTATGTAAACGAAAATTTTATCTCCTACATTCTCTAAATTGCTTAATTATTTATAAAATTTTATAAAACCTATATAAAAAACACTTATTTTTTTTATCTCTAAAAATGACCCCAATATTGGTTGCCAATGAAGCGCTAACCATTAACATTAGGCACCCATTTAACTGACAAATGCAATTTAATCTCCTACAATAAAATTTATCATACATCTTCTCTAAAATGATTATTTTTTAAGAAAATTTGATACTTATAATTTCAGTTTTTTTGCATATAATATAGAAATATGTAGGAAATATCTTCAACACTTTAAGGTCTATATCTTAGTAAGTACACTACCTAGGCAACACATTAATATATTTTTTTAAAGGCTATTTATCAGTCTTTAGTTCAGGTCACAATAATTTTCAGAGCAGTTTGTAAGTTAAAGGCCACAAAAGAAATAAATGGATCCATGTATAGGATCTGATACCTTCCTAGCTCGCCTAGTAGCACACTTCAACTGAAGCCATGATATATCAGCCCTGAAGATTTTTTAAAAATATCCCAGAAACTAAAGTACTTACGAAGTTTTTGGTTATAACAGAAATTATTGAGCAAAATGTGGTCTACTATATTACGAAAACCTGCATATTGAGACGATGCTCGTTAAAAAGTTAGCATTAAAGGTTTAAAGAACTGTCATTAGCATTAATGGATTTTGACCAAAATCTAATCAGCTCATTAGAGTGTCAAAAACTATTTTACCTGAAAATTGTATGAAAATCGGTTTAGCGGTTTAGGAGCTATTGTGTTATGGACAGAAATAATATACACACACACACAGACAGACATCACGACGAAATTGCTAAGATAGGTGAAACTACACCCAAATAACACATTTTCGGCGTTATATCAAAAGAAAAAGTTACGTCGAAAATAATACTTTCTAGCCATTGCTACACGTGCTAGGAAGGTAAAAAAATTAGGTAAAATCCAATATGGCGGCAAAATGGTTGATATCATAACTCGAAAACTGTTGTCTGACGAACAAAAACACATTTTTGTTGGAAATTGGGTGGCTATAATTTCTATAAAACTTTATTTTCTACAACCTCCAGAAACCAATCAAATTGAGTTTCAAAACTTTTGCAACCTTACTTAATTTTTTTTTATATCTTTGGTAATCTGTGTTAAAAGTGTCTTTTTATCCTCCAACAAATATAGTTTTTATTATGTACGCTAAAGAACTCACTAATAACTTGGGCACAATGGCACTTTGCCGTGCAAAACAGTTAGTTTTGGTGCAAGTACCTACTGTTTGCACTTTTTTTTATTACTTAGGTGCAGAGAAATGTAAACAATATAAGATCTTTTATTTTAAATTTTTTTTATTTTAAATGAAAAAAGAAATTAAATATAACTGAAAATTACAATTCTTACATTTGCAAAAAACAATCCTTTTCTGACTATGAATTAAAGAAAAATAATTAAAATGTTAATAATAGAAATAGTAAATAATAAAGAGCTGTGTAATATCATTAAAGCATACAGTTTTCGAAGGCATTCAAAGATTAATTTGAAAATTGTGTAATTTATGGGTAAGCATAATACAGCTTTAAAAATGAAACAAGCAATAGATTATATATATAGATATAAAATATGCAAAAAAGCTACAATAAAATAAAAACAAGTATGTTTTTGCCATAGTTTTTTAAACTACATATAACTAAAAACAAATCAGGAGAGATTTTTTGTTTAAAGCATTTCTAGATATTTTTCCATAACAAAAACTTTGGAGAGAGAAGTAATAATAATTATGAAAAAAAAATACAATGTTTTGTAGAGACACTGGAGAGTTGTGTTTTACAAAATGTTGTATTGCAAAGTTTAAAAAACTGAGAGAAAAAACTACTTTATATTGCAAAATATAAAAAATGGCATTTTAAAATGTTCCACTTTTTAACTTGCCATTTTTTCTATCTGTGAAATCTCATATTCTGTTTTTTTTATGCACAACCTTCATCAATTAATAAAACAACAATTATTATAAAATATATAGTAAACTTATTCATCGCTTGCTATTTTTTTGTGCACTATTCCCAATATACACAAACATACCTCTTTTTAGCTAGGTATGTATTATAACTTTTTAAAATATTGTATAAAAACTTATATTCTACATTGATTGGTATACTTGAAAGGCCTAACTTGAAGCTGCCAATAATTTTTAGCTACTAAGTCAAAATATGTACATCCTTCTCATAAAAAGTCTTACAAAACTTATCATCATAAGTTCTTTTTTTAAGTAACAAAAGTATAAAAAGACAGTTTGTTTTTTTTTAATTTAGGAAAAAATCACATAATTTTTAATATTTTAAACCTAACTTTATATGGAATGACTAAACCAAAAACTACAGGATTGCTCTAGGAGCCAAAAATATCAGTATTTTTACAAAAAAAATTATATAGGGGGTGGCCCATCATTGTATCTCAAAGTGGGCGTAAGACTATTGGCAATCGAATTGACTAGTGAACAGGAGTAATCATCTTCATTATAGGGTACCAGTGTAGCAGCACCCAACATGACTAGCATCAGAGCTTGGATAGGCACCGAGGCTCGAACCACTCGCCCCAGGAACCTATAGCCACGGCGAAGTACCGAGGTGTTTATCGGCGTACCATCATCATCTGTAGTACCAGCAATACTGCAAGGAAATAAGAAAAAAATTTGTTACCAAAAAATATAACACATATTCCTTTTATCAAAAAAAAAAATATATATCTAGGTACATATGTGCTTTATTATCTCTATGTAAATTTGCTATGCAATTTTTTAAAAATCTAAAATATTTTGTGGCTCATTGTGTAAAAAGAACATTTTATTTTTTTGAAAACTGAATTCACAAAATTTATAACGAATGTTATGTAAAACTTATTAAGCAAGATTTTGTAGGAATATTTCTGGTTCAGGCATTAATAAAAAAATACTAATCGGCGAAAAATTTACATAGCAGGTTAATGAGTAGTGAAAAATAAATAATGAACCACTGTCATAGTCAGCTTGAAGAATGTTAAGAAGGAGCTAAACAAAAAATATTACTCAAAGTTAAGAGAAAAAGTAAAAAAAATGAGTGGGCTGTCATTGATTATATTTGCGTGGCATTTTTCAGGGGTTAATTTAGGTGATAGAAAAAAGCTTTAAATACAGAAGTTGTATAATTTTTTCCATATTATCTATGTCAGAAGTCAGAGATGTTATTCCTTATGTCAAATTTTAACAGCAACTTTCCTAAGTTAAAGGGAACTCCTGTATATTATTTGTTAAAATGAAAGATATATTTGCCATGATGTCAAAAATATATGGGTTGCTGACATTTGGATAAGCCGATAAGGATAAATAATCCACTTGGTCGTAGCTTAACTTTGTAACTTAAATACCTCAAAAATGGCTTTACTATCAAACCATATGCTTTTAAAATCAGGGAAAATATTAAATATAAGTCCCTTTAACTTTTTTTTTATCACTTTGTTTTTTGTCCTCGGCTACCAGGCCTGTAGTCGCTCTTCTAGGGACACTTCTCCCCAGGAATCATATAAATGTCTGCCGCACCCGACCTTGGCAACCGACGGGGATCGAACCCGCCACTGTAGCAAGCGAGATTCCTTAACTCACTTGTGTTCAATGCGCGAACGCACTGAGCCACCACGGCTACTCCCTTTAACTTAAGAAAGATGCTGGCAAAATTTGGCTTAAGGAATGACATTGACAGTTCTGGCCTCATATCATGTTTCTAAATCCCATGTATGACGAACAGGGGTAATTTTTTGGCTTATCTTAAGACTGAAAGCTTTTAAGAGCTGGACGGTTATTCTTGACTCCCGTGAGGTGAGGTGTGCCAAAATTTCACTTTCACGAGTGGACTGAATACTTTCACCATCTTTTTGCACGGCGAAATGAATCCTCCGGTGTGAGCACTCACCTCACGTCACGGAAAGTCAAGAATATTGTCCTGTCTATGGATTCTTGAAACGGATTAGAGTGAGAATGAGCATCTCCCCACGTCAGAACGAGTAGATATCCGGAAATCAATGCGCAGTTTTACTTTCACCCGATTTTCAGGGAGTACTCATCACACATTCAAGAATTCATACACTGAGGTCTGATTTGGAACGACGTACGTCTTAAACAATCTAACAATAAATTTAATAACCCGCGAAAATTCAAATTATGGCAATTGACGCTAGCAGCCATGTTGGATCCCTCTCTTCCTTTTAGTACACTCAGCATTCATATCGTGTAAGTAATTAACGGCATTTTAATAATTAACGGGCGCGAGTGTTCGCCCTAAAGATATCCCCAACTAATTGGTATTAAAATAACAATATATTAGGTATGGCTAGAAAGTGACCGGATGCTTCTACCGGCATTTAGCGGCAGGTTTAAACAAGAGTCTGCTTCCAACACCGACACGAATCGCTGATTGTAGCAGTCGGAAAAACTGTCTATGCACAAGTGGTGCAATTCTTTAAATTGCATGTCTATGCCATGTTAAAAGCCCACTTAAACAGATTTATATCGCGCATATAAGTTTTTAAGTTGTTTAAATATTTTAAGGCTGAGTCTGCAAAATTTCGATTTGCTTTCTAAACGGCCGTTAGTCTGGTTAATTGGCCAGACCTTTTAATATAAAAACTTAATTAAATATATTTAAGACGTACGTGAATGTTAGTAATATAGTAATATCAAGCTTAAAATGTCTCCTTAAATCTTTTAGGAGATTTTAGGAATTTTCATATACAGTTTATCCTATTAATTTAAAAAAACCCTGAGCAATGTCGATTTAGTTTTATAGGGAGATACTTAAGATTTAAATAACTATTAATTCCATGATACATAACCGAGGCAGATTTTACCCTTTGATTTTAAATAGAGATACCTCCTTGCAAAGGTTTTTAACTTGTTTTTATAGTGCTGGTCGTATTTTCAAAAATTGTTTGTTAAGATATTCGAATTTGAAAAATTTAAAATGGGCTCAGCACATCACTGAAACAGAAATTTAACAAAATTTTTTGGACTTATTTTCTCAATGTTAAAATTTTACCACATAATAGATTATAGAGTATTTATATGGAAAAAATCTGGCTGTTATTTGTAATTACAAAAGCCTCGCCATACTATGTAAAATCCAATCTAATGAATCGGTTTTTAATTTTTTGCTCGTTAACAGTTGCTAGTCACATACGAAAAATCTACAGGAGACCAAAAAGTTTCTACATAATACAAAGAATTTCTTTTGTTATTTAGAATCTACCAATAGCGCACCAGGTTCAGAAGAAGGGAAAAAAGGAGCATGATCTCCTGAAAAATATCTCCCCGTAGATGCTTATTATTATTTGGCATTTCCAATGACGTATGCCCTGTAGCTTACTTTAGATTTCAAGTTTAAGCTAAATATCTAAACAATTGCAAGAGCTATCAACGAAAAACTTTAAAAAAATAAATTTTAACATAATAACCGATAACAAAGCATAGGATTTTAAATATTGTCTTCTTTATCCACTAAAATCTGCTCAAAACTAATCATTCAGATTTAAGGAGATATTTTTAGCAAAAATGGGTTAGTATCTATTCTAAAAAATAATAAAATAACTAAAAAAGATAATTACTTGTGATCTAAGTCGCCGTGTGCCGAAGTGGTTGCTTGTTCCTTGCCCTCCTGGTCCAAGAGCTGTTCAAAACGCAAACAAATTGGTGAAAATGGTGCTTTAAGTCTTACAAACTACATAGTTTTTTTTGTAAAAATATGAAACAGGCTTAAATAATAATTATTAGAAAAAAAAGTCATTCCACAAAAAGCACTCAAGATTTGCGAGCGGTAATCTTATAATTTTTTTGAAAGATATGGCACAAAAAACAAACAAAAATGCAAAATACATACATTATCTTTTAAGTTTAATAACAGTTTGGTTATTTCATTGTCAAGAAGCCTGCCTAAAGCTAGTAGGTACAAAAAAAATAAAATTCTTTTGACTAGACATCGCTACGATTTTTTCACATGTAAAGCAAATTTCAGTTTTGATCTGTCTTCTTTGTTTTTCTCGTTGTCTGAGCGGAAAACAGTAACATGTAAACTGCCAGTTTTTGGTCTTGTTCCATTTAACGTTTGTTTACCTCTTTCAGAAACTTTAAGGTTTAAAATTAAATTTTCTGAGAGTAAAAAATTCGAGAGTAATGAGACCACTTAGAGGAAGTCACATATTGGTTCGCCATCATGGGACCTCGTTCGTGAGGTTGAAGATCTCTGATTAATTTTATACTTCCGTTTATTTGCTTTACACTTTCCACAAATTATTATCTACTACAAAAAAGGACCAACATTTTAAATACTACAAAAAAATACACGTCTACAAAATGGTGCACCGCTGCGGCATATAGGAGTTGTAACTTACGTCGTAATTGATTGTTTGTAGGGGCGAAGTCGCCGCCCTAGTCGAGGCTATTGCGAGCCCTATCTCGTTGGGGTCTCGGCCCAAAACCGCCCCGAGTTTGAGGGTGTACACCACGGTCAGTCTTATCAGAGATTGGAGTTTGAGGCGGAGTTCGGTGAGACGGCGGCAAATTAGCGAGGAACCTGCAAATAATTAAGGTCTATTAAAAAGAAGTTTGAAGAAGGAAACATTAAGTTAACAAAACTAATATTGGACGAGCGAACATGGTTTAGTGTAGAAGGTAGTGAATTTCCCAGCAGTATTTAGTGTGCTAAGTAGTCTTTATTTCCGACCGATTCAAATTTTGGTAAAGGTTAACTCATTTTTTGCCTTGAATGCAACAGATTTTAGTATTTATATAAATGTTTAATAAAAACCTAGCAATGAAGTCCTAAGATGTTATCAGTGAATACTGTTTTAAGAGAGACAAACCTTAATATGAGCATTAAATTAAAACCTACCCTCGGGAGCATCTTCTTCTCTCAACAGCTGATTAGCGGCCTCTTGCAGGCTAAGAACTCGAGGTTCGCACCGTTCGAGTTCCGCTCTGAGTTCCAAGAAGTTCTGGAACTTGGCTTCGATTGTTTCGCGCGACGCTGTTAAATCGACGGGTTCTGATTGCTTGATCTTGCGCTCGTTTCGCTCCAACCAGGCGCAGAGTTCTGCTATGATGCTATGGAATTGCTGGTTCTATTTTTTTAAATAAATTTGAAAATAAATAATATATTCAGCCGCGTACTCATTAGAGAGCTGAAACTGTAACTGCAACCAAATTTTTCTTTTAGTGTACAACCTGGTAGATCGTATGCTCTCGAAACATGTTGTACCACTACACACCACCCACCTTCACAGGGACTATTTCTTCCATTTACAAATTTCCTTTGTAGGCTCACTGCGAGCAGCTCGAAGTGGTACCGACAGAGTAAATTTGGTTCCTGTAACCGTTGCAGTTACAGTATTTACAGCTCGCCAATGATTACAGAGCTTTAGACAAATTTTCGAGAAAAAATTTTAGTTAAAAAGTATAAATCAAATAATTAGCAAACATTTCACAGATAGTTACGTATGTAGAGAACAAACATAATTATAACATTTGTTTCACAGCCAACTGAGCGAAAAGCTCTTTTCATGCTCCATTTAATGGCGTGTAATTCCAATATGGCGGCCATAGGAAAAACAAAGTTTGCTTTGATCCCAATAAAACGAAAAGGCCTAGCCGTGGTCGCTAATACAAAACTACCAAGTTTTATAAAAAAATTTACAAAATCGCGACATCATTACAATTTTTCGAAAATAGTTATTGCTCGATATTTTAAAAACCCCTGTAGATATTTTTAATTTTGATAAATCATCTCGGAATAGCGCAACTTTTGTCTCATTTAACCAAAATTGTATCTTACCATTTCCGAAATCCACATGTAGTTACTTTTATCTGGGACACCCTGTATATTACATAAAGTTGATATTTTTTGTACTTTTTCATGCAATTTTTGCATTAAGCGTAAAATTTGCTTTAGAATGCCGTATCGCACTCAATTTTCACTCATAATAAAGAGGTAAAAAAAACTATGATAAATATGATCAATTTAAAAGAAATTTGACACTAATATCAAAAATCGATTAAAATTCCATAAAAAAAATTACAACTTTAAGTAATATCTCAAAAACTAAACGTAAGAGAAGAAATTCAGTTTGACAGTTGGATTCTTTATAAAAAAAAACTAAAAAAAAAATTGACACCAAAATGAAGACTTTAAAAATACTGGCTCGAAAACCGCTTGATGTTACAGGATGTTGGAGATACAGTTTTCACCTGTTTTTTCACCTTAAAATTTAAGTGTCGTAGTTTTTTCTCTCTCTCTCATTACACCCTAAAAAGTGCCTAATTTGGGTAACTGTGTAAATATTGGCTATTTTCTATTCATTTCCAGAATAAATCTAAAACATTTTGTATATTTAGTTCCACTTACGTCCATCAGCGCCCTCTGCAGCTGCATTTGCCAATTAGCTGCCAGCCGACAGATTTGATCCCACCTGCGGTTGTCGCCTTCCAGCCTTGACCTCAATTCGTCCGCTTTGCTGGTGTCCTCCGTGTGGTCGGCAAGATGAGTACCGACGATGTTTAACGACCTCACTATGCTTTTGTGGCTATCTGTAAGTAGAACATACTTGGGCATAAGCCTAGGCTAGTAAAAAAATGGAAAATGCCGCCATTTTGGATTTATGACGTCACATAGGCCCTCCTCCTCAAATTTGAGGTAACAACAGACATTAACTCCATCACCAATCGTAAGGTAGTCTTAAACTTTCCTCAATCTTCAATTTTTTTTTTCAATTTAAAAAAATAACAGTTCTTAAGATAGAAAGCTCATTAAACCGACAGTGCAATTGTTCTACTGCAAACAAATAATAACCTTTACAATTTTTCTGCCAAGTTAATGTGTGAAGTTAAGAGCAAAAGTTTGTAAAAAACATGGAAAAAATCGTGATCTGCGATTTATGACGTCACACAGGCGCTCCTACTCAAATTTGACAATCAATCGACACGGCGACATAAAATTGATCTGTAACCAATCGATTTGGGGTAGTCTAAAACTTTCTTCCTCTTTTTTTTTTGATTAAAATAAAGTTCCTATTTTTCAATATTTTATAAAAAAAGTAATATCTTTGTTAGTTTTTAAGATACCAATATCTTAATTGCTGTCCTATTGCAAACAAAAAACGTATTAACATTTTTTTCTATAAAACTAATACAGCAAAATTTCTAAACCAAAGTGTGTGAAAAAACATGAAAAAAGCCACACCCAGTGTCCACCTTCAATATACAGTTACATGAATTTACATGTTAAAATTTCGACCATATGCAAATTGTTCTGCTTCTTATTAAATGTTTTTTGTGCAGTTTATTTAGTAGTACGAATTCCCTTCAATCTAATAAACAAACATTTGGTTTAATTAAACCTGTAAAACACAATTATTTTAAAAACCATGAATAAAACTAAAGAAAAATTCTTCAATATTTCGCGTAAACAAAAATATTAACATGTTAGATAGGTCAGATAGGTCACTGCTCACAAAAATATAAAAACAAGGTCTCTCTAATAGTTAACAAAAACAAAAAATACTTAACATTAACACAGCAAGAGTTGATTAAAATCAATAAAAGGTAAACAAAATACTGTTTTAACAAAGTTTTAGTAACAAAAACAATCATTTAGTAAGTAGCTAGGACTTGCCTCTATCTGTAAACAAAGTTTTAACCCCGCAATGCAATTCATTGCAGAACACAAGTTAACATAAGGTTGAAATTTTAACGTTTGCATCTCTATGAGGCACGATAAAAATACTGTATAATAATTGTGATATAGAATTAAAATATCCTAATTGATTTTTTTAAACCGAATATCTCGAAATTTAGGTTTAATTGAATAGTTTTTGCTGTTTTTTTAAATTTTTTGTTTACAATGTTTCTTACCCAAATCGAGTAGGAACTCATGGTGGTCCTGAATGGCGTCCTCCAGCTGTTCGATATTGCTGGAAGGTGTCTTGTGGCCCTTCATCGTGCCTTCGGCAACTTGCAACCACTTCTCCAACCTCCACAGGTCGTTGTCTAACTGCGCCCAGTTTCTTTTGGTGCAAAGGGGACAAAGCAATCTTCCGGCCTCACTAAATTTGGACAAAATATATCTAAGTGTGTAATAAATATTTTATATAAAAAATAAAGGTATAATTTAGAATCTGTATCTGCTGATTAGTATTTAAAGATGTTCAAGTCTAGTTAAACTACTTTTTTCTCGGAGGTAGATCAAAAATGTTGTCCTATTTTAAACGGAATCCATTATTTTACACGGAATCCATTATTTGCCGGTAAGTACTAATTCTAAATAAAATTGTCGCTTTAAAAATACAATTTTATATTCCCGTTGATTTAAATTATATTGTCTTATTTTGGGATAAAAACCAGAAATGTTTTGTTTTTGGAAAAATTATAACAAATAATTAAACTTTTCCAGCTAGTAGGTACTAACTATATGAACTTAAACTTGCCCTGGTTTTTAGCGACAGATCATTGATTATTTGCAAAGGTACAATTACAATTACAAACCTTTAAAATTCTTGTACACTATTTTTAAGTAAAGGAACTGTACAAAACTTTAAATAACCGCCTTTCTATCTAAAACTACGCACTGGTTCTAAAATCACACCGACTGCTAGTGAAGTCACAGTTTATAAGGCCCCCAGAAATCATAAAGGTGTAAGTAAAGTTTATATTTAGAAATTAATGCTTTTCTTTTTGTTCTGGCAGTTGTAAATTTCAAAAATAAAATTTTATTTCAAAAGAATAGTTAGTTGCCTGTTTACAAGACAGAATGAGTCTACAATGCAATGGTTTTAAAATAACTTTTAAACTTTTCTGCTAAATATCCAAATAACCATTTTATTTTTAAAACTCTGGGATAATAATTAACGTACACTGTATTTCATAATTATACAGGATGTTCTTAAATATCATTGATAATCGAGAAGGGGTAATTTCTCGATTATGAACAAAAAGTAATATTTTTGGTAATTTGGCTAGATTTACATTTTATTTGTTTGATCGATTGGGGTTGTAGATACGAAAAAAATTGAGAACAAACTAAAGAGATAAATTTATTTTGTATTTTAGAGCCTACTAGTGGCGCACCACAAAACATTTCAGATTGGGAAAAGGAAAAGGAGACTGTAGACTTTAGTTATTATTTGGCATGTTATTTTAATTTAAAACTAAATTTCAACACTCTGTAAATTGGTTGACCCTGTAGAGTATACATGGTGTAATTTAAATGATGGACAAAGACAAACTTTACCGGGTGGTAGGAAATATTTCTTCCTGTTACATTTTGCATTAAACGTTTTTAGATACAGTTTGTCAAAATTAATACTTTTTTTCGATTTTTTGTGATAACTTCCTTAAAAATTACAACTGACAATCGAAATTTTGTGAAGTTATGCATTACAATAAAGGCAATAACTGAATGTAAAAATTATTATAAATTAAAAATATGTTTTTTTTTCAACAAATATTTTTTTGATTATTAAAAATTATTTAACATTGTCAAATTTTTAAAATACACAATTTTCCTCAACTCTTTAAAGTTGACAAATGCTATAACTGGGAAAAAACATTACCAAAAGTTATTTCAACTTTTTGTCTAATTTGACCTTCCCACCACCTTATAAAGTATGGTGCATAATTTAAATTACACCAGCCATAAACAAAAAAGTAATAAATGAACATTTTATATAAAAAAATTAAGGAATACTTACTGTTGGCAAAGAAGGTTATAAGCATCAGTGATAGTGTGTCTGTGGAAAAATTAGAAAAAACAAACACCAGTTAGTATTATTATTCAGGAAAAACCTTAACCAAATATTTATGATAGGTTACAAAGATTACGTATGACAAAGGATTGCAAGAATGTGTGAAAACTAATTAATTGTCAAACTATCTAAAAAGCCTGAAATCATTTAAAATATGATCAAAATAAAGACAAGCAAATTCATGTTATTAATTAAATCTTTAAACCCTTGTGTCCACTTGCGAATCACCACCAAGTAATAACAAGCGGGTCTACACACTGTATTTTAATTGTTTTTCAAATTACTTGCTGTAAGTTTTACATGCTCTAGTAGCTTGTAAAAGTTGTCCAGGTAAATGTACTACTAAGTGGACACAAAGCTTTACAAAAAAAAATAAGTAATTGAATTAACAACTCACCTTAGTTCTCTCAATTTTGCCTCTTTTTCTTTAGCCCTAACCAGCAGATCTTTAAAAACTTCCATCAAATGGAAAACTTCTTCCGTGGAAGCTTCGATACTTGTAGCTTCGCACTCGTTTATTAATAAATCGTGTAAGTGCTTTATGAGTTCTACACTGGCTTGACATTTAGCTGACAGTTTCGCTATTTTCTTCCCGCTGGTTGGAAGCTCAGAAGAACCTGGAAGAAAAATATAATTTTTGTTAATATAAGGTATCACTAATTTTAAATCATAAGGTGAAATGCTTGGGTTAAAACCGCTCTACGATATCAATTTAATATTCCGTGAGGGTGGTAGTGTGAAAGAGCAAGTTTAAATCTTTTTCTACCTCTAAATAAGCTTTAAATTAATATACATTTAGTTCTATTTCTAATTCTGATTCAGAAGGACACGTACCTTGTTTGGGGATCTCTTTGTTCACAAACGCCTCTAAATCTTGTAAGTTGGTCTTGCACTCAAGCAGTCCCGCATCTAATTCCACCATATAGGCGTCTTTGGCACTTATTGATGTCATTCTCTGCAACTGAGGTGGTAATGTGTTAACTTGTACGGCAGAGTCTTGTTCGAACTTAAGCGTTTCTACTTGAATGCTTTCATCTATTTCGCGTTGGAAAGTGGTTATTTCAGTGATGATTTCAGTCTTTAAAATTGTTATTCTTTCAGTAATCTCTTTAACAAGGATTTGGTATTCGTCGATAAGTTTCTGGATCTTTTTAACTTCGTCTTTTTTACTCTTTTTCATAATTTGTAACCCTAATTTATCTGCAGACTCTAATAAAGGCGTTTGGCGAGCTATTAAACTTTGGATTTCTTCTAACCGTTGCAATTTCTTTTTAGGATCAGTATCCGAAGATTCCAAATGTTGAAGATCAGTCAACATGCCGTCGATTTTGCTTAGTTCAACTACAGCATCTTCATGAGCTAACGAAAAGTCCTTAAACGGCGCCAACTCTTTATGAAGACCTTGAAGAATGCTCTTGGCTTTTGGTAACAGCTGATCCCACCTAGCTATGATCACCCTTGCTCTTGCGGTAAGTTCTTGTAGGTTTTCAGGTTCTATTCCTGTGGTTCTTACTAGTTTAGAATAGGTCTGTTCCAGAATTTGAAAACTAGGCGCGTGAGATTCGATGTCCTTAATTTCGTCTTCCACTGTATAAATTAGTTCTTGAATCTCATTACGGTCTAATTTTGAGAGGGGTTTGTCTAGATCTTTTAATCTTTGTTCTTTTTCTATTATCCATTTTTCTTGTTCTGAGCTAAGTTTCAGAACTTCTTGTAGTAGTTTCCAAATAAAAGTAATCCTTCGTTTGCGTTCTGCGGATTGACCGCAGACAATCTTCCACCGTTTTTCGAGATTCTGAACAGCATTTGAAAGATTTTCAGTAGCGAAGTGCGATCTAGAAACTTCCGTATCTGCTAATAATAGTTCACAAAGATTCAAGACTTCACCAATATTACCACTTTCGTTTTCTATCGCCTTTCTAAGTTTGTCATGTTCTTGAAGTTTATGTTCTATGACTTCTTTGGTGCAATTTTCAAAAACTACAGGTTTCGCTAGTTGTACTTCAATTGTACTTAGCCAAGCGCGTATCTGTTGTATCCTTTCTTCCAGTGATAGCATTGTGGTTATTGTATCTTGAATCTTATTTGCCTTACTTTTGCCAATGTTATCTAATCTTTCCCATCTGTTTTGAACATCTTCTGTTCTGGCTTGAATAATTTGTTTAGCTGTTACATCCGCGTACTCTTCTCCACAGCATTCGACTAGTTCATTGCCGACTCTTACTAACCATTCGTACTCTCGTTCTTTAAGGGCCATTTCTGCTTGTAATTCGACTTCAAGTTTTCTTAAAAGTTCTTTCGGGTCTAAAATCATGGTTTCGTCTCCTTCCTGATCCAGTTTATTTTCGAGATCATCAGCCCAAGTAATGAACCTAGTTTGTCTAGTTTCAAACATGGATCTGATGCCTAGTTTTTCTTCAAGTTGATGACAAATGGTGGCTAGTTGATGGTCCAGATCGGCATGTTGATGCCACAGCAACCACATTCTTTGGTTTACTGTTTTTATATCCGAGGGACTGAGACATTCTTTCAGTTGTTCTTGCGATAATCCTAATTGTTCTAGATCCTTTACGGCCAACATCAGTCTTTCTCTAGTTCTTTGTAAAATTTCTAATCGATTGCTAATGCCCGCATGCGAGGAC
Source organism: Aspidapion aeneum (assembly GCA_963576565.1). Lineage (NCBI taxonomy): Eukaryota > Metazoa > Arthropoda > Insecta > Coleoptera > Brentidae > Aspidapion > Aspidapion aeneum. The sequence goes on along the minus strand of OY755042.1, from coordinate 81,168,119 downwards.
GGTAGCGAGGTTTGAGATTCATTGATAACTGCTTGCACACCGTCGAAAAGTTTTTGTACCACTTTTACCCGGTCTTCGTGAGTGATTACTAGATTGGAAATCCTTTCTAAGAATTGTTTCCAAGTTTCTAAACCTAAAAAAAAATTTATTTTTATAATCTAATTTTCCAAAATTAACGTAAGTAGTTACATAATATCTGGCCATATAACTAAACCTACTGCTTTCTGTAATGTATTGTTCGAGAAATGGTTACCGGTCCCTGTATTGTTTGTTACCGGAATAATTAGTGCACATTCTAGTAAGTCATTTTTAACACCTCTGCCAGTTCATGAATTTATAAAATGGATAAGAACGAGTTACATTCATGATGCCGAAATGAATAGAGATTGCAACTTGACTCTCCCCCAATATTGCAAAAGTACCCATTTTAAGAATTGTATACATTTGTTAGATAGTAATATGTTAACACCGTTATGCTTAAGATGTATAAGACTTTCCACCAATCAAATGTATTGTCTGCCTTCCATGAGAACTTACCGGCATGTAGGTTTGAGATTCTTTGTCGAATTGCCGCGTGCTCCATTCGAATCGACGTTGCCAAAGCGTCGTCACAAAATTGCAACAAAACGTTTTGTTGTCGTTGTAAGTTGTCACATTGCGATTCCCCTTGAGGAATTTTGTCAAGCAGGTTTTGGATCCTACTGGTCAGCTTCGGCATACGTCGCACGTGAAGGTATCTTAGTTGCATGTGCTCGCGTTCTTTTTCCAGGTTTTTCAGCCAATCTAGAAGGATGTTTTGGTCTTGGCGATATTTTTCCCAGGCGTCTAAACGGTTTTGTACCTAAAAGTACAGAACAAATGTAGATATTCGAAGTTTTTGCCTTAGTTGGTACCTTATGCAATTTTTTCTACATAATAATTGTAGCAACAAAACGAGAAAGTACAATTGGAAACATGTTGTAAGATCTTTACAACAGGGCCTTCTGAATTCAATAAAGTCCTTCCAAACCCTTTAAATCATGTTATTTCAACCTGATTTTTTATTTTAAGTTATAAAAAGAAGTGGCAGAAAAAGCGGTATTGGCTGTAAATTATGGTGGATGGCAACAGAAATGCCTCTTTTGCTACCATTGCTAAACTTACCTCTGTATGTCTGTCCATAATCCTTGAAAGAGTCTCATTGTGCATATTTGTCAAAGTATTAAACTGTTCCATGACACTGGACTCCACCAGTCCACTAGCTAATTGGTTGCTCTTTTTGTCTTGAGGTTTCAGGACATTTTGTTGAGTGGTTAGAAGATTTTGATGGACTTGACAGAGGTGTTGGTGTTCGAAGAGGCTTTGGTAATCGCCGGGTATAGAACCTATGAAGAAATTAAAGAGTTAAATTAATATTGGATAATTTAAAATTTAGCTAATCATGGTAAAACGTCATTATTATGCGAATGACAATGACAATGAACGTTCTCTTAAATTCACGCTTACCATTGGTCAATATCAGTTATCTGACATAAATTTGATAGTAATGATATTGTTTGTCAGTGTTTTTAATAAGAACTCTCACGACAAAGTTCTTCTATTGCAAAGCAGGAGTGCAGTAATGTCAAATATAACGGTGGATTGAAGAGAAAATTTACTCCTAGGGGAGCATTTACAGAATAAGCACTGGGCTAAACAATAATAAATCATTTTAGTACTGACCTTGCAAAAACTGTTGGACATTGTACAAGTACTCCTGCCACAACCTTAGGGCTGCTGCACTGTCTTCGTTTCTCACCAATCGCGTGCTCAGCCTATGATACTGCTGGAAAGTTTCTCTAAAGACCTGTTGCCAAAGCTCCAGAACTTCGATCACAGATGTCTCTGTGCGCGTCGTCGTGATCTCCAAGGTTTTGTCTTTGATCGTTTGAATCTGGCCCTCGGCTCTGCCTAGAGCTATAAGATGGTCGCGCAGAGTTTGTAGTTTTTCCTCTGTATCTGTGTCTATGTTGCTGGAGTCTATGGTGTCTATACTCTGTTGGAATATTTAATTTTAATCACTGCAGTAATTTTTAAATACACAGCGAAAGTCGCAAAAAACGATAAGCTATATATGACACAAAATCCTTTCATTGCAAAGCTTGGAAATCCTGCTGTTATCTATTCTGATAATGCTTTATATTTCTTGGGAGCCGAGTCATGAAGGCTCTGTTTCTCTTACCTTTTGAACAGAGTCTAAGTAACTCCTGGTCCCCGCAATCTCCACCTGAGCCTCGTTCTTCTTCTGATTCTTGGCTTCGGCCACGTCGGCCAACACCGTGAGAGACTCTCGGACATCTTCGAGTTTCTTGCCGAGCGCTTCGACTTCGCCTCCAAGGAGGGCCTTGGCGTCAAGGCCAACTGCTCCTGCTATTTCCGACACGAGGTCCTTGAGTTGCGTTAGGCGTTTGGTGTGGGCTGAGAGGGTTTCTTCACAATTCTAAGAAACAAACGAATATTATTGTAGTTTAAATGGTATCTTTATATCGATTTTTAAAAAGCGTGTGATAGTCTAAAGGTAACTTGCTACAGCACAAAGTGTCCCAGCCGTCTCGCGTTTTGCTTTTGTGAGCGTATTATTCGTCATAGATTAAATGTGTAAAATTTTTAGAAACAAATATCAGCGTATACTTCGGTGAAATTTTTATGTAGGATGTAGGAATAGAGACGCGACAAACTTATCAAAGTCAAATTTATTTTAGTCAAAATCAAAGGGAGGAAATATCGGTCTTCTATACTCGCCTCGTTAAGAGAAAGACGCACCTTCCGTCCTATAAAAATAAACGATTTTTGACAAACATTTATAGGGGGTGACAGAAAAACATGTTTGTTTATATATTGCATGATGATTGATTCACCCAAGACAACATAAATTATTTTAGCGAAACGCCAATGAACTTAACAAAAAGTAACATAACCAAAAAATGTGAGTTTTAGTGACTTTGATGGGTCTGTCGCGTCTCTATTTCTTTAAAATATGTCATACATACAGGGTCTCTAGGATGTGCCAAAAAATAAAAATTTTTATGATATCTCCGAAACTACAAAAGCTAGATAAAATTTTTCTGGCATTGCTGGATTAAGAAAACAATTTGTGGCATTTGCATGTTATAATATATTATATATATAATATATAATATAATAATTTAATATTATAATTGGGACGTTTGCTCTATTGCGAATAATAGCTCACAAAAGCCAAACGCAGAAAAGGCTGGCACACCCTGTATACATATCTTTGCGTAGAAGTACTTCCATACAAATTACTTTTATTATTGTTTTTATTACCTCACACACGCAACTCTAAGAATCTAGGCAACAACAATTTATGTTTATGAAAAGGAAATTAAGATTCTTTCAAGGTGTTTCCGGTTTTGAATCAAATCAGAAGAAAATATGGAATTTCTGGAAATATTTATTTATATAGTTAGAAAATTTCTTTAGAAACAAAATACAGGTGGAAACTAAAGTTTTATGTTAAAATGGGCAATACCGTCCTATAAATGAAAAAAAGGTTTAAATAACTTTTGGCAAAAATTACCAATTTTACATCATGATTTTTTTAAATTGATTTTGATGTGTCCTAATTGATTTTCTTCTCAAAAGATTTGTTACATATTCTCAGAGACCCCTTTTAAATAACGGTCTATTGTTGTTGAAATTAGCATTAAAAATAATAATTTTTTTAAAATTTATTCTGACAAAACAAGATTTTTAATAAAAAAATTTTAACAATTTTTATTATTAATTCTTACAGTTGGGACGTGAGAATTTTTTCCTTGCCAACTTTTCAACGGAACTAAATTTCGTTTTCAAATGTTTAGTCATGTTGACGTAAGACTATAAACTCCTTAAAAACTCTTTTTTTATGAACATGGTGTAGGTACCTAAAATTTGTTAAAAGCGTATTTCAATTATTTATTTAAAATTTAAAACATTTTTAAATTTCATTTAGCGCTTAAAAGAGATGAGTTTTTTTTGTTTAAAAACCTTTTCTTAATTTTGAGGAAATATGAATAGTAACTGTTTGTAATATTAGTTAGTGTGATCAGCGGTAATTAAAAAAAAATAGGTGGTCTTTCTAAAACATAGTATTTTTCCTGGTATGGAGTGGTTTGATAAAACAGTGTGCTCCTAGTTTTGATTGAAAACCGTTAAAATGGAAAGTGATTTTCGCGTGTCAAGAGAAATTAGGAAAACGCTTTGTTTTGTGCACAAAGGTCGATTTCCATCTCAATTTTAATTGAAAATAACTACATGCCTTCGAGGCCAAGGTTAACGGCTAATAAATTAGGGATATTTTGCTAGGAATTTTAGAAAAAATCATATAAAAAACAGAAAGAAAAATTCTATCTAATTTACATAACTTAATTTTAAATTTCAAATAAGGAAAAAAAATATTAATGGATCCATCACGGATCTGATACCTTCCTAGCTAGCCTATTAGCACATTTCAAGTGTAATGTAAATATCTCAAAAACTAAAGCTCTTACGAAGTTTTTGGTTCTGTCTCTTAAAACGTCTATTTTTAAATGGTGTAAAAAATAAACATTACTCTTGGAAAATTTTCCAAGGAACCAAATTCAAGCAGTTTAAAAAAAAAGAAAAATTAAATTACTGATGCAATATAATCTAAATCAAATGATATTATTGATTTGCACAGTGTCAAATTTTCGAATTTCCGGCAAAAATTTTCTATAGTAATGTTTATTTTTATACACCATTTAAAAATAGACCTTTTACCCAAAAACACTTTTGTTAAAAAAGTGTGCTGGCAGAACTTGGGCATTTTCGGTTTAAAATAAAAATGTAATAATAAACATTTTAATTTAAAATAATTGGATCCATAAAAGATCTGATACCTTCCTAGCTAGCCTTGAAAAAAGTTTTTGTGAATATCTCAGAAATTAAAGCTCTTACGAAGTTTTTGATTATAACACAAATTATGGTCTTAATCTACTATATTCCGAAAAGCGCATATTGATGCGATACTCTGTTAAAAAGTTTAAATTTTTTAATTGTCAAAAAACTGTCATTAGCATTAATGGATTTTGACCACAATCTTATCAGCTGGTTAGTGTCAAACACTATTTCACCTAAAAAATTTGCGAAAATCCGTTCAGCGGTTAAGGAGCTATTGTGTTACGGACAAAAAAAATATACACATACACCCAAGGCTTTGTAACGAAATAGCGCGTATTAAAATAGCGCGCTCATTTGAGCGCGTGTTCAAAATAGCGCGTATCAAAATAGCCCGTGATCAAAATAGCGCGCATCATAACGGCGCGTGATCAAAATAGCGCGTATCATAATGGCGCGTGTTCAAAATAGCGCGTATCAAAACAGCGCGTATCAAAATGGCGCGTGTTCAAAATAGCGCGTATCAAAATAGGGCGTGTTCAAAATAGCGCATATCAAAATAGCGCGTCTTTAAAATAGCGTGTGTTCAATATAGCGCGTCTAAAAATACCGCGTTTTGAAAAATCGCCATTACAAACGTCGCTGTTATAAAATAGTTCGAGTAACATATTCTAAAATATTTTTCAAAAAAAAAACCTTCCTAACTTTTTCCCGGGATCCTAAAGGGTGTAACCAAACCGAACCGAACCGATCCAAACCGCACCGAACTAGAATGAACCGAAAAATTTTTCCAAAAATTATTTCCTAAATTAGCTTTCCGATCCTTATTTTGGTAGGTTTCTATTCTAACCTGTGACATTTTTTTTTTGGTGGAAAAAGGTCAGGAAGTTACTAGAAAAAATGTTTGGGTTCGGTTCGGTTCCGTCCGGTTCGGTTCGACTCGGTTTGGTTACACACACTCTAGGATCCCGGAAAATAAGCCAGGGAAGTTTTTTTTTTTGAAAAAATATGTTAGAAAGAGACGCCTTAGTCGAACTATATGAGTTGTGTTAAATATAGCAAGCCATCGGTTTATTTAACGGTTAAGTAAATATAACTTATCTGACCTTGCTCAGACTGTTTAGGTGAATATACCTAAGCAAACCTGGGACGCGCTATTTTGTACACGCGCTATTTTGGTATGCGCTATTTTGAATACGCGCTATTTTAAACACGCGCTATTTTGAACACGCGCTATTTTGAACACGCGCTATTATGAACACGCGCTATTATGAACACGCGCTATTTTGAACACGCGCTATTTTGATACGCGCTATTCTGAACACACGCTGTTTGGAAAAGCGCTGTTTTGATTCGCGCTATTTTGATACGCGCTATTTTGGTACGCGCTATTTCGTTACAGAGCCACACACAAAAGTTATTGATAATAAAAGGTCTACAACTTTTTTAAAAACCATGTTTATACTTAACCTAAAACTTTCCGAGAAAAAATCTGAAAAAGCAGTTTTTCTTCGTTTTGGTACTTTTTATGTCCCTAACACATCTTTACCTTCTTAGCCCGCGTAGCAAAGGCTAGAAAAGGTATTATTTTCGAGGAATTTTTTTTTTTTTTGAGGTAACGCCGAAAATGTGTTATTTCGGTGTGTTTTGATCTATTGCAATATCGTCGGCTGTCTGTGTGTGTGTTTGTGTATATTATTTCTGTCCGTTACACGATACCTCCTAAACCGCTAAGCCGATTTTCACAAAATTTTCAGGTAAAATAGTGTTCAACGCTTTAACGAGCTGATTAGATTTTGGTCAAAATCCATTAATGATATTGACAATTTTTTTTTTAAATGCCAACTTTTTAACGATCGTATCAATTTGCGGTTTTCGGAATATTGTAGACTACATTTTGCTCAAAAATTTGTGTTATAACCAAAAACTTCGTAAGAGCTTTACTTTCTGAGACATTTACAAAAAAACTGTTTTCAAGGCTGGCTGGGAAGGTATCAGATGTTTGATGGATCCATTTATTTTAAATTAAAATGTTTATTATTACATTTTTATGTTAAACTGAAAATGCCCAAGTTCTGTCAGCACACTTTTTTAAGAAAAGTTGTAGTTCACAGATTTTTAAAGGCTCTAGTAAAAAAAAATCTGCAAAAAAGTTAGGACACTTTTAAAGTTTTACTTTTTTATGAAAAAACCGGACACGTTTTAAATTAAACGCTACAAACCTGCAGATCTTCTTGGGTACACATTACACAGCATTTAGTTCTTAAAAGGTAAAATTTTCGCACGTAAAAAAATATTTAAGGAAAAAAAAAACTATTTGGAATTCTTTTGGGGTGTCGATTATAAACAACTAATAAATTTTCAAATTTTTTAAGCTTAGTAGATACTTTAAAACACATTAAATTTTCAAAATGGAGAAAAACAATTAAATTTATATAGTCACAAAAACAGTTTAAACTTTTTAATTAACTAACATATTATATTTATTACAAGCGATTACTCTGTTTTTATCTATTGCAAACAATTTACTCTATGAATTCAACTGATGACAAGAGCACAAATGTTTTTATTTTCTAATAATGGAAGATAAACGATTATTACTTTGGCATTCATAAAATATCATTAACAAAAGCCTTATTTTTGACCAAGCAAAGAGCACTAAACTGTTCACATTTTTGAGTTCATAACTAAAATTAACTTCTGGCTGAAAATCATAAATTTCGCACAAGGTTTTAAAGTATTTGAACTAAAAATAGATTTTTTTGAGTGGATTTTTGCAAGTTTTCCCGAAATATTTTCAAACTAAGATTTTGGAACGTGCTTTTTAAAAAAATTCTAATACTTATTAAAATCAGGAACGGATTCACACGGGGCCAACCTGAGTAGCTCCCAGGAGTTACCAAAAATGGAAACTGTGTTTTTTATTTACTTTTCCTGCACGGAATACTTAACTTTTAAGAATTTTGGGATTGATTTTTGTTTGTTGATTTTTTTGGAAAGATAACTTTATTCATAATTTATTATATTAATATACAGGGTGTTTCAAAATTCAATAACATAATTTTAGTGCTGAATTCCTTAAGTGATTTTAAGACAAAAAGTTCATATAAACATGGGTTTGCAAACGCTTAGTTTTAGAGATACAGGGTGCTAAAATCTCATTTTTTAAAAGTTTTTTGTTTATAGCTTATGCAGTTTTTGAGATATTTAGCTCAAATTTGGCGCGTATATTCAGCTATAGGTACCACACTATCAGACATGCCAAATAATAGTAAAAATCTACAGGGTGATACTTTTTCAGGGGTTTTGTCGACTTTTCCCCCGGATTTTTTGTGGTAAGCCACTGATTGATTCTAAAACAAGTAAAATCCTTGTTTTATTTGCAAACTTTTTTCCCTTTTGCGATTTTTTCGCATCTCTAACCGTTATAGAGAAAATCGCCGGTGCACCAAAGGCTATCAGCAAAATAAAAAATGCTACAGTATGATATATGGCAAAGTATATCAAAATAAATAAAAAAAACATTATCTCGAAAACTAAGTGGACCTATGTTTATATGAACTTTTTGTGAAATCACTTAAGGAATTTAACATTTAAATTATGTTATTGAATTCTGAAACATCCTGTATGTTTATATTATAACTTATATTCTTATATCAGCTTCGAATTGATTTTTTTTTAATAAAATATTTTGTATTTTGTTTGCCCGGGGGCGCGTCTACAAGTAAACCCGTCCTTGATTTAAGTATAAACTAAAATATTTTTAAATGACAAATTAACGTTTTTATGATTATTATTTGTTATATTACATTCTAATAACCATTGAAACTGAGATATTAAAGTCAATTTTCACGTGATAGTTTTAAAAATCGACAAAAAAAACATAATTAAACACAGTAAAATAAACAATATGCAAAGTATTAGAAATAGTTCTTTGGAGTTGAAAAATTGTCTTTTTCGAAAAACTGAGGAAAAGGTTTCGCGCCAGTTAAATTTCATTTTCGAAAAAATTTAAATTATTCCGGATGTCTGAAACACTTTTTTGAAACAGGAAACAGAGATGCAATATTTTCACAAAATACTGCAAAGTTAAAGTAATAAAGTAACAGGACTGGCAGTAAAAGCCGGCATTTTTCCTATTTAAGGGTGGCATGATGCCAGTTTTGAAACGAGATCGATATGTAGCAGGAAAAAGGGATGCTGCAGTTGGTAATCTACGAATCAGTATGCCCCCAAACTGGTGGAAGTTTGGTTATATACCGCGTGTCCGTAAAGTCTGGATTTTTTTGCTGATTTAGAGACCGTTGATTGAATGACATGTTTGTTAATAAATAAAGGTGAAGTACGTCATTTATTGATGACTTTTAACTCTATTTGACGAATCAGGGTGCTAAAAAGAAACTGATTTCAATACAAATGTCTTTTATTAAATGCCTAATCTCGAAATCGGTTACGTTTGGGTATGGAGATACCTTATCAAAAAATATTTGTAATGACCTATCAAAGCCAAATATGAAAAAATATACCGGGTGTCCTATTCAAAGAAACAAGTTTATATTATATATTTTTCTGGGACATCCTGTATAATTACCCATAACTTTTTCTAACTCGTATTTTATAAAAAAGATATGACAGATTTTTAGACTGACGGATTTTTGAATTTTTCCTCGTAGCTTCAGAACTACAAAAGCCGAAATAAATTTAGACTTATTTTTTTAGGTCTCGAAATTTAAGAACAGTAGTGTGATAACCCCAGGCTCCATCTTTTAAAATAACTGAGTTATTCCCTGTACTGTGGACTATTTGTTTTAGAAAAATGCTTTACAAAAATTGGAAGGTTTCTTGTGTTTTTGTTCCAATATATATACTTTACGGCCTCGGATTTTAAATTCGCCCTTGTATGTTATGCTTATTATTTGTTATAAAATCGCCAAAGCCTTTTTTGGAGGCATTTGATACCCGACTTGCAGTAACGTTGGGGTAGAGTGAGTTCATATGACTATTCTTTAAGCTTAAGATGTTGACGCGTGCGAATCTGAAGTCTGGAGGCACAACTTCTCTCCATGCTAAACACAAAAACATTTAATGTATAGTGTGTAATTTAAATGAAAAACCAAACATTAAGAATTGGGGAGATGGTCAAAAGTAGACACAAACTTCAAATAACTTTTGGTTAGAAGCTTTTTGTTTCCAAGCAGTTATAGCATTTGACAAGTTTGAATTGACTTTTATTGTGATTCCAAAAAATTATAGGTTACGGACAAAAAAAATTTAGACATATTTTTATATATATACAGTGTCTCCACTGATTGAGTGCCGGTAAGGTATAAATGACAAAAAAAATCGATTTTTCTGATTTTCTGGGAATTGCTTCTGCTTGATCTGAAACTAAGATGTAAAAAATTTGATTATAATGTAATTTGACAAAAAGTGTTAAGAGTAAAATAGGTTTGTTTTAAAATATATCGGAAAATGTTATTAAGAAGAGTTGTTTAGATTCAAAAGTTACGGTAGATCCTCAATTTTCAGAAACATTAGCTTTGATTTTTCATTTATAAAAATTTTGTTAGACGATTTTAAGCTAATTTTTCTGAAAATTGAGAATCAGTCGTAACTTTTAATTCTAAACATTTTTTTAAATAACCTTTTCTGATATCCCTTAAAACAACGGTACTTCACTCTATCAACCTACTAAACCACCCTGTATATTAATTGGTTTGGCTCATTTTCTTAACATGCTAGTTTAAGACCAAGCCGGAGCGATTCCCAGAAAATCAGAATCTAAATCGATTTTTTTTCCATTTAAACCTTAGCGTAACTCAATCCATGGACACACTGTATATCTAAAGGCTAATAATTACATTAATACCACATAACATTTCTTTTATTTGTTGATAATAATTTTGAGTATTTTTTTTCAATAATTTGAACACTTAATTATTACCTTTATTGTAGTCCATAACACCACAAAAATGTCTGTGTTGTAATTTTTAAGAAAGTTAAAACAAAAAATTAGTATTTTTTTAAATTTCACATCATTTAAATTGCACCCTGTATAATTTAGCCAACAAAAAAAATGCACCGCATCTATCGAAAAAAAAAATATATCGCCAATATTTCATATCAAATCCTTTTAAATTAATCTCTTTCTTCACCCAGAGCTTTCTAGGCTAGTAAGATATCTAAAAGGATAAAAATATTGAGGAAGTTAAACTGACATATTTATGACCGTACTTAGAGGCGTTACGCATAAATAAGCTGTAGGATTCCGTATCCTGAATTTTAAAATAGGTAAATAAATAGTGCAGTTTAAAAAAATACGATAATTGCACTGCATTTGATTTTTTAAAACATCAAACAAAAAAACTATCGCCAATGTTTCGCCCCTTTGAATTAATCTGGGTGCACGGCAGTGCCCCGCCAAGTTCGCGTAAACTGCTTTACTATCTTTTCTTGACATTTCAGCCCATATTTGACCTATCTAAAACTCTACGTCGAAATGAGCTACGAAACTCAAACTTTGCGCAGTCATAGATATTCATAGAGTTAACAACCCCTCATGGACTTCCATAAAGTAGTGAAGTAGTTCGAAATTTCAAAAAAGGTCGAAATTCTACTGTACTTCCAGATATGCTACAAAGCTGAAATTTGGCAGACTTATAGAAATTATGACCAAACCCTTGGAAAAAATCAAAAAACCCCAAAATTCTAATTTACTCCCCTTCCCTATACATGTAAAGTTATGTAAAAGTAACATTGCCCACTTCCAGAAGCCCTAGAGAGCTGAGGTTTGGCAGACTGATAGGAAATAAGATAAAACTATAGGAAAAAATTTAAAAACACCAAAAGTTTAATGTACTTCCCTCCCCTATAAATGTAAAGTTATGTAAAAGTAACATTGCCCACTTCCAGAAACCCTAGAGGGCTGAGCTTTGGAAGGCTGACAGGAACTATGTTAAAACCATTGAAAAAAATTAAAAACCTCAAAATTTTAAATAAGGCATTGCAAAAGTTTTGAACAATATTCCGCATATTTTACTACTTCAAAACTTAATATTATCCAAATCCTTTAAAAAAGGAGTGAAATCATAACAAAAACATTCCTTGTAAACGAAGCCAAGTACGCGAAAATGATATTCCGTAAAAATAATTGAGATAAAAGTAGTCAAGTTCTCCAATACAAATTTTAAAATGAAAGGTTCTTACTGGTTTGGAAATGTTTTTCTATAATTGGCTATTACCGCTGCAAATGACTCTTAGGCACAGTGCTAAATTAAACATAAAGAAGTTTGGCTGTAATAGCAAAGTTTTAAAAAAACATTTCCAAACTAGTAAGAAGCTTTCATTTTAAAATTTTGTATTGGAGAACTTGGCTTTACTTTTACGCAATTCTTTTTACGGAATACCATTTTCGCGTAGTTGGCTTTTTTTACATGAAATGTTTTGTCATGATTAATTTGTCTTCACCAGGAACACTTCTATGCAAGTAAGACATCTAAAGGGTTAAAAGATTGAGGAAGTTATACTGACAGATATATGAGCTTAATTGGGGGCGTAACGCTAAGAACATAAATAAAATATACGATTCTATGTCCTGAACTTTAAACTGATGGATAAATTAATTTTGAAAATTAAAGTAATACTATAAATAAATACATTCAAGTTTATTTGAATTTAAAACGGTTTATACATAAAAATGTGATCATTTTTAAAATAATATCGTCTTAAACTTACAGGGCAACCGAACCTGGCTAAAATTTCGAGAACACGGATTCAAATAAGCTCCTCCCTAGCATTTTTTTTAAGTAGAGTTTATACAGAAACATGGCATGACATAAGACATAGCATGACATGACATAACATTACAGAAGGAAAAATGGCTGTTTATACAAAAAACATAACATGACATAATATAAAGCTTGGTCCAATCACAGCTTGACTTTTGTTCATGTGATTTTGGAACTTTCAGCTGTCTTCTGTCATTTAGTTTTCTGTTGTTGTTTGGAAATAGGGACCATGGTTAATTTATTGAACAGGTGCAGGGCTTCCCTGTCCTGTATAATAAAAAAGACAAGTGGTACAAAGATAAGAATGCCAAAAAAAATGGCTTGAACTTCTTATTCATTGGGCGAATTTTAAAGTGCCTTCTTTTTCACACTCTTGTTATACATATAGCACTAGCTGCAAGGCCAATGAGAAGTAGAAGCTGTACTACTTCATCCATCTAAAACAAGTATATACATCACTTAAACTAACCAAAGGGCCATCATCACATGTGTTAGGGGAGCCCCAATTACCTGCAACAAAAATGAATAAAAAAAAGGCTACCTACTTATGTGTACCTAAATATCTGACGTTTTGCTTACCTTTTTTGCATGATTATGTCTTTTTTAAACAAAAAAAACCACATCAAAACTATCCAAACACACTATAAAAGTAGAGTTATGGTAAAAAATCCTAAACAAATTATGTCGCGATCATGCTCGTATGTGATTTCACACAAGACATGACATAAAAAGATAAAAGTTGGGCATCTTTTTATGTCTCATGTTATGTCATGTAATGTTATGTCATGTTATTTTTCTGTATAAACACCAACAGGGTTTGTCATAAGCTCAACTCTGTTATGTTGTGTCATGCTATGTCTTATGCCATGCCATGTTGCTGTATAAACTCTACTTTAGTTTGTAAATGATGTCTAATGTCTCTATTTTCATACTTGAATGATGTGATTATTCCAACCACATCGTTTGGCCAATAGTGGTCGTGTGTTGTGCGAAATTACTTGTCTCGATGAATGGCCTAGTCGTGCGCTTTTCACAGTTAGCAAATTTTAAGCGTCTAAAACCAAATAGATTCTCCTGCCTCGTACCGACTGAACGTGTCTCGGTCGGATCGTAGGAGAAGCTAGGGCATTAGAGATCTTTTTGCATAGCACGTGATGGCTCGGAGATTATGTAAAGCTACTGAGTACGAGAATAGCTACCCAGGGCTCTAACAATAATAATTCTTTGACTTACCTTGACCTTTTCTATGGCTTCAAGTGGAGGCAAATCATCTACAGACTCCATAGGCTGTTCAATCCATTCCTTCACCAAGTCACTAGCTTCCTTATACCTATAACAATAAAATGAATACAGTATTAAATAACTATCACTAGAATCCAAATCCGCTGCAAAATTAATGTCATTTCATTTTAATGAATGGACTTTTGGTTTAGGCAGCAGGATGTCATAAAATTTTAGGCCAATCAAGTGTCATAATAAAATTTGAAGTTAGTCATGAAATTCCATAAAGTCATAAACTTTCATAGTCATGAAATGTCACATTCTATCTAAGAATTTCATGCAGCTTAATACTGGCGTCAAAAATTGACAAGAGCAAAATTCTAACACTATAAAGTTGATATTTTTTGTTGTAACTAAAAGTAAGTTAAAACAATAAAATCTATCTCTTGAAAAACATTTTTAGAGGCTAAGTCATAAAAAGTCAGAATTTTAATTAAAAAGGTCATAAGAAGTAATAATTAGTTTCCAAAAAAGGTTATAAAAAGTGATCAAATTTGGTAAATGTGCCTTCAGTCGGTGGCCGCCCTGAGATAAACCACTAAGAAAAAGCTGCAAAAAGAGTATGCAAATATTTCAATAACGGCTGAACTAAATGTCAAATATTTTTGAAATCAAAAAAAGAAGCGCTTTCGATTAAAAAAATTAAATAAAGAATGTTTTATAAAAAAAATTAACTATATGTCAAAAATTTGGCAAGTGTTTGACATATGTCATTTTTGACATCAGATTCAGATGACTCAGAAAAAATCCTTCAACTTTGCTGAATTAAACGTTAATGTCAGATTTATATTAACGGAGATACTCTTGAGTAAAATATAATCAATCACCCGGTTAGTAGTATATGTCAACTTTTTTGGAATTTTTAGAAAATCTGTTTTTTTTTTAACGATATGTCTTGTTTTGTAGATAATATAAAATATAATAAATAATTTTTTTTTAATTGTAAACACCAGCCATCTTGGACTGTAATAGGTATATGTCATTTATTATGGAATTTTTAAAATAGGTGACCCTTATTTAGTAATAAATTGATATATTACACAGCAACATTAGTTTTGTCAAACAAGAATGAAAAAATGTCTTTTTTATCTGAACTTCGGCCGTCATTTTGAACGTTAAATGTCAAATTGTAACTTTTTTTAATGCAAAAGTCGTTGTACATCTTTGTGTCGGCTGTGAAACCTACTTTTTTGTCGGCAAGTTCAGAGAGCTTAATAGGACGGATTAAAAATAAATATCGCACAAAAATTAAAGGAAATATCGAAAAAAAAAACGATTTTTGGAAATATAGCCCCCATTTTGTTTTAAAGTGATTTGTGTCAATTTTTATTTAATTTTTAAATTAAGTAGATCCCGTTTAAAGTGAAGCCTTTAAAATTAAGTTAGTTTTTCCTAAAACAGGGAATTAATTTTTTTTCGTAATTTTGGCAGCCGCCATTTTGGATTCTGAAGCCAGAAAATAGGGGCTCTTTGAATAAAAATTTAGGTTTGGGTGTAAGGTACTACCATGCCAAATACGGGGTGTGGCAAAATTAACATGGTATCAATAAAATTTTTAAAAACGCAACATATTTTTTACAGTTATTTTTCAAGAATGCAGATTTGGCTCCCGCACCCTGTATAAAAAAACCGTTTTAGCAGCTGGATTTTACAAATTTACTCTAGTAATACGTATCTACTGTATACCGCGTATTATAGATGTTGTAATATGGGTACTAACCTCTTCCACAATTCAGCGGCGTGCTGATACTTGGTACAGAGCCCTTCGAGATTGTTCCGTGTGGTATTGTAGGCGGTCACAGCCTCGGAAACAGCAGCCTCGACTTTCTGAGCGACTTCAGGCGCGCAGGTGTCTGCCAACGGCTTGGCCGACTCTTTCAGTTCTGAGACTAGGTTTTCTCTGGAAACTAGCTCGCCTGACACACTCTGTAAAGAGAGAGAGAGAGAAACTTATAAGCTAAATTAGGAAAATGACACTTCTAAATGACTTTAATAATTTAGAAACAGGAGTACAATTGAATTTAATATGGCGGCCCGCACGTAGCAGTCATTTATAAACCTTTTCTTGTACAGATATATTTAAGGCGTATGTACATATGTGAATCTTGGCGTATGTATCTGACCTGGCCTAACCTAAGTAAACTTTGGTACGCTTGGGTTCGGTTCGTTTCGTGGAAGACTTTTTTACTTTTTGCAAAAATACAATTTTTTTCTTTTGTTTTGTAGAATGGAAGTTCAAACCTTATTAGAACAAACTTAAACAACCAGAATGAACTTTACTTGCGTAGTGGAAATGGTAAGTCCTATTTTCTTAGCAAAAATCAACAAATTTTATACATTTTAAATTTAATTGAGGCTGGTAGTACTTTCTAGATTTTGAATTAAGAACTAATCGTTACAGCGCTATTTATAGTTTACATACTCAATCAGTTTTTAGTTAATAACGTTCAAAATTAAACACTTATTCTACATGAATAATATTTGCACGACAGAAGAGAAGTTTCTTGGTTTGGACTACAAAGTGCTTATTGTTATTCCAAATGTGGCTCTAATCAGCAATAACAATTAAAAATTATAATAAAATAAAAGATACATAAAATGTTATTGAACTTTTGAATGCCCGCCTGTCAATGCCAAATAACAAAAAAAAGTTTATATTTTAATAAGAAAATACCCAGATTTTTTAAAATGTTCTTCGTTATTATCAAAGCTAGAAAAAATTATTGCCGTAAAATTAAAGTAACAACTTTAAATACACCCTATACAACTACATATGCGTTTTTCCTTGTACCTATACTTGTTTTGTTTATTTTGAAATAGCGTTTTGTCTGCAAAGCAGAGTTAAAATTAGAGGTGGTCTGTCCATTTGCATTTGAGGTTGACTTGAAATTATGCAGCTGCAAATTAGCTCCTCAAAGTAAATTTAGAGTAAATGCATTTGTTGATAAGAGTAAAGTGTTTTTGAAGTGTCTGTCTTACTGATTGATTTTACTTAGAGCCTATTTTTAACCAGTTTTAAAAAATAGTGGGAGGTTAATTTTTGCTTCTTTGTTCCAAAATCTCAAAACAAATAATTTTTTACTCACCTTAATTATATATTATTATTAATTATATATTATTTACCGAGTCAAAATTTTTGGATTTTAGTATTCCTAGAAACTTATTTCAAGATGGCTGGTGTAGAAAGGTATACCCAACTTATTAAATATTTCACTGTACACAATGGGTTCTGACTTAAAATACTTTTTTTGAAAAAAACAATGTTTTAAAGATAAAAATTACCACAAAGAAAAAACAACAATTTTAAATATAAAACTGTCCCCTTTCGTACGCCTATGGAACGTGCATCCAAAGCGGGCCTATACGAACATCCCTGGAAGGAAAATTTTATCTGCTTCAAAAATAATTTACAAATGATTTTTAAAAAAGTTGACAGTTTTCGAGATATTAGCATTAAAAAAACTGTCAAAATGTTTTGGGGAGTCTCATATCTATCTATACCAAGTGTGTTGCGTCTACCTATAAAAACAGTATCTAAACCTGTAGGGTCTGAACTAATATGCAGAACTTTTTTTGAAGAATAATTTTTTTCTTTAAACTAAAATTAAAAGTAATAAATATTTCACTAATTTTGTGCAACAACTAAACAATAATAATAAAAACCGTTGAAACTTGAATTTCTTTTAGAGTCACATACATATGCACTATACTTATTAAACTGGTCGACTAATTAATGCAGATAACGCTAAATAATCTTTACTGCAAATAAAATAAACAATTGGGTAAAAAGTTTACTTTTACATAAACCTAATTACAATTCCATTAGGTCATCGCCTAACATAGCCATGTGGAATAATTTTTGTTTTTATTCTTTTTTTCGAAATATTTTTTTTTAATAAACAATGTAACTTTTTTTTTAATAAACAAAGTACTGTCCATAACCAAAACAATCAGTAAATAAGTATATTTAAAAAATATATATCTTTAATGTTGCCTTCCTTTTGACCAAATGATCTAAAAGTTAAAAGTTGACAACTTTCTTTATACAAAATCAAAAGTTTTTTGCAGAGGAGCAAATTGAAATATATCTAATAAATACACTCATTGCAAAAGAATTATAACATTGTAAGAATTGTTTAAAAAAAACAAAACAAGGTTAAATCCACAGGATTTTAGTGTGCTAGTCTCGATAAAAATGTCTGGAATGCATTTTTTGTCTATTCTTGAGCTGGAATTAAATTAAATAGGTCAGTTAAAATTCTTGAGCCATCAAAATAAATCAAAACAAAAAATATTACTTAATTTTTAAAGTAATTTCGTCGTAATAATATTAGATAGTAGATATTTTCAATTTAACAATTTTTTTTAAATAGATTTTTTTAGACCCATTTTTTTTATTAAAAAAAGCTGCATTTAGTTTTTTTGTTCAACGGTGACCCTTAAAATGACTTTTTTTTTAGTTTTTTATTCGACTCAAAATATTTTTTGCATATTAATATTTTAGCAAAAATTTATTTATTTCCGCGTTTTTAACTTTTTCTGTATACCAATCGTGTGTCTAATAAAAAGTAGTTAAAAAAATAAATAAATAAAATATAATTAATAATTGTACATTTACCTAAAGTAGTACCGTTTTTTGTGTGCCCCAGCCACTACACCACTTTTTTGTAAAAATATTACAATTTGTATATTTAGTAAAAAAAATTATTAACAGTAAATCACTTCTGTCAATAAAATATTAAAAATTCTCACGTATCCACCGTGTTTCGTTTTCAATAACCGAATTTAAATTAATTTAAATCATTTAAATTAACCGCGATTCTTAACCGACTTTTTTTAACGAATAGAATTTCGAGTGAAGTACGAGTACGAATTAAAATTTGTAATTTCACACAATCACGACACACTCACAGCAAAGAAAATGTAGATCTGACCCTCAGTTCTGAATTTTGCACATACAGTGGTGGCCAAAAATATAAAACATCCTAAAATTGTTTGAAAATCTGATCCTGCGCCAACTCTGAAAAAATTAGTGGTACATTCAAAAACTTCAATCTATTTCTTAGCTAGAAGTTTTGGCAATTGTTCTCATAAAATTTTTTAGTGCTTTTTTTAACACACTTAAAAATAAAACTACAAAAATGTTTTTCCGTGTAATTGTACGCAAAAATGATTCGTATTATTCAACAGACAGGTAAATATTATAATAAATCTATCTATTTAGCCTTTAATATCTTCCACTCTTCTCTGTCTGTCGCCGTCTTCATCTATCTAGTCCCCGCATATTTCTTCAAATCGTCCGCCCATCTCATTTGTGGTCTCTATTTCTTTTATTTTTCCAATATACACTTTTGTTTTGAAGTACTGAGAATATTTTAAATTTTTTAATATGTAGCTTAATTTATCGAATGCTGCCCAGGCCACTCTTACTCGTTTCTTGATTTCAGCTGTTTGGTTTTCTTTTTTTAGTTTAATAATTTGCCCCAGATATATTATAATATACACGAAGGCATAAAATGAAATATTTATCACTAGATTCATGCTTTTGAAGATTTTCCTTTTTTGTTGGCGAGGATTTTTTGCTAATTTTTTATTTTTTATTCATGATTTTGTGATTTTCTGATTTTAAAGTTTGAAGAATTAAGTACCTGCTGAAAATTTCATAACCAATGAACAAATGAGAGTAAAAGATATACTAGATTCTGAAATTTGGCAAAATTTTACAACTTTTTTTAATTGGCAATTTCGTCCTGACGTCTGTGTGTGTGTGTGCGTGTATGTCTTTCGTATGTCTGTCCAGCCTACGATAGCTTCGGAACCGCTGGACCAATTTTGATGAGATTTTTATGAAAAATAGTGTGGTTTGGTCAAAACCTAATAAAACATTGGAAAATTTATGTATAACTAAACACTTTGTTGTTTTCAAGGCTGATATCGCGTGAAGTTCACTTTGAGTGTGCTAATGTGCTAGAAATGTATTATATCCGTCATGGATTCATTTGTTTAAAATAATATCGTCATTTTAGAGGCAACTATGAAACCTTTCCACAAGGTATCACTTGACTCATATTCCCTATTTTTAGCAGTGAGTTACTTAAAAATAAGTAAAAATGGTCATATTACCGTGTCTGACCGTTTTTTGAGAAAAAAAATGTTATGTTTCCATAAACTTGTGTGTCTCATTTTAATTCCAGAACGTAGGTATGTGTATAATTTGGAAAAGGCATAACTGTGGGGTGAAATGTACTTATAATCCCTGTGTTAGTATATAAACGCGAACTACATTCAAAAATACACACGATGTACACTACTAATGAATGTACTTTATGTTTAATTCTACTAGCCGGTCTTTTAAATACAGCGTCCCTGGTTTGTGTTTATATTATCTTTTTGTCTGGAAAAATACGACAAAAAATAAACATTTATTGTATATTAAAATTTATCATATTTAGTTTAGTTCATAATGGACATTAAGGCTACTCCTTAAAAATAACGGTTTTACTAAAAATTCAAATATAAAAAAAAAAAAATTAGAAATGGTACGGGCAATTAAATTTTGACTTTCGTCTACGTATGACATTTAAGATTTTTTTTTAAAATAAACAGTTTTTGTTTTCAAAAATTTATTCATTTAAATATATATTTTTTTAATTTTTATCATGTACTTGAAGGTTTATCTAACTTGTTTTCTTGTGAATTTAAAAATATTTCGAGTATAACAGGTCAAAGGTTAGATTCTCTTAAACATGCTTTCTTTTTTTTTAATTACTGAGGTACCTAGATAATTTGTATGGCGTGAAAAAAAAGAATAAAAACTATAGGTTTATCAATTAGTCTGATTAGTCTTGTTATCTTGCTTTTTATATTTGCCAAAAGATTATATTAAACCATTAAATATTGTTAATAAACTTATTTGAACTATGTTTACTGCAAATCCCCCATTATCTATGTGACATACTTCCTACATATTTCTCACACTTTTGTTTATAAATACCTAGTCAACCACAGACCCCAATGGACTTGGCTTAGCGGCGCAGGTATTTATATCTAAAACAAAAGGCAACGTCGCGTCGTCTTTTTTAGCTCATACGTATACTATAACTATAGTCGTGTGAGCTATGGTGATCGTGTCAAAAAAACAAAAAAAAGTTGCTCCGATTTCAAAAATTCCAAAATTTTCATATATCTTTGCGTGTGTCTGTAACAATCAACGCGCATAAATCAAAAACTAATTGCACAATTTTAATGAAATTTGGGTTTTGGCATGTAAAAATGAATAAAATTCACCGGACATAAGCCGAAAAAAGGGGCTAGAATAATATAAGTATATTAAAGGTAACTGCACGAAGGTACAAAAAATACATACTAGTTTGTTTTGTTCAGTGAGGGATAATCTCCAATCGGCCCGTCCCTGGTGGCGGATAGGAGTTTATTTTCGCGGACCAAAATGGGTAAAAAATACTTTTAGTATAAGAGCCCAGTAGGATTTTGGGCTTGAATTGCAAACCGATAGTCATATATTTTAATCGATTCATCATAAGACCGTCCCAAAAAAAATGGAGATACCTGCGAAAATCCTGCATAAACAACCCGCCATCTTTGTTTAAAGATGGCGAAAAGGAGTTTGAATCAAATGTACGTAACTTTTTTATTATGACATCGATTTTACCCAAACAAAATGTGATTAGCTTCTACTATAATGGCCTCTCAAAATCACTATCAATACTTTGTTTTTTATTTGTCTCTATACTATAAATTCTGTAAGTTCCTCATATACGCAATTTTAGGTTTTTTGATTTTTTAAAGAAAACTAGTGGATTTGCAAAAAAAACTAAAAAAATAAAAAATATGCAGATTGTCAAGATGTATTCATCATGGGTCTAATATTTACTGTAGATTAAGTGGTTCTCGAGTTACACTTAAAAAACCACTAAATTGGCCTGTACCTACCCCCAGGTACAAAATTTTCATATTTTCACCAAAGTCATGAAAGTTACTAAAGAACTATACAGATCGAAAAAGGATATCAAGCTTAATAAGAAACGGCTATTAGTTTCAAACAGAAACTGATACTGAGGTAGATATGGCGGCTTAAACATGGCCGAAGCGTAATTTACAATTTTATTTTTGAGGGTAATTTTTTTATGTAAAACGAACACCTACGGGGCAGCGGCGTAGCGTGGGGGGGGGGGGCGCGGGGGGTTCGTAACGGTTTGAGCTAGAGACTTGGTTCTTTTTTTGCTTTGTAGACAAAAATGTCCGATTAAAATTAATCACCACTGGCATGTTTTTAAATTTGTAAAAATATATACAGGGTGTCTTAAAAATCCGGGTCTACCCAAATATCTGCTGAACTATTGCAGATAACTGAACCATATTTGGTAGTGATCGATGACATCGAGAGATTTATTTTATGCATACATTAACAAAAAAGTTTAAAAAATACATTAAGAAACCGTGTAGTCCTATTTATACCCATTTGTCAGTTTTGTTTATCTTATCAAGAGTTCCCAAAACTAGAATTTGCATTAGAAAAAGCCATGTCTTCGTTATATACAGACAGAAAATTTATTTGGTTCAAAGAACCTTATTGCATAAAGAATAATTCCCTTACTTTATTACTAACGTCACACCATAAACTAATATTAGTTTATGGTCACACAATACAATAGTTTCAAAACATTTGGTGGAAGTTGAAGATCACTCATATGTAAGTTGACAATTTTACAGACTGTGAAACAAGCAGTACTTTTCTTCCTTTCTTTTGACAATGGTGATTTGTTTATGATTTTTTTAAAATAAAACTAAATACTTTATAAACGAAAACAGTCGCCCGGTTTTTAATTATTCCAAATTTAAATTAATTAATTTTTAATAAAAAAATCAATTTAATTGTTTGTTGAAGAGATCCGAACTAAAAATAACTAACCAATCAACATTACACACAATTAAACAATGGTAAAACAGATGCCTGTTGAAACTGCCTCGGTGTCCATAACACATTATATATTTGTTTTCTATTTAGAGATTTGTTGATATTTTGGTATAAAATTAACTTCAGGATCTGTATAAAAAGTTTTTTTTAGAAGAGAAGAGCATTATATTAGTCAGGAAATTTTAAAAAATCTTAAAGTAAAATAAAATGACTTAATGCGATTTTCCTTTGAACAGCAGTTTTTTTATCAAACCAGTCAGAGTTGACCGAGTATTAACAATGATGGTAATCGGTTACAAATTTTTTTTCTATTGTTTTCATCATTTTTAAAGAAAAATCGATAGGAAAGCATTTTTTATCCAAAAATAAAACGTTTAAAGATACAAAATCAGAAAAAAAAAGAATTTTGATTGTCTCTAAACTAACACTTTTTAAACTGTAGTAGCAAACTCGGCCTATGTTCGTCTTTTTTTTTCTTATTTCATTTTCTGTGTGTCCATAGTCGAACACACAGCTTTTTCCAATGCAAAGTCTAAGTTTAATAATCCTACAGTTATGTCAACAGGCAGTGACAAAAAAAATGTGTCAGTTTTTTGTTAATATGTCACAATGACGTTATTACAAACGGTTATAAATTTGACATTTTAGGGGCGAAAACACAGATCCGAAAGAGGATTGGTAATTACAAAGTTATATTTGTCTTAAAAAATGAGCAGTGGTGAAAGCCAGTCTGGAAAATTTTATACTTATTTCTAGAGTGTAAACCTTTTAAAACTTAAAACTGCCATTGTCAATACTTTGATAACTACTATGATATTTAAATAATAGTTTTTTGTCATTTTTGCTGCTAAATGCTAAAAGTTCAATTTTGGTTTTATAAAGTTTAAATATTGTGCTTACCTCAAGTCTTTCGGTAGCCTTCCTTAATCTCTCGTAATCGACTGTGCCTTGAACTTTCAAAAGCTCGATCATGAAATCGGCCTCTGACACGCTTTGTTGTACCAATTCTAGTTGCCTTTCGAATCTTTGCCATAGAGTCAATCTGCAAAAAGATGTATTTCGTTTAAAACCCGAAAAAAATACTTACTACCCTTAGTTATACTTTAATAATAAAGAGCTTTTATAATCGATTATAATGAAATAATACGTAAGCTGCAGTGTGCACGCTTCTGAATTTAGAGATTTCAAGACATCGTGGATAGAGGGCGATGCAACACTGTCAAAACGCACTAGCATCAACACATTCTTTTCGCCGATGTTGTGTTCTAGCCTGAATTAGAGTCACTGCATTCTGGAAGGCTGGCGTAAGAAGACGTAGTTTTCATGATGC
This sequence comes from Aspidapion aeneum, assembly GCA_963576565.1. Lineage (NCBI taxonomy): Eukaryota > Metazoa > Arthropoda > Insecta > Coleoptera > Brentidae > Aspidapion > Aspidapion aeneum. The sequence goes on along the minus strand of OY755042.1, from coordinate 81,143,908 downwards.
AGTTACCCTAGCCTAAATAACTGACAGCCATCTATTCGTCGATGTTATGCGCGGGGTTCGTTTTGTGTACATTGGGTTGCCGCTAGTTAGAAGATTGATATTTCCTGATTAAATGATTTTATTCTGGATTATGGGATAGCTTACCTGCTTCGTAATAAAGCCATTATCTGACCGCAACGTTTTTCTAGCGCCGTGTGTTCGTCCTGCAGTTGCGAAATTTCTTTTTCTACACTTACTGGGCTCACTGTGGCTCTCAACCTTCATAAAGGGAAACAATTATTAGCACAAGTAAGTATATTTTAGTTACCGTAAAATCAACATGAAAAGGTGATCATCGGTAGATTCTTTTTCCTTCTTTTCCGTCTTTTATTGTGTTTCTTTGATATCTCTTGTAATTGCCAGAGAACACCACATATAGCGCGCGTTGAAACCTATACAATGGATTTTTCTCTTTGGTTTTTTTTTAATAGAAAAATATAACTGTAAATTATAGGGTATACAATACCATAGATGATGCCTACCTCATAGGAAGTGTGTGCAACAACTGCCTAAGGCCCATCAAGTCTTGCCAAAGGGTGTTTAGCTGGTCGCTAACTTCAAAACACTCGGAAACCGCTTTTTCGATTGAATCGCTTCCCATTTTTTCGGCGCCTTCACATTGGTCTAAAGTTTTACCTATGAAGCAAAAGGAAACACAATAAATCCATTTTAAAAACGCATAATTTATTTGTTTTGTCACAAGTTTCAATGAGGTCTAACAATACATCTACAGTATAGTAAAGTTGAATAAGCTTTCAGAAAATTAATTTATCTATACAATGTGACATACCTATATCTGAATATTTTCTTCTAACGCGATCCAGTCCTTTCTGTATGGATTGCAACCTCTCTTTGACCAAAATTCCACCCTCAAGTTCTTCATTAATGCACGTCTCTAGACGCTTACTTAGATTTAACAAAGCGCCAACTTTATCGGATTCAGTTACAGATAGAAGGCCTAGTTTGCCTAATTCGTTTTGTATGGTTTCGATGCGTGACGCCATGATTTGCAAGCGCTCTATGTAGAGACTTAGTTCTTCTTCTTTTTTTATGACGCCACCTAGAAAAAAGCACATTAATTTGTTATAGAGCTACTCAGAAATGCTTATACTCAATAGAATGTATTAACATCAAGAAAGCTAGGAAATTCTCACACTTGTAAAAATATCGCACATAAATATCATCTTAAATAATGCTAACCTAGATTATCTATATCTTGTTTAAGATCCTCCAACTCCTGTTCTAGTAAAGCTAACTTTTGATTAACTGGGACATCGGATGCAGAAATGGTTTCTATAATAACATTGTGAATTTGAGTTATTTTTTCTGAAATCTTTTGCCATTCAGTTTGAAGTTCTGTGTGGAATTTTCGTTGTAACATTTCGTCGGATATTGGAACTATTTGGAGTGAGTTTTCTAAGCATTTGGTAGAGTTTAGACGAGCTTGGTTGTGAACTTCATGTTGGGCTTTTAATTCCTAAAAGATAATTAACTCGTTTATAAAAATTATTGATATCGATCGAAAATGATAAGTTACTGGAAACTTATTACGTATTTTTTGGTTTACTATTAAAAATTACTTACCCAGAATTGTCTCATATGCCCTCTCGGTCCTGATGGCACCTCGATTTGCTTCAACTGAATTTGGGCATCCTTCAGCCAAATCTCAACCTTGTCACTCAACAAATTATACGTCGTCCAAGATTCTCCAAACGCATACAATCTGGCTAGATTACTTTGCACATCTTCTTGTAATCTTGTGATGATTTCTAGTGAATCGTCGTAGGCTTGTTCAAGATCTGCGCACACCACCAATTCTTGAAGTTTATGTGCTTCTTTGTTTAGATGTAACAACTTACCATGATGATGAGCAATATCAGCAGCTAATGATTGATGTAAATCAATGTATCTGTCATAATCCGAAGACGTGACATTGTTTAGATCGGGGATTCTTTGCTGAGCAACCTGCAACCATCTCATTTCATCTCTAGTGCTTTGTTCTAAGACAGTCCATCTAGAAGCCGCGAGCGACATATTTTGAAATCGGCCGGTGGCTTTGTCTAATATATCCTTAGCTCTGTCATACAAATCTTGATGTAATTTAGAATGATGTGCTCTAGTTTCTGAGTCAAGATTTTCCTCTAAAGATTCTAAAATAGCTCTACAGTGACTTAAATTAACAAAGAATTTACGATGGTTCTGCATTTCATCTTCCAAATGCACTAACGATTTTACATTGATGGGACTATCAACTAGAGCCTCTGCAATTTCAATAATCTGACTAAACTCTTTCAAAGTTTGCTCATAATCATCAGCCAAAGACAAAAATTGTAATGCTTTTTCTCTTTCTGTATTAATACTTTGTTCTAACATCTTGCACATTTCATGGCTATGATAAACTTCTCTTGGAATTTCTCTATTTGGAAAATCACGCATCAAACTTTTAGCTGCGTTGATCAATTGTACACATTTCACAAGATTCCCTCTATTACCCATCTCTAACACCTCTAATTCATTTAGTTTAGTTTGTGGAGCTGCGTCAGATTCCTTAAGATCACTTAATTGGCGCTGTAGCTTACGCACTTCATTTGCTATACTTTCAACACCACAAACAAATTCATCCCAACGTTTTAGATCTCCAGTAGCAAGAATTTGATTTTCCTCAGTCACTTCTTCAATTATTTTCACTTGTTCATGCAAAGAGTCTATGTAACTTTTCATTCTTTCTCTGTCATTTTCATTGTAGATTGGTTCTGCTGTTTGAAGAACCAATTGCAACTCATCAACTTTGTGTTCAATATTAACAATTTCTTGTTTAAGGTTGTTAAACTGTCCAATGCGTTCTTGAGTTGGACCGTCAGAGGTCTGCTCTCTGTTTACGTAGATTCTGTATTCAATTGTTTCTAACCAAGTAGTTATAGTTTCTACAGTAGTTATAACATTTTGCTGAATTCTTGTAAGATCATTTTGTTGAACCGCTTCTTTTAGATCGGACAAATTTTGGTCCACATTGTTGATCCTTTCCTCAATGCTTGTGTCTGCGACAATTTCACTTAGAGTGGCAAAATACAAAACATTTGCCAAATGAGTAGTCTTCTTAGCGTTCTGAAGATTCTTGATCCTTTCCATAGATTGCGCTTGATTCCATTTGATGTTGATTTCCTCGAATTGGGCCGGACCTTGAGCAACTATAAATTTGGTTGGTGTTGGTGTGTTCCAGGTAGTAGAAGAATATTCGGGAGGGGAAAGAGGGGAATCGGAAGCAGGACTAAGGGGTGTTTCTGTAATAACAATCGGTGCCTCAATTTCTTCGATAGTCACTGAGGATACATGCTTTCCTTTGCCTTTACCTTTTATTTTGGATTTTTTTAAATCTTCTGGTTGAGTAACTGCCTGTTGTTCTAGACGTGGTTGAGGCAATTCCTGAATTTTAACAGGTTTATCGTTTATTAATAACGTCTCTGGTTCCTGAGGTCGCTCTTTCTCTTTCATTAAAAATTCTGCAGTTAAATCTTTGCTAGGTTTAGTTGATTGTTCACTTGCTTGCAAAAATAGTTCATTTTCAGAAGACTGGTCTTGCAATTCTGTTTCTGTTAAAATGGATTCTACAGTAAAATTAGCAGTTTCTGGATGCACGCTATTATCTTCAGTAACGACAAAAGTGTCTTTGGTTTTGATTTCAACTTCTGTTAGCGCATTTTCTGGAACGTTTATATTTAGTTCTATGGTGGTATCTTGTAATTGAGGCTCAGTTTTTAAAATGGTACTGATTTCTACTTTTTCTTCTTTTTTAATCGGCTTGGAGTGTCTTACTTTGTCCTCACTAATATCTGTAAAAACTTTAGAAACTACTTGTGATACCTTATTATCATCAACAATTGATTCCTGTAATTTTACTACTTCAGTAATTTTTTCAATGTGTTCTTGAGATGTCGGTTTTGTCGAAACTGGTGATGGTGATCTCGATCTTTTTATAGCTTGAGAAAATACTGGTTCAATTGGCTGCTTAGGCTGAATACCAGATGCTTGCCGATGAAAGACAGAGAATAAATCCTTCTCTTTTTCTTCGAACTTTTCGGTAGAACCTTCAAATTTATCAGGCTTCTTTCGCTTTCTATGCTTTTTAATTTCTTCTCCGTCATTTCTTTCTTCATCTAAGAATGTTACGGTTTTATGTTTAATAATATCGCCTCCAACTTTCACTTTAATCTCAAAGTCGTCTGAATACTCACTAGTTGAACTGTAGCCAGAAGTTGCTTGTTTTACTTGAACTTCATCGCCAGTGTCGTAATCTTCTGATTTTGTTTTTGTGTCAATTCTGGTTTGCTCCGCCACTTCAGATAGGGTAATTGCTTCAGAAGAATCTGTTGGCAAGTGTAAAACCGCTTGTATTTGTACTTCATACTCTTCAGTAGTACTTTCTGATCTTGTGGGAGTTGGTGGTTGTTCAGGATGGTCGCATATTTGAATGGGGGATGTTTGAGAATCAGCTTCCATAGTTTCTGATGGCTTTTCTGATATTAAAGTAATTTCTTCTTTCTTTGGCGGTATCATTGTTTCTTTAACTTGTTGCTCTATAACTTTTGGTACATCAACTTCTCTGGGCGTTTCTACACTATTTACTTCTTCCAAATTTTCTGCTATATCAATATGCTCACAAATCTTGATTGGGGATGTCTGAGCCACCATTTCAGTAGTTTCTATCGGTTCTTGTTGTGTAGCAACTTCTTGGACTTCAACAGCTTGTGCAATATGCACCGGTGAAGTTTGAGAAATAGTTTCCAAAGTTTCAACTAAGGTTTTGAATAATTCTTCTTCATTTGGAGGCGCAGAAGGTTCAGGAGATGTTTGAGCCGATGATTGCGTAGCTTCGGGTTGCACTTGAACAGAAACTTCTGTCGATTCGGTTGGTTCCGGGGACTTAGTTTGAACAGCTTCCTCTGATATTTCAACAACAGCTGTTTGCATTGTTGAGTCATTTGTGATTACTTCAACAACCTCGGGGCTTGTTTGAACAGATTCTTCAGTGATTCGCTTCATTTCCTCTGTAGTTTGCATTGAAGTTTCAACTGTATCTTTATGTTCGACTATCTTTTCTGAGGACTCTGGTGTAGGAGATGTCTGAGTAACGTTTTCCGTAACTTCTGTAGTAATTTGTGTAAATATTTCTCCAACCTCAGGATGCGCACTGGTTTCAGCTTCTGAATGTTGCTTTTCAAGAGTTTGTATAGATAATTCAGCCGTTTCTTTAGTGGGCTCAGGTGAAGTTTGAGCAGAAGCTGTTTCAGTACAGACAGCTTGTTGTCTTATAAATTCTAATTTCGATTCTTGTTCAATTAATTCAGCAGATAGACAGGGTGAAGTTTGGGTGACATTCTCATCTGTAATAATAGCCTCGATGATTGGAACGACTTTGACCATTTCTGTTATGATTTCTTGCGGTGATTCGCTGTCAGGTCTGCTTGGAATTTTTTCTTCAACAATTTTTACTGTGCCAGGTTCAGAAGGTGTCGACATGCTTCTGTAAGAGTCATTTGGCGAAATTAAAGATTCTTCGTGAGCTTCTTGTAGTTGAGTTTCTTTCTGTGTAGGCTCCATATCTGTTGTTTCAATTTCCGTTGTAGCTTCAACAGGTATTTCTGTTTCAGTTATTGGTTGTATCTCAGTTTCTCCTTCAGATTTCCTTTTACCCTTTTTCCGTTTTTTTGATTTTTTAACATCGTCAATTTTAAGAGTAGATTTAATAACATCATCATCTGTTAAAGGTACTGAGTCGTGGACAGAAGATTCGTAAGCCGATTGGGGAATATGTGACTCGTCAAGTTCTTTTACTTTTACTTTTTGTCCGCGTTTTTTCTTACGTTTCTTCTTCTTTTCTCTTTCATCTTCTGTTAAACTTTCATCAACAGTTGTCTTATCTGCTTCATAACCAGTGTCTCTTGCTTTATTATCTAAAGATTCGGATTCTGATTCAGTGCGAATTTCAAGTTCTTCTATGGTTGGTTTCGGCGTTTCTTCACTTTCTATTGAGTCATCTTGGATGTGTATTTCTGTCGATTCGGCCACTGAAGTTGCGACAGATTCCACTTTTGATTCGGCTTCTTGTTCCAGGAATTTTTCACTTTCACTACTAGATTCTTTATGCTTCTTTTTCTTTTTACTTTTTCTTCCTCCGTGATCAATATCACTAGGGATACGGGGCTCTTCATGTTCACTTTTAACTTTCTGGTCAACTGGGGTAAGTTCAGGAGTTGTTGAGAGTTTTTCATAAAAGCCGTTAATTTTGCTTTCTTCAACCATCTTTTCCACGGTAATATTTGGAAGTTGAACGTCAATATCCTTGGACAAAATTTCAGAAGGTTTTATTTGATTAAGGTCATGTTCTACTTTCATTATCATTGAAACTTTAGGGGTGGCTATAATTGAATCTGTTTGTTTTTCTTGTAAAGAAAGGTCAAACTCGACTTTTTGAGCTGAGTTTTTAATTACGTCATTTTTGATCTCAATATTGTACTTCTCATTCTCAATAAAGTTTGTTACTAAATGAACTGTAGATGGTTTTTCTTCGAGGCTCAATGTAAATTCAACATTTTTGGAAGGATCAGTAGTTTTTATTATTTTGTGACTTTCTTGCTTTATCTCACTCTCTACTTCTATCGGTTGTGGAATTCCTTGTGGTGTACTTGAAACTGTTGTTTCAATATCTTGCATTTCCGTTATTTTTGTATCTTCTATGACAACTGGAGTTATACTTGTTGCCACAACTGGCTCTACTTCTACAGTTGTGTATTTTGTTTCTAAAACTTCTTTTGTAGGTGCTAAGATCTCGTGAGGTACAGATTTTTCTAAAGTTACCGAATGCAGCAACGTCTCCGAAGGTTCAACATAGCTTGGTTTTGCAATTTCCTGAGCATCGAATTTATGTGGTTGAATATTTGATTTCGAAACCAGATACGTTATGTTTTCAGAAATTGATGAATCTTGCTCAGAGGACCGAGCAATCTCGCTTTCTTTAATGGGAATATCAGCCTGTTTCCTTTCATTTTCAATAAAATCTTTAACTTTCGTTGGCAATTTTTCTAACTGACTGGTAAGCAGATTCACTTTGCTTATTTCTGTAGTTATTTCTTTTGTCAATTTGCCCGTAATAGAGGGATATTTTTGCTCTAAAGATAAAGTAATGTCAACATGTTCAGAGGGTACAGTTACTGACGTAACTTTGGTTGTTTCTTCCATCTTAGTTGTGTTTATCTCTGGTTTAGAAATTTCAGTTAAAGACTGTTCTACAACTACAGTTACAGGTTGTGTTTCTTTAGATTCAGTTTTTTTATCAGGCTCTTGTTGAAGAATTTCTGTTTGCTGCGCACTTTCAAAATCATCATCGTCTTCATTTTCAATAGGACTTTGAACCCTTGGAGTTGGAGCTTTTTTAGATTTTGAGAATCTTCGTTTTTTGGTCCTAACATTCTCTGGTTTTATTTCGACTTCTGAAGAAACGTTTTCTGTAACTAAAAATTCTTGTGTTTGACTTTTTTGGTCCGGTTTTTGTCCCGAAGTTATTACTTCAAAGGACTGTAAACTTCCATCTACATCTGTGGGGAAATCTAAATCTATTTGAGTGGTTGTTGAAACTACTGGTTCTGCGATGATGGATTCTTGAAGTATTGTTTCAGTAGGTGCCTCAGAAATGTTTGTAGTTTTCAATGCAGCGGTTTTTTCCTCAGTATGATGGTGTGAAGGCTCTTGAATAATAAAAATAGTCTCATCAGTTTTACGTACAATTAGAGACTCGTCCTTAGGAGTCTTTTTGTCTTTCTTTTTCTGATCTTTTTTATTTTTTGGTGCTGGGTCATTTTTAACAGGTGCGGTATAAACTTTACTACTACCAGCAAACTTTTCAGCTTGGATGAAATCGCTTACAATTGAAGTAGGAGTTGCTAATTCTACGGTTTGAGTGCCTGGAGGTAAAACATGCTCGTGATCTACAACATACCTTGTTTCAGTTGCTTCTTTTGAATCTAAATGAGATTCTTGTTGTAGTTTTTCAGAAGTCGATGTCTTTTGAGAAATTTCTTTGGAAGGAATTTGTGGTTTTACTTCATGAACAATATAATCGGAAGTTTCTACGTTTCCCGGAGACTTTTCAGATGCAGATTCTTTTGGAAGCGTTTGGGAAGACGTTGTAGTTTGTACTTCTTGGACATTTATCTTGAAATTTGGTTCCTTTTGAAGATCTGCTTCTTCAAAAGGAGTTTGAGTTTCCATTTGTTTGAGTAAGGAGACAGATTGCTCTAACTTTACTGTTTTACCTTCAGGTTTCGGACTTTCTTTTGCTTTTATTTCAATGCTTTGAGATGTTTCATCATCTTGCCTTACGAGTTTTGGTTTTTGTTTTTCTAAAAATACCTCTCCGGATTCATTTTCAGAGGTGATTTCAATAATTGAAAGCTTACCTTCTTCTCCAGCTTGTGTAGTTTTCGTTGGTTTTCCATCAGAATCTAAAACAACGGTTGTAACTTTTTGGGTAACGGTATTTTCGGGTTGTTTAAATTCTGCAGCTTGGCCAAACTGTTTCTTTTGCACAATTTTACCGTCCTCAGTTCTTGTCACATTAATACTGACTCGCGGAATACCTTCTTCTGTAACCTCAACCTCTTCAGGTTCTTCAATAACTTCTTCTGTTACATGCTCTTTGCCATCAATTATAACAGTTTTTCGGATAATTCTTCTAGTTTTTCGAATTATTCTTCTTGTAACTTGCTGAACAACTGCTCGGACACTTGAGCTAGAAGTATGTATTATGCCACTTTCTAATGTTAAGTTAGCTTGATCGAGAGGAACCAACTCGTTACTTTCATTATCAATCAATGCAATATCACCTGGGTGTAGCGGGAGATTTCCTACGTCATGTTTTTTGCTACTTTCTTCTACAGAATACTGAATTTCCGGTTCGGTTTGGAATTCCTTGACATCTAAATCACCACCGGGAACTCCGGCAACTACTTTACCGCCGTACTGTTGAGTTGTAAGAGTTTCTTTACGGCCATCACCTCTGGCAACTGACGTACTACTTTGTTGTCCTTGTAGGGTCACTTGCGAAAATGATTGAGTAACGGGAACACCATCGCCTTCAGTGACTGTGCGTAAAGACGTAAAGTGCTGTTGTTGGACGGCTTGTTGTTGTCTTACAACGGTTCTGTGTAACTTCCTAACGATTATCCTCTTGGTTCCGTCTGCGTCAACAATTACTTCGGTTGTGGTTGCATCGGGCTCTACGAACACGGTTTCAAACGGTTGATTGGGTTGGGCATTTGTTATGTTAAGTTCTGTAAATCTAGTTTCGGATTCTGGGCGCTTTCTGTAGTTTGCCTCAACTAAAATATCATCATCATCTGGTTCTTCTACGATTGGTTGTGAGTCCGCCATTGGTTTAGTGTCAATTTGAATTGTTTCTTGCCCACCTGATGTTGTATGCTTCAAAATTGTTATGGTCTCTTTTCTTTGAACAGGCTCTGCTTCACTTGAAGTTTGAGACAGATGTGTTTGAATCTGAACATCTATGGGTTCATTATACGTCACACTAAAATCTTTTGTTTGAGGTTCTTCTAAACTTAACGGAGGTGAAGTTAGACTTCTACCAGTTTGAGTTTCAATGTGCACGCCGGGTTTAGTAGATTTTTCTGTGGCTTTCTTTATGTCTGTAAGCACTGGTATTTCTTCAATGGGCATAGAACTTGAGTCCAAAGTTGCTTCTAGCGAGAGATCTGGTGATTTTTCTTGCTTTTCACGTTCTTGTTTCAATTTAACTAACTCAATTTCAAGACTTATTATCGTATTGGCGATAACTGCTTTTTGTTCGGTAAATACAAGAGCAATAGTTTCTAGTTGTTGTGTTAGAGTGATTACCAGCTGTTGAAGATCAGGATATTTTGCGAATTCTTTGGTATTTTGTTTTAATTCTCTTAATTTCTGTTCTTTTTCCGATATTTCTCGGTTAATTTCTTTGCATTTGCCAATGTACTCTTCAGCTTCTAATTCGTCCTTGGGTATAGACAAAGTTTTTATAATTTCTGTGGTGGTTTGCAGCCAAATTTCGATTTCGTTTAAAAGCTGCTGATACTCGAGAATTTCCTCCTGTTTTTTCGCTTGCACTTCTCTCGCATTCTGAAAATAGAAAAGCACAAAATCAGAGGCTTACATTAAACTTATGACCCATTTGCATGATTAAAAAAAGACATATTTAAATAAAGTACTGGAGGTATTGAAAAGCTAAAACTTAAAACATTATTAAACCGCAATGGTTATTTTAAAGAATAAAAAAGTATTCTGTATTAACCATGTTTTTGTCTGGCCGAGAAATTTAAACAGAACACGCAATTTATTAAGCGCATAATATATACGTATCGCGTTGTCGTTGTCGTAACTATTGGCCAAAGCGTATGTCAACCAAGCCGTGCGTCTGTCATGCAGCGCCGACAATGTAGAGAGTTGTTAAACCTCTAACGTGGCCAATGAGATTGCAGGATTTGCCTAATTACGGTAACTACAACGCGATACAAAATGCGAATTAACTTTAGATGTCTAATTAGGAGGCTATCTTAACGCATGTCAAAGGTATTTTTCATTTTATAGTTCGCGTGCGCTTATGAAAAGATAAATTCAAAATTATGCAACTGGTAAACCTAGCCTAAAAATAATTGTGGTATTTTAGCGAGTGTTTACGCGATAAGCTATAAATATATTTTTGCAGGTTTTATTTATGAAATTAAGGCGCCTTTAAGCGGTTCTTTCGCACAAATCAATTATTTTTAGGAATTACGGTAGGAAATAACATGGTAGTGATTAGGGAGATATTTCTTGGGTCTATTTCGAGAAAAAACTTTATATTAACATATGTTAGGCACTGGTTCAATAGCGCGCAGGACATTTGTACGCGAGACAATTGTACGCGCCAAATGGACAGAACTAATAGGGACATTTTGGGTCGCGTATTTTACACTTTGTTACCGTTATTTTTATTACTGAGTTTTCGCATTGGCAGCTTATTGTTCCTTTTTTGTTATTTACGGTAACGGCACCCGGTACTTACGGTGGCCCTCCTTTAATGTTACCGTTATTTTTTAAGGTTAGTTTTGTATTGTTTTTTTTATAGCACTCGAATTTTTTACTAAAATTCGGTAGTTTGGTCGGTAAAAAGCCATAAATGTAATAAAAATAATTAAACAAATATAAATAAACAAAACGTTGAAAGAGTGTGAAACCACTAAATTAACGTTTGTGTTATGCTTATCTTTAGTAATTCAAAATCTATCTTTTTTGCCCTGAATTACCCTTATTCTTAGTAACAAAAACGGTAACAGCTGTCGAATTTTTTGTTATTTGAACTAAACCCAAAAATTAAAAGCTAAACACCCGCAAATGCGCTCACAATTCGAATTGTCCTACCCAGTCCAGGTGGCCAAGAAGCAAGGGGATCTGTTTTGTTTTTTTCAACATTTTTTTTTAATTTCGATCAGTGGCGTTCGTTTGGGTATTTTTGATGAAATAAGCCAAGTTTTTTTATTACAATGTGCCACAGTTTTTTTTTATAAAAATGATTTTTGATATTATTATCAGTCTTTGCTTGTCGTTTGACGTACAGTTTTCGCATGAATAAATTAAGTTAATTTATTTGAACTTTGAACAATAGTGAATTTAGGAGAACAATCTTCCCCATACCAACTCCACTGGTCGAAATAAAAAAAATATGTTATGCATTAGAAAATGCCTCTTGACAAATGGAAAATGTTAACCAAATTTTACAAAAATATTTAGAGCAGTATCACAGATATTAATAACAAATGAGATTTTTGAAAATTTTTAACACTCCTGTATCCAAAAAGTTAAGACGTTCAGGACATGTATATACAAAGTGTTTTCTCTCAAAATGAAGCCACGAATTACCTCCTTAAATATTAGTTATTATTTAATAACATCCTGTATTATAGGAGAATTATAGAAATTAAAAATTAAATTATCAATAATTCTTCAGTTTTTTGAACCTCAAACAAACGACAATAAAATACTTTTTCAATAATAAAAAATGTGAAAATTCACACTATTGAAATAAAGTTTTATTAAGTTTTATTTGGTCTTTATTGAAGAGCAAAAAGTGATAACAAATGTAAGTAAAATTGAAAATGTAAACCTGCAATGCAGTAAGCAAGTATACAAAAAATTTTGGCACTGATATTAAAGACATATTTATGTGGCGCATAGTCATAAAACAATTTGGCATAAAATAAAGATGTCTAAGCATCAACATCACTTATAATACTTTTTTATGCCTAACCTAGGTAGGTAAAGTCAGGTACTTTTTAAATTGCCGTGCTGAATAATAAAGAATATTCCTATTTGAAATTAGGAAAATTAGTTTGATCCTAACCAAAAAAATAGTGAACCTTACCTCTGTCTGTATATACCGGGTGGGCCAAAAAAAACCAGACAATTTTTTTAAAATATTACTTTTGAACTATACAGTCGATTTTACTGGGACAAACTGCACTTGGCAGAGAATTAATCAGAGTTTTGACTAAATGTATTTTTTTGTCCGCCATCTCAAAATCGAAGATGGCGGACGAAATTAAAATGTACCCTTCAAAGATGCTCGTTTCTCAATTCAGTCCGACATCTTAACTTTTAAGATGGCGGCAAATTTCGATTAGTCTTTAAAGATCAATCAATTCTTACCATGATTTCTTTAATCTCACTAAGATCGATTCAGTAATAATGAGTTTATTAGGAAATGAATGCAGACAGGATTAGAAATGCAAACGTGTAATCTGTAAAACAATGGCTAAAACAAAAATACATTTTTTGAGAACCACCACACCGATTCTACCAATTCGTACCTCGTTGTGCGGAGCAAAAGTAGTGCTTTTCTATAAATTAAAAGAAACTAAAATATTTTTAGAAAATAAGAAAAAACACGTCATTTTGAAGAATTAAGTATAATTCACTCCGCCATCTTATAGTTTAAGATGGTTATAAATTTTGATCATAATCTTTAAAAGGCAATTAATTCTCAACAGAATGTTTTTTATTTCATCAAAATCGGTTCAGTAGTAATGAATTTATATGGAAATAAATGCAGACATGATTGGCAAGACATTTGTATAATATTCAAAACAGTGGTTAAAACAAAAATATATTTTTTTAGAACCACCGAACTGATTTTTCTGATTCATACCTTGTTGTGCGTGGCAAGAACGCAGCCTTTTTACTGATTTAAAAAAATAATTAAAACATGTTTGCGACACAGAAATAAACGAGCATCTTCGAAGGGTACAATTTAATTTTGTCCGCCATCTTGGATTTTGAGATGGCGAACAAAAAAATACCTTTATTCAAAACTCTGATTAATTCTCTGGGAAGTGTAGTTTGCCCCATGGCAATCGATGGTATAGTTTAAAAGTTAAAATAAAAAATAAAAATTGTTCGGTTTTTTTTGGCCCACCCGGTATGTATACATAAATAGTATAGTAGTATCTAAAAAACGATTTACTTCTATACCCTTTCAGGGCGTTATACAACTCAATGTAAAAACTCTTTTTTCATATACCTTCAAATAATAAATTTTGACAGAATCATACACCGGAAATTTAAAAAGTCCCTGATTGCACATATATAAAAATACTTTTGGATAGGCAAAGTCAACACAAGAAAAACAATTTACAGTGAAATAATTATGAGTTTGTCTGGTTTTTATAAAAGACTTCATACAAAACTTTGATTCTGTTTTTGTCCGATTATTACCAATAGTTTTTTGACCGCGGTAATTCCGTTTTTGAAATTGGCCTATTATTAAGACCTTGGATGCTTTTTTTTGTCCTTTATGACGATGGATAGGAATTTCCATTTTGTTACTTACCGCGACTAAAATGCGTCCGTTTTCAGCTTGGGACAGCAATGTAGCTATCCTGGTACGAATTCCAGCTAAATAGGCAGCTAATTCCCGGGTTTCGTAGTCGTAGTTGAGCGAAAGAACTTGAGCTTCTAGACGGATAGCTTCTGTGGCGTGTTTTTTAAGGTCTGTTGTGATGTTCTGAAAAAATAAAATAAAATACATTATTAGATCTCAAGTTCAAAATTTCCCGACATAGTTATAAAATTATGTTGGTGCAATTTCTCGTACAATTTTTTTAACAAACGTAAATTTTAGTACCCGTAAATAAAGAAAACCAAAATTTTTGGTGACTAAGCAGGTATAGAAAGGTTTTGTTTCTCTTGTATTTTTCCGTGGGCAGCTCGAAAGCTTTACACCCACGGGGGTCCAAGCATATACATAATATTCCAATACCCACGGTAACTGCCCATTCATGATGCAAACATGAGGGCCTTGGGGTCTTTAAGCAAAAAAGACCTGATTGGTTGCTTTCAAAGATATATGCATATTATTTCCATATAGTACGTGTTATTGCAATACCTACGGTACCTTACGATGCAGAATGTAAACATATTTGAAATAGCAATATCAATGGGTATAAGTCTATCCTTTTTGCAGTCCTTAAGATAAAATTTCCTTATTGGTTATACTTTTACGCATGAATATTATTTTATTCTTGTATTCGTTACGTCAAATCATCGGCGTACAGTTGACAAAAACTCTATCTATGTAAATGTGGTATCTGTGCATTTCTCGTACCTTTATTTCTGAATGTTTGCATCAAACGCCAACCATTGTGTAAATAGGTAACAGGGAGTATTGGAATATTACGTATATGGGTCCAAGACCTAATAGAACTGTTGACAATTAACTGTTTCGTCCTTAAGGGACTTATGGACGAAACAGTTAACTGTCAACACTTTATAGGTGTCCATTAGATCTTGGGCCCTCGTAGGTGGACAGCTTTCGGGCTGCCTACGGAAAAATACAAGATAAACAAAACCTTTATATATCAGCCTAGACATAAAAAAATGTAAAATTTTTAACCTGTCTTCCTATAAGTATGTTTTTGTTTTTCTTGAACATCCTTCAGGATATAAGCAAAGATTAACTCTGTTATTCCATGATAAAATATTCATTTTAGTTGCATATAAAAAAACACATAAATATACTATTTATTATGTAACTTAATCTATTGTTTGTAGTGTAGATAAATCTATGGAATATATATTAATAATGTTTAATGAATTCACACTAAATTCAATATTAATCAGTGATTATTTTTAAATAAACAACCCTCCATATATCGAAAAGAGGTTGTTATTAATCTTGGAAAACACCTTTATACCTACTAAATTAATATTTTTAGTAGGTTTAAGACAGAGGTTATAATTAAAAAAGTTTTGTTTCTTTTTTTTTTAATTTGCAAAGTTGATTTTTTTAAGTAACGCTTTTGCCAGTTTAAGACTAGTTTAAAGCTCAATTTTAATGATTTTTATGTTTTTAAAAAATTATTTTATTTTAAAACTTATGTTTTCTAATAACCCATTTAGGATTCATTTAGGGTTTGACACCCAGCTGCTCTGAAGTCCGTTTCTGACAGTGCGATCTTTTCATTATCCTAAAAAACCTTTACATCAGCTGGACAAATTAAAAATTACAACGCTGTTTACTATGAGCTGTTTGTGCTTTGTGGCGCGTATTTTTTTAATCATTTAAAATGGTTGTTGGTCATCAATTTTAGTCATTTTTATGTGATTACTCGCTAAACATTCTTGAACAATTACAACTGCTTTTAAATTAGTAAAGTATTTTTTTTACTATTATGAAATATAAAGACTTGTGCGTGGTAGCATTTTTTTTATTAGATGTTGCCTTTTTGTACACACGCGTCTGAAGTACTTATTTTTAACTTTAGAATGTGCAAACCAAAAACTAATAAAATAAATTTGCCCAAAGATTCTTTGGACCCAAAAAATGTTTCTTATGTCAAAAATTAACCAGGTATTTTTCATGTCCTGATTTTTCTTAAATG
The DNA here is from genome assembly GCA_963576565.1 of Aspidapion aeneum. Lineage (NCBI taxonomy): Eukaryota > Metazoa > Arthropoda > Insecta > Coleoptera > Brentidae > Aspidapion > Aspidapion aeneum. The sequence continues at coordinate 81,127,910 of OY755042.1, read as the reverse complement.
TGTCAACCCTTTTTTAATTATCTTTTGGTACCAATTCTCCGAATAACGCAAAAGAAATCACAAAATTCCATTCTTTAGTTTCCGAGATATTACGTCTCAAAATTTTGGAAAAATATATAGTCATCATATTATACTTTAAGTACGTATACATCTCAGTGGCCAGTGTTTTTAATAAGGTAACTGATAATGAGGAGTTTTTCTAGGTGACGTTTTTTGTCAATGAATGTTCAATCGTTCTCAGTCTGTCAAAATGTTTTTAAATGTAAGGTCACTATATCACGAAGTTCCTTTGATATAGTGACCTTATTTAAATGCGGGAAAACTAAAGACACTTATCGTAAAACATGCTTTATAGAACTTGTTCTGCGATGAATGTCCTAAGAAAAACGACGGAAAAGTCGATGTGATATCTGTTTTAAGGTCACTAAATCATCTTGTTTTGAGATGTAATATCTCGAAAACTAACAAATTTTGCGATTTCTTTTGTGTTATTTAGAAAATTTGTAGCAGAATCGAAAAGGATAAATAAAAAGGGACCAACGAATTTAGGAAAATTAATAAAATAGAAAATATTTGGTTCATTTTTTACAGGAAAAAAATGGGCCAATGTTGGGCCATATAATCTTAAGCCAATGTTATGTTATCGGATTTTTGTTTGGAAATTTTACAGCTCAAAATACGCGCTCAAGATATGTAAGCAGGTATAAATGGTCGCACTGTACGGTGTCGTGTCTTGTCGACCTTAATTTTTTGCATTAGTTTGATATAATCTCTTTGTTATTTGAGGTCGAACTGTCTCTAATCGACAAAATAATCAAAATTAATTTCAGTTCATCAGATTTTTAATGTGAAATGTATTGCCACCTTTAAAAGGTTTCAAAACTGCTTCTTTGCTATACAAAATTAGTTTAAAAAATAAATTGAACCGAAAAATAATTTGCGTTTAACCTAGAAAGTTTTTTGTTGTTCCTGAAAAGTAAACAAAATAGCAAAGAGCGAGTTTTGCATAATAAAATTTATAATTATAATTATAATAAAAAAAGAAATCCTTGTTCTTTACCTAGGCACGGTGTAGCTACACTAGGACCTAGGTTTTTTCTTACATAAATTACTTTTATTTTTTATTATTAATCCAGTTTTCTTTAATTTTTTTGGCAGTGTTTGTCTCTTGGTCTAATATAAAAAATAAACAAAATTTAATGTGTAGGCGGTTAAAAACGATTATATGTATTTGATGGATAGGGGCGGGCCACCTGGTCAGAGACCCATAAATGTCATGGACGCTTCTCTTCAGCTATTAAAACAAGGAAATGGATATTTTTAAACATGAGGGTAGCGGTTTAGAGTGTTATGTAAACAAATCCGACTTGCCTAAACTTTTAAGAAAAAATCTGGTGCTACCATATTTATTAAAAATAAACCAAGGCTGCTTGATGTACAGTCGAACCTCTATAACTCGAACCTGAAGGGACAACCAAAACAGTTCGAGTTATGGAGAGTTCGAGTTATAGAAACACGAGTTACATAGGTTAATATACATGTAAAAAATGCAGGGACCGCCTAAAAGATTCGAGTTATAGAGGGGTTCGAGTTATAGAGGTTCGACTGTATTTAGTACGTTCCAACCAAAGGGCATTGTTCCAAAATAAATTAACCGAAATTGGACACACAGACTTGTATTATTAATATTAGTAGAAATATTTTTTGGATCTCTTTTTAGGGTATTCTTTTATTATTTTTAAAATTTTAATGTAGATGCGGTGTAGGTATAGTTTCTCTAAATTTTCACCTCTGAAAAAGTGTCCAGAACTGACCGATTTTAATAGAATTTATTTAATATTCCATCTTGGCTATGGTGGTGTCAAAATAAACTAAGTGGTCCATAATTTGCATTAGCGACATTTAATGCAAATTAATTTTGCGTTTGTCTAAAATATTTCAAAAACTCAAGCTCAGCAACATTTTTAATTTTCGGATTTTCAAAAACTGCATTTTGATATGTGTTTTGATCTTTTTTTATTTGTTGTTATATATCTCTTAAATCAAAACCGGGCAACGTTTTAAATTATAATAAAATGTCTAACTTTTGTTAAAAATTAAGAACCAAGTTTTAGTAGTATGTAAAATTTTTACTCTAAAAAAAGTTTCCTTAAAAAAAAGATATGCCGCACAAAACTTACACAAACTGTAATTAAAAATATTTAGAAAAAGTTGAATGCCGAAAACAAAAATTTAAGTATTATTCTCTGTGGTTCATATATATATAAGTCATATGATTTTTAAAAATGTTTCCCTTTAAAAATTGCAAAGAAAAACATTTATGAAAAAGTCCTCTAGAAATTACCTCAAAACTTCGACTAAACACAATTTGTTAAGCTTCAAAACTTAGGCTCACTTAAATAGACAAACTATAAACTAAAACAAAAAACTGTTAAAAAAGTTACGACATTTTGTTCTAAAAGTTTTAAAAAATACGGTTATTTTCCAAAAAAAACTAAAAAATTTTGGACCGCGTCGCGCGAATCTATCAGACTAAAACATAAGTGACCGGCACTTAGTGGTTAAGCCATGATCATCGCGTATACTCGACGATGCATAACAAAATAAATGAAGTACAGTCATAGGAAATTTAAATGTAGCTGATAGTCCAAGAGCTCGCTACGGATGGATAGGGGTCACGCGGTAAAGTCGAAATATTTTTTATATACTGTATAATAAGGGTGGGAGGTTAAACACGCCGTTTTTTTTCGACCGAATTTTTCGAGAAATATGTCATAAGACAAGATAACGTTCTGACAATTTGCAACATTTTAATTCGTTAATGTTTTTCATAAATTAAACTTAACTTACTCACTTTTGTTCCTTCTTTTAAGAACATAGGCATAGAAAATTAAAAAAGCTAAGCATTTAATTTTATCTATATGCAATCTTATGAAACCCGTAAATTTTTTTTGTCGGTTATTGTACTCACACATTTCATTGAGTCTTATTGTTAGTTTATGGTTACTCACATCTTTAATTATACATATGTTTTATGCCTTATTAGCTGAATTAGATTCTCAAATGGTTGAGACAACATTTGTTCAGATTGTTTTTTAGATGCATTTTACAGCCGCTGTTTTATAACTTTTATCGGTCTGTAAGAGTTTATTAAATTAGGTTGATTTTGATTTGATTAATGTCTATTAAAATCTTATTACTGATTTATGGTGTGTTTATACTCATTTAGGTGTGTTTGTTTATTTGTGTTATTAATAGTTACGAGTTCAAACAATTTTATATATTCCAACCAGTAAAGAACTACCCTTGTTCTATTTAATAAAACTTGCTTCAATAGCAGTTTGGCTAGAATTGTCAAATATTAACAAAAGTTGCGCATTTGCCTATAATTGGATGCTATTTCTACACATATGTGGATTTTTATAAATACGCTTTATTTCCTCATGTATACAAATATATTTTTTCTACGAGTGACCACAAAGAACCTACTTTGCCCACACTTTTATATACGCAAACTAGCAAATTCCCGCACACTGTGCAGGATAATAAAGACAATGGAAGTCCAAGATTTTATTTCTAGGAAAACTCTTACGATATTGGGGACGCGTTTTTGTGACAAATGCGGTTTGTTCCCTTAGCAATCAAAATACATTGTCATACAACGCTTTCATATTAGTTTCAACTAGTTCGATTTGGTGTGTGTGTTTTGGTTATTTTGCTTTTAATTTATTTTTTTTATTTTTTTCTCACACTCGAAGAAAAAATATTGTTCCTGAGACGTACGCAAAGTAGTTGTGAAGACTACTACATTTCCATCCAATAAAAATGAGTATGAAAACGCCTTAAAAGTTTATTCTCCCTTAAAAATAACGAGAATGTATAATCCTTCAAAATTTAAACGTTTCAGGGATGACCCTCGATACCGACACATCCAGCGAGATCATACTCACTAATTTAAAATTAGGCTTTTATTATTACACCTCAGATTGACCTTTAAGGAATGCAAGACTTGACCTTTCGGTATATCAAGAAATAAAGCTATTTTCGATCAAGGTATGCAGCAAGCAGGCCTTTGCACCCAGAATTGGTGCCAAATATTAGGTTACTTTTCAATTGGCTGTTTGCTATAGGAAACTAAATAGTCATTAAAAAGTTATCAAAATACTAAATTTTATGAATTGATCATACTTTTTCTGGACTTCCTAAAAGTCATGGATGGACACAAAGACGGTAAAATCCCTTAATTAGATAAAAAAACGCTTAACATATTTTGAATGTCAAATTTTTCTATCTTTGCTATAAGAGAAATTTTGGCCAGAATAAAATATTTATGTATTCTAAACCTGTTGTTATTATTTTTAATCATTGCTTAATACTTTGGGATATAAGCATGAGCTCATCGACCAAAAAAAGTTATATTTAGCCGAATGTTTGTTTTTATTTAAATTTTAAATTGAACCCAACCGCAAAACTTACAAGAAGTAGGTAGTTATTAAATTGTTGAATTATACAGATTTTAGATAAAACCAAAGACTTATGCCATCAAAATATATGTACAATAATTATTAAAATAAATATAATTAAATTAAAACACTAAAATAATTCCTATTTCAAAAAAGTAAGGTTTGACAATTTTTTTGTCAATTTATCCTAGAAAATAATTTTATAAGTATTTTTTTTTGTAATTATACCCTAAACCGCTTGATTGGGTGATGTAATTAAATTTTCTTTATTAAATGCGCTTTCAAGCATTTTGATTTCATTTTTTTAAAGTAAATTCTCTGACAGCTTAATTAATGTAGGTAATTAAAAATCTAAGAACGTATTATGCCACTTTAAAACTAAATTGAAGCTGTCATGAAAACATGCTCACTCTATTGTTAAAAGATTTTGACATTGACCTCTTGGGTTTTGTATAAAGTAATAAGAAAAAATGTGATTAATTTTAATTTAGTCATTTTCTCTTTTTGTCTTGTTATAAACAACAATAATAAAAAAGAACTTAACATGTCCCCACACTTGCGCAAGAGGGTGCCAAACGCCAATATACCGGATTTTGAGTTAGATCTTTTTTTGGTATCCTAAATTTTAAAGTAAAGCAAAAAGATGACAAATTCAACTAGTCTAGGCTCTGGCTCCTGTCACGTACCTAATATGTGCGCTCAGTTTGACTGCGCGGGGCTTTGTTGAGGACCAATAGGAGTATAAACAAGTTTGGTTACGTGGTAGAACTCATAATCGTTTGTCCGTCATCTTTGAAAATGGCTGCCAAATTGATAGATTTTTTTGTTTAGACGTATCTCCTTACCCAGTGGTCCGATTTTAATTTTTTAGCGCGTTTTACTCCTTTCTTAAAGGCAAACAAATTTTGTCATTAAACATTTTTTGATAAATCAAGTAGTCTTGGAGATACACCAAGATTATTAATATTTCCGCTCGCAAAAGAATTAAAATAATACCCATAAATATACATATTTAAACTTTAAACCCTTCACAGAAGACGGTGGTTCCTAAAACTGTTCACAAGATTATAGAAAAAGTGAATTTGGAGCGAGACGATGCATCTCAGCGAAAAAACGTTTATATTTTTCTGTAGAACTTTTACTTATGCTTCTATTGATGTTTCACGTAGCATCCTAGCTTTGGTAGGTAGCTGTCCAAGGCAGCTAAAATATACAATTTTGTAAAAATTCCATGTTTTCGCTCCAAAATCGATTTTTTTCTTAAAAATAATCGTAAAGGATACGACAATTTTTGTAACAACATTTTTATAGGCAATAAAATGCCTAGTTCAAAATTGTTTAACTAGCTTTATAGCTATCGGAGTCTGGCTCTCAACAACGATTGAATCTAAAAAAAACTTTTTAAATTTCGTTACAAAAAATGTTTAGCGGTGGTTTCTGCGCTTACAACCAAAGACTGGAAGGAAAAATAAATAAAAGTGTAACCTAGCACAGGTAATCTGCTTTCTAACGGTGTTTCTTGTAGCTACCCAGCTACCATAGTAAGGGAGCTAATGAATTTATTATGAAGCCAGTCATCGATTAATTTACTCATAATATATTATGCTATTCTCTGGTATAGCTTTAAGGGTTTGTTGTTAACTAACACCTGTTGGATGTCAAAACTCTCAAATTTGGCATAATAATTTTAATACTTTTGCGAGCGGAAATATTAATAATCTTGGTATAGCTCAAAAACTAATTGATTTATCAAGAAATTTATTTGCCTTTTAAAAATGAGCTCAAAAATTAAAATCGGACCACTGGGTAAGGAGATACGCTTAAACAAAAAAATCTATCAATTTGGCGGCCATTTTCAAAGCTGGAGGCTAAACAACCATGAGTTCGACCAAACTTTTTTATACTCCTATGGGTGCTGCCCCGTAGTCAAACTGAGCGAACATATTAGGTCACACGTGACAGGAGCCAGCTCCTTCACTAAACCTCACGTATTTAAAAATTAGACAGGAGACAAAATCTTGCTTAGCGCAATAAGGTTCCAAATATGTCAAGATTTTTTTCGAACCCTCGTCGTTCTCTGGGGAGCTGTGTAGCTAATAACACGGATCACCTGTGATCCGTGCTAATAACCTGCATCCTCCTTTTCAAATGGGAAAAAAGGTAGAAGTACAATTATGTGTGTTGTGTTGTGTACAAAATTAGTTCATAATATTACCCACATATATTTTTTTTTAATCTGTCTTGGAGGATATAGCAGCATGGACCTTTTTTTCATGTTCTTTAACTAAATATAATAAGTTTTTGAATAATAGGTATATAATATAAAAAAGTGTAAGGGTAAAAAAAGCAAAGTAAGTTTTGTCTTAAAATGTGAGCACGAAAAGGTTATTACATATTGTAAAATAAAGTACTTATTGAATGCATATTTAACCGTCCACAAAATTAACGTTAACGAATCTAATTATTAACAAAGTGAAAATAATAAAAGTAAAAAAATATGTTTTGTAAAATTACGAATTTGGCACCGTCTTGGCCAAGTTTGGCGATGTCTATTTGATCCCATTAGTTTATATTTTGATACTCTTTGGTATAAATAAGTTCTTCCCTCTACATCTTCTACAAATAAACAGAAATAATCTTTTTTCCAATCACTTTTCTACTGCTTTAGTACCAGAGAAGAGCCACCAATATGTTTGACAAAGAGCTGCAAAAGTATACTGAAAGATATTCATATTTAGAAGTAAAGCCTATCCAAAGGTAGCTGCAGAAACGTATACTATATTTTATACCATCATTCTTCTCTGCTATTTACTTTTAAACATATAAAAACTATCAATTTACAGCAAACGATCATGTTTACCTACTTAGATCACCGCTAAAACTTTGCAGTCTATAAAAAAACGACATTTTTAAATGCACTTAAAGCCCACCATGCTTATACTGCTGATAAAGAAAAATATTTAGTATGAAATTTTAGAAATGTCAAACTAGCAGAAAAAACAATTGACCCGTGTTTCTTTGCAAAAAGCGTGGACTAAAAAAAAATTACTTAAAAAAATCATTTTTAAATTTAAGTATTAAAAAAGTCTGCCAAGGTGATCTACGTATTTTAGCTACAAATCATCGAGAATAAATCTAAAAAACAACAAAACTGCAACTATAATCAATTTCCTCATATATCTTTGGTTATTTACCTTGTCACTTGACACTTTTCACTTGTTTTGTTTTTTCATTCAAGGAACATCTGGCAAACAATTTGTTATTATAGTATTTTATAAATATCTATTAGGTATGGTATAAATTCTGGTGTAAATTGCTTTTTATAATTTTCTTAAGGAATAAGGAATGACTACTCAGCTTATTAAAAGAACAAATTTAAAAATAGCCCCTAAAATTAATTGCCTCTTAAGTAATCCAGAAAAAACTTTTAACATGCTGAAAGGCGTTCCTTTTTGCCGTATAGATTGACAGGGATAATCTAAAATAGCTGGAGAAAATGTATTTTCTTGTTTATTTTTAAACTTAAGCAGATTGTTCAAGAACGCATTTTGATGTTAAAAACCGCGAGGTCACCCGTTTAATAAAAAATCCAAAAACAATACAAATTGACCATTGAAAGGCCTTAGTTGGGTATTTTAGAAGTTATTTATCGGTAGGCGTATGTTGAGATCTTTAAAACAATTTAAATTTTAATATGACGACAGAAATAGTTGCCAAATGGCATATCACAGATTACAGGGTCCTACCCTGTCTAGACTACTTACATACAGAGATATTAGAACAGCTAGAGATTGAATTTTAGAACCAACCAAAATAGAAACAGTGGGTAAACCTTGCGTTTGACATTACCATTGAAAACGTGGTAAAAATAGTTGGGCACTGGTAGGCAGCCTAACCAAACTTCGATTTGTCAGAATGACGGAGACTTTTCCTACTCTAATATATAGCGTACTATAGGCTATATTCTTTGTGCTCTAATGGAAAAAGTAATGTTTTAAGACACTGAACAGTTTTTAACAGTTAGATTTCATCCCAAATTTAATTAAAAAAACTGACAAAAACAATCAATAAACAAATACACACGGTAAAAAATTTTGTCTATAATGAAAGCACGTTCTTTTCTTAAATAAATTGTTTTACCTTAAAACAATTTGTTTTGAATTAAAATATTTCTTTTTAGATCAACGCAGCGTTTAATCTTAAAATGAGACTTTATTTTTCTTCTTTAAATGTTTTGATTCAGTACACTCCATTTTGTAACAAAGCAAATTGTCTTCATATAAGTAATATTTTGCTTCCAGAGAAAACGGTGCCTTGGGTTAATTCAGTTCCAATTTATAATAAAACAATTTCTGTTTCACATTAAAATAAAAGGCAAGACATTTTTGGTGCTATATCAAGAAAATATTCTCTTGGTGAATAGGAAAGCAGAAATTATTTTGCAATTTGCTTTGATCTAAGACAATTTTTTTTACCGTGCAGCGGTTGATAAGCCCTTGACATTTCTAAACCAGAGAACAAAATGTCAATGGTTAAAAAGGCCGAAACGGCGGCCATTTTTGAATTGCCGCTTTTACTTTGAAGCCTTTTTCCTCGAGGTTACTAGTCCCTCATTTAAGTTAATCGAAATGACGTCACGGTTACTCGGAGTAACCGCTGTATGACGTCAGACTGACAGCTGTGGATGACATTTCCAATTGTTTGTTTTTGTTTTTACCAGCAATTTCCGAAATGCAGAAAATATTTCATTGTTTCCACCGAGGGGTGAACGGCTAACCGAATATGTGTACACCGATTGTGAAAATCCACAATCTTTTGGTAAGATTGTGAGGGATTGTGGCAAGATTGTGAAAGATTGTGAGGGATTGTGGCAAGATTGTGAGGGATTGTGAAGGATTGTGGTAAGATTGTGAAGGATTGTGGTAAGATTGTGAAGGATTGTGAGAGATTGTGGGTGATTGGGAGGGATTGTGTAAAGATTGTGAAGGATTGTGAAGGATTGTGAACAGATTGTGAGAAATGTGTACACCGATTGTGAGAGCTGTTCACCCCTCGGCTTCCACCAATGCATGCCCACCCCGATTCAAAAAACGTATCATGGGCCATGGATTTGCACCAGTTTTAAATACAGCGTTACCCGATGCGTTTTTTTGAATCGGGGTGGAAACAGGGTGCTCCTTTGGTATTCTGTGGTAAGGCCGCAGTACCACAGAACACCAAAGGCAGTACATTTCAAGACTAGTTGCAGTTGAATTGATATAGTACCAACTTCAAGGGATGTGCTTCATTTTCTACCGTTACCAAACATAATTCGTTGTTAATATATATATATATATATATATATATATATATATATATATATATATTAAAATCAAACATTTTGAAAAAAAAAACGATCCTAACCTCAAAATATTTCAGCAACCACGTCTGCTAGGCTGGTTACACTGTGTGGTTACTCGTGACGTCATAGTTAGTGTTACTCAGCGAAGAAAAACGAGTAACCAGGTTACCTGGTAACTTGTAGTTACTGCGAGGAAAAAGGCTTTTGGTCAAATTATATCCGTCAATTTTATAATATCCGTGCTTACATCAAACTGCATACAGACTAATTTTTTTAAGTTGCTAACAAATATTATTTAAAGTTGCACGTATTGGATCAACGCATGAAAAGAAAAATATGCGTAAGGTCACCAAAAGTATTTAGGGTAGTACCATCAATTGTAGTAAAAAATTAAATGTTACTAAAACATTGCTTTTTCTTGGTTTCTGTGTCTTTTCGTTGCTTTAAGTCTCATGTGGTGGGTCTACAATAATATACCGTTGTTTACTAGTTTTTCTTGTATATCTTCTAGGTCAAGAACTGCACTATATTTCTTCAAGTTTGTAGATGAATAAAAAAGTTGTTTCTCTTAAGTAGACACAATTAATTTGCTATTAACTGTCTATAAAATGTATATAAATAATAAACATACAGGATAGACCTTAAAAAAAGCTTGATTATATTTCGTTCTACAGGGTGTTTCGAACCAGTCTTTACAGATATTCCTGAGGTCAAAATAAGCCCATTTAAAACAACTTACCTTAGTCCGAAATTACTCCGTTACCAAAATACAGGGTGTTTATCGATAAATAATAATAGAATACTACGAATATTTTTTAACGTATTACTTTTAAAATTGGTACCTGGAGGTTTTTTGGGATAAAATGCCCGAATATGGACACATTTTAATTGTGGCCACTATATAGCGTTTTACACTGAACTTCTGATGGTTTAAAATGGCCATATTTATTTTCTTAGTGCAGTTTTTTACTGAACTAAGGATTTTTAAGGGAAAGTCCAACCTTTTTTCCCTTAAAAATCCTCAGTTCAATTATGCCCCTTCTTGAGAGTAGTCTCGACTTTAATTTACAGTTTTTTACATCTCTTAAAAAAGTAATTTCCTAGACAATTTTAAGCTAAAAAGGTACTCTTGTTAAAATCCGCTTAAGCAGTTTTAGAGAAATTTCGGGTTTTAGTGTTTTCCAAATTTCTAAGATACTTTTAATTGAATATTTTTATTATTTTCAACTTTTCACCATTTTAAATTTCTTTATTTAAAACAATTTGACCAATCCGATGCGGCATCAAATACTAAAAAACCAAATATCTTGAAAACGGCCTATTCTATTAGCTTAGAAGATTATATAATTAACAAAAAAGGTAAAAAACTATACTAAGAAAAAAGTTATGGCAATTTTTAATCATCAGAACTGCAGAGTGATAGCTACAGTAAAAATTTGTCCATATTCGGGTGTCGCATCCCCAAAAACTCGCGGGTACCAATTTTGAAAGTAATACCTGAAAAACTGTTCATAATATTTAAAAAAAATATTATTTTTTACTTTAGCACCCTATATCTCGAAAACCGCCCAGCAATATGGGGTAAGGTCTTGTAAAGACCTTTTACGGACACCCCGTATATTATGACGTTAGTAAAAACTGTCTAAAAAGCTTCATTTTACTTACTTCCAAGGCTCTAAGCATGTCCTCAAATCCTTCCTGTGGTAAATACGATATAGCACTCTCTGTATCAACCAGGGAGGTTTGTAGTTTCTCGACATCTTCCATAAGTGCCTAATTTTTTGAAAAGAAAAACAAAAATAAAAAAAATATATTTTGATTTTGGGAAAAAAGTTAGATTATTTTTGATTTGTTTTCTTTTTAAACTGGCAATTTAGACATTTTAGAAGTTTTTTAAACTGTTGATGTAAATTCGAATTTAAAATCTGTCATTATTGTAATTTCTTAAAAAAAAATATTTTTTTTTGTGTTGTAATTTATTCAATTTTACACAAAAAATCTAAAAAAAGGTGACGTACTTTTTATCAAATAAGTTTTAACTTAAAATACTTTTCATGACAAAAAAGTGAAAAAAAAGCGTTAAAATGTTACATAAAACTTAAAAAATTGCCGATATTTATTAAAAATTTAATAGCAAGGGAAAAAGTTGATAGTCAGTTTGCCAGTTTATAACCAAAATAGAGTAAAAGAGTAAAAAATAAATTTAAAATTCATGGCTCTATTGCACTAAAAAATAGAAGAATTCTAGCTATCATATATCGGGGATAATATTTTTGAAAAAATTTATCCTAAACTAATATTCAATTGCTATCTTTTTTTAACACAACCACTTGTCACCGTCCAAAAATTTTTGTATCAAAAATAATCCGGACAAAACGTGTTTTTTCCGATTCAGAAATCAAAAATAGACTTAAAGCAATTAAATATTAGTCTGGCTAATTTCTGAAAGAAATTATTTCCGATATATTTTCATTATGTTAAGTTTAGTTAAAGACCCTGTATGTATGACATATATAGAAATATGTCTTACATACAGTATAGTTCAAATTATACCCATACGTCATTTTTGTTTATATTTGTTTAGTATATTATAAACAGCGGTGACAATAAACTTTAAAAAAAAAGTAGTGTCTATGATTTAAATAGGTAGGTAATTGGTTATGTGAAGTATCCGTCACTGTCAATTAAAAAACATTGATTGGCAAAATTATCTACGCCATACGTTTTTGTCTCACCTGGTGACGTCATTACAAATGCGTATAATTTAGACTATATCTCTAATTTCAGTAGACATGCTGTTACAAATTAAATGTGCACCATTACTAACTCTGTTAATATTAAAGATACAGAAAATAAATAAATAAAATATAGAACAATTCAGCAATGCGTTTTTGAAATTTTAGAGAAATGTAATTTTTAAAACAGGCCGTGAGGGTTAAATGATGCACCAAAATAGTAAGTATCAATTTGTCAATTTTTTAAGAAATTTTTTTATGAGCTATTAACGAAAAATTGATTTTTGTACAGGGTCATTGGTTATATTTGCGTGACCTTTATAAGGGGTTAAGAAAAGTTTAAATACAAAAGTTGCTTATTTATTTCCATGTTATTTTTAAGGCTGTCATTACTTATGTCAAATTTTGGTAGCAACTTTTTAAAGTTAACAGGAACACCTTGTATATTTTTTGACAAGAAGAAAGATTCATTTTCTCTGATTTTAAAAACATATGGTTTGTTAACATCTATTAAGCCGTTTTTGTGTGGATAATCATTAGTGCACTTTAACAGTAATTTAAAACTAACATAACTTAAAAACGACTTATCCAAATGTTATTAACTTATATATTTTTGAAATCAGGCAAATATATATTTAGTTTTGACTGGTAGTATACAGCGTGTTCCCTTTAACTTAAGAAACTTGCTGTTAAAATTTGGCATTAGGAATGACATATGTAACATCTGACATAGCCCAAAAGATAATATGGAAAAAATTATGCTTTTTTTGTATTTGAAGCTTTTTTTTATCACCTACATTAACCCCTGAAAAAGGCCACGTAAATATAATTAATGATTCTCTACAGGGTGTCCCATTTTTGATGGTATTAAATGGCAAACTTAGGTATTATAAAAAAGATAGAGACCTGGGGACTTCCCATTACTGTCCTCAAATTTCGATTATTAAATTAAAAAAATATGACAAAAGTTTTTTCCAGTCCTTGTAGTTTTGGAGCTACGAGGAAAGATTCGAAAATACGGAATTCCTAAAATCGGTCATATATTTGTTATTAGTGCAGATATTTCAATTTTGTTAAAACTTTTCTGCATAAAGTTGATCCTCTCAATAAAATGACTGTCAAATTTTTAGATTCGAGATTTGAGAAAAAAATGAAGTTAAATACGGACCTAGAGTTTTTTTTTATTTTTCGCTTTACATTGGGTTCGCAAATTAACCCCTAGCTATATAAAAAAATTGAACAAAAAATCCATGTTCGTATTTTTTTTCCTAATTTTTCTTTTAACATTTTATTTATAGAATCAACTTTCTGTAGAGAAGTTTAACAGAATTGAAATATCTGCCCTAATAATTTCTGGGATTCCGATTTTTTAAATTTTCTCTCGTAGCTTCAACACTAGAAGGGCTAGAAACAAACTTTTGTCAGTCCTCTATATTTTATAATAACTGAGTTTCCCATTCAATACTATCGAAAATGGGATACCCTGTACATGTCTAAAGGTCCCTACAATTATTACAGACAATGGTAATATTAAATTATTTTACCTAAAAAAAAAATGTTAAAAAAAAAACAATTTTTGGTAATAATTTTAAGTTAAAAAAAAAAAAAAAAACACCCTATATCTGATATGTGTGTTAAAAGTAATGTAATAAGATTTTTATCTTTTTTTTAGCTTTCCTACCACCCCTTAAACTTTGGGGCATCATTTAAATTACACCTTGTATATTATATTTTTTTGATAGATCTTCGATTTTTAAACAAAACAGCTATCAAACTTGCTTTTAAAGCTAAAAATAACGTTAAAATACGCTTAAGAATTGAATTTAAAACAAAACTTTTTTGTTTAGAATTCGAAGATCTATGAAACTGTAAGGGGTGGTAGGAAACGTCAAAAGAAGATTTTTTTAGTTTATTTTTACTACAAGCCTGAAAAAACCATGCTCAATTGTTTTTTATTCTACCACCTTAGAAAGCGTTCATAATGTTACTAATTTGCTAATTTAAAGTATTCCGGATCTTTAATAATAAGATAGTTAGCAATGGTGGTCACTTAATTTGAAACAGCCTGTGATCAGTTTATAGTGTATAACTAATTTATTTCTGTTACATTTCGTAGGGACTTATTGCAATAAAGCCAGGCAGTAATTGTGCCGGGCACTATTCTGACAGTTTCGCAGTCTTCTTTCAACATTAGGCTTGAATAAGAGCCCGGCATTTTTTTGTGCATTATAAGAGCCGGAATTAATGGTGCCGCCACTATTAATGAAAAATAAACGACTGGATTTATAAATTCGAGTTTGCTATGTCAATTTGGAAAGATTAACTGTCAGTTTTCAATGGAAAAGTGTCAGAATAGTGCCCGGCACTATTACTGCCTGGCTTTCTTGCAATAAGTCCCTTAAAGCGGATCCACAAAAGAGGTAAAGGGGGCATGTCCCCGTCAAACATATATATTTATAATTTTTAATATGCTTTGTGAACGAATATCTACCGTACAAAAGCAAAAGAAGGTACTCGCAAAAATTAGGTTTCGAGATAATTATTCTTTTAGGACATTTTTATTACATTAAATTAATTAATAATTTCTTTCTCAAATTTGGTAAAAGGTATTTTTCAAGATATCAAGACGATTATTACAGTGATAAAAGAAGAATTTTAAAAGTAAAAAAAAGGCACTTTTAGTATTTTTTGATAGTTCTTTTGCCTTTACACGATAGCCATTGATGGATCTTCTGAACAACACCAAATTAAGTTTTCATGCAATTTTGTTTTTGTCAAAAAGCAAAAAAGTTGTTACTTTTATTTACTGAGACTCATGATTGTATTTCAAAATTATTAGTAATTCTTTTAACTTGTGAAATGAACTTGCTGTTAACTGTAGGGTCGTTTCATGTCAAATCGACCTGAGAGTTGGCAGAGCATCTCACCGATTTTGATAATTTTTGCTAAATGCATTCTACCTATAAAAAGGATACAAAATCCAAAATTTTCACCCTTATTCTTCAATTTTTCTGATAAGAAGTTTTTTTATTAAATTTTGAATAGGGCTCATTTGAAAGGTCTTTAAAATACCTTGGATTAATGTATTTTTTTATAAAAAACTATTTTATTCCTTAACGTATTGCACGATTCTCAACAAATTTTAGCATAAAAAAATGATGGGTTTATGTTTAAAAAAGTGTACAAAAAAATATGGAAAGCAGTAAAAAAATTATAATTTTCTTAAAATAAAAAAAACAGACATTTAAAAAAAATACCAGTGTTAAGATTACCAGTATTATCTATTACCAGTATTACCTATTACTTTATGCTTTTATTTAGGTCAATACGTCGCAGTGATTAAAATATTTCAGTTATTTTTCATCTAATATGTCTACTTTGTATTTTTATTGTAAATTTTAGTTTACACTACTACTATACTATAATTAGAGTTTAAGTCAAAACATGGCTTGTGTGGTATCAAACGAAAGGTAATTGAGTCTGGAGTTGAATAAAATATATTTCAGTTTTTAGTTATATTAGCTCACACGTACAGTATAACTATAGTACCTAGTGTGAGCTTAGGTGCCCATATATTGGCAGAGTATTTTTTTCAGCATTAACTCATCATTTCTTCATCCTAAAATTTGTTGAAAATCTTGCTAAAAAGCCTTAAAAAATATATAGTTACTTTAATACTTTTTTTAAGAAAGGATCAGGCACACATGGGATTTCTGTAATCCGTCAAACTTCATTAAATTTTGATATGTTGTAGATTAAACCTTTCTTATCAAAAGTCCTTATGGGCCGAACTCAAATTAATGACCAGTTTTTGAAATACAGGGTGTTGAAAGTGATAATGTCCAAGAAGCATAATAGCTCTTTAGACGGGTTTTCCAAACATTACGCAATGTAGTAGTACATCTATTTACGATTTATTTATTATTTTCAATCTGTACCTTTAAAACATTATCTACAGGGTGTTTAAGTAAAGTCTACAACATACCAAAATTTCATGAAGTTTGACGGATTACAGAAATCCCATAAGAGGTGTGCCTGATCCTTTAAAAACATTATTTTTTCAAAAAATTTTCAGTTTGTTTTGGGTAAGTATATCAAAAAAAAATGGCAGTTTTATTTAATTTTCAAAATTTAGTTAAAATCAAAACTGCCAATCAGAAAATTATAAAATTTGGAATTTTTCATCACTATTATGTATGGGTAGAATGCTTGTACCAAAAATTATGAAAACCGGTTGGTTGATTTTATATGAAATGACTCTGCAGCCAGATTTTTATTTCTCTATTAAATAGTTTTGTTGATATTTCAAGATTAAAATTTGAATTATATTTGTTTGATTTTTTCTAAACAGACAATGTTGAAGATTCAAGTCCAATAATTTTTTTATGAATTATTTTTAATTAAAATTTTTTTTTGATTTTTGAAAAATTTATTTTGTTTTTTTAAAACTCAAACTTTAAAACTTATTTTTAAAATTATTTATTTTGACTTTATGTTAGTCACTTAAATTCAAGATTTTCTATTTTTTACGATTTGATTTATTTTATAAATTATTACAACTAACATGACCTATAATAAACTGAATTGATTTTACCTGCAAATCGGACCTAACACAAACTAACCTAACTGGTATCGATCAGATCAGACCAGGTTAGTTCTGTTCAGGCCAGGTGAGTTTAGTTTAGTCCAGTTCATGTCAATTTAGTTGTAGTGTTAAAACATCAGTAAAAACTTTAAGTTTGAAAAATCACAAACCCCCCAAAACATCCAATTTGGGACATCCTGTACACTAAAACAAAATATCGAAATACAGGGTGTTTCTAATGTCATATAGATATCTAGCTTTTTAAATCTAGGACAAACCAAAAAAGGCGATTTTTTGGAGTATTTTAAGACTAAAAAATTTTATACAAACGTTACCGATGTACAGAGTGTTATATTATCATAATTTTACAAAATTTTAATACAAAATTAATTCTTTGTTTTATTTAGAAATCTTTTGTTCACTTGCAGTTTTTTTAATCTGCCACCGCTATCGAGTAAAAAAAAAATGATTTGTTAGATGAGTACGAAATGCATATATCTAGCAAATTATTTTTTTCTGTTGCTCAAAGACAAAAAAAACCGAGGAATTATTCCGCTACGTTTGTACTATATATATATGAACACCCTGTATATTTCAAGATTGTCAAAAAATAAGTTTTAAAATTTGAAAAAAAAACGAAATTCTTGTTTTCGAAATAACGTAACTATTTCCAAATGGTAAGACAAGATTTTGAAAAATTTCAACATGTATTGCAGGAACTTTAGTACGCTAACTTTTAAAACTACGATTACACATTAGAAAAAATTAAATAAAAAACAAAAAGAACAATTACCAACACCAAGTTAGTGGACATGCAAAAAACCGTTTCGAAACTCAAACAGACAACACAACTATATTTCACCTTCTTTTTCTGAGATTTCTCGGTACGCCCTTCCACCTCTACTGTGCTACTGTGTGACGTCGACTCGTACTGCATTAAGGGCCCTAAAGACGGGATACTATCCAGGCAGGATTGGAAGGAATCGGTTTGGCTAATGTCCTCAGTCAGATCGTCTGTGTTTATGTCAGAGTCTAATACGTTTCGACTTATGTCCGCTATCGCCGAATCTGTATTTGCAACGGTTAGACTATCAGATTTCGATAATTGGTTTAGTACAATATGGGATGGCTGTGTATTCGCGACAGCTTCTGTAGGCACTGCAGTCGTGAATCCCGAATCACTTTCAACCGACAGCTCAGTAAAATCATTACTTGTCAACGGTTCACTACTTAAATAAGTACTCTTTTCCTTCCAGCCAGCGATACCCCCCGGTAAATCATATATTAAATACTCCGAAGAATTAGGAATGACTTGGTCATTACTTTTGTCTCTTGGGGAATTCCTGCCGCTAGATCCCTTTGAATCCGAATCGTCGTCATCATCTTTATCAGGTGATTTTTCGGATAATATTGTATCTTGTTTCATTTGATTTTGTTTAGCTAGTTTAATAAACCACGATTCTTCTGCTTCACGGTATATTGGTTTTGCTAACCAGATTGAATTTTGATCACGAATTAAATTATTTATAAGTAAATCTGGGGATGAAAACTTTGTAATACATTCTTCTTTTGTCTGTTGAACAAATTCTTCAACATCTTTAACATCATCTATTAAAGTGTACCATTTCTGCTCTGCTTCGTCATATATTATTTTTGAGACCCAGAATGTGTCGTCATTTTGAAGATTCGAAATTAAAATTTCTTCAGATGATATATTTTCTTTTTTAGATTTATTAGGTGAAAAGATATCAGATATTTTGTGTACAATCTTTGAAATTATTCCAGCTTTTTCGGATTCTATGCTGTTTTCTTTAGATTTTTGTTTCCTAGCTTTTCCCTTTGGTGTTTTCTGAACTTTTTTACTTTCCTTAGGTGTATCTTCCTTTTCCAAAACCAAGAAGTCATATATTGTACTTTCCGTTTTTGTGTTATCGAATTCTTGTAGTTTCTTCTCATGTATTTCTTTTATAACTGTTGCCTCTTGCTTTTTAACTTGGGTTTGCTCATCTAACAAAAAGTCTTCTGTTACCTTATTTATATCAGATTGTATTAGATCTTTTTCTTTTTCGTTGTTACCGTTTAAAGTATCTTGACTTATTTTTAGAATATCACTCTGTGTTTTATCAGATAAACTTAGCAGTTGTTGTTTTTCTATTTCGACAACCTTAATTTCACTTTCTTTTTGGTTTGCTATTTCAGTTTCTTCATTATTACTTGTGGTAATGTTTACTGTTTCAAGGGTTTCAAGCACGGTATTGACGGTATCTTGTTTGGTTATATGCGGTTTTGCCTGAGGTTTTATTATTATTGAACTAACATCATATTGCAGTAGTTCTTTTTCAGGATTAGTTTGACTTATGTCTAAACTGTTATTCTGCGTTAGATTAGATAAACTCAGCAGTGGTTCTTTGTCTAGTTCGCCAACCTTTACTCCACTCTCTTGGGTTTTACTTGACACTTGTGATTCGGGATTATTACTTGTGACATAATCATCTATTTTAAGAATTTCTAGCGCAGTGGTGGCGACTATTGTAGGTTCTTCCTGAAGTTTCATAGTTGGTAAACTAGATTTATCAATTTCTTCCCCGGGATACATGAAGGATTCCTTTTCAACCACATTATGTATTTTCTTTTGTTTGACTTCTTCGACAGTAGACTCTAATTTTATTTCCACTTTTTGAACTTGTTTTTTATCCTTTTTCTTTTTGTCACCTTTAACTTTGGAAATAATACTGCTGATGAATCCTTGAGATTTTTGCTCTTCTTTCTTTTCTTTTTTAATTGGTTTTTCGGCGATCGACTTTTCGTTAAGAATAAAGTCATTGACTTGTGAGTGGTCTATAGGCTTACTTTTCTCAATTATGATATCGTTTTCGTCTGTAGATTTTTGTTTTTTGTGTTTTTTGCTTGATTTTTTGTTTTCTACCTTGATTTCAGAAACTTCATGTTCTGCAACATTTTCTATTTTCTGTGTTTCTACTTTTTCGCTGTCAACCTTGTGCTCAACCATGGGCTTCTGTTTAACTATTTCAGTTTTTAATGTTGTTTGTAATTGTTCGACATGTTTTTCTTTATCTGACTTAAGCAGGGATGCCCATGTCTTTAGAGCAGGTGACTGTTGCAATTTTACGTCAGGAATAGATTTTGGTTTTACGTATAATTCTTCGTCATGAGTCACTTTTTTAGACACGGAAACATTCTGCTCTACATGTTCCTCCTTATTATTGCTACTCCTAGGTCTTTGATTTTTAGGTTTAGATTTAACCTGAGGGGTTTCTTGTAAAATATTGTCGAATTTTCTATCAAGTACATTTACTCTGGGTTTCGCTTCATGTTCAAATCGTTCAGGGCTACTTTCTGACGAAGCACTGGAACTAGCATAAGGTTTGTCGCTTTTTATTTTTCCAGAGGCGACCTTTGCGTATGTTATAACACTTAAATCTTTTTGTTCCTCTTGATCCATTTGTTCTTGTGCACCTAAAGGCTTCTCTAATTTTATGATGTCTTCATGTTTAGATGATGTTTCTTCAGCAATGTCGACTTTAACTATGCCTTCTGTAGTTTTCTCTTTTTTCTCTGTCTTGAGTTTCCTTTTATTTTTATCATTTCTTTCCTTCGTGTTTGCTGGTTTTTCTTCTACCATAGGTTTTTCCGTTTTGGGTTTTGATGCCTCCTTTTTCTCCTTACACACAGGTTTTTCCAGAGAATGTTCCCTGCTCTTCACAATCTTTGCAATTGCAGCATAACTAAACTTGCCTTCAATAGTTTCTGGTGAAAAACTTTCAAGTAAAGAGTCCGTTTGTATTTCAGCAGCAACTGGGTCCTTTTGGAAGATTATTTCTTCTTGCGTGTTCTCTTCTATTAGTTTGCTTCCTTTGTGTTTATTATTAGCGTTTTCTGTTTCAGCAGCATCTTCTTTTTCTGCAACTTCATCACTTTTTGGCACGTCTGGACGTTCAGCTACTTTAATCAATTTAATTTCAAACGGTGCTTCACAAATTAGTTGACGATTTTCTGAAGTAACTTCTCTTGATAAAGTTTCTTGCATTTTACATATGGTAGTTTCTTCAGGCTTAGGAGACTTATGCCTCTTTCTAGATTTTCGTATTTCTTTTTGAGCTATATAGTCAATATTTAATACTTCTGTTTTCTCAGGCTTAGCTCCAGATTTTGATCTAGACCTTGACCTTTTATCTTTTGTAGGGACTTCAACAAAGCCTTCATTATCAGTTTTTTTTATAGAATGCCGAAGGATATCATCTGACTGAGACACTGTGATTTGAACATGGGGATGCGATTCAATAATTTTGTGGGTTGCCTCAGGATTTTCCTGTTCATCTGGTTTCTCTTCTGGTACTGCAGACGCCACAACATCAGCATACGTTTTTCCGGACTTAGATAATGCTTGCCAAACATTTATATTTTCCTCTTTTGGAGACTCTAGCTTTGAAGGTTGAATATCTTTGTTATAGATTTCATATTTAAGAAATTCTTTAGTACTTGAATGTTTAGGTACAGAGAAATCTTGACTGATATCCAAAATCTCGGGTGATTTACTTGTTTGAATCTCGGATAACACATTCTGAGGCAATAAATGCAGTCTATCTTTGTCATCGTCAATTGAAACTCTCGGTTTTAGTTGAGGTTGTGGTTGCGGTACTGTTCCAGGCGTTTCACTCAAAATTTGGTTCACCCAAATGTGACTGGCGTGGTCTGGAGGAATTTCATATTGAGGTGGAGGTTCATTGACAACAGCATATACAATGGGAGTGTATGCCCACGGTTGCGGTGGTGGTACAAACGGTTTTGTTTCAATTCTAAATTCGGGCGCAAAAGACACGAAAGGCGCGGGCGCTATTGTGGTTGGTATATTTGGTTCGGTAACAGGTATAAATTCAGCTGCATTCGGATTTAATCGCGAATCAGAGGTTGATGATTTCGGAACAAATTCGGTTACATTTTCTACTATCTTTTCGAACTCCGATTTAAATATTGGAGATTCGGTTACTAAAATTTCTTGCTTGATAAACTCTTCTGTAGTGTGAAGATTTTTAGATTCATTTTCAAATGATTTAGGTACAAATTCTGGAGAATCGGGTGATAAAGAGGAGGTAGAGCTAAGTGATTCTGTAAGTTGTATCACTGAGGTGGGGCCTTCGTATTCGCTGGTGAACTTTTCTTCATTTTCATATTTTTCTTTGTTTTCATCAATATTTAAATCTCTCAAATAAACTTCCTTTGTGGGAACGTGTTGTTCAACTACTTGCCTTTCATCTTGTTTGATTTTCACTTCTTCAACTGTTTTTTCTGGTTCGTCTTTTGTGAGTACGGATGGCTGCTTATTAGGAGATACTGGTGGTTCTGGAGATAACTCATTGTCAAAAATCACGGGCAAGCACTTGTACTCTACCTTGTCTTGCGCTGTTTCTGAAACGTTAGTTACTTCAATCTTTTCTGGTTCATCTTGAGTTGGTTTACCTGGCTTATTATTTGAAAACACTAGAGGTTCATTAAGAATATCTATAAAAGCGTCTGCAGTTTGATCTATGGGTAAGCCCCTGTATTCTGACTTAATTTCCGTTGTAACCTCAGACACCCTTTCTGGTTTATTTTTTGTTGATTCAATTAACTCGTCTTTAGAAAACACTGGTGGATCATCAAGAATATCTACAAAAGCGTTTGACCTTTTTTCTATGGGTAACTCTTTGTATTTCAATTTTTGTTCTACTGTTTCTGTAATAACGGCAACTTCAAATAATTTTTCTGTCTGATCTTTAGTTGGGTCATGTGACTCGTCATTGGCCAATTCGGCTGGTTCATCAAGGATATCTATAAAAGCACTTGAACTTTCATCTATGGGTAAGCCCCTGTACTCTACTTTCTGTTGTGCTATTTCTGAAATTTCAGATTCTTTGTCTTGTTTATATTTAGTTGGCTCAGGTAACTCCTTATCAGAAAATTCTGGTGGTTCATCAAGAATATCTAAGAAAGAACTTGAACTTTCATCTATTGGTAAGCCTTTGTATTCTACTTTCTTTTGTAATATTTCTGAAACAATAGTAACTTCAGATACTTTTTCGGGCTTATCTTTAGCAGGCTCAATTGACTCGTCATCAGAAAACTGAGGTGGTTCATCAAGTATATCTATGAAAGCACTTGAACTTTCATCTATAGGTAAGCCTTTGTATTCTACTTTCTTTTGCACTGTTTCTGAAACAATGTCAACTTCAGATACTTTTTCTGGTTCATTTTTACTTGGCTCAGGTGATTCGTCATCAAAAAATTCTTGTGGTTCGTTAAGTATATCTATGAAAGCACTTGAACTTTTATCTATGGGTAAGCCTCTGTATTGTACTTTCTTTTGTGCTATTTCTGAAACTTTATATTTTTTGTCTTGTTCATCTTTAGCTGCTTCTGGTACTGTTTCTGAAACAATAGTAACTTCAGATACTTTTTTTGGTTCATTTTTAGTTGGCTCAGGTGATTCGCTATCAGACAATTCTGGTGGTTCGTTAAGTATATCTATAAAAGCAATTGAACTTTCATCTATGGGTAAGCCTCTGTATTCTACTTTCTTTTGTGCTATTTCTGAAACTTTAGATTTTTTGTCATGTTCATTTTTAGCTGCTTCAGGTAACTCCTTATCAGAAAATTCTGGTGGTTCATCAAGAATATCTAAGAAAGAACTTGAACTGTCATCTATTGGTAAGCCTTTGTATTCTACTTTCTTTTGTAATATTTCTGAAACAATAATAACTTCAGATACTTCTTCGGGCTTATCTTTAGCAGGCTCAATTGATTCGTCATCAGAAAACTCAAATGGTTCATCAAGTATATCTATGAAAGCACTTGAACTTTCATCTATAGGTAAGCCTTTATATTCTACTTCGTTTTGCACTATTTCTGAAACAATGCCAACTTCAGACACTTTTTCTGGTTCATTTTTACTTGGCTCAGGTAATTCGTCATCGGAAAATTCTGGTGGTTCATCAAGAATATCTAAGAAAGAACTTGAACTTTCATCTATTGGTAAGCCTCTGTATTCTACTTTCTTTTGTGCTATTTCTGAAACTTTATATTTTTCGTCATGTTCATCTTTAGCTGCTTCAGGTAACTCCTCATCAGAAAATTCTGGTGGTTCATCAAGAATATCTAAGAAAGAACTTGAACTTTCATCTATTGGTAAGCCTTTGTATTCTACTTTCTTTTGTAATGTTTCTGAAACAATAGTAACCTCAGATACTTTTTCGGGCTTATCTTTAGCAGGCTCAATTGACTCGTCATCAGAAAACTCAAGTGGTTCATCAAGTATATCTATGAAAGCACTTGAACTTTCATCTATAGGTAAGCCTTTGTATTCTACTTTCTTTTGCACTATTTCTGAAACAATGCCAACTTCAGACACTTTTTCTGGTTTATTTTTACTTGTCTCAGGTAACTCGTCATCAGAAAATTCTGGTGGTTCATCAAGAATATCTAAGAAACAACTTGAACTTTCATCTATTGGTAAGCCTTTGTATTCTACTTTCTTTTGTAATGTTTCTGAAACAATAGTAACTTCAGATACTTTTTCGGGCTTATCTTTAGCAGGCTCAATTGACTCGTCATCAGAAAACTCAGGTGGTTCATCAAGTATATCTATGAAAGCACTTGAACTTTCATCTATGGGTAAGCCTCTGTATTCCACTTTCTTTTGTGCTATTTCTGAAACTTTAGATTTTTTGTCATGTTCATCTTTAGCTGCTTCAGGTAACTCCTCATCAGAAAATTCTAGTGGTTCATCAAAATTATCTAAGAAAGAACTTGAACTTTCATCTATTGGTAAGCCTTTGTATTCTACTTTCTTTTGTAATGTTTTTGAAACAATAGTAACTTCAGATACTTTTTCGGGCTTATCTTTAGCAGGCTCAATTGACTCGTCATCAGAAAACTCAAGTGGTTCATCAAGTATATCTATGAAAGCACTTGAACTTTCATCTATGGGTAAGCCTCTGTATTCCACTTTCTTTTGTGCTATTTCTGAAACTTTAGATGTTTTGTCATGTTCACCTTTTGCTGCTTCTGGTACTGTTTCTGAAACAATAGTAACTTCAGATACTTTTTTTGGTTCATTTTTAGTTGGCTCAGGTGATTCGCTATCAGAAAATTCTGGTGGTTCGTTAAGTATATCTATAAAAGCATTTGAACTTTCATCTATGGGTAAGCCTCTGTATTCTACTTTCTTTTGTGCTATTTCTGAAACTTTATATTTTTCGTCATGTTCATCTTTAGCTGCTTCAGGTAACTCCTCATCAGAAAATTCTGGTGGTTCATCAAGAATATCTAAGAAAGAACTTGAACTTTCATCTATTGGTAAGCCTTTGTATTCTACTTTCTTTTGTAATGTTTCTGAAACAATAGTAAGTTCAGATACTTTTTCGGGCTTATCTTTAGCAGGCTCAATTGACTCGTCATCAGAAAACTCAGGTGGTTCATCAAATATATCTATGAAAGCACTTGAACTTTCATCTATAGGTAAGCCTTTGTATTCTTCTTTCTTTTGCACTATTTCTGAAACAATGCTAACTTCAGATACTTTTTCTGGTTCATTTTTACTTGGCTCAGATGATTCGTTATCAGAAAATTCTGGTGGTTCATCAAGAATATCTAAGAAAGAAATTGAACTTTCATCTATTGGTAAGCCTTTGTATTCTACTTTATTTTGTACTGTTTCTGAAACAATAGTAACTTCAGATAGTTTTTCTGGCTTATCCTTAGCAGGCTCAATTGACTTGTCATTAGAAAACTCAGTTGGTTCATCAAGAATATCTATAAAAGCGTTTGAACTTTCATTAATAGGTAAGCCTTTGTATTCTACTTTCTTCTGCACTGTTTCTAAAACAATGGCAACTTCAGATACTTTTTCTAGTTCATTTTTAGTTGGCTCAGGTACCTCCTCATCAGAAAATTCTGGTGGTTCATTAAGGATATCTAAGAAAGAACTGGAACTTTCATCTATTGGTAAACCTCTGTATTCTACTTTCTTTTGTACTGTTTCTGAAACAATAGTAACTTCAGATACTTTTTCGGGCTTATCTTTAGCAGGCTCAATTGACTCGTCATCAGAAAACTCAGGTGGTTCATCAAGAATATCTATAAAAGCGTTTGAACTTTCATCTATAGGTAAACCTTTGTATTCTACTTTCTTTTGTACTGTTTTTGAAATAACGGCGACTTCAGATACTTTTTCTAGTTCATTTTTAGTTGGCTCAGGTGATTCGTGATCAGAAAATTCTGGTGGTTCGTTAAGTATGTCTATGAAAGCACTTGAACTTTCATCTATGAGTAAGCCTCTGTATTCTACTTTCTTTTGTGCTGTTTCTGAAACAATTGCAACTTTAGATACTTTTTCTGGTTCATTTTTATTTGACTTAGGTGACTCGTCGTCAGAAAACAGTGGTGGTTCATCAAGAATATCTATAAAAGCACTCGAGCGTTCATCTATGGGTAAGCCCCTATATTCTACTTTCTTTTGTGCTGTTTCTAAAATAATTGCAACTTCAGATACTTTTTCTGGTTCATTTTTAGTTGACTCAGATAACTCGTCGTCAGAGAATACTGGTGCTTCATCAAGAGTATCTATAAAAGCACTCGAGTCGAAAACACTGGCAACTTGAGATAGTTTTTCTGGTTCATCTTTAGTTAGCTCTGGTGACTCGCCATCAGAACATACTGGTGGTTCATCAAGACTCTCTATAAAAGCACTTGAGCTTTCCTCTATGGTTAAGCCTTTGCATTCTACTTTCGATTGTGCTGTTTCTGTTATTATTAATGTATTATATGTTTTTTCTAGATCACTTTTAGTTGATTCAGATAACTTTTCGTTCGAGAAAGAAAGCACTGATGCTTTATCAAGAATATCTATGAATGCCTTTGAGCTTTCATCTATTGGCAAGTCTTTGTATTCCACCTTTTCTTGTACAATTTCCGTCATTATAGGAGTTCCAACCTCCTTTGGTATTGTCTTGATTGTCACTTCAGGATTCTGTTTTAAGGAATCTGAAGTTATATCTAAAAGTGGGCCTTTGTGGACTACTTCGTTTTCAATTTTAGTTTTTACAAATTGTATGTCACAGGTATGATCTTTGATTTCCTTTATGTCTTGATTTTCTTGGTCAAGTTTTTCTATAATCTCGCTAACTTCTTTTTCAATCTCTACTTTTTCTTCGATGGTAACAGTATCTTGGCGACTCAATGATGTTTCTTGATTTGTAAATTCGTTCAGTTCTTGTGATTTTGATTTACCTTGAAATTCTGTTTTCTCATACCACTGTTGTTCAGCATCGAAAAGGCTGGGAAGATAATATTTTAAATTTAATTCATAGAGCTCCAGCTCAAACCGCAGTGATTTAAAAGTTTCTAAAGGTTTAGATTTTTCCGAAACCGATTCTGGTACTGGTTTCATGTGTGGGTCTTCTGCAATTTCATTTGAAGAAAGTTGTCTAAGCTCGTAAGTAGTTTCTTGTGACTGGTTTTTTCGTTGTAGTTCTACACGCTCAAACCATTCTTTTTCTGCTTCCAAAAGACCAACAATGTCATACTTAAAGTTTGTTTCAATGAACTTAAACTCTATTTTTTCCGGTTCCAAAATCAATTCTTGTTTAGTTGTTTTTTCTAAAAGTTCTTTTTTAACTATTTCAGACGTATCTTCTTTGGGTACTGATTGTTCCGTGAGATTAGTAGTTTTTTGATATTCGGAGACTATTTCAACTTCCTTAATCATATCTTTTTCTGATTTATCAAGTTTTTCAGGTTCTTTATAGCCATCTTCCCAATTCCAAACAGGCTCTGGTTGGTCTTCGTAATTCACTTCAATGGCTTTTAATTCGATCTGGGTAGAAATTACCGAGGATTGCTCAGAAATATCTTCTTGTGAAGAACATGTGGTTCTTTCTTGAGTTAAAAAATATTCAGGAGGATTAACTATAGGGTCGTATATTATTTCTTCAGGCTTTTGTGCAAAACCTTCTTCCCAGCCCCAAGTCACGTTTCTTTTTATAGTTTTACTTGTATTAATATCATTTTCAATAAATAGTGGAGGCTGAGATGACGTTTCAAAAACTACATCTGAAGTATTATCTTTTGGTAATTCTTTATAAATAGGGACTTCAGAAATATTTGGAGTAATTATTTGAATTTCTGATGTAATTTCCAAAGATACAGGGTCACTTGAATAGTTAGTCTTAGAACTTTGTTGATCCAAAATTGATATGGGCTCATTAAGAACACCCAAAAAGGCAGCAGTGGTTTCATCAATCCGTGGGTCCTTATATACAGATGCCTTTTGTACTTCAGGACTTTTTGGTGTTGTAACTTGCATTTCAGTGTTTACGGTTTTGCATGAGGCAGGTTTGTTGGTTTCGGAACTTTCTTTAGATGTAATTGTGACCGTCTCGATAATCTTTGTCCTAGTTTTATCGTATTTTTCATTCTCAGTGGTTTTCGAATCCTCTTGGAAAGACTTTAGCGAGTCTTCTTTATTAGTTTCTGATACTTTTACAAGTTGTTCCAGCGCGTTAACTACCTGTCTAGTTTTTTCGATTAAATTGCTCTTTTCCGTTGAACTTGTAGCCTCAGTGGTTTCCAAGATCAATTCTAAATTGTCTTCCTTTAATTTTTTAAACTCTTTTTCTTTTTTCTTTAAGTCTTGAACTTTATTTTTATCAGAAGGTGTAGAAATCTGAACAATTTCTTCAGTAATTACAAAAGATGGCTTTTTCTCATCTGTTTGTATTCTTTTCTTGTGCTTCTTTTTAGATTTTTTAGGTGTCGGCTCATCTGAACTTGAAACGACAAGGTGTTCAGATTGAATTAAAGGTTTTTGGCCTACTTGTTCCATGTTAACTTCCTCAGATTCTTTGTTAGAAACTAGGAATTCGGGGTCTACTTGAAGTTCCAAATCTTCAGCTGCATGTACCTTGTTTTCTTTTTTCTTGTGTGATTTATTGCTAATGATTTTAGCTTCTACGATTCTAGGACTACTTTTTTCCTGCTGCTTTGATTTTGGAAGTTCATTAGGAAGGTTAGCTTCTTCCGCTTTCGATTTAGAGCCTACAATGCTTGCCCATCTCCTTAATTCATATGGTTTTTCTTCAGTTATTTTCGAAAATTCAGTAGTGTCTTTTATATATTGAGTACTAGCGGTACTTTTTTGAACTATGCTTTCATCAACTGAATCAAATCCAATATTAGAAGTAATGATTTTATTCATTTTGGAAACATCAGATTCTTGAGATGGACTTTCAAACATTGGTTTTGTCAAGCTTGATTCCAGCACACTGGCATACTTTCTTGAAGTCGTGTCCATTTGCTTCTCTTTTAGTAAAACTTGGTTTTCATGAGTTTTTTCTATTTGAGTATCGAAATTTATTACGTTGTCCACCTCCATTGGAGTTTGTAAAATTTCCTTAGAAATTTCAACTTCACCCTCTTTCTCTTTTTTATAATTTTTTTTATGCGTTCGCTTGCTGTTCTTTTTATCGTCAAATTTTTCCTTTATACTGTTTTCAAAATCATCTCTTTCTATGAGTAAAGATTTTTGAACTACTTGGACTGCATTTTCCTTATCAACGTTTTGGGTTTCCTGGGAAAGAGTTGGCTCATTTTGAAGACTTTCAGCCACTACACTTGTATATTCATATAATTTAGAGTCGCTTAGTGACAAAGGAGCCTCCAGTGTACTTTTTGATATTTCTGATATTGGGTCAGTTTTTGTAGCCTCGAGCGTAATTTCTTTAGTGATCTTTACATCTTTAGCATTAAAGTTCTTTGATTTTTTTTGCCTTATCTTTTCTTTCTTGGATGCAGACTCCTCAATTTTACCGATATTTTGCTGTACCACCTGCTCACCCAGTTCTATTTTGGTTTTGTCAGCTGCGCCTTCCGAATTTTCGATAATAATTTCTTTTATTATTTTGTCAACGATTGGTTCTGGGTTAACCACTTTAGATTTACTAGCAGTTATGCTTGCCCATGATTTTATAGTTTCTGGTTCTAACTGAATATCATTTGTTATATTCTGTGGTACATTTTCGGAGGTTTCAGGTTTTTTATTTTGCGAAATTTCTATCGATGGTTCTCGAATAGATACTTTTTCTTTCCGTGACCTATTTTCATTTTCAGTTTTTATTTTTTCCGCTTTTTGTTCTTTATTCCCAACCGTTTGTTTAGGTAAAACTTCGGAGTTTTCCAAAATAATTTCTTCTATAACTTTGTCTATCGGATCATCTTTATAAACAGTTGGTTTTTTAGCGGCAATACTTGCCCAACTCTTAAGAGTTTCGGGCTCTAAATGAATATCTGGCATTACTGTATCCTCAATTACTTTGCCCTTTTCTTCTTTACCTTCAAAAGTACTTGTTTTTCCTTTACCAATAAAGTCAATAGTAGCTTTCTCTAACGGGTTTTCTGTTTGACCACTCGGAATTTTCTTAGATTTGTTTTTGGTTTGCTTAGATTTTTTGGTAACAAAACCAGCTCCTTTTCCTTCCTCGCTTGGTTTAGCGTCAGGGACTGTTTCAAAACAAATTGTAACCTTTTTATCGACAATAGTAATATGATCCATATGGCCTTCAGATATTTTATTTTCATTGGGAATTTTTACTTCCTGGTGACCAACCACGCTAGCGTATCTTCTTAGCGACTTTTGACTTCCAAATTCGGCTGCGACAGATTGGCCCCTTTCGATATTTAAAAATTCTGATGTTAGGCCTTTGATTTGCGTATCCTTTGCTTTCTGTATATTTTTATCATCTTTTTTGTTTTGATCTTTCTTATTGTCAGTTTCTAGGGATTTCAAAGCTTTAGATTCTTGTGCAAGCACTTTATCCTTATTTTTTTTCTTTTTAGATTTTTTACTTGTTTTTAACTCTTCGATCTCTGAAGCTTGTGCCTTTTCTATAGCTTGTGTTTCATTAACCAAATTAATATTTTCTTTAACATTGGTTTCTTGTTTTAAGTCTACCATATCTGCACAATTAATTGGAATTGAATCGGCTTTTGCATCTTCTAATTTTTGTAACTCCGGCTGCTCCACTTGTTCCACGATGTCTTGATTGGTATGAATTTTTTCTTCTGTTTTTTCATTACAACTTTTTTTTGTTAATAAGTCAATATTGTTTTCGATATCAACTTTTTCTTCCAAAATTAATATTTCTGGCTGTCTTGCAGCTTCCCAGATTGCCTGTGTGTTAGTAACTATTTTGCTGCTTTCTTGTATGACCCCCATCGTGTCTGC
The DNA here is from genome assembly GCA_963576565.1 of Aspidapion aeneum. Lineage (NCBI taxonomy): Eukaryota > Metazoa > Arthropoda > Insecta > Coleoptera > Brentidae > Aspidapion > Aspidapion aeneum. Next base: position 81,096,511 of record OY755042.1, on the reverse strand, counting down.
TTGTTGGCCCACTATACTCGCCCAACTTTTTAAATGGCGATCAGGCATAGACTCATCTAATTTGTGCGATTTTGCTTCTTCACCGATTTGGTTATTATGTTTTTCTTCGGACCTTTCCGTTTTCTCATTGTGTATTAAAATTTCCTTTGTAGTGGTGACTTCCAGCTCTGGTCGAATCTCTTGTAAACGTTGACATGTTGGTTCATCAGTAACTATATCGGTTATTTCTTGAACAACCTGATCCTTTAAATGTGAATCACCAACACTCTGGAAATCAGACTTTGGCGATTCTGGTTGTTTTAATAATTCTATAGCTTCTTTCGTACATTCTTCTTCAGCAGCTGTCCTGTTCTTATTATCTTTGTTTGACTTTTCTGGAAGTATTTTAACTAATTTCCTGTTATTGATAGAAACATCCTCTGAAACTAACCTCTCTATTTTTGGTACATCTGTATTTTCGATAAATGCTTTTTTAGTCATAGCTATTTCTTGCTTTTCCTGTTCTTTATCAGCTACTATAAAACTTTTAATTTCGTCTGATTTGGACGAGTTTGTTAGTTCTTTTTCTGATTCTACCACGCCAGCGCTTTCCTGTATATCAAACTGAGCATTTTTTTGTTCTGGTTGTGAACCAACAACACTTGCCCACCTTCGTAGCAGTCGGTCAGGCTTTGTTTCTTCTATATTTGATGATGATTCTTGTCGTTCTACAGCTTCTGGAATTATTTCCTTAAATTGCCTTACCTCATTTTGTGGCTTTTTCTTGGGTTTCCTCTTTTTAGATTTATGTTGTGGTTCTTTATCTGCAGCTAAGCTATTTTTAATTTCTTGTGGTTTCTGAGGAAATATCTCTACTTCTTGCCAATCTCCAATTTCAGTTTTCATTTCAGCACTTTCTTTTATTCCAGTTTGAGTCTCTTGCTGTTCAGATTTTGAATCTGCGGTACTTCCCAATATTCCCAAAAAGTTTTCTTCCTTTGATCCTACAACTTTTGGCGCTTCTGTTTTATCTTTTAATGATTTTTTTCTATGTCTTTTTACTTTAGATGTTTCATGTGAATTCTTGTCAAGGGTATCAGCAGCTGTTTTAACATTTTCTTTTTGTATTACAGCTATCTGTGGCTCTTCTGGTCGCATCTCTTGCAATTCTTGGATGTTAGTTACCACTTCCGTATGTTCCTGTTCCACTCGAATTTTCTCTAATAATTCTGATTCAGAAGCTACCAAGCTGGCCAATCTATGATCAGTTTTGGGCGCTTCTTTATCAGACATTTTTGGTTGTTCTTCTCTTTCTCCCTTGTTTAAATATTTGTTCTTCTTTGATTTTTCATCAGATTTTTCTTTAGATATATAATTAGCTTCTAAAACTGATTCTAAAACATTATTTTTTGTCTCAGGAGGTTCTATGTTTGAACATTCCTCGACTGTATCTGTGTCTTGTATATTATTAACCGATTTGTACTCCACCTGTACCTTGGCAACCCAAGTTCTTTCAGAATTTTTTTTTGTCTTAGTTTTATCAACTTGTCTAAAATCTGTTTTTTCGTTATCTGGAATTTTCAAGATTATTTCCTCAACTGCAAGCGCCGGCTCATGTTTAAGCTCTTTTTGTTGCTTTTTCTTTTTGTTTTTCTTTTTTTTGCTCTTTTCTTCTGAAGATTCTTCTTGAACCTCTCCTGCTTGACATTCGTCCTTTTTACTAGACTGTCCTTGAGTCTTTACGGTTTTTAAGACGACTCCTGGTATTGGTTCGTCATGTTCCTTACCAACAACACTAGCGTAGCTGCGTAAAATGCGTTTAGCGTCTTCAGTTATTTCTTTAACTTTTGGTTCTTCTTGTAGTTGAACAAGTTCTGGCATATCTAGCTCTTTATCTTTCTTTTTTTTCTTATTCTTAGGCTTTTTAAGTTTGTGCTCATCTTCTTTTCCTACCGGTTCTTCATGTCTTGACTCTGCAATTACTGTTCCAGTCTCTGTTCTGCAAACTGTTTTGGCTTGATCAACTGAAATCCATTGATTCTCTTCGTTTACTTTAAAAGTCTCTTTGGACATTTCTTTCTTGCTTTTATTTATTAAATCGGTAGCTACCCAATCTCCGTCTTGTGTCTCCTCGAAAACGACTTCCACTTCTGTGGGAACAACTATTTCTGAAAAAAAACTAGTCTTACCAGCTTCTATGTCTTTTTCTTTTTCTTCTGTTAGAATAGTTTGAACATTTGTAATTTCAATATTAGTATTTTGAGTATCATCGTTAGGCTCTGTATCGGTGATTAGCCATTCTCCGTTTACTGTCTCTTCAAACACAATTTCTACGCTGTCCTTTGATGTTGAACCTGAAACTGTCTTTGGTATGTCATCTAAGTTATCCAGAGGGCTTGGTACAAAAATAAACTCACTTGCTAATTCTGTTTCAGAAGGTTGATCCAGTTTATCCGGGCAATGTAAAGGAATGTCTATCACTTGAGGTGTTTCCTCGAAAGAGACAGATTTCTTTTTTTTGGGTTTAAACTTTTCAGATTTTGTAGATTTCTCTTCGTTCTTTGTCTCTGCTTGTTCGGCAGGAACGTTAAAAAAACTTGTGTCAGTTTCATATTTAATAAGCGTTTCGGCTTTCAACAGATTTAACACATCTACCGTTACCATATTTTCTTTTTTCGACGTTTGACATGTTTCCATAGGCGAAAGTTCTGCCTGTAAATAACCAATCTCAGGTAAAGGTTTAACTGGCGAACCTAGAGGTTTACTTACTTGAAAAATATCTAGTTCTGTGTCAACGACTAGTTTTCTTTCTTGTGGTTTCAAGTGGCTAATTTGTTGAATAGGATCTTTCCCGATAAAGTTTGTCTCTTCGTTTTGTTCTAGTGATATAGGTTCTTGTGACTTAACATCTTCGCTACTTTCTAGTATTTGTATTTCATTATTTTTTATAAGTTCTGGCTCAATTTTAACATCTTTCTGTAGTGGAATGGTAATTTTTTCTTCGACAGTTTTTACTTCTATTTTGGCATCGTCAATTTTGAAGACCTTGGCTAGTTGGCTCTCCTCTATATGAGGTTTTTCATTGGTTTTTAATTTTTCCCTTTGAATAAACTCGTAAGATGTTGATTGTTTCTTTTTCTTAGGGTTCTCTATTTTACTTAAATTGGGCTGATACTTGCTAAGAGTTTCAGCTTTTAGTAGTGTCAACACTTCTCTACATTCTTCATTTGAGTTCCGATATTTTGGAGTTATTTCGAGCGGTAATGATTCGGCCTGCAAATATTCAATGTCAGGTAAAGGCGATGCGGGAGAATTTAAAGATTTACTTACGTGAATGTCGCTAGTTTCCGCTTGTGATTTTTGAACAGCTTCATTTTCATCCTCTAGCTTAATTTTTATTATATTTTTGTCTTTTTCAACAGATTTTCTTTTATGTTTATCAATCACTACACTTTGTACCTCATTGGGCTTGGGTTCCTGCAAAGATGATATTGTTTCGTTCATATTTTCAACATTTAGATTTAATTTAGGCTCACTTCCTGTTTCTGTTTTAGATTCGGCCGACTTTTTATGCTTTTTCTTTTCAGATTTGGCTAAAACGCTCATTATTTCTTCAATGTTTTGAATTTCAGTGTCAACAACAGAATCTGATCGTGGTAATGACATATTTGTCACTTTTAGGTCAGAACAAGGTGATACATCTACGTTTTCAGGAGTAGTCGAACTATCAAGGAAAAAACCGAGTGGCATACCTTGACGTTTTTTCGCCTTGTCATTTTCTGGCTCTGGTAGCTTTAACACTGGGTGATCTTTTGGTCTTTTTTCCTTGGAAATTATCTTTTGTGGGCGTTGCTTTACAGAACCGAATATAGCTTGTTCGATTTCAATTATTTCTTCTTTAAGGTGTGTTTCTTTCAAATGTTTTTCCTGCAAAGTTTTACATAAATAAGAGTTATTTTCGTTTTCCCGAAATGCCACGGTATCCAGGGTCACCTCCGCTTCTGGTTTTCTTAAATCAATTTCAATCGACTCGTGTTTTTCAGCAGTCTGTTTTTCTATAACATCGGCAATATTTGTAGAAATTTTTTCGTTTTCTATAAATGTCTCGAGAGCAATACCATTTGTAATAATTGGTTTTTGTAAAGCCGTCTCAGATTGTTCCGATAGTGGTAGTGTTGTATTCGGTTTTATTTCGGGGCTAAATTCGCTATTAGTTTTTTCAATCAGTGTGGTTTTCTCTTCAACTCGTACACAATTTTCTTGTATTTTCTTTGATTCTTCGTTTGATCCTTTTTCAATATGCTTAATTGTCTCTATACAAGTGTCTGGAAAATGCATTTTTAGTGCAACAACCGGTTTCATTCTAACTTCTTCGTGAGTTATTAACACAACTTTGTTGTATTTAGGCTTTGAAGAAGTAGACTGTTTGTGATCAATTTGTACAATTACATCTTTGTTATGATCATTTGTTAAAGTTTTTGTTGTGGACGTGGCAACTGAGGTGGATTCATTGCTCGTTGTTGTAGTTGTAGATATCTCTGCATTTTCATTTAAAAAGACATTTTGTACAAGTTTTGTTGTACTATTTGTTTGTGGCAATGTTACTACCCGATTTGCTATTTGTTGGGACACAGCTGAACTTATTTGTAGCATAGGTTTTATATCTTGTTTAGGAATATTTTCTATACCTACATTTTTATTTTCTTCTACGGTTGTACTAAGAGCTTTACGTGACATCTCTGAATCCTTTGTTTTTACTTCTTCCAATAACTTGTGAGATTTTTCAAATTCTTGAACAACAATTGTTTCGTTCTCTTTTAGTTTTTGGCTGGCAGGTTTTAGCGATAAAACGTTGTCTCCTGAAAGATCAGACAAGTCATCAAAAATTCTGAACGTGTCTGAAGTTAGATCTGCATTTTCAGAAAAAACTTGGGGTTTTATGGTTGAATTTTTAACTATTCCAAAAGAAGTGTCTTCAACATTAGCGTTCGTAGAAGAAATAGTGGTGGTTAAAGTGCCTTTGATATCTTGTACTTGCTCTTGGATTTTTATATCTTTAGTTGACTCTTCCTTGGATTTCTTTTTAATTTTTTTGGTTTTGGTCTTACTTTCAGGACGTTCTTGTTTTGTTCCAGACGTATTATCTTCGTTTATACTGGCAGTTTCTGTATTAATTTGGATGGTCTCAATTGGGTTATTTTCACTACTCTGCGAGTCTGATGGTTCCGGCAGAACTAATGTTTGAGAAACAACATTACATTCGGCTTTATAAGCAGTAGGTTTTTCTTTCTTGTTTTTTATTTTGCTTTTCTTTGAAACGTTTTTAGAATTATCGCTAAATGTTTTATCATCTTGGAAGGGTATAGGGGGATCTTGCTCTTCTAAAAGTTCTTTATTTTTTAATTTTTTTGGCTCGCCAGCGGTTTTTTCTTTTTCAGGATTTTTAGAAGGAATGTCTTCTGTTTCATGTATAGTTTTCGACTTGTTGCTTGTGTCCTCATTAAGAGGTATAGGGTTGTTTTGTACAGACTCTATTTTCTTTATGTGTTTTTTCTTGTTTGATGTTTTTGGCTTTTCAGATAATTTTTCTTTTAGAGGTTTGTTTGAACAAATATCTTTTATTTCACTTTCAATAAATTTTTCACTATTTGTCTGGTTAGAAATATTTAGCTTGTCGCATAACTGTGTACTTTCAGAATGATGCCCAGAAGTTTTTTGCTCTGGTTCTTTTGCATCTAAATACTTTTCTGATTTTGAGGACATTTCTTTCTCGTTTTGATTGGGGTCAGCAAAGACTTCTTCTTTCTCAGTTTTTGCCAATTTGTTACTTGATTGCGTATCCTCATGAGGAGACGTAAATATATCTAATTCTATTTTATCTATAGCTTTTTTCTTTTTGGATTTTTTCGCCGTTTGATGAGGTTCCCTTTTCTGAGTTTTTTCAGGCAAGACCTCAAATGCTTTGTTACTCTCTTGAGTTGGTGTATTTTTTAGCTTAGTGAGTTGATTATTGGTTTCTGACTCACAGGCAATAGTTGTTTCTATTGTAGTTTTTAATATTTCCAGTTGCTTTTTCTTTGACTTAGTTTTAAACTTATCTTTAGCAGCTTCTTTGTTAGTACTAACTTCTATTTTATTGTTAGTAGTGTAAGGCTCTGCAGCAATTTTTATATTGGTGCTATTTTCTTTTACGGGTTTGTTAGTATTGGGTATGTCTGTTAAGTGGGTTGTTTCTATGGTATATTGGGAATGGTTGTCTCTATTACTAAGAAAATTAATGTCTTGTGAACTGGATAAATCAGCAGCCTTTTGACCACCTAAATGTGCATTAGGCTCTCCATAGACAATCGGCTGCTGATAATCATCAAATAAATCACAATTTTCAATTCGTTTCTCTTTGCGATTTGACTTTTTATGTCTCGGCGCGGCACTAGGAACATTCTCCTGACTAGTGGGAGTTTCGTTCCTGCTTTTACGGGGCTTATGCTCCCTCGTGTAAGACACCGTTTCATCCTGTGGTCTGGAATGATACCCAGAACTAGGAGATTTTTGTCTAGAAGCATCTCGTACGTTCGATACTGGCACTTGTATACTGGATGGCTGTAAAGGCTTCTCGCTTAGTCCCTGAGATAAAATGTGTGCGTAGGAGAAGTGTAGATCATCAGGAACGTTGATATGTTTATTCACTACTTCTTCTACTTTCAAAGATTTATTAGTAGGAGATACTTGTGGCTCTGCAGAAATTACTTCAGTTACTTTTTGAGAAGTTTCGATAGTACTGACAATTTCAATATTTGACTCCTTTAAAATCTGCGTGCGATTTTCAAACTTTTGGTCTATTGGGCTTGGATATTCAACATTTTGGTCAATTTTTTCTATAATAACAAGAGGTTGTGCTTGAACGCTTTGTTGCTCTAGAATACCCTGAGCAATTTGCTCTACCCTTGCATTATCAAACTGAGGTCGATGTATTTGACAATTTTCCAAAACCAGAGGATTTACCAATGGATGGTTTGAACCAATTAAAGGCAGGGGTTGTACATAATCAACAGATATATTAGCTTCCTGGTAATAACCGGGAGGAGGCATTGCTCCATAAGCTGGTTGAGGAGGAAAGACATATTGAGGTACTTGTTGATATTGGTTCCAGACTATGGGAGCCTGAGTTATAACTTGAGGTACCACATATTGATTGCCTTCCTGTATAAATGGTATGTCTTGGGAATATGAAGGTTGTACCTCTTGTTCAGGTTGGTACTGTGGTATCAATGCGGTTATTTGAGCTTCGGTTACTGTCTGAGCTTCTTGCAAACTAATTTCTATTAATGGTTTGAACTCCGTTACTTTATTCACTAATAATTCCGTATTATTTTGATGTATTTCTTTAACAGTTTCTTTTGGAACTTCGACTTTCACCTCATGTTCTACTGTAGCTTTCCTCTTTGTCTCCTTTTTCTTAAGCAGTTGAGGTTTGGGCTCAAGATTTTTTCGTTCAAGCAATTGCTTTGCCTCAAGTAGCGCTTTTTGTTGCTTTAAAATTTCAGCGTATGTTGTTGAACCGGGATGCCACATAGGACTTTTAGATCTAGACTTATGTTCTTCACTAGCAACAAGTTGATTTTGCATACATTCGAAATGGATTTCAGCATCTTTATTTTCTTTAACTGGTTCAACAAAGTGCTGCTGGTCAATTTGTTCGATTGGAGAAAGTTTACTTTTAAATATTGGTTTTTCAGGCTTTCGTTTAGGAGAACGACTTTTGCGTGTTGAAGTTTTAGGTTCAGATAATTCTAACTGATATTTTTCTGGCACTGTTTTTTCTAAGGTATTATAGATGGAAACTGTAGGTTGTGGTTTCTGTTCTTTAGACTCTGTTGCTTTAACAGCCTTAGGTTTTTGTTGAACATCGCTAGACTTGGTTTCTTTTTGTTTTGGAGCACGTTTAATATCTGCTTTAGACTCTGTTGGCTTAACGACCTCAGGTTTTTGTTGAACATCGCTGGACTTCGTGTCTGTTTGTTTTGGAGCACGTTTAATATCTGCTATTTTATTAACTGAATTAATTTCTTTAACGGTATCAATAGCACTTTCTTTTAACTCAGGGACATTATTTTCAGTGGATTCCAGATTAATAGGAATAGATTTTGTGATTTTAAAGTTGTCATCAATAGCTGGGGTGGGGCTTATGGATTCAACTTTGCTTAAAATAGGGCGTTCTTTGGATTTTGACCGTCCAGCGGCGATATCCGCGTAACTTACTCCAAGGAGGTTGATTTCCTGTAGAGTTTGGACATAGTACGGGTCCTCGCGACGGATTAGGATGGTAAGTTCTGCAATCCTGCGTTGGTTTGCTTCGATCCGCGCCTATCCGAGACAACAAGGACAAAAATCAGTATCTCACGTACGCAAAAAAAATAAATATAAAAACACTGTGTTGAGATAGCTAAAACACGTGGCAAGTCCTGGTGTATTTTTCAGTCAAAGCTGGGTTTTTTTTATAGTCAAATAAGGTATTTTTAAGGTCAAATTTAGGGTGGTTTCGGAATTTGTTTCTACAAAGGAACGTTTTAAGTGGCTGCCGGGTCCAGATCTGGCGTTCCCCGTTGAAGAATAAGTTTTATTTTTTCATTTTTGTGTGACAATTTATTCTGCAAGACTCGGAGCTTTTCTCTGGACACCTGCACATTTAAAACGTATAAGGAAAAGAACAAGGGAATGCAGCGAATCGAGTGAGAAAAAAAAAGAAACAAAAACGCTCGATTTAAAAAACAATTAAACAAAAAACAATACTAACAAAAACAATCAATAAGGAAAAATCAAACATTTAAGATTGTGTTCTCTTCTTTCTGGCTCACCCTTTTTTAAGCACCATTTGATCAATCAGTAGACATTTTTAGATGTATCTAAGATAAATCATAATAAAATTCTTCATTCACGATATGATAACTTTTTATAATATTAATTTTAATAACTCACTATTTATTGAAAATATATTTTACCTTAAAAATGTCTACTTTTTTATCAAATTGTCAACCTACAATTTACGTACTGATTACTTACGTGAATGAAAGCAATGAAACTTGGTACAGTATGTGCTTTTAGTGTAGTAGTATAGCGATGTGACATAAAGATATAAGTACCAAAACCAAATTAGAATACAGTGTAGGGTGAATGAGTGAGACAGATTCATACCTGATGTCTAAAAATGTCTGCTTTACAAAAACAATTTTGAGACACCGTGTATAAAAAAGTGAACACAAGTTTGTGAGTATGGTGAACACAAAGCGTAAATGGCAACTAAAAAGCAAAATATGATCCATATAAGGACGCTAAATCACGTTATATTCAATTTTGAAGTTTGTAATTGAGTGTCCTTAACGGTAAAAATATTTCTAGCAAATCTTTAGGTTATTTTGATCCTAAAATATTGACCAAAATCGTAGAATGATTTTAGAGTAAATAGTACCGCCATTTTTTAAATTAATTTACCCCTTCTTTGGCAGGTACAAAATTCTAAAGGCTACCAAAATATACAAGCTGTACAACTTCAATTCTTAAAAAAAAACGCAAGTGCGTAAAAAAGTTTCCAATGTGAGGGTAAATGACAAGGGTAACTAGATGCATTTACTCGACAACGTACGCTTGGCCAGCTATGGCTTGCACATATAAATTTAGTCCAGTCATTATAGAATTTTAGCTTGCAAAAGGTGGTGTAGTCGCAATTTTGACATATTTTGTTGACATTGGAGTCCTGAAAACAAATTTGAGTTTTCGATCTTGGGAGAGGGACGGCTCCCCCCGCCATCTTGGATTCAGTTTGCACAAAAAGAGTGTTTTTCAAATTACTTGGTTACTGTACGTTTGAGAGAAAAAGTTTTAAACAAAATTTAAAGAAAATAAAATTTCCTACAAATACGCTTCTTTACGTTTTTTTATCAGACGAGCGGTTTTCGAGTTATGACACTCAACATTTCGCCGCCATTTTGGATTTTAACCAATTTTTTTTTTAGTGGCCGTTAACATCAAAACTGCCTATTTTGGAGGAAATCTGTAATAACATGAAATAAATACCATCTAATAGTCTATAAAATGAGATATCACTGAGTTTTTCGGGTAGTACCCTTGCTAAGATACGAACCCTGAAGTGTGAAGTACACCAGTTTCCTATGTATTTCCATAGTATATGCAAAATAAACCGAAATTATTCAGTTTTATGTCATTTTCTCAAAAGGTAGGCATTTTACAAATAGTTTGTAATGAACTATTTTGAAGAAAATTAATATTATAAAGTTAAACAGGATTTTTAAGAAAGCTTAGTTTTTCAGAAAATTGAATTAAATAAATAAAAAAATTAATATGCGGACGCCCCTGGAGTGTCAATAATAGCTTTAAAACATCTTTGTGAAACGCCATTTGAAAGAACAGTTCATATTCTCTATAAAAGGTGCATTTTTCCCAAAAATGCTTAGTTTTTTTGAAAACTGAATTTAAACCTAAAAAAACATTTTTTTTTTCTGATCTTAAAAATAACCCCAATTTATGGATGCCAATTAAGTGTTAACCGTGGCCTTGGCCTACTTCGGTGATACAACGTTTAAAAGATAAATTAATTTTCTATGAGAAAGTTGATTACACACTTTCTGTAAAATGCCTACTTTTTAAGAAAATGTCATAAAACTGAAGAATTTCGGTTTATTTTGCTTATAATATGGAAAAAAATAAGAAATGAGTGTACTGCTAACACTTCAGGGTTCATATCTCAGCAAGGGTACTACCCAGAGAACTCGTTGGTGTCTCATTTTATAGGCTATTAGTTGGTCTTTATTTTAAGTTATTATAAATTTTCTCAAAAATTAGTAGTTTCGAAGTTAAAGGCCACTAATAAAAATTGCGTCATAACTCAAAAACCATTTATTGTCAACTTTTGTCTAAAACTTTCTTTTCTAAAATGTACAGGGTCCAAGTGATTTAACAAAAACTCTTTTTGTGCACACTAAATCCAAGACGGCGGGGGAAGCCGGGGAACTGAACAGAACCGAATCCCCCCCCCCCCAAGGTCAAAAACTCATAATTTTTTTTTAGACAATGTTAGTCCAAAAGTTTGATCCTAAGTCATTATCCTTATCTCATACCCTTGTGATGTTTCGATTACTTGGTATAAAAAAAACAACGTCAATTTTTTTAGGTAAAACATGGAAATTAAACTTTAAATTGAAAGTACTGATATTAGCCAATGAAAATGGCTGTTAATGTCAAAAATGGCGGTATTATACCTCTTCTAATAGAGCAACAAATAAGTAAAAGATGAAGCAAAAATTATTAAAAAATAAAACCAAAAAAATTCCGGAACCAAAAAGAATGAAAAAAAAAACACAATCCCCGCTGCCTTTTTGGATTTCAATAGGGGGAAAATAAATTATGTTTTTGTTTTAATAGGATTTTTGTTAAGGAAACACCTTGATGTGACATGTTTTAGCCACCTCTCTAGTGTTGTTTTATTTTTATTCATCAAAATGTTTCCAAAAAATTTTGATTCTGTTCGAAAATTTGGAATTTTGAAAACAATTTAACTTTGGCTCTGAAATAAATTTTTTGAAAGTGAATTATCTTCGAGACGTACAAAATATTGAAATTTCTTTGCAAACTACAGCTGCAGTGCTTTTTGACTAAAATGAAGGTGGCATGATTTTCCTAACATTCGACTACACAATATTTGGTAAACACGTGTACTAACATACCGAGTGTTCGCGCGAAAACTTAACACTAAATTTTCTCGATTTTTATTTTATTATTTAAAGATATCACGATCAGAATAAACCAAAAGAAAATAGAACAAGTAAAGGAATATACATACATACATACAGTACTGGGACAAATTCTGTGATAGGAAGTCAAAAGGGGGTAACTCAGATGTAGTAAAGCCTGAGTTACCTTCTATTAACTTCCTACCCATATACGTATTATTTCCCTACCACAGAATTATTAAACTAAAAAAAGAACACCAAACAGCCGAAATCAGGAGACGAGTAAGATTAACCTGGGCAGCATTCGGTAAATTAAGCTACATATTAAAACATACCCTAATAGAGCGTCAAAACGAAAGTGTATCCTTCCTGTACTTATGTATCCCAGACCTGGACACTTACTAAATCAAACATGGATAAGGTAACAAAAGCCCAAAGATCAATGGAAGATGATATAGAAAATCCAATGATCACAATAAACCAAAAGTAAGGGATATCAGAGGAGAAGTAGCAAAATTAAAATGAAAATTTGCCGTATACCAGACCGAAAGACGATCGATGGAATAAATGTATTGTAAACTGGAGACCTTGGGAAAATAAAAGAAGTAGGAGAAGACTCCAAATGAGATGGACGGACGATTTGAAGAAACACGCGGGAACTAGATGGATGAACACGGCGACAGACAGAGAAGAGAGGAAGATATTGGGGGAGGCCTCTGTCCAAAGATGGATTGAAGAAGGCTAAATAGAATAGATACAGATATAGATATAGCTATAGATATAGATATAGATATGGATATGGATATGGATATGGATATGGATATGGATATGGATATGGATATGGATATGGATATGGATATGGATATGGATATGGATATGGATATGGATATGGATATGGATATGGATATGGATATGGATATGGATATGGATATGGATATGGATATGGATATGGATATGGATATGGATATGGATATGGATATGGATATGGATATGGATATGGATATGGATATGGATATGGATATGGATATGGATATGGATATGGATATGGATATGGATATGGATATGGATATGGATATGGATATGGATATGGATATGGATATGGATATGGATATGGATATGGATATGGATATGGATATGGATATGGATATGGATATGGATATGGATATGGATATGGATATGGATATGGATATGGATATGGATATGGATATGGATATGGATATGGATATGGATATGGATATGGATATGGATATGGATATGGATATGGATATGGATATGGATATGGATATGGATATGGATATGGATATGGATATGGATATGGATATGGATATGGATATGGATATGGATATGGATATGGATATGGATATGGATATGGATATGGATATGGATATGGATATGGATATGGATATGGATATGGATATGGATATGGATATGGATATGGATATGGATATGGATATGGATATGGATATGGATATGGATATGGATATGGATATGGATATGGATATGGATATGGATATGGATATGGATATGGATATGGATATGGATATGGATATGGATATGGATATGGATATGGATATGGATATGGATATGGATATGGATATGGATATGGATATGGATATGGATATGGATATGGATATGGATATGGATATGGATATGGATATGGATATGGATATGGATATGGATATGGATATGGATATGGATATGGATATGGATATGGATATGGATATGGATATGGATATGGATATGGATATGGATATGGATATGGATATGGATATGGATATGGATATGGATATGGATATGGATATGGATATGGATATGGATATGGATATGGATATGGATATGGATATGGATATGGATATGGATATGGATATGGATATGGATATGGATATGGATATGGATATGGATATGGATATGGATATGGATATGGATATGGATATGGATATGGATATGGATATGGATATGGATATGGATATGGATATGGATATGGATATGGATATGGATATGGATATGGATATGGATATGGATATGGATATGGATATGGATATGGATATGGATATGGATATGGATATGGATATATAGATATAGATATAGATATAGATATAGATATAGATATAGATATAGATATAGATATAGATATAGATATAGATATAGATATAGATATAGATATAGATATAGATATAGATATAGATATAGATATAGATATAGATATAGATATAGATATAGATATAGATATAGATATAGATATAGATATAGATATAGATATAGATATAGATATAGATATAGATATAGATATAGATATAGATATAGATATAGATATAGATATAGATATAGATATAGATATAGATATAGATATAGATATAGATATAGATATAGATATAGATATAGATATAGATATAGATATAGATATAGATATAGATATAGATATAGATATAGATATAGATATAGATATAGATATAGATATAGATATAGATATAGATATAGATATAGATATAGATATAGATATAGATATTGATATAGATATAGATATAGATATAGATATAGATATAGATATAGATATAGATATAGATATAGATATAGATATAGATATAGATATAGATATAGATATAGATATAGATATAGATATAGATATAGATATAGATATAGATATAGATATAGATATAGATATAGATATAGATATAGATATAGATATAGATATAGATATAGATATAGATATAGATATAGATATAGATATAGATATAGATATAGATATAGATATAGATATAGATATAGATATAGATATAGATATAGATATAGATATAGATATAGATATATATATAGATATAGATATAGATATAGATATAGATATAGATATAGATATAGATATAGATATAGATATAGATATAGATATAGATATAGATATAGATATAGATATAGATATAGATATAGATATAGATATAGATATACAGGCTGTTCCAAATTACCCTTGTTTTCTTTGTGTATTATTAAAGATACAGTATAGATTTCCTTAGTAGCAGTCCCTGAATATTGCGTACTAAACGAATTTATTTCAGCGCCATCTGCCCCTCAATATGGTAAAGCTCGCCGGTGGCACCTCTATATGTGTTATTTACTCAATGCCTCTGTAAAATATCAATCTTATTTTTAGCTTTAGTTATTCAAATGGTAGCTTTCTTCTTCAGAATTTGGAGAGCTATAAGAAAAATATACTCCCGTTTAAAAAAAATATATATATTTTTCCTTAAAACGTGAAAATACGATGTTTGCTTTCTGTATATATACTAATAGCAAAGTTAGCAATGGCGGACACTTACTTTGGAACAGCCTGTATAGTTCGTAGGGGGACTATTTCTGCATCTGACCTCTTACTACTATCTTCTCATTTATAAAATCCACTCAATTTTCAATTTTTTTAAATCAACCGAGAAAATTTAGGTTTAAGTTTTTTGCGGACACCCTGTATGTAAAAAACAGAAATTATATTATTTGGATATACACTAGGTATGTTTTATGTTAAGAATGAATCAGCTAGTGAGATATTTGTACTTACAAATTATTTAGAAATCATTCATTTATACTTTATAGCATAAACTGTATGTGACTAAATGTTATTAAACAAAATCATGCCACTTCATCTATTTAGTCTAAACAAATAATTCTGGAAAATATCTTACGCAAAATATTATTTTAACCATTTAAAACCTTAACTAGTGTTTTTTTATATTTTTTGCTTATATTTGATATCTTAGTTTTTTAGGTTAGTTAAAAGTACTTTTGAAACAGAAAATCAACAAATTATTCAAAAATAAGAAGGTACGAAGTATGTATCTAATAAAAAATTGAAAACTAATACAAAATAAAATATTTGAAATTTTACACTGATTGTGAAAATCCATAAAAAAACACTTTTTTTTTAATATCCCAAAAACAAAAAGTGTCAGATAATTTTTCGAGTAAATTTAAAAAATAAAAAAGTATAGAAAAGTAATTTACACCAAAGTATATAATAATATATAATTTTTGAAAAATCCCCCCGAGCTTGCCATATCAAGAAGGTTTTTTCTTTTCACTTCTCTTGAAGTTTGAGCGCTGGGGGGTAAGTTCTTTTCTCTCTCCCCTGAAACTTCATTAAAGCCTCCGAAAGTGCCCGATTTTTATCACTTTCTGCTATACTTTGATAAGATACTTTCCAGATAACACCATTGAAATAGAAAAAAAAACTATATTTTCTATTTCTATGGATGGAACATAAAAACCACTGCGGGTATGACACACTGCCTACCTCTTGGTCACGCGTAGCCTGATCTCTGTCGTGTGGTTTATAGTTGGGAGCCATCGCGGCTCTCAGCTGTTGTTCAACCTGTCAAAAAATTGAAGAACGTTAAAAAATAAAAGAGAAAATTAAAAAATATTAAAACAATGTGGTTAACTGGATTAATGGTGGACATCAGCATGCTTCAAAAGGGCTTTCGGTATCGATTTTTTTCCAAGTCTTATCCATTTAAGAAAAAGATTTTACCGACGCAGATCATGGTGGTGCTATAAATATGGATCGTTCAACATCTGGAGTCCTTTATATGTTTAGTAGCGGACTGGCAAGTGAATGGCAACTTCTGCTACAGAGCCGAAAATTGTAGCAGCAATAAGTGAATAGGCAAAAGAATTAGCTTGGTTGAATATTATTTACACTAGAATTGCGCAATTAAACCATTCAATATTGATCTGTTTTTGACAATGTGAATTCCAGAATTCCAGAAACGCACAAGACACAACCGAAATACACATTTTTTCACGAGAAGAAACATCCTAGTGCTAGAAGGCGAAATATTCGTTCAGAAAATAGAAGGCAGTAACTAGATTGCTGATATGATGATGAAACATTTATGTAGACCAAGGTTAGATTCTTTAAAAAGTCTGATGGGTCTAAATTGAAGAAGAAACGCGGAAATTGTGACAGCCAGTGAATTGGCAAAAGAGTTAGCTTGGTTGAATACTGTTTACACTGGAATTCTACAACTTAAAGATTCACCTGTTTTAATGGTTGGCAATAATGCCGTCGTTAAAATTCAGATTCGAACACATTCGATTTAGACATTTATTCATTAAAAGAAAAATCATGGTGCTAGGCAAGAACTACGTAAAATTATCATTCAGAAAATAGAAGGCAGTAACCAGATTGCTGATACGATGACTAAAGATTTATTTAGATAAATACTAGTTTCTTTAGGAAGTCTGATAAGCCTGAATTGCAGAAACACTGCATCAAGTAGCCTAATTGATGTAGTGTATTTTAGTTCACATATTTTTTCAGTTATCAGTTTACATTAAAATAATTTTAAACTTTTTTAAGTTAGTATTGTAAAATTAATAGTATTAATAACACAAAGTAAAAAACTATTGGGTGTTGTTTTTAAGTGCTTTGTAAATTGAGTTTTAAAACAAAACCCAACTTTTGCGTTCAAAAAAATATAAAATAAGTTTTTATGATCTTTAAACCTTCAAAAAGGTGAAATAAAAACTTTTTCACCTCCAATGTAATTTTTTTGAACGCTTTTCCTTTTTTTGGAGTCACTTGGTCTGATGAAATACTTTATTTTCTTCGATTTTATTGTCCATTTAAAGTTTTTTCGCTTCTGTCATATAAATATATACTTGTTTTCCAAGATCGTTATTCATAAGTTGAAATATTGTGGGCAAGTTCTGTAGAAATGTATTCTAACCAAAATATGACCGTGTTGGGAAGGTCTTTTCTTTCTAAGATTCAAATAAACTGACTGATTGATGCTACGACTATTAATTATTATATTATTAATTAATTTTTTTCAAATCAGTTTTTAAAATATTTGCGTTAAAAATTCAAATTTTCGAGAAAAAAATCCAAAAATCAGTCGAAAAACTAAAATAATTTGCAATCAACTTTAACATTGACTTTGTTTAGATCTACTTTCTATACTACAACTGTTACATGGACTTAATATGTAGTTTCATCAGACCAGATACCCCAAAAGGGTACTTACCTGAACGATCTGCTGTCTGAGGTGTTGAACTTCTGCTTGGTACTCCTCCACCTGGTTCACGGCCTTCTCCAACTGGGAGATTTGAGTCTTTATCTCGTGATCGAGCTTGTCCAGGTCTTTCAGGAGATCGTCGGCGCTTTCGGTGATTTTCGTGTCCGCCTGGATTCCCGAGCGGAAGTGAATCTATATTTTAAAAATATAAGCCTTATGAAGTTTCATCTCACTGCATTAATTAATAAACATATGAATGGTTTATTCACAGCAAAATACATAATAGATAGTTTGATTGTGCTACGTATTTGTATATATGAAAAAATCACATATTTTTTATCCTTTCCCAGTTTTTGCTTAATATGGTAAAGCTCAACAGTAAAATATATCCGCAATGAAAAAAGGTAACTTTGCTTGTGACTCTTAGTGTAAAATCAGAATCAATGAAGCTGTTTGTGACTAAACAATTAACATTACCAATCAACAAGAAATGTCTTAGCCCTGTATCCCATTATGAGTAAAATTGTGCAAACCACTCTCACAAGTGTTATTTTGAGGCAATTTTTCAAGAATTGACAAGATATGACAATGCAGAGGATTCCTCAAGATTTTCCTCATAGAAATGACAAAATAGGGATAACTATTTATCAAGTGACAAAACCTGATATATAAAGGCAATTTTTTTATCATTTAAACTGAAATTCTGAATTGCAGCTATTGTTAGATCTTGTCAGACCATGAAGAATTGGCTCCTTTAGATCACTTCTTCGTTAGACTAGAGTGCACTTTTAAACATTTAAATACCTCTAATTTTTCTACAGATAAAGAAATCTTGGTCTTCTGTATGTGAATGTCAGCTAGCATTTTTTCGCGCAAAGCATGCTGATCTCTCAGGGGTTTCTTCTTATTTTGAGGAGACTCCAGGCCCGTTCTGGTTTTTTCAATATAACTTTTAACTTCTTTCATCTTTTTCTCGCATTGCTCCCACTCTTCGGAGGTTTCTTGAAGTAAGGCGTGCTGAAACGACCAAATTAAAAATACGTTTTGATGCTTGATGATAATGCAATGAAAATGTGTTTGACGGTGGAGGGACATTTTATTAATTGACATATTACTCTTTTTTAGATAATTTGAAAATTTAAAATAATGCCTGTAAAGTTCTGAAAAAAACCGACACGATAAATCAGTAGAGTACATTGATACAAACAACCAAATTTTTAAAGATGGTAATGGATATCAACATAAGGTAAGTTTTATTACTCTGTTATATTATTCTAAAACGTCTTCTAAAAATAAAAACGTGGGATATATTATTTAGATGGTACTGGATCAAATACGTTTACTTTAAAATGCTCACGAACTACTATTTCAAAAGTAAAATGGGAAGTAAACTAAAAATATTTTAAAGTATACCCTTTCCAAGATCTGTGCTTCAACTTCAGTCTTCTTTTCTTCGGCGTGTTCCATTTTTTGGGGCAAGTCTCCAGTAGTAGTAGTGCTACTGATATACTCCAATTCTTTAGCCATGTCGCTTAGATTTTTCGAGGCTGACTTGCAAGTCTTCACTGAATTCTAAAATACATCATTTAATTATTTTAAATTAAGATTTTTGCTAGTAATGCCAACTGACGCCAAGATAGCATCCTGAAGATAATAGAAAGGAAATACATTCGTACCGAATAGTCATGTAACTTCTGCTTGACGTCCTGCAATGAACCAACTTGCAAAGGATCTTGTAAAAAGATCTTTCTTTCTTCGACCCAAAGCATAACTTGTTGGTACAAAGCCAAGAATCTCTGCCATGCGTCCAGGATTTCTCCAACCGTCTGTCTTTTCTCGTCCAAGAACGATTTCACTTGGTTTATCTGGTCGGTAAGAGTGTTTAGGGTGGACTGGACGAGGTCCTTTTCGTCCTGGCTCTTGGATTTGTCGATGATTGTCTTGCCATTGCGATGAACCTAGAAGTATTTGAAAAAATATGATGATCTTTAGTTTCTCTGCTAACTGAATTATAATTATGTACAATGAACCAATTTCTTGTTCTATTTAATTGAGAAGAAGCTTCACTAACCTTTTCAAGACGGTCCAAAATACTTCCAATTTCCGATTGAATAACTTGAAGTTGTTCGTGCAATTGTTGAGGAGGAATAGACCTATCTTGAACTTTTAGTTCGGCATCCTTGACCCAATTTTGAAGTTCTTCTACTCCAATCAAATATTCGCTTCTGATTGTTCTGGCTTTTTTGAACTCTCTATCTTTCTCATCCATGGCAGCAGTTACGCTTTCTGCTAAGAGTTCAAGTTGGTTAATTTCTTGAGCGATGTCGGAAGGTAGCAAGTGCTGCTTAGCCTCGTATTTAGACTTGATTTTCCAAGATATTTCTTTTGATTCGCTAATTTCAGACTTTACTTTCTGTTTAAGTTTTTCTAAATCTGATTCTGTTTTGTTTACGTTTTCGTCAAAAACGTAGAACGCAGTAACTTCACTCTTGAGGTCGACTAGGTCGCTTTTCTTTTGAGTGATGTCACGTAGAGATTTGTCGAGTTCCTCCAAATCTTCTTCTACTTTTACGTGTTTTTCTGATAAGTTGTCCAGAAGCCTAAAAATAATAAGTAAAGATAGTTTATTGTAATTTACAAAAATAAGAAATAATGGGCTGAAATTTGAAAGAAACATTTTTAGAATTTCTGTAGAACATTGCAACATCTGAAACATTCTTTATCGGGTTGGGTTTGGCATTATACTGTAAACCAACCAACCCAATTCGCCAAATTAATTGGGGATATATACTTTATCAATTTTAAATTTGCCTTTATGCCTATCTAGTTCTACCTCGTTTAATAAAATTATATGAAAAATTATAGTTAAAAAGATTAAAACAGAAAAAATATGCATTATTAGCAGCCAGATATATTTAAATACAAAAAACTAGACACGATGAATATTTCAAAAGTCCATTACTTAGTTGTAGAGTTTCGGTTAGTTCTATTTTTAAAATTTGACCTCACGAATTCGACACAAAAATATTCGTTTGGGTTATATTACATGCAAAAATTTCAATTTTAATACCGGTACATCTCTAAACAAAACTAAAAATGTGTTAAAAATTAATAATTTAAGAATACCATCAACAGTCACGTCAACTTCTCAAGGAAAAAATTACATCAAATGAAAACTGTTAAAAAAACCAATATATGTAAATAATCATGGTGGTGATAATAATAGGGCAATATAAAACGACGAAAGTACAGGCACAGATAATGCAATTTATATTCTCTTTAATAGATCGATTAAAAAAATATGTAGAACAATCCCAAAAATAAATTGAACTGGTCAAGGCCTGGTCAAAAATAAATACAAAACATTTTAAAGTAAAAATATTTTCACACACACATTTATATAAAAAAAATGCTTGTAACTTCTTTGACATTTGAGTATTTTTCCTGGGCACTAAAAATAACTCTGAGAACACTATATTGTAATAATAAAAATTTAAATTTAGAAGTTAACAAACTTTTACTAATGCATATCAGAAATAGAACTGATGAGATCAATTTGAAATTGTTTAAGGAAAATACACAGAAATTGGTTCAACTGGCAAAATTTATTTTATTAATTATTTTTGAAAACTTGTTACCTTACGGAATTTTGACAACTAACTAAAACAAAAAACTTTTTGGACAAAAAATGTACGTTTTAATTTGAGGTGCCAATTTTTTTTGGATTGTATTGGGTCCATTGACTGGGATGGGTTGTTGATTGATGTTTTTGGATAATTTTTTTTTGGAATCAAAATGTTTGACTATGATTTTTTTTAAATTACTAGATTAGACAGAAAATAGTTTCTTTAAAAAATGAACGTGTTTTGGTCAATTAGATTGGATATATTTCGTCAAATTTTAGGTGCAAATAGTCTAGGTAATTTTTAATAAACTATATTTAACTTAAGACTGACCATTGAGTTGTATAACGCCCTGAAAGAGACTGACCTAGCTTCGACAGGTGGATTAACTTATATTGATTGACGTGTATTTTATTTTTTTCAAATATTCTTCAGACAGACTTCGGACCTTTTGTTTAGATACAATTCTAAAAACAGTCCAGGTAAGTTCTATTAAGTATTGACGTATGACTAGGTCATATTAGCTGATTTTTACCTTCCTAGCTCGCGTAGCAATGGTTAGAGAAGGTATTATTTTCGACGAAATTAAAAACTTAAAAAAATGCTTTTTAATTTAATTTTTAACTATTAGATTATTTGCTCAATAATTCGTGTTATAACTAAAAACTTCGAGGAGCTTTCGTTTCTGAGATATTTACAAAAAACTGTTTTCAAGGCTAATATATTATCATGGCTTCACTTGAAGTGTGACAATAGGCTAGCTAGGAAGGTGTCATGGATCCATTCATTTACCTTCATAGTCCGCTCAGCAATGGCTAGAGAAGTTATTAATTTCGTCGTTTTTTTTTAGATAAGGCCGAAAATGTGTTATTTGGGTGTATTTTGACCTATCTTAGCAATATCGTCGTGATGTCTGTCTAGGTGTGTGTGTTCGTGTGTGTATGTCTGTTCGTAATACGATAGCTCCTAAACTGCTGAACCGATTTTCATGAAATTTTTAGGTAAAATAATGTTCGACACTCTAATGAGCTGATTAGATTTTGGTCCAGAAAATTTAAAAAATGCAAACTTTTTAACAGAGCATCGCAGCAGTATGCGGTTTTCTAAATATAGTAGATTACATTTTGCTCAATAATTCATGTTATAATCAAAAACTTTGTAGGAGCTTTAGAGATATTTATGAAAATGTGTTTTCAAGGCTAAGATATCATTATCTTCACTTGAAGTGTACTAATTGGCTAGCTAGGAAGGTATCAGATCCGTCATGGATTCATTTATTTCTTTTAAATAAAATTTGTCGAAATAAAAAATTAAAAACGTAGTAAACATTCGACATCTTGAAAAAATGTATTTTTTTTTTAATTGTTTAAATAAAAATCTAGGGGGGGGTAGGGGTCATAACCTGCAGCCGTTTTAAAATGTTTTAAGGTAGATAACTTGCTTTCGCTTATTTTTAATTATTTAGTTTTTATTGTTATTCACCTTTAATTTTTAGCTTCACAACATAACACAACAAATACTTTTCGATTTACCTCTATGACATAAAAAAACTCAAACTCAATTTTTTTTAGGCGCGTAGACCACTAAAATAATACGAGTCCCGCGTTTAAAATAAAAATGTTTAAAAACACCACTTATATAAAAAAATATATAACTTTTCACAGTATTTTTCTTGATTGTGTTGTCTTCTGTGGGCAGTCAAAATATAATGCAATGCGATGAAATATCTTGCCCGATTTGCAAAACCTCGCTAATAAATCCTTTATGATGACTTATGCTTTGAGCCTCGAAACTTTGGTGCCTGGCACAAACACTCTAGATTTCAAAACACCAAAAAATCAGCCGGCTTTTCGTGGCCTGCTGTCAAAAGGGCCTGAACACTCGAAAAATTTATCGATAAGTTCGTCTAGTCACACAGAGTCGCACTTTTTCTTTTTTAGAAAAATCTCTGGCAAGTTTTCGCGAATCTTTTTTTTTAATCGTTCGTTTTTATGACTTTGCAGCCATCCAGTATAATCGACGTGCAGTTTTGATTTGAGGAGGTTTTTTTGGGTATATGGAGTGAATCGGAATCGCGCCGGGAGTGTGTTGGAGGTTAGATTCACATGGTAACTCAAAATCTTTAAGATAAAACTGCCAATTTGAAGAGGTTGGGGAAAGAGCCACAATTTATAAAATCTTGAGATTACAGAAATTTATGATTGCAATAAAGGTAAGGTAACCCCTGTTTTTACGCAAATCGGTTTAATGTCAACAGATTTGTGTAAAAACTGTGGTGGGGCTTTTTACCTTACCTTTATTGCAATTAAAAATTTGTATAATCCCGAGATTTTATGTGACTTGTTACCTTCTTCCTCCAGGCCCTTCATTTGTACTCTAAATGTTAATATACAGGGTGTTTCAATTCAATTCTTTATTTGAAAAATAATGAGTCCCTGAGACAACGTACACAAAGGTATATGATATAAGTGTACAAGGTAGAGAAAGCAAACAACGAGGAGCCAATGAAAACGCAGGCAGCAGAAGCGTTGCTGACTGGCTATCCTTTTCATGTACTTTTCAATTGCATACCTTATCACTCGCACACATACGATTTATAGATGAAAGAATTGCAATGAAACAGAAAATAAACATTTCTAGTCAACAAACAAGCAACCTTATGAAATTAGTCATCCTGAAAATGCACCATGTGGTTGTTTTGTGGCCAAAAAACAAACAAATAAATTTCTAAAAAAAAGGTGCAAGCGAAGAACCAAAAGATTTTAGAAGCGGTTTTTCGAACAACTTTAAAAAAACATATTTGGGTTAAAAAAATATTCTTGTTTTATTTAGTTGTGTTTTATCTTTCAAATCTTATCATGGACAACGACGCCTTAGAACGCGACGTCGCGTCGCCTGCGACGGGACGTGGAATAAAAAAGCGTGCCGATTGCGTCGTAATGTTGGGAATCCGGTAAATTGGATAAAAAATAAGTTTATATTTTTCGCCTTTGTAGCCCGCGCAGCAATGGCTAGAGGAACTATTATTTTCGGCAAAAAAATTTTTTTAGATAACGCCCAAAATGTTTTATTTGGGTGTATTTTGACCTATCTTAGCAATATCGTCGTGATGTCTGTCTGTGTATATGTCTGTCCGTAACACGATAGCTCCTAAACCGCTGAACCGATTTTTCTAAAATTTTCTTGTAAAATAGTGTTCGAAACCCAACGAGCTGATTAGATTTGGGTCAAAATCCATTAATGCTAATGACGGTTTTTTGACAATTAAAAAATTTAAACAATTCTTACTTTTTATGGAGTTTTCGGAATATAGTAGATCGCATTTTTCTCAATATTTTGTGTTATAACCAAAAACTTCGTAGGAGCTTTCGTTTCTGACATATTTACTAAAAACTGTTTTCAAGGCTAGCTAGGAAGATATTAGATCCGTCATGGATCTATTTATTTATTTTAAACATTGGTATTTTAAATTTTAGTTTTTTTTGTAACTTAAAAACTTTTTTGGCTGCATACTAACTATACTACAGAACGTACAAATTAAAGAGAGATTGGTTAAGCCATTTCACTATGATGTAAAACCGCCACACTAAAGAAAAATTAATGATTAAATTAAATAATTAATGGCTTAAATGGCAGTTGTACAAAATAGCGCAGGTCATATTAGCACAAACAAAACAGCGTAGTCATAATAGCGCATGGAAAAAACATCGCGTGGTAAAAATAGCGCATGTCCAAAATAGCCCAGGCAAAAACAGACTCTACAATATATACTTAACACAAAACATTACCTTCTTTCTGGGGGCAAAGTTAAGGTGTACTATTTTGACCTGCGCTAATATGATCTTGCGTTATTATGACCTGCGCTATTTTAACGCGCTATTTTTACTAGCGCTATTTTCACTAGCGCTATTTTGACCACGGGGTTTTATGACCATGCGCTATTATGACCTGCGCTCTCTCGTCCGCGCTATTTTGACTTGTCCTATTTCGTACCAGTAGTGCCCTTTTAGTAAAGGCGGCAAAAGAATCTCAGGTTAACTATAAAAATTTCGGTAATAAAAGTTTGTCAAAATTCATATATTTTTTTCCTGTGGACTAATTGTATTTAATTTTAAAATACTGACAGGGAGCTAATTAATAAACCGTTTATTGGCATGATAGTACAAAAAATGGATTTAAATTGAGTCTAAAATTACCCATAATGCATTTTACAAATAATAAGCGGTACGTCGCATCGGCTCAACCCAAAAACAAACATTTTGGCCAGTGGCCAAACAGCCTGAGCCTAAATAAAAATTTCAACGATTACATAAACAAAATGCTGTCCCCAATTTTTTTTTACCACACGCGAGAAGGATGGTTTTTCAATTCAAATTTCTTTATGATCCAGATAGACTCTATAGAACATTTTTACATAACAAAATTTTAGAAAATTATTGGGATTTTGAGACTTTCGAGTTGACGTAGCCGCTTACTATGGCATTTTTTAAAATAAATTAAAAGGTATTTATCCTAAAGTAACTGATAATGGTGTCTATAGGCTTACAAAAGAGATGGCGCTGAGGGCCCGGCACCTATTACCAGTAGCCTTAATTTATCCCAGCCATACGTTGGGGTTGATTTGAAATCCAGAATGCTGGTCGCAGTAATTTTTAAGGGCCCTTCCACAGATGTATATGTACGTGGATTTGCCCCAAGGTCTTCATACTTTCCACAGGTTGCCTACACAATTTGGCAAGTCATGTAAACTTAGCTGGACGACTGTAACTACGTCATCGTGTTGCCTTAAAGCAACGCGGTGACATTACAGTTGGCCAGTTGGGTTCAATGACCTTTTAAATTCTGTAGGTAAAGCATATACGTAATATTACGTTATTACGTATATGAGGTAAAGCCGACCACAAAAATGCATAGCGCATAGCATGGCGCATAGAAGTTCAACCTTATGGACTTTTCTTATGCAAAACCAATATGGCCGCTGCTATTCGTTCGCTGATTAGTTGAAAGCACCATGCTACGCGTAAGACCTTGGATTTGACGAAACTACAAGTTGGAAATTCAAAACGTCGACCCGTTACTGTTTCAGTTTAACATTTTGTTGTTTTGTTGAAAATGTCAGTGCTTGTTAACCACACGTTTTTCTTTAAAAAAATTTCAGAAGCTTAAAATATTACGTTTTCCATTATACTGGGGAAAGCGCGAGATTTTCTCTGATCAAAATCTTTTTCCTAACAAAAATAACAACAGCTGACTGTCTCCTCCAGTTTGAAAGGCCCGTGGCAAAATCAAATTATAGTAAGTTTGGTTGGGCTTGCCCAACGGGCTGCCCTTCTATTTCCGTTTCCTTTTTCGCCATTTTAATGGTAATGTCAAATGCATGGTATACCCACTCTTTTTATTTTGGTTAGTTGTGGAATCCAATCACATAGATTGGAGATTTATCCCATTGGATGAATCTCCACTAATCTCCAGTGTTCCTTCAGCTCAATTCAAAGTAACAAAGTAAATTTGATTTAAAAATGTGTCGTGGCAAGGCCGGTAATCGAACCCGGACCGACTGCGTACCAAGCAGCCTCGTTACCCGTTACACCACGGAACTATCGTTTTTGAAGTTTTAATTAACCCAAGCTTCATGTTTAGAACCTGAACCCAAAAATTACATTGACACATGTAAAAAGCGAAAAAAAGTAAGTTCAAAATCAATGGTTGTCCAGAACTAGTTGTGAAAATCACAAATTTCTTTTTTTGGCTGCCATAAATAAGATGCCTACTTTTCGTGTTTTTTTTTTTCAAATAGATTCTATTGATGACTGCGAGACGCTCCAACATGATTTCTGTAATGTGACTTCTTGGTGCAATACAAACAACTTAAAAAAATATTCTTGTATGTCTTTCACCCTTAATCACAATGTGATTCGCTATAATTATACACAAAATTTTACAACTTCTTAGAGTTGAGAAACAAAAGGACTTATAGATTATTTTTGACACAACACATCTTATTTCAAAAATGCTCACAAAATATCTGGTTTTATAACAACAATTAGTATAGTAAGTTTGCAAGTTTTTTTTGACACTCTAATTTGGCCAATATTGGAATACAAAAGTATTAATTATTATTTGGTCACCACAATATGAAGTCTGGATAATATACATATATCAAAAGAGTGCAAATAACATGTTTGAAGTGTATTTATTATCCATAGGGATGGTGTTTATCCTCCTCGTGGGTGCGATAATTAACACCTCCTGAGTGTTATTGGTAGGTTGTTTTTAAGTAAACGAATAATAATTTAAATCTTTCTTTGTACAGTATTTAAGTTGCTTAAAAGTCACATCGACAGTCCTGATATTCTGAATCAATTACCTTTTGCAATAAATCGTTCCAAAAACATTTCATGCAAAAAGGCCAAGTACGCGAAAATGGTATTCCGTAAAAAGGACTGAGATCAAAGAACAGCCAATAAACATTTCATAATTAAAGAATCTCACCAATAGGAATTGTTAGCCCTATCGAGGTCTACGACTGTGCAAAGTTTTATTTTTGTAGCTCATAGGTCAAATATTGGCTGAAATGTTTTAAGAAAATATGGTACAGCAGTGTGCGCAAACTTGGCGCGGCATTAAGATAAATTCACGTCATTCTAACGTTTTTTATTTGGCCCGTCCATAGACAAATATTTACAAAAATTCTCCAATTTATAAATTGTGTAGACAATTTAAGTTGTACATGTATGTTTTATTAAAAGAATAATTGAACCAAAATTATTCAGTGAAGTCTAGATTAATTTTCGGCAATGTGTCACTGTTATATTAATAATATCACCTATACAATTATGCTTTTAGTTAGGTAGGTATCTGTAATAGGGTTTGACAGTAGTGAAAAATAAATATATATTTATTTTTAGATATCTCTTTAGGTCTTGGGAATGCTAAAAACAAACTTTTTTGTTTAATTTTTTCTCAAATTCATAGTTCTTTTAATTAAATAAATTCATTAAATTAAAACAATTAGCCACGTGATTCAAAACAGGCGGTCTACCAATCAGCTGCGAGTCACTTCACAAAACAGTAAACGCCTCGAACAAACCTATTTTCTGTGTTATTTTCTTATGGATGGTAATGTTTGCTTTGGTTTAAAGTGCGAATTATCGTCTTAAATTAGATTTTATTGTGTGTTTTGCTTATAAAAAAACATTTTTATGTATTAAGAAACAATCAAAAATTGCTTTTTTAAAACAAAATTTTCTAAATACATTCTACATACATACTAGTCCTGCCTATGCATTGCCTAGCCATGCATATGCACTGCTCAGTCCTACATTTAGCCTGCATGTGCACTGCCTAATCCTGCATTTAGTGGTACTCCCTAGTCCTGCCTAATAACTGCC
This sequence comes from Aspidapion aeneum, assembly GCA_963576565.1. Taxonomy (NCBI): domain Eukaryota; kingdom Metazoa; phylum Arthropoda; class Insecta; order Coleoptera; family Brentidae; genus Aspidapion; species Aspidapion aeneum. Next base: position 81,067,772 of record OY755042.1, on the reverse strand, counting down.
TAGCGCTGCCTAAAAATTTGTACAGCTTTCTGCCTATTATAGTTGTTCACCCCTTGTAATGTCATTTACGAAATAGTTATATATATATTATAGACAACGTGAAAAAAATTAATAGAAACAATTTAGTTATATACATCAAAGTGATCTTCACAAAGTAAAGTGAAGATGTATTAGATAAGGCCCTTGGGTCTCTTCGAGCAAGTTCTAGCCACTTTTTCTGTTCTTTTACTGCTGTAGGTACATGAATAAATAGTTTTTCAGGTGTTTTTATGCTAGTATTCGAACACTGAAGCACTACACACCACTTATAGGACATTTTTTTACATAAAAAACAGTAGAAACACAGACCAAAAACAAATAAACACTTGAATGCCGTGTATCTGTCCGCGAGTTTACTGTGCTGTGACGTCATTGCAACGCCATGCTAGAAATGAGCGTTTTAGTGGGAAATTCAAATCGTAAATTAGAAAACTTGATTTTAAATGTAGTCATGATAAAATATACTATTTTAATAATTTTGCATAGCAAATTAGGGATCGATGTATCATTCTAAACTCTTTTCTAAAATTTGTCAAATACCCTATTGGCTTTTACTGCTGTTGCCCCCTTAATAATAAATAAATAACAAATCACTATTCTACAAGATTCACGTTGTTTACTTTGACAGATACTGTGCAAATGCTGGTAATGCGACCAACAATAAAGCAATTTTCAGTAACAAATTACTGGTTTTGATTATTAATAATAATAATGCGTACTGCTTATCAAATCCCTTTCCCAAAGTACTATAGTTTAAAAGTTTTTATAGTTGATGTAAAATTAAACTCACCTCTGGTAGGTTTCAGTCAGCTGCTGTAGCTTGTTGGACAATTGGGTCGCGGAAGTGGGTGAGCACTCCTGAAGAAAACTAAGCACTTTTCTGGATAGTTCATCTACCTCTTTGGCTTTGGGTGCGAGTAGTTGGGCTTCAGTCTGTAGTTCCTATATTATAAGATATGTAATTAAAAATTGGCTCCGACGTTGGAATAATTATACAACCCTTACAAAAGCTTTATAAACTAGATTAGATTTTATAATGGTTTTTGTGACTTATTTTTAATGCCATATTTTTATGTAAGAAAAATTAAAAATACTTGAATATCGATTGATTTAGTTGAAAATGTTGTTTTTTGTTGATAAATGTTGAAAAACATGGCTTTCACATAATTTTTTTTACTTTAAAGTTTACATAAAGGTTATGCAACCTTATAAAAATATGCCAACCTTTACAAAAATATGTTCTTACAATATACAAACTATAATAAAACCCGAAAACATGTTATAAAACTTGTTTATTTTTAAACCAAATGTTTTATAAGAAAGGCATTCAACAGGTTTTACCAACTTATTTCATACTACTACTTATCAAACTATTTAATTTTTGATTCTAACGATTTTATAAAGCAAGACCTAAAAGGTTTTAAATACTGCCGTCCCTAAGAAGATAGCCGCGTGTAGAAATTTGATGTTTTGAGAAAAACGGTTTTTTACTTTTTGATTGTCTAATAATTTTGTGATAAAAAGTGATCCGATTTAATTTTTTTTTAGTTTTACTCCAAAGTAGTAAGGAAATTTGACTAAATCAAGTTAATTTATTCTGAATGTGTATTTCCACTGAATACAGCGCCACATAAGGCGTTTCGCTTAGTATTGGGTTGCTGTATTCCCATTCGATACTAATAGTAGAGTAAATTTTTTAAAATAAAGCTGCAAAAAGGGTATATTTTTTATATTTGGCATAGTAGTACCTTACTCCAAAAGCTAAATTTTCATTGAGGATCCCCGATTTTTCGCCTTCAGAATCCAAGATAAAGAAAAAATTCCCTGTTTTAAGAGAAATTCGATTAATTTTAATGGCTTTACCTAAGTGGGAATTACTTAATTTAAAAATAATAAAAAAATGACACCTGTCACCTTGGCACCACACAAAATAGCTGCTATATTTTAAAAAATTCTTTTTTTTTTAAATATATTTTTTATTTTTTGTGCGACATTTATTTTTAATGCCTTATATTAAAGCTACTGACCAGCTCTTTAAACCATAAACGTAATATTCCAATACTCCCTGTTACCTATTTACACAATGGTTGGCGTTTGATGCAAACATTCAGAAATAAAGATAAGAAAAATGCACAGATACCAAATTTACATAGATAGAGTTATTGTCAAGTGTACGCCGATGATTTGACGTAACGAATACAAGAATAAAATAATATTCATGCGTAAAAGTATAACCAATCAGGACATTTTATCTTAAGGACCGCAAAAAGGATAGACTTATACCCATTGATATTGCTATTTCAAATATGTGCATTCTACATCGTAAGGTATCGTAGGTATTGAAATAATACGTACTATTTGGAAATAATATGCATATGTCTTTGAAAGCAACCAATCAGGTCTTTTTTGCTTATGGACCCCAAGGCCCTCATGTTTGCATCATGAATGGGCAGTTACCGTGGGTATTGGAATATTATGTATATGCTTTAAATCTACTGAAAAAAGAAGTTCCCCAACCGAAAAAAGATGGCACTTAATATGTCAAAAATAAAAGAGTAAATTTATAAAAAGTTACAATATGACATTAACACAAAGTATATAAAATGACGGCCGTTAGTTCAGATAAAAAAGTTATTTTTTGGTTCTTGCTTGACACAACTAGCGTAGCCGTGTAATATATCAATATATACTAAAAAGAGGACGCCGATTTTAAATGTTTCATAAAAAATGACATATGTCTATTATTATCCAAGATGGCGTTCAAAATATAAAAACAACAGTATCCTTTTGGTTTGGTAATTTTTTTTACTAAGATATGTAGTTTTATATTACCCTAATTAGTTTTAAATTATAATATATAAAAAAAATATAATTTGTTTATTTTTTAAAGATGGCGGCCGAAAAAATAAAGAAAAAGCATTTATGTTGGAGAACTGGAAAAAACAAGACAACTCGTTAAACCAAACACAGATATTTTAAAAATATAAAAAAAGTTGACATACCGGGTGATGGACCATATTTTACTTAATAGCATCTCCGTTATTATTGATCTGATAGTAACGTTTAAATAAGTAAATTTAGATAATTTTTGATTTTATGGATGTATTTATATATTTTTTATAAGTTTTTGTCCAAAGAATTTCAAAATATTAATAACTCAGTGTTGAAAAATCGAGATGCGGCTTTCTTCTTAGGGACGGCAGAATACTATAAAAACGTTTACCCAAATTGAGCAAGGGTTTATTTTATAACTAATATGTAAAACCATTTATAAGAAAAGTTCAAAATGATCAAACTTCTTTACAACCTTGTTAATATAAATGTTACTTGGGAAATTAGCTATTTTTTTTTGAATTTTATATTATAGACCTACCTCAACATGTTTTCTGGTCTGCAACACATGTTCCCTACTCCTCACTACGTAGTCAATGTGTTTGGATCTTTCTTCAACTCCAGAAAGCAAACTCTCGAAATTCTGCCAACGCCCTTCGAACGTTTCCCAGATCTCCGCTAGTTTGTTAAGGGTGTCTTTTCTACCTTCGAGGTTTGAGATCAATGACGACCATTCTGCTGTCACCTTTAAAAATTACAAAAAAATTATGCTATGCTATGCTTCAAGTATTGGAAAAACTAGAATTGCTACCTTTAACGGTAAAGTTAGCCATTATCTTTATTTCGTTATCTTTAATAAAAGTAACGGCGTAACAGAGCGTTACTGCACCCTCGCGGAATAAACAGACTGGCAGAATAAAAAGCCTGACCAAAAATATTTCTTAGAAACTAGAAAAGTGACGAAAACCACTCTACCATCTAAATAATTTTTTATTGTTTCTAGGCATACGGTATGTTTAATTTTTATTGTAATTTATAAAGTACACACGCTATTTTTCACTTCGTTAACCATATTATTTTTATTTTAATAATATTTACCTGACTAGACTGGATTTGAACATTTTGTCTGTTCCTGTCGTCGGCCTGTTTCAAAATTTCTGTCACCCGTTCCTGGAGCAAGTCGAATTCCAGCTGCTGATTCTACGAAACAGTAAAAAATTATTTCATAAATGTTCCTACGAGCGCGCGTGTGGAAAGTACACTTTTTCGCACTTGATGCGTGCTGAAAGTTGAACTTTTCTGCACTTGTGCGGTAAAGTCACTTTTTCGCACTAGTGCGGTAAAGTTACTTTTCCGCACTCATTTTTTATTTCGGAACAATTTATATGTTTATAAGCACAAAATATAACGCTGTTCATTAATGTTTTACCTAGTTTTTTATTCAACAAAGTAAAAATGTTATTATTATGTTTGATGACTCTTATTTCTTATTTAGTTTTTCTTATCGACGGGTTTTTCAAATTTTTTCCGCGGTTGTAAAGACATTTAAGATCAAGATAGTTGAAAAGTATGTCTCCCAAACAATCCGAACCGAACCAAAAACGAGAAATACCAAATTAAAAAAATTAACACCCTGTTTGTATTTTTACAGAATATAGCATTTTGCCCTTTTTTTAATTCGATGAAATAAACGAGAAATTGTATCGCACAATTATGAAGCAATTCTCTAATTATTATTTATAAGGATGAGCAATACGGAAGATATGTTTTTGCTCAATGTAAATATCGTTACTTTAGTTTAAATTAACCTTCTGTGCGAGATTTAAATAACGGGACTTCCCACGTACTGTAACAAAAAATTCCCGGGATGTTAAAAAAAAATAATTTTTATGTATATCTATTGCAAAATGATCATTTTCTTTAAATTTAAGCATATTTCCCCATGCATTTGCAGCGAAAAAAAAAGAATTTACAAATTTGATAAACTTTACGTGAAAGATACATGTTTACATACGTACCTTCATTCACAGCGTATTTTTTCCAAATCAGTTGTAATGTTTTCTAGTTATATTATTACTTTTAAACAAAACTGCCTCGGTGAAATACCAGAAATATGAATGAACCACGCCCATAATTTAAAAGTCTAGAAAATATTGATAAAATTAAGTTGCACAATAATACTGAACCGAACCCCTAGTCATAATTTTTAAATACATTTTGAGTAGTAAATAAAATTATAACAATTTTGATTTAAAAAAATGTATTGGAAAATCAGAGAAGTTCCTAAAAAAGAGATTTTAGTGTTTAATAAACTGAAATTTTCTGAACTTTTACGTGAATAATAAGATTTTCTTATATTTTTTTGTACTTTTTGTCACAATATTGTTCCCAAAATTAGGGATTTCTTACTAAGTATTCGGCTTTTATTATTTTCTTATTTTTTTAAATTTTTTAACAAAAAAATCCAAATATCGAGAAAACTTTTTGCCTCGGATTAAAAATGCTCATCACTTGTTGTACTATATTTTTCAAATATGTAAAACTTCTGTAACCTACACTTTTAAGTCTCTTCCTTGACATTTGCCGGCATTTGTATCCAAACTACACCACCGATAAAATTAAACTTAACTTATTGAAAATCAGATAAACAACCACTTGCAAACGATATTTCAACACTAATAGTAATTATTGTCATTACTATAAATAACCTCGAGTTAACTTAATAATTTAAATTTTTAACAAAAAAAAAAATTAGAAAAGTTCAGTTGTCGCACCGGAAAAAAACTTCCGCAATTGTCTAGTCTAAGAACCGGCTAATTTAACTCTGGCACGACTTATTATTTCTATAAATAAACTTTATAAATCATTAATAAATGTAGATTATTTAAGCCCGGCCTTGCTTAGCCGTATAGAATGCACAAAATATTGTGTATTTTGTTGACTTTGATGACGTAATCACGCTTCATTATCGCCGGTTTCTATCAGAATTTTAAAAATGTGGATGATGTCATTTTTTAAGCAGGTTTTTTGGTTGCCTATATTTTTTTAATTCGTTAAAAAATGGGTTGACACCTGACACCTTGCACGCTTTTTAGCTATAAATAATATATATACAAAATTTTTCTTTTAAAATTGTTTTTTATTTCAGAAAACAAAACGTCAGTTTATTATTAAACAAAAAATTGTCCCTATTTTTACAAAAAAAATGCATGAAAATTAGTTGTTTAAGGCTATCTATTGTCATGACAGACACACAGACAGGTAACAAATATTTCATATATCATAATATACAGTATGTCCCCCTAAGTTGGAATCATATGGAAAACTTTTTTATTATTAATTATTCTTCATAAAAAGTTCTGAATTATCTAAAACCTAGAATACAGTCATCAAACATCAAATTTTTTCAGTGGTATACGAGGTTTGTCAAAAAATATGAGTTTTACTCAAGAGTAAAGTACCTTTAAATTTGCAAAATGAATGAATATGCACTTATTACGGGTTTTAGTGGCAAAATAATTAGAAAACATCGAAAAACTAAAAGGTTATAATGTGTTTTGTAATCACAAGAGATACATGTTCATTCAAAATAGGAATATTAGTAAAAAATAAAATAATCTGAAGTTTTAATTTAAATGTATGTACTTGCATATTTGAACGTAATTTTTAATTCTGATCAACTTTTTTTAGTAATATTTTTCGATATTGTCAAATTTAAAGGTTCGGTTCTACTCTTCAGCAAAACTCATACTTTTTGACAAACCTCGTATACCACTGAAAAAAATTGTTTTTTGATGACTGTATTCTAGGTTTTAGATAATGCAGAGCTTTTTATGAAGAATAACTTTTTTTCTCAAAATTAATAATAAAAAAGTTTTCCAGATGATTCCAACTTAGGGGGATATACAGCGGCGTAGCGTGGGGGGGGCGCGGGGGGTTCGTCGCCCCCCCGCCCCGAGGGTAGTGGCGCCCCATAGGTGGGAGAGGCGCCCTTGTGTCGTATCGGCCGCCCCCTCAGACATGATGACTTTTTTTTGTGTTTTTTTTAAGTTGCAAGATTTCGTCAGAGGCGCCCTTGTGATTGATCGGCCGCCCCCGGACATATGATGACCTTTTTTTTTTTTTTGGAGACGGCGCGGTTCAAATTTGTACGGCGTGGTTCTTTTTTTTGGTCGCAAGATTTGTGGGAGGCGCCTTTTTTTTGCCGTAAGATTTTTCATCAGTTGTCAGAGGCGCCCTTTTTAGCTGTCGCCCCCCCCCCCCCCGCCCTTTCGGGCACGCTACGCCGCTGGGGATATACTGTATAACTATAAAAAATCAATTCAAAAGTTTTTAAAATAATATTTATCGTTTATCCCTTGTCCTAAATATATTTGGTTTATTTATTACTATCAATCAAATTTTACTATATTTTGCAATAATCATATCGATATCTAATAAACTTGTTTTTGTGGCACAAAAATAGAAATTACCTACATTTTATTTAGCAATTTAAATCTACGAAATACATGATATTTAATTTGTTTGCGATTTTTAATCATGATTAAAGTTTTAATAGCGTTAAAAATACTCTGCTAATATATGAGCACCTAAGCTCATACAAGGTACTATAGTTATAGTGTACGTGTAAGCTAATATAACTAAAAACTGAAATATATTTTTTTTAAATCCAGACTCAATTACCTTTCGTTTGATACCACACAAGCCATGTTTTGAACTAAACTCTAATTTTTTTAATTTACCCCCACCCATTTATTTTTAAACTAAAATGTATTTTGTTTAACTCCAGACTCAATTACATTTCGTTTAATACCACACAAGCCATATTTTCACTTAAACTCTAATTTTTGACATTTACCCCCACACTAAAATGTCTCAATTACCTTTCGTTTGATATCACACACGCCATATTTTCACATAAACTTCAATTTTTAAAATCTACCCCCACCCTTTTATTTGGCTTGTGTTCGGTGGATTTTGTTCATTTTTAAATGGGACCATCTCGACCCAAGACCCAGCCTAGGTATCAAATTTCATTCAAATCGGGCAAGCGGTTTTTGAGTTATGCGCGTTGGTCGTTACAGACAGACAGACAGACAGACGGCGCGACAAAAAAGTTTCAAAATCTTCTGAAACGCAAAGATATATAAAAAATTTTGAAATCGGAGCAACTTTTTTTTTCGAGAAAAAATTAGGATCACCATAGCTCACACTACTATAGTATAGTAGTAGTGTGAGCTAAAAAGAAGCTCTTAGAAAACGCGAGAGGGATGTGTTTTTCCCAAGTAGAGGCGTATACCCCCTACGAGGTGTGAATATCACCCGTAGAATGTAAATATAGAAGAGTGATACCTTGTTTTAAATATATTTTGGTTGTCTTTACAAAAAATAAGTTTTCTAGATATTTGCTTTCAGAGATAACATGGTCTGATCTAAAATTAAATTTTTTAATCGCTATTTTCAAATTCTTGGCTTTTTCCTCGGACACATCGATTTTGTTTTATAAAAAACTTGAGATTTATTGAGTTTGAAGTTTCTGCTGTGTATGTCATAACAACATGGACTTTCCGCTGTAATTTTTAAATATCAAGTTATTAATTCAATACCCATTAACTAGTGAAATATTCGTGGGTATTGTCCTCAGAATTTGTGTAGAGAAAGCTGGTCATGTGATACTTTATTCTAAAGGTATTTTGATTATTTGCCTCGAACCTTTATTGTTTTCGTAAATCAATTGAAAGATTTCGATTTATATATTTGAATTTTCATATCAGACCATATTAACTAAATAAGCAAATATTTCAAAAACCAATCGACCGATTTAAGAAAAGACAAATACTTAATAGATATAGAAACGAGTCTTAAGTTTGATCCTAAACTTTTCTAGTCATTTCTTAAAAGTTTTAAAGCGAGTCCTGACTTGTCAGATGAAATAAAGTTTGAAAATGAAACCTACACGGAAACAAATAATATTTCGGATGGCTTTGCAACATACTTTAAGTCCGTTTATATTGACAATGACAATATTAATCTCACCCATACAAATAAACTTACGTACTTTTGTGAGAAAGATATATCCGTTTTAGAGATAGAAAAAGCTTTTAAGAAACTAAAACCCAATAAACCTCTTGGGCATGATGGTATTCCTGCTTTTATATTAAAATGGTGTAGAGACTTTTTGCTTGTTCCTTTGCAGATTTTATTTAGTATTATGCTTAAAACTTCAACTTTTCCACATAAATGGAAGCTTAGCAAAGTTATACCCATCCATAAAAGTGGACCTAGACAAGAAATTGAAAACTATCGGCCAACAACAATAGTATGCGCAGTTCAGAATATTCGAAATCATAATATTTGATAAATGTTTTGGAGAAGTGTCAGATAAAATGAAAAAATCTCACAGACAGCATGGCTTCTTACCCAAAAGATCTACCTTTACAAATCTAACAATTTTCTCCAAATACGTACATGAGGCTTTAAACAGAAAGAGTTAAGTAGATGTTGTTTACACGAATTTGGAAAAGGCTTTTGATAAAGTAAATCACAGCATTATTTTGGATGGACTAACTGGAATGGATGTTTCTCCATACTTAACGCATTTAATTCAATCTTATTTGGAAACTAGCACAAGTAAAAATTATCAGTTTGTAGAATTAAAAAAAAATTCTACTTTTTATGTAAGTTCCTCTGGTGTGCCTCAAGGGTCAAACCTCGGACCATTTCTTTTTATTATTGCCTTCAACAAAATTATTTCTAAGGTAAAAAATTTGGAATCATTGGCATTTGCCGATGATTTTAAACGGTTCGTTAAGGATTGTGAAACACTTAAATGATTTTAACTTAAATTTCTGTCGTAGCAAAAATTTAATTGAATTTGATTATACAATTAATAAATTAAATAATAAAAACCTAAAACTTGTATCTGAACAAAAAGAACTTGGTGTTCGATGCTAATCTTTAGTTTTCATTACATATTATTTCCAAATTTGAGAGTTTAGTATTGCCAATACTGGATATTATATGGTCCCCCCAATGACATTTTGATTAGTATGAGTAACGATATCTTATTAGAAATATTTAATAGATTGTTACTAAACCAAAGGTCAAAATTTTTTTAACAACAATGTAGGTATAGCATTCTTAAAGGGGATGTGGATTGTCCTAATATAATTGAACAACTTCCTTTTGCCATAAATCGATTCAAGGTCGAAAAATATATTTTACTACTTAGCTTATCCACGAACTAATCTATTTAAAAGCTCTCCTATCTATAATTTATGCAACTTATTTAACAAATATGCTTCACATTGACAATGTTAGTTATAAGAATTTAAAAAAGAATATAGATCTAAAAGTGCGCCATAGTTAATTAATGCCCTCCGAATCAAGTGTTATTATAAGTAGTTATGTAATTTGATTTGTTTGGTATTTAAGATGTGTAGTGTAAGTGACGTATTTTATAGATTAGATGTCTTTTAATGTAAGAAAGTATCTGTAATTGGCTGTTTGCTGTAGATACTGTTAAATAAATAAATAAATAAATAAAAGAAAAGAGCAAAGTTTTGTAAAGAGAATCAAAATACTTTTAAAACAATTACTCAATCCACTTTTCCTATTCAAATTGGGGGGGGGGGGGTGATATTCACCCCTCTATGGGGTTGCGCTCTACGAAAAAATTACAATGTTGGAAAAAATACTCTCAAACTAAATTGAAGTAACTCGGAGATTTTCCAAATTTTCTAGTTTTCGAGAAATTCTGGCTGGCACGTTTTAAATATGACACACTGCATGTATGTAATTTAAATGCATATTTTCTACAACGCCTACCCTAACGTAACTAACTAATGAAATGATGAGTCAGAATTGCAAACTCTAACAATCAAAGCACATAGTCAAGATCCGTTTTGGATCTAGAAGCATTTTATATTACTTTTGGAATAATGTCATTTTTCCCTATTTCTAAGAATAACTAATGTTTTCATAAACTTGTACAAAAATGGTTTATTTTGTGATTTTTAAAAATTTATTTAATTTACGGTCGCCCCTGAAGATTTAATTATGGAACTTATCCGACCTTGTTATGCAGCGTTTAAAAAGAAATTTTATTATTTACGATAAAGTATGGTACAGTCAGGGACTTTTTAAATTGCCTTTGTATTTTTTTCTGGCAAAAGTTATAATGTAAAGATATTGGAAAAAATATTTTTTTTATAATATGTTTGTATAAAGACAGAGGTAAAGTTCACTATTTTTTTGGTTTGGTTCAAATTGGGTTTCCTAATTTAAAAAAGAAATATTTTTTATTTTCGAGCGCGGCCAATTAAAAAGTCCCTGACTGTACATATTTTTTTGGTGTAGGGTTTTTAAAAATATCGAATAAATCATGTAAATTTTTTTATTTTTTTTTAAATTACTTTAATTAATGAATTCCGCTGGAATGTTTGTTATTACTCCAACCCTACAGACTTTTAAATTATTAAAAAGGGAATTTTATTATTTACAATAAAGAGTGTATTAAGTATATATTTTTCCTTAGAAACTTAATTTTTGAGAAAATTTAATGTAAATCAAATTTTAACCTTGCTAAAAATAACCAATATTTTAAGATAATTGGCAATATTAGTCATTTTTGCTAATTTGCTACCAATATACCGATAACAATACCCCGAATCATGCCAACTGAGAACTGGATTAAAGTTTTCAAATACTCTACTTGCTTGTTGATAGTTGGTAGAGGATCAGATTTACATACAATTTTAGGGAGTGGCTTTTGGCCGATAATATTTCGTACCATTTGAATGTGAAACTACTACCACTTACCTTAATATCATTAAGCGCATGCGAAAGCTTCTGGATGTTAAAGTGCAATCCGGCCAAGGTTGAAACTGGCTCATCTGTAAATTGTGTCCTTGTAATAAGCGCTTTTGCCTTATCCAAAGTCTGACAATAGTCCTTCCATATTTCGACATTTTGTTCCATTTGAGCTTCTTGGGATTTGGCGGAGTTGAGAGTATTTTTCAATAATTGAGTATGGTGTTGTTGCTCGCGGCTTAGCTCTTCTTGTTCGTAAGGAGTCAGACTTGGCCAGATCTTATCAGCAGCTTGTTGAATTATGTGCGAGACCAAGTCCTTAATTTTGCCTTCGCTACTGAAGAATAGTTTGTGTTCTTCAAGATCTGAAGAGACATTTTCGAAATCGACACCATCTTTTTGTGTATCTAGACGGATCTCTGCCTCCCTTACCCATTCATACAATTTCTCTTTTTGTACAGCATATTCTTCTCTATATTTTTTGTGGTTTTCTAGATATTTTGCTCGTTCCTCAAGCTCTTTGGGTAAAGAGTTTACTAAAGAATTAGCCTCAGACAATTGTTCTTGTAAAGAACTAGGGAGTGTATCATCGTGTTTAACGGTGTTTTGAATTTTAGCCATCTTATCCAGTTGCTCATGAACTTGTCTACTTAGCTCTTCATGATTTTTTATTTCTTTTAATACGCTAGCAACATCTCTATTTAGCAGGGGTCTACCTTTAACAACGCCTTCATTTGTATGCAACCAATCTAAAATTTCTTCCAATTCGGCAGCTAGTTTTTTGTACTCAGCGGCTGTGTTTTCATGTTCTTGCCTTTGTTTTTCTACAGTCTTTCTTAGGTTATTTAATGATTGTTTTAAAGACTGTAGTTGCTCAGTAATATGATTTCTATCTTGTACATTACAATCTGCAGCTATTTGTTGCCCTTTATCGGACGCTTGCGCGTGTAGAGCTTCGCATTCTTGGATTTTAACAATTATATCGTCATACTTCTTGATTTTTTCTTCAATAGTGCCACCTGTCCTTTCTATATCTCTTACAATTTCTGTATATTTTGTAATAAAGGTCATAATTTCTGTAATTAAAGCAAGATACTGTTCTCTTAATAGCAACAATTGCTTAAGTTTAGCGATTTGATCTTCGATAGATCTGATTAACTCATCTTGCATTCCTAAAACGTTTTGTAATTCCGCCGCGTTTGCACCAGGAACATTACTTAATTTTGCTTTGTTTCCCTTGACATCCTTTAGGATTTTATCGTAAGCAGACAACACGTTCTGAACATCCTCAACTCTTACTCCTAATGGTTTGTTTAACTCGTGAAGTTGATTTTGAATTTCTTTTACAAATTGTATACTTTCTGCTAATTTGGTCTGAGCGTCTTTAATTTGCTGAATCTTTTGCTGAAGATCATGGGTTCGATCTTGTATCAACCCGGCAATTCTAGCATGTTTATCTTTTAAGTTGTTCAGAATATCTTTTAAAGTGATCTTGTCCGATTCGCTTACGGTTGGCAAAATCGCTTTGGCTTGCTCGCAAATCTTGTCAATCTCAGATTTGACTTTGTCAGAATCTTGGTTCAATTTTTGATATTTAGCCATTTGTTCTTCTAAAACTGCTAGGCTAGAAGTTCTGATATCTGAAGAAGTGGCGACCTCAGCTTCTTTTAGCCAATTTACACAATTTTCAATATCACCTTCAAAAGCTTTTCTAGCTTGAAGTAAATCGGTTAAAGCGCATAATTTTTGATTCGACTCTTGAGTAAGGGTATCGAACTCTTCTTTAACATCATCCAAAAGATGTTGAAGTTTTTCGCGATCAACTTCATCGCATTCTTTAAGTACACTATTGCCAAGTTTTATTAAGTCATTTAAATCTCCGCTGTTAAATTCCTTTATTTGACTGTCATATATCTTTTGTTGGGCAATTTCTTTTTCAACTTGGTTTGCTTGTAAAGGTAAATAGCCACTTAATTTTTGAACTTCAGCGTTTTTAGCTTTTAACCAAGCTTTAGCTTTTTCTAGATTAACTTCCAAGTTCCTTCTCGTGTTAGCAGCGGCGTTAAGTCTTTCGATTTCTTGTCTTATTTTATCTTTTAAGTTTTCTTGTTCATTTCCCAGATTTTTAAGTAAATTATGGAGTTGATCCTGTTCTGTAGGTTCCAACTCGTTTGACATATTGTTGACTCTTTTAATTAGCGTTTCTTTAAGAAGTGCTTTGTTATCAGCATCTCTAAGTAGCTCCCTGAGTGAGGTAAGACGTTCATCTATTTTTCTGGATTGGAATCCAAGGGGTGCTCCATCTTGAATTGTTGATAATTTTTGTTTTACCCAGTTTCTCGCCTGCTCAATTTCGTTTTTGGTGTCTTCAAGAACTTTCTTTGTAATGTCTAATACTTGCATTTTCCTTTGCATTTTTTTCATAAGATCATTGTTTCGTCTATCAACCGATTTAATCTGTTCTTCAATTTGTTGCGAATCTAAGTTATTTACGATTTCTGTAACTTGAGATGCGAGACGTTTGATTTCATCTAGCCGTTTTGGTCCTTGATCATCAAACTCAGATTTGATTTCGGAAATAACATTTTGTTTTTGTTGACAATTAAGACCGGACCCTTTATCAATAGCGTCGATTCTTTTGTTTAAGTTATCAAACCAGTTATTTATGGCTTGAAGGTGTTGTTTATATTCATCAATTATCTCTTGTTTTGATTGCTTTTCCGAGATGGCTGCTAGTAAATCGCTTTCTAAATTATCTAAAGCATTTTCTAACTCATTATCTCCGTTAAGTTCTGTTACCAAATTATTTCTTCTTTGAGCAATGCTAGAAAGAATCTCATTCATATTGTTTACTTCTTGCTTTGCAGCATCCGTTCTTAATTTTACGGGTCGGTTCTTCCAGTCGTTTACCGTCGCTTGTTGTGCTTCAATCCATGATTTTAATGCAGATTTCTGTTTCTCTATTTCTTCAAATTCAGATAATGAAGAAGAGAGGTCGCTCAAGTGGGCTTGCACCTAAAAACGTAATAAAAGTATTAATGTTTTTCGAACTGGGCAAAACAAAATAAAATTTAAATTGACAAGCTATTAGTCTATGATAAAAAAAAATAATGAATAAGTATTAGCAGTGCTTTTACTAACCTTACTGATCTGAGAATCAACTTTAGAAACTACTTTTCTCGACACAAGTTGATCCAGTAGCAATTTCAGCCTGTTATCAGAATCTTCTGAAGTTGCCGACTCCTTGTGCTTCTAAGCAAAAACATAACAAAAACACATGCATGGTGCATAAAAATCATATGTGTTAGAAAAAATTTAAAAAATAAATACAAGACTACTGCAAATAAAACTAAGATAGCGTTAAAAATGCGTAAAGCTCGATTTTTTACAGTCTAGTCTCTGATAAAAGGTTACATCAACACAAATATACTTAATATCAAATATGATCTCATAATGAAAAAAATGTCACTAATGTGTTTATAGATAATTCAACAATTTCAAACTTTTTAAATGTTCAATTAAATTTAAATGTAGTGCTCATTTTGCTATAAAGAGGGTTAATGCCATTTTTACCAGACTCTCTTAACGCAGTGCTCTGCTCAGATAGCATGGGTAATGTATTTCAACTTACCTGATCAATAAGGTCTTCAAGACGAGCTCTGCACTCAAGTTCTACAATAGGAATAGGCGGTGGTAGGGTATCTCTGGGACTGCTTGGACGACTAATTGATGCTGTGGCTGCTTCACAAGCTTGAACTGCCAGGGCTAGGCGGGATTTTTCTGTTTGAAGCTTGTTGTGCATCGTCTACAAAAATATAGTAATAATATAGGTCCAAAATAAGCTTAATATTTACAAATATACCTTAGCTGTCTCCAATGCTTGATTGGCCTCCGCAAGATTGCTGATAGGTTTGTCAATTTCTTCATAAACAATCGGTTCATATTCATCCAAATTCTTCATTATACTTTCCAAAGTGTCTTCATATTCTTTAAACTTTGCCAGAGAATCATCTAATCTATGTTTAATCTGTAAGGCAGTTTGTAGCAGTGAATTATAACTGTCTTGTACATTATTTAGTTGCCCTTCAATGGTATCTTTGATATCAGGAGCATCTGCGGCGTATTTACTAATTTGGCTATAGCCTCTATTTTTAACATCGTCTATAGTTGATTGATAGTCTTGAATTTGTTTGAGTAAAACTTCATGTTGAGTCATTTGCTCTTCAGTCTGCTCTCTGTTCGTGATATACAAAGAATTGTGTGCCATAAGTTGAAAGGATACCTGTAGCAACCATTTTTCAGTTTCCTGTAGTTTTTGTTGATAAGCAATGTAATCTTGAAGTTCCCGTTCAACAAAATCTTTAAGAGCTTCACAGGCTATTGATATGTTATCAAATCTTGTTTCAAATGGCTTGACTTGTTCTAAAACACTGCTATCTTTTGACCAGTCGCCTAATTGCATGGCTTCATTTCTTAGGCGGTTTAATTCTTCATGTTTTATGGTAATTTCGTCCTGAATATTTTTATATCTTTCCAATAAGGTTTTCATTTCACTCAGTTGACCCCTAGTGTTTGGTTTTTCTTTAACAACTTTTTCTAAATTTTTTAGCCAAGAATCTAGTTGACTTTTAATCTCATTGAAGCCTTCCCATCGAACCAATCCAGCTCTAAGTTGAGTTTCAGTAGACTTAAGATCCATATTAAGTTGATCCCAGCTGTTTCTCAGATTCCTAACATATTGTCTAAGTTCGCTTTGTTTTTCTGTAGTTGCGGTATTAATAATTTTTGCAAAAGCACTTTGCAAATCATTGATAAGATTCTGGCCGTCGTCTAGATTACTAAAAATATTTTTAATTGTATCTAATTTTTTTCTAATATCAGCTTCATTTCCGAGACCTTGACATTCTTGTAATACTGCCTTATTTGCATCCAACCAATTTGCAAGTTCGTTTTTAATCTTCAAGAACTCAGTATGATCGCTTAAATTCTTTTCCACTTTAGACACCAAATTTTGAGCATCCGTTAATAAATTAGTGTAGGTTGACTGGAGTTGAACGGTTTTGTCTCTGACCCAACTTATAGCACTAAGTTCCATTAAGACTTCACAAGAATCTGAGAGATTTTCTAATTGGGGTTTTAAAGATTCCACATCATTTAGCAAGGTTTTGCACCTTTCTAAATCTTCTGGACGTTTGTTTTCAAAATTTAATTCCTTTTCGACTTCGTTCTGATACTTATTAATATTCTTTTGAATACCTTCACAATTTGTTTTAAAATCTTTCCAAGCATCCTTGCATTTTTCGACAGATTTCTTTGTTTCTTGGCAAATAAATTGTAAACCTTCCCAATCTGTATTTAACTGCTCAATCTCATCACGAATAGTATTTTTGCCTTCCTCACCAGTAGTTTTCATTACTTCAATACTTTGTTTAATAGCCTGGTTAACCATATCATCACGCTCTCGCAATGAAGAAATAATTTGATCTATCTTAAGTTCTTTTTCAATAATATCATTATGCTCTGCTTGCAGGTCAGAACATTGTTGTACCTCTAGTTGTGTCTTTCTAATGGAATCCATGGCTTGGTTGTAAAAGTTTTTATATTGTTCGTGATCATTTACTTGTAGTTCTAAATCAGATATAGCGACAACTACTTTTTGTTTTAAATCTTCATATCTTTGCACAGCTGCCACCATTTCAGGATTTGGCAGTGTTTTGTTTTCACTAATCTTGCTTCTAATTTTATCTAAAATCTCATTTGGATTATCAACCTCGTTTTGAACGGCTCTGAATTTTTCCAATTTTGCTTTCTTTTCACTTAACTCGTCCAAGTAACCCTCGTCCAATTGTACCTGATTTTCTTGGTCTTTTAACCAATCTAAAAACTGACTTAACAGTTTCTCTAATTCTTCTAATTTTGCGGCGCGAGCCTGGAGAGCATTTTTGACGTCTTCAACATCATGGATTAGCTTTTCCATTTCTAGTTTTAAGTTTTCTGTGTCTTCCATTATTTTCTCAACACCCGATTGTTCTGTATTCATAATAACACGTTCCTTAAGTTCGTTAATATATCTTAGCTTATTTTGTCCCTGTTCAATAGAGGTTCTGATATTTTTTACAACCTGAAGTTTGCTGTTAATTTCAAATAGACTATCAGGTACATCTATGCAGCTATTTAGCTTGTCTCTAGTCCTGTCTATCCAATCTTGACATTCTTGATGGAGTGCACTATGTTGTTGATGTTCTTGGTAATAGAGCTCTAATCGACGCATTATTTCTTTAGCAATAGATAAAATAGCGTTGTATTTGGTAGAGAGTTGCATAATTGCATTGCTAACTCGCGAATCTGCGCAGGTTTCTAATAATCCTTGAGCTTTCATGTTCAGTCTATCAAGCTCAGTTTGCCAGTCAAATAAAGTTTGTAAATGCAGTTGGAACTGTTCTAAAGCAGCCCTTTTCTCTTCTAAACTGTCTTGAAGTTTGTTATAAGATTGTACCATTTTTTCAGTCTGGGTTAGCCACTGCAGTGCATCTTGATATTGCTCTTCATACTCAGTCCATTTAACAATACCCCTTTCTAGATTACTTTTTGTAGCATTTAGATGTTCAACGTAATTATCGAAATCCTCTTGGAGTAAGGCACACTCCTCTTCAATTATTTCTTTATCAATATCATCAGCTACTTGACAAGCTTTATCTCCTTGATCTAACGCTGCTTCCAATTTATTTTGACCCACTGGTATTTCTTGGTGCAGTACTTTTATTTGAGATAATTTACTTCCAAGGCTTTCTTTGTCTCCTGTAGGTTCAGAACACTTTCCCAACTTTTCTTTGGCTACCCTCAACCATTGAGTAAAATCTGTAGCAGCATCTACAAATGACTGATGTGTTTCGACAGTTTCTTTTTGTTTAGCATACAATTCTTGAGCATGTTTTGTTAATGTCTCGTATTTGCTTGAAATTTCAGAGGCAGGCGCAGCTTTGAGATCCTCAGCTTTTGAAGTTACCGACTGAATCATGGGTTCAAACGAAACAATATCTTGAACTATACTGCTAGTTTCTCTTAGCACAGCTTTTCTTTCCCCAATAGGTAAAGCACTTAGACCGGATTGTCCTTTCTTTGATTTGACAGCCTTTGGTTCTGTAACTTGTTGTAATTTAGCTTCACGTTCACTCATCCATTGTTGTAACTGATTATATGAAGAATCATAATCAGCCCATTGAAGTAAGGCCGTCTCTAAATTGACTTTAGCCGTCGACATTTTCTTAACTATTCTTTCCCAGTCGTTTTGGACTTCTTTAATTTCTTGGTTAATTGCATCTCTTCCATCTGACCTTGTACTTCTTATAACCTTTTCACCACAATTGACAGTTGCATGAACTAAAGCTTGTCCTTCTTCTCTTCGGTTAATTAAATCTTGAATTTGGTTAAGATATTTTTGCAAAACGTCTTTACTACTTTTGGGTGCAGCTTCAGAGCAGTTATCAATGATTTCTCTTGCGTTATCAATCCAGTCTCTTGCTTTTTCGAGATTAGCAGAATAGACTTTGTGGTGTTCGTGGTTGGTTTCTACTTTTTTAAGAACATCCTTGGCTAAATTTAATTCAACTTGATATCTTGAATTCAGTTGTTGAAGTTGATTGTTAACGTGAGTCTCAAGAGGTGATTTTAAAAGAATTTTGGCTGAATCATTAAGCTTTTCTATTTGGCTTTTACCATTCACTAAGTTTTCTAGTACTTGTTGGACATCTTTAACTTGGTTCTCCTTATCTTGAAGAGTGCAGAGAAGAGCGATTTTATGGTTTTTTATAAGAATAGAATTCTGTTGTAACCAATCTGAAACTCTTTCATATTCGTCTTTATAATCTCTATAGTGAACTATGACAACTTCTAGTTGATCTCTTTGTTGTTTAAGATCTTTGAATAGTCTATCAAAACTTTCTCTTAAAGCTCGTATTTCATTTTTGATAGCGTCTTGTCCTGGTGCACTAGTGTTCGGCAAAACTACTTGAGCAGTGTGTTCTAAGTTTTCAAAGAGCACTTCTCCTTGAGCTTGTTTATTTAAAAGGTGATCTAAGGGACCAGAAAACATTTCTATAGTCAACTTGTCTCCAATTGGCTTTTGCTTAAGTTGAGGCACTTTTTCTTGAGCTCTAGTCATCCAAACTTGTACTTCTTCATAAGCTTCTTTGTAAGCCTTGTGATCTTTATACTGAACATTTTTATCACTAAATAATTTTTGAATTTTACTAAATATTAAATCGAATCTTTCAAACATTTTTTGTGCTTGTGTAGCGGCTTCTCCAGTGCTTTTACTTTTCAGGATCTCTGCAACTTGAGATCTCAAACCATCTACTTCGATTTTATCGCAACGAGCTTTTTCCTCCAATGCCTTTATCTTGTCTAATTGAGTTTTCTTCTCAGATGCGGTAGCCAAAACGTCGGATAGTTCGTTGTGTTGAGCTTCTAAATAAGCCACTTTTTTATCCAGTGA
This sequence comes from Aspidapion aeneum, assembly GCA_963576565.1. Lineage (NCBI taxonomy): Eukaryota > Metazoa > Arthropoda > Insecta > Coleoptera > Brentidae > Aspidapion > Aspidapion aeneum. The sequence continues at coordinate 81,047,596 of OY755042.1, read as the reverse complement.
GTTGATTTCTTCCAACATTCCAGCCCATTTTTTGATTGCATCTTCTAGCAAAGACTTTGTTTCTATCATTTTGGAAGCTGCATTTGACCACTGATTTTGTAAGTTAGCTAGCGTTTGATTGATCGTTTCGTGTCCTTGTGGGGCTGTATTTGATAATACACTTTGAGCCAACTCGACGAGCTTTTGAATTGTAGCGAATCCACCTTCTTTATTAAGAATGAGGCCTTGAATTGTTTCTAGTTTATTTTCAAGATCTCTTTGTGAAGCACTGTTTATTTCTGAACAATAATCAAGTTTTTCGCTGAGATCCTCCAGCCAGTTCTCACACTGGGCTACTTCAGTATTAAACTCCTGATGGCTGCTAGCGTATTGTTGCCACTTCGCTGTTAATTCCTTAACCTTTTGGCATATCTGTTGATATTTGACTCCCAGTTCTGAGATCTGAGAAGGCCGGTTAGACAAACCTTTATTAAGTTGTTGCATTTTTTCTGTAACTTGGTCTATTTCTAGCTCTTTGGCTTTTATTTCCCCTTGCAGACCTTTAAGAAGTTCGAGTTGCTTATGTTTGGCTTCAGCAGTTGATTTGAGGTCAATCGAATGCAGTTTGTTATCAGTGTCTTTTAGCCAAGTCAAGCATTGGTCGCGTAGTTTTTCATATTCCGACCAATTATGTAATTTATTTTCCAATAAAGCAATATTTTTTTCAATCGTAGATTCCAATGCTGCCCACTCTTGCTGAGAAGTATCCATTTCTGACCTAATCGCTGATTGGCCGTGGTCAATTGTTCCAGGAATTACTGCATCCCCGTAAGTTTTGATGTTATCTATTCTGGACTTTTCATGAGGTAAAGTGCCCACCAAGTTCTGAAAAATAAAAGCCAATTATGAAAACTGACAAACAAATAAAATTTAATTTAACTTCTTAAAATAAAGTAAACATTATGTGGTTTTTTACCTTAAGCCTTTCCAAATTTGAAATAAGGGAAACCCTTTCCAAATTAAGGTCACCCCACAAACCAACAGTGTTTTGAGTCGATTCAATCCAATCATGACCATCTTGGACCGCTTTGGCATATTTTTGGTGATCACTTACGATGTTATCGTATCTATGAACGAAATTCTGAGCTCTTTTAAGAATTTTCGCATGCTGCTCTGAAATTTGAGTCATCTGATTTTCGAGATGTAAATTTTTCTCAGGCAAAGATTCTAATTTGTTTTTGAGATCTAGTATGTCCTGTTGGTGCAAGTTAGCATCGTGTAAAAGATTTTTGTAAACTTGCTGCTGAGCTTTCTTTTCGTCCAATGTTGCTTTTAATTCGATATCTTGGGGTAATAATTGACCCATTTCTTTAAACCAAGATTGGATTGTTTTCACACTGTTGTCAAAGTCAGACCAGGTGTTTTCTTTTATTTTCAAATCTCTGTTGGCAGAGTTGATTGAATCGAACAGTGCATCCAGAGCTTGCCTTAGTTCTTCTAATTGAGTGGAAATAATTTCTCTGCCGTCTTGCGATGTCATTGGGTATAATTTTTCACCAAGTTCGATGGTGTTGTTCAATAGCAAAGTCGCGCTAGTTTTTTGTGAAAGAAGTTCCTCCAAAGTTTTCGCCTGATCGGTAAGAGTGTTTCGGTCGCCAGTTTTGAGATTTTCTTGAGCTGAGTCGAATCTAAAAACATTTTTGTATAAGAGAGCTGTTAAAGGCGAGTTAATTTAATATATATATATATATATATATATATATATATATATATATATTAACTAAACCAGAATTTATTTAATTTAGTACTACTCAATCAGTAATCCGAATTAAACAAAACTCATTAAGGCCGTAACGCATGGTAACTTGTTCGAAAAAAACGAAATATAGAGTTCAAATTTAAACGAAAATTCGGGCCTTCAAGCAAAAACCTGGTAAGTAACTTCACTAGGTTTTCGTTTTTGCAGAAGATAATGCTTTTTACCTAGTTTGGGCAGCAGATATCCAGTCGGAACACTGTCCGTACTTTTCATTGTATAATTTGTGTTCCGCAACTGCTTGTTCGCATTTTTTAACGATCTCTCTCGCTGTCACTTGAACCGACTGGAACCTATAAAGAAAAAGTTTACATTTAATAAAAATAGAAAACTTCGGAAAATTTATGTATAGTCTTCGGTGGCTTAATGTAGAGAGCGTTTGCGTACAGAGCAAGAGATTCCGGGTTCGAGTCCCGGCCCAAGACAGAAAACTTTTTTCTTATTTTTCTTTCTTTAATTTCACTTGTGGTTTATAGTTTTTGGTCTTTGCATTATTTGCAATTTGGTATTTGAGAATTATATTGGTAATCGGCCATTGCGATCAGAAATTTTAACACACAAAAAGGTGATCTCATGTTTTCAGACGTTGATACTTTACGTCTAATTTGAGTTTTCATACCTTTGACAGTGGGAAGGAAGAATTATAGAGTTAATACCCTGACATTTTCTCGTTCTTGTATTGAGACACCGCAGACATGCTTAGATGGAAGAGCAAGAGATTCCCGGTTCGAGTCCCGGCCGAAGAATTTCACTTTTTGTTAATACTAGGTTTATGATGTTCCCTGACACCAGTATTTACTAAAGGGTCTACAGTGCTAAGTGCTACAATCCTAGGTTTAAAAGTCTACATTTAGGTTGAAGGTTTAACTTATTTTTCCCGTGAATGCAATAGTTTTTAATATTTAAATAAATTGTTCATAAATACCTTGGGATATGGGTCATCTTTTTTCGTTGTAACAAAGACATTATTTCCACACAAAGGTTATAAATAAATAAAAATAATAAAATATTTTGGTTTAACAATGGTAGCCATATTTAAACCTCCAAATATTACTAGGAAATGTCGAATAAAAACGGTGTAAGTCAGTGTCAGCTGCCCGCTATATTTTACATGTTGATTTTTTAGACAAGTTAGCGACGATTAAACCGATGGTCGATTGTTTTAGTGAATGAGTAATTGAAAAGGGATTCTAATATATCTTGTGCATTTTACAGTATTTAAATATTGATACGTATTTAATACGGTAATGCATCTACAGATATAGTTTTAAGTTATGTATGTAATCATGGACTATTTCTATTGTTTTTCAAACTTTAAACCACCACCCATGGGTGGTACTACAATTTGAGACTATTTTTGGAATTCTATGATTGCACGGACTAAATTTGCAAAAAATTACATTTCGTTTTTTTTTATTTTTTAAGTTAATTAGAATTTATATGAGATGAAACTCACTGAGAAATGCTTACTATCATATTGCACATTAGGGTGAACCGAATCTTTGCAAATATTTGCCCAGTGAGTATTAAAAAAAAACACTTAAACCGGTCGGTATCAAGTTTATAGACTTGATACTTAAATCCGACCTAAAATGCTAAGTCTTAAGGTCTTAGTAAATACTGGTGTGTTTGGTCGTGTTTTTAAAATAACTTAAATATACCTTGAAGTTATCTGTTGTACATTCATAGTGATTCTAGTATCACCGCTACTTTGAGCCAGCTCACTGGAGTCGTCAGACATCTTATCGAAATCATGTTCGTTCTGTCTTAGATTGGTGATAAGAGCCTGCAGCAAAAAACAAAATAAACATTAAAATAGGTACTACTCACAAGTAAAACAAAGGACAAGATAACCCGACTTTCTCTTCGTTTGGATTTTGTAAGTTTATTATTAATAATAGAGCAAAAGTGTTTATTATTATTTCTTTATTTTTGTTTGTCAACCACACTGTGTTTACTGTATAACAATCTAGTAAATAAGACTAATTAGCAATTTTGTTTTAACTTAATTTATTATAAAATATACATTTAAACTTAGGGTTCACTCAACAGTTCTTCCAGCTTTGTTTCAAATGTAACTCACAAGTTTGTTGTGTTTATAGGTTTATTTTATTTTTAATATTTTATATAGTTCACTAGCTCAAACGCCTTTACTCTTTTTACTCTTTGAACCAGCATAGTCTTGTCTAGAAGCTCAATCGCTTGCACATGCACATGTCGATGGCTTTTTTGCATACTTTTTGATAATGGTCTTTCTACAGTTTCGATTTTTAGGTCCCGATAAAGGTCACTATTTCAACCAAGTGAAATCACTTTTGAGTGGTTTCTCATCATTATATGCCCAATCTTCCAAAAAGAAAAGCTATCAGTTTTGGTGAGACACTATTCAGATCTTCTGAGTCAATCTGAGGTTTAATTAAACGTTTGAAGTTTTTGACTTTTTTTGGACAAAATCTTCGTGTAATTAAACCAGAAAGTAGACGTGATAAAAAAATCTGAGGTTTACCGAAAGTGTTTTGACGAAAACGTGCAATAGCCGGACATTCGCACAATATACATCCTTCAAATAGAGTCTACATTCGGTCTCTTCTGTTATTCCCATTCTATGCATGGGTACTATTAGTCGATAGTGACCCGTAAAAAGTCTAGTCACTATACGAATCTTCTGTCTGGTAATCCCTGGTTGTCTTTCGGCAAGGTCTTTTAATGAACTCTGTAGAGTGAGCCAGTTCAGCATTGTATGATATACCCAGGGCTGGTTCGGGGCCGAAAAATTCGGCAGATGCCGCTTTCTTGGCTGCTCGGTCTGCGGCCTCATTTCCCTCGTGCCCACAATGCCCTAGTACCCATAGTAATGACACATTGTTAGCGCAGCTCATTCAACCGAATCCCTGCAGCTCCTCACGGTTGTCGATGAGACCATATAGGAATCAAGCGCTCAAGGTTGCTTGACTGTCGGAGAAGATGTTTATTGTCCTGTTGGTCCATTCGTGGTCAGTAATCTACCGGACACAGTTCAATGAAAAACCATTTTGTAAATAAAAAATAATAATGTTAATAAAAAAAAATTCTATTTTTTACTCAACCTGTAAACTTTAAAAAATATTTTTTTGCTGAATCCAGCCAAAAAACACTCTTAAATCTTGCTTAAATTGTGTATTATCAATAGAAAACTCTGCAAAAAAATAAAAATTATATATGTGTAATTTTTTGACATATCTTTTTGGTAGGCCCTGTAAAAATTTTTAGTAGCATGAAAATATGCGCTGATTTTTTTCTATAAATTTTAATACTGTTGCTCCATGACGAATAAACTTACAAAAGCCAAAGACTATCTGGGCCGCGACATCCTGTCCCCATTAAGGTCACTAGATCACGAAATTCCTTCTAAGAAAAAGGAACTTCGTGATCTATTGATCTTAGACCGCATGGATTAGCTATATGAAATAGGAAAGTTGCACATATACGTTCGATGGCAAAAATAAAGGTTTAAAAAGTCCTCCACCAATATTAATTAAAATAATAGGAAAAATAAATAAAACATTCAAAATAGCGATAGATTTGCCATTTTACCCATCACCTAAGCGCCTGTAGACAAAATCACATCTTCACAGAAGAAAGCCCTAGATACAAGGACAATGACAGAAGAAGAGCTAAAAAGGATAGCAATATGTATGGCAACAAAAGAGCAGAAAATAAATAGTCCACAGGACAATGATCTATTTTTTACGTCATGAGTTACAGGCTGAATTTCTCTAAATAGCTTCATTTTGCTGAGAAGCACAACTTTTTCCTCTGCAAAAATTCTTGAAAGAGATTCCTAACACAGTGAGCAGAAGCTGTAAAAAATTCCTTAAGGGTTAAAAATTAATTTTCTTTATAGTTTGTTAACTCAGTTTCTTCGTTTCCGAACCGACGCGACGCACAGTGGGGCAGGAAGCACACACACAGTCCCACAGTGCAATGGATGTATTCTTTTGTAGTGAGGAAAGTTTAAAATGAATTACTTAATGATCCAAAACAAAAAAAAGTGAATCCGAGCTGTTAGTCGAGGTATAGGTGGTCGCTTGAAAATATTTTCTACAAAACTATGTACGACGGCAATGTTTACAAAATATAATATTATGTTGTCGACCCTACAAAAACGGAAAAGCCCAGTTTGCCCACTCCCCAATAACTGATCGGCTCCCTGAAAAATGAAAATACCTAACCCCTTCAAAAAAAAACTTTACAGAACTGACATAAAATTTTCCACACTTTCCTTCTAATGACTTTCGCCATTTTTAAAACGACTTGACAGAAGCTTTCAATGCAATGAATCTGATATCGAAACTACTTCGTTTATAAATTATTATATTTATATATTATACCAAACAGAACAAAAAATAATTTAATTATATTAATAAATCAAATAATAAGTAAACAAAAGCTAGGTCTAAAAGTGTAAAATTGATTGATTGATGAACCGAACCGAACCACGTTATAAAAGAGTTTTATCCTTTGACGAATTGCAGTTTCGCTACGCTGGCACTAAAAACTTTTATCCCTTATACATATTAGACTAGTCCTTATTTTAGCGATAAAACTGTCACTTTTTATCCTTAAAATTCAAAAGAAAAGACTCTATCAGACATAATGTTTTTACTAAAGTAGCTGAAATTCACATGATTATAATTTTCTATGATTTTTGGGCCGAAAAATCCAAAAGTTCAAAAAATATTTCCTAAAATTCGTAATTAAAGTTTATTTTTAGCTATGGGCCAATTATATACCTCGCTACGCTCAGGCTACAAACTTTTTGCCTCGGGATAGGATGTGACTTGTATTCCTTAGTATATTATGAGTATACTAATAATATGTGTAGATGTATATTATGTATTTAGTACTTTATATTTTAAATATCTATACTACAATTTAAACACATATTTCGCTAATTTTGGAGAAAAATTTTAATATTTAAAAATGAATTCCGGCCTTATATGCAAAAATATGGAGCTTAATGTGGCACTACTTTAAAAAGAAAGGTTAGCGATAGTTACTTTTTATCCACGTAAATTTTTAAGATTAAAGATAATAGTAAATTTTTGAAAAATTTTACAAAAATGGCAGCTTAAAGAAAAACATCAAAAACCCGCATTTTTTATACGAGAGTAATGTGCTCACCATAGTGATTATCTGCGATTAAAATTAACTTCACTAAAAATTATGACAAAGTTGATTCATTTGTGTTTTTAAAACAAATACGCACTTCAGTTTTCAAAATACGCTAAGTTTCACAAGGTGTTTTATTTATTTGTTTGACGTTTGACTATCCGAAGCTAACTTGCTATAGTATAGACCAGGCAAATTACACTTTGAGAGCAAGAAAATTATTAACAGAACTTGAAGCATTGGAAATTGTAGAGCGGCGAAAAACAAAGTATAAAAAAATAAATGCGTGAGCAGGGGCGATGCGGGTTAGGTTTGGGGGGTAAAAAGGGGTAGGGAATCGTATTATTGCGATTTCCGGCGAAAGCTGACGTCGGCGAAAAAAGTGACATACAGAAAGTCATAGGCCATAAAAATATCTAAAACTTTTGTAAATGTCATTTTTTACATAACCTCAAAATGTTCGTGAAAAATAAAAAAACCGCAATTTTTTTTATTTTTTGTTTTTTATTTTTTATTTTTGCAAAAATAATGTCAGTTTAACAAAACTTGGCAAGAGTAGAGCTCTCTGGATGCTAAATGTCTACAATATTTTACAAACAAAAAAATTAAGAAGTTTCGATATTTGTTTTTTCCTTTCAAAATCGCTTTATTTTTAAATGAAATTTCTCCTTCAGAAAATCATCATATCCAGTTCTGCTGGTACTCAGTTTTTGGCACTGAGATGTACTTTTTGGTGAATTAAAAAAAGATAATATGCGTCATTTAAAAACTTGTCCATAAAATAGAAAAAACTTTAAAAAAATCACAATATTTTTTTAAGTTATTGGAGTTATTTTATAAGTTTAAAAACATTTTTTAAAACTGACTACATTACTTAATTGCACGCAAGATAAACGGCTATTATTATGGCTAAAAAGAAATAGGATATCTGCCTTGTTTTTGGAAAATTAATGTAAATATATACATTATGACACAAATTTAATTTTTTCTAATAAACATTTTTTATCGCTCTGTATGTTATGTTTAATTTTCCTAAAGCGAAGCACCCTGTCACCCCCTAGATAACCCAATTTCTTTATGTGCAGGGTTTTCCCGAATATTTTTACACCATATCTAAAACGTGTATTTGAATAGATATCAAAATACTATAAATACAAAAGTTTTATAATTTTTTACAAATTGTAGGAATCTTAAGGTCAGAATGTAATTTTTTTTTTCTAAATGTCAAAATTTGACAGGTTGATGGTTTTCTTAAAAATTGAACACCCTATATAGTATTTTAGATTTTTATAGATCTTTTCTTCCTGATTTCAAAAATATATATGTTATGATTAATTCGTTTGTTAGTTTTTGAGATATATGCGTTTAAAAGTTTTAAAAATTAAATTGATACTCTTTAAAACATCAGAACCATGAAAAACACAATTAGAACAGATATTTGTCGATCTCAATGGAAATTCTACGCACTCTATCTATTAAGCTATTTACAGAAAATTTATAAGAATTATTCAAAATTAAATAATACAGGAGGCCATGTAGAAAATTATCAATGAAATTTTAGATATTAATATTTTTCAAAAAAAAATTGTATTATTTTTTGCTTTTACTGTTATTTTTTGCTTTTACTGGCCCTCGGCGCCCCACATTACTGCGCAGAATCACCACAGATGGAAAATATTAGTAAATTATATACCTTACAACAGCAACAGCTCACTTTTTGTGTCAATGCGATTGTCTTTTTCATGGCTGAAACTTAAATTTTTTAAAACTTTTAAACGCATATATCTCCAAAACTAATAAACTAAATAATCTCAACATATATATTATATGTATATATGTTCAATTTAAAAAAAACTGTTAAATTTTGACATTTAGAAAAAAAAATACATTCTGATTTTAAGATTCTTAAACCTCGTAAAAAATTATGAAACTTTTGTATTTATCATATTTTGATAACAATTCAAATAAACGTTTAAGATATGGTGTAAAAATATATGGAAAAACCCTGTACATATAGAAATTGGCTTATCTAGGGATGACAGGGTGCTTCGCTTTAGGCGGCACTTTTTGGGGACGATAAAACTCAGAAAGAAATTAAAAATAACATACAGAGCGATAAAAATTTTTTATTAGAAAAAATAAAATGTTTGTCATAATGTATATATTTACATTAATTTTCAAAAAGCAAGGCAGGTAGCCTAATTTTTTTTAGCCATAATAATAGCCATTTTTCTTGCGTAAAATTGAGTAATATAGTCAGTTTTAAAAAATGTTTTAAAACTTATAAAATAACTACAGTAACTTAAAAAAATATTGTGACAATTTGTTTTTAAACTTTTTCCTTTTTTGGACATTTTTTTAAATGACACATATTATCTTTTTTTATTTCGCCAAAAAGTATATCTGAGTACCCGCAGAACTGGATACGATAATTTTCTGAAGGAGAAATTTCATTTAAATATAAAGTGTTTTTGAGCGGAAAAAACCAATATCTTTGAAACGATTTAATTTTTTTGTTTGTAAAATATTGTAGACATTTAGCACCCAAAGAGCTCTAGTCTTACCAAGTTTTGTTAAACTGACATTCATTTTGCAAAAATAAAAAACAAAAAATAAAAAAAATTACGGTTTTTCAAATTTTTCTCGAACATTTTGAGGTTATGTAGAAAATGTCATTCACAAAAGTTTTAGCCATTTTCATGGCCTATGACTTTTCTGTATATGACTTTTTTGTCCGAGGTCAACTTTCGCCGGAAATCGCAATAATACGATTCCCTGCCACTTTTTACCCCCCCAAACGTAACCCGCAACGCCCCTGCTCACGCATTTATTTTTTTTAACTTCGTTTTTCGCCGCTCTACAATTTTCAATGCTCCAAGTCCTGTTAATAATTTTCTTTTTTTTGCCTTAAATTGCCTAGTAGGTATAGGGATTATTAATAAATAGTTTTCTGCACTAAAGCGCATGTCACCCTGAGGATGGAAATGCCTTTTTACGAAACACCGGTGTCCGTGGTTGACTATACCCCTTTAAAGTTGCCTTTCATATTTTGTTATTTCATTTTCGACTTAAATCTAAATATGTTTTGATATTAAGATCAACCAACATTTATTCTTGACTGTCCGTGGGCCGTCAAGACTAAATGTCCTGAAAGTTTATTCTTGACGGCAGGTGACGTGATGTGAGGTGAGCGCTTACCCCGTGGATTTATTGCCCCGTGTAAAAAGATGGAAAAGCGTTCCAAGTTCTCCCGTAAATGTAAACTTTTCGCTCACTTCACCTCACGGACAGTCAAGAATAAACATCCAGAAAAAAATTAGCCGGTTCTTTACTGTAAGTTTTTTTTCATCTCGTTATTTTGAAATGTTGGTTGATGTTGATATCATAACATATTTACATTTAAGCAGAAAATTAATTAACGCGGTCAAGAATAAACGTCCTGGAAGTTTATTCTTGACGGCGGGTGACGTGATGTGAGGTGGGGGAAAAGTTGGACATCTCGTCAAACTAAAGCTATTTACGAGAATTCAGCCTACTATAGAACGGTGTACTGTGGACGAAAAAGTGAAGTAAAGAAACTAGACATTTACAAATGCTGAGATTTGAAGAATATTCCTTACGTGTTCCAAACTATCCCCCACTCGAATGAACTCTTTGATTTCTCTTGAATGCATTTCGACGGCTTTAGTTAGCACCTAAATAATTCATTTTTTAAACCCTACAAACTAAATGCAGCAATTTTTCACATTACTTAAATTGAATGAATATTTTTAAGTATTTTCATATTAAATGTATAAAAAAGGGTGTCCCAAAATTGATGTTTTGCCAAGTATCAGAATTTTTTGCACAACTTAATTTTAGTACAGGGTCTTCTCCACATAAAAGCTTCGATTTTTAAGATGATTAAAGGTAAAAACCGCATATTGATATAGCAAGCCGCTTTTAAGCCACGAGCGGTTTTTAAAAAGTCTGCATTTTTATTTATGGAAATTTCAATTTGTTTTATTTATAAAGAATCCAACTGTAAAGTTTTTGAGATAATTCATAAAGGTATTTTTCCTATGGGATCATCCTCTTTTTATTACATTTTCAGAATCAGCAAAAAATTTACCTTAAAATGATGTATCAATTTCAATTTTTCAATTTCAATTCAATTTCAATTTTATTCAAAATTTTTTTATAATTTACAATATGTTTTCTAGTAGCTAAAATACAAATTTTGTCACTATATGGTTCTTTTGAGCAAGCACCTAGGTATGGAATACCTGTATGTACTTGTTGCGCGCCTACATAAATATTTATTCATCAATACCTATTTTTCAGATCAATAAGGTAAAATCATAATAAAAAAAAAAAAACCTAAAAATCTAAGAAAAAAAATTGTAAATTTTAAAATACAAAAAATTAACGACCATGACGAATAAAAGTTAATAGTGGGATTAGTATATATTAAGGATTGTATGCGGATTTTTTGAGAAAAATGTTTTTAACGCTAGCCTAAAATGTTTTTTGTTTTTTATTAACCTTATATCCATAGGAATCTTGTTATATATTTTTAGGCCTAGGTAGGTAACAAAATGCTGTCCCATGTTGTTTTTGGAGAGAGTCATATTAAAAAGTCCATTAACATTACCTCTGGTTTGATATGGATGTGATATATATTTATCTTGATACTTAATGTTTAAGTGAATAAAATTACATACAGTCAAAACATAAAGACTTTTTAGATCTAAAATTTCGGAATACAATAAATGAGTTGGGTACAATCGTGGTTTTCGCAAAGTAATTTTAACAATGTAATTTTGTATTCGTTTTAATTGTTCTAAATGAACATTGTAGGCCGCCCCCCAGACTAGAATTCCGTATCCTATCAAAGGCTCCACTAGAGCTTTGTAAAGTGCTATCAAAAGATTTTTATTTAAAATTTCTCTAAGCATGTAGAACTTATGTATTAAGCATCTGATTTTTTTAGTACAATATAATATGTGTTCTTTCCATTTCAAATGCTTGTCCACAAAGACTCCAAGGTATTTAATCTTGTCACACTGAGTAAGAGGTTTAGGAAAGTTTTCTAGATATATATTATTAAAGTCTGGTCTATTTGCCTCTGTTAGTGAGAATGCCATGTAATGCGTTTTGTCAATGTTAAAGCGAAGTTTAAAGGTATCTAGGTAATTCAAAACTTTTGCTAAACCAGACTGAACCTTATCTTTGACTCCCTCCCATGTCTGACAAAAAAATATTATAACAGTATCATCCGCATACGCGATGATCCTCCCCTCCACGTCAAGCTTACACAGCGCATTAATATATAAAAGGAACAAAACAGGTCCCAGTACTGTACCTTGCGGTACCCCGTGTTCTACTGTTTTTTCGTCACTTAAGCTGCTGTCAACTCTGACGCGTTGGGAACGATCACGTAAATATTGGGCAAAGACGTCCAACACAGCCACCGCACCCCATACCGCTCAAGCACCATAAGCAGCATAGAATGGGAGACCGTGTCAAACGCCTTCGCCAAATCCAAAAACACAGCGATCGCCTTTTTGTTGTTATCTAGGCCTGTGGTCACGCAATCTGCCAATTCATGGATGGCAGTAGATGTATTTGACCCTTCAATAAATCCAAACTGGTTCTCGGCCAATATCTTATTAATGTTAAGATAATCAACAAGTCTGGCCTTCAAGCACTTTTCAAAAATTTTCGCTAGATTAGAAATCACACTTATTGGTCTATAGTTTCCGACATCGTTTTTGTTACCTGACTTATAAATGGGTGTTACAATAGACGTCTTAAAATGTTTCGGGACTGTTCCTGTTTTAAAAATCAAATTAATCACATGAGCAATAGGTTCTTTAAGCTCTTGATGCAAAATTTTTATTGTTTTTGTTGTTATGTTATCAAATCCAGAGGAGCATTTATTTTTAAGGCTTGCAATTAATGTAGTAACTTCGTTTGCATTTGTTGGTCTGAGATACATAGATGGTGATTTTATTGAATCCAGTTTAAACGGGTTATTAGGAGATTTAATCGAAGCTGATATCGACTTGCCAATATTAATGAAATACTCGTTATAAACATCGGCTATATCTTTTGAATTTGTTATTGCACCTCCGTCTTGTTTTATTTGTGTCACTGCCGTTTGTTTTGTATTTTCATTTGTTGCTTCATTTATTAGTTTATATATTTTTTTAATGTTTCCTGTGTTTTCTTCGATTTTGTTTTTATAGTATTTATTTTTTGTATCCGTTATTAATTTTTTTAAATTGTTTCTAAATTGTTTGTATGCATGTTGTTTTTGTTCTGTGGGGTTTTTTATAAGGTCTTTTTTTAGTTTATCTCTTTTTTTTATTGACACGATAATCCCGTTTGTAATCCAGGGTTTAATTTTTTTATATTTGTGTGTAAGTTTAGTTACTATTTCGGATTGCTTTGTGACTTCTTTTAGTGTATCTACCAGAAAATTTGTTGCGTCCTCTGGATTTGCAAAGTTTAATGTTTCATTCCAGTTTACAGCTTGTGATATAAATTTTAATTTTTCATAATCTGTTTTATAAGAGATGTTCTTAATATCACCATCTTTATGCGCGTGCTTATTTGATTTGCTATCCTTTGATAAAATTAATGTTGTGGGCCAATGATCTGTAATATCATGGATAATTGTATTTGATATAAACTTTCTTGTTCCGGTTTTAATTTTATTTCTTAAGAAAACATGGTCTAAGCAAGAACCAGATGCATCCCTTGTAACACCAAGACAAAAAGGCATGAACCCGTTTGAACTCATCAGGGCCCTGTAACTTATTACAGACGGATCATCTTTACTTAACAAATTAATGTTTATGTCTCCCAAAAAAACATCAAATTCGTAAATACATGGTTGAGATTTTAAATATACATCAATATTTTCCAAAAATAGGTTAGTGTTTGATGATGGAGATCGGTATACAGCAAATATATTGCAACAAAAACTATTGTTTATATTTATTTCCATTTTTGTTATAGTTATTCCCGATAAACTAAGTTTAGAGCTCTCAAAATTAGGATTTATGTTGGTTTTTGTAAAGATGACCAATCCATCACATAAATTAAAATTTGCGTTGTTGTAATAAGTACTATATCCCGGAATATTAAATTGATTACAATTTTCCAGTTTATGACATTCACTCAGTATGATAATATCAAGAAAACACAAGCGGTATGACTCCATAAAGACAAGAAAACTGTCGAAATTTGTCTTTAAACCTCTTATATTTAGATGTAAGATACTTAAAGATAGTTGTTCTTTACTCACGGTTTGTACAAAAGTAGTTGGATCTACCCGTTGACTTCTATTTTGTTCTTCATCAATTTCATCTAAAATTTCAATCTCGTCAATGCTAGCCATAGTTGACACGTGATTTAGCTATCCCCAAAAAGTATTTATAGCTCGGGCAATTCCAATCGCCAGCCTCGTGAGAAACGCTGTGCTGTGTGCCATACTTTTTATTGCCTAAATCACAGTTTACACATTTTTTAATATTATTTTGACATTGTGTTACATCATGCTCTCCTGAGCATCGTCTACATGCCTTCTTGTTTGTACAGTCATTACCTTTGTGATGGTATAACTGGCAATTAAAGCACTTGAGGACACTAATATCTTCAAAAACTGGAAAACGTTGCCATCCCAAATATATTCGTTTAAAAACCATTAAAGTCCCAAACAGTTTCGGAGAACACTCAGCATAAAGTGTTTTGGAGGACTTATTTTCAAAAGTTTTTATATACGTTATTTTAAAATATTCGTCATCGGTAAAAATCGAGTTTTGTTTTTTAAGTTGAGTCTCAAACTCTTCCTTACTGTAATTCAAGGTTACTCCGGGAATCTTAATTTTTGGATTTTTTAATGAAGTCTCAACAATATCATAGTTTTCCTTTAGAGTTTTATTTGCCTCTGATTTAACTTTCTCCAAGTCATCACTTGACGGGAATTTAAGTATAATATTGCCATTTGACAGCTCCCTTTTACTTTTGACCCTAGCTCCTATTTTATCTGGTTTAATATTTTTTTCTAAGTCACTTGATGTTTGTTTGCTATTTTGAGTATTTTTAGGTTTAACAAGAATGCTAGGCAAATTTTGGATATTATTTTTTGCGTAACTGTGTTGTAAGTGTGTGGTTGTAATGTTGGCATAAGTTGGAGTGATTTCTGCATTTTTTGGCGATTGCAAATTTTGTTTGAGTTCTTTTACTTCCTTTCTTAAACTTTGTATTTCATCTCTCATAGATCGCAGCATATCAAAAATCTCCGTTGATTTTGCAGCTGCACGCCTACAGCTCTTACATAATAGGGTTAGCTTACGTTTAAGGAGGGGCATGCATTTTATTTCTGTAGGTCCTAAGTCCGCGCATTTTTTATGCATTCTTTTTAAACATATGTCACAAAAATAATCTTTTTCATTGTCGCCAAACTCTTTCTGGCAATAGACGCACAGCTCCCTTTCTTCTTCCCCAACTACCTCCAAATCCTCGCCGTCACTGGACTCCGAACTTCTTGTCGACATATCAGCAAATTTTATGCATTTATTAATATAAAATTATCAGTTAATATAAAAAAAGCAAAACAGACCGAGAATATTTTATCACTTTTAAATAAACTGCTTACTTTTTTTCTTACTTTTACTTTATACCTATTTATTTATCTTTATAATAACTGTCGCGCTTTTTTTTTATTTACATTTTATAACATCATCGTAATCCAAACACAAAAACCAATATTAAATTTGGAATCTGTGCACTTTTTTCTATTAAACGGTATAAATTTCAAGTTTTAACTACACTCTTAACTTTGATTTTTTAGACTTTTTAGAGAGCACAAATACAAAACGTGATACACACGAAACAACAATTTAATATATTTAATTTTTTTAATATTTTTTGTATTTTTTAATTGCCTCTTTATTATTTATATAATTTGATTATTTTAGAATATTTTGAACCCAGAAAATAAGTTAAAACATAAAATAAAAACAAATAACAAGAAATACAAAGAAAATTATGAAAAAAAGGGGTCATTCCATAAAGAATTAAACATTTTATGTTACATCTTATAAACTTAAAGTGAAATATTTAAATTTGAGAGTGGGATTCTTTACAAAAATACTCTGCCAATTTATGGGCACCTAAGCTTACACGATTAATGTATAATGTAATTATTACCCATTTTTTTCCGCGAAAATAACTCCCTATCTGCTACCCTGGGACGCGTCCGATTGGAGATTCTCCCACCAGTGTAACATCACTAAACAAAACAAATTATAATTTTTGAAAAACTTCTTGTTTTGACTTAGGTGCGGTGGATTCGGTTTAATGGGAATAATCCACGTTCAAAATGGGACTAATCTAGGTACCAAATTTTATTAAAATCGGGCAAGTAGTTGTTGATTTATATGCGTTGGTCGTTACAGACATACAGACAACGCGACAAAAAAGTTTTAAAATCACCCGAAACGTTACGATATATAAAAAAAATTGAAATCGGAGCAATTGTTTTTCGTATTTTGGACACGATCACCATAGCTCACACAACCGTAATATTTAGTACCCGTGAATTTAAAAATCAAACAAATTTTCGTGGCAAATCGGCTAAAAATAATTTTTTGTTCCTCTCGTATTTTTCCGTGGGTAGCTCGAAAGCTTATCTTATCGGTGGTCTAATCTAATGGACACCTAATAAGTGTTAACTGATTCGTCCTTATAGGACTCCTCAGAACACTGCTTGGCTCAGAACCCCATTGCGAAGTTAATTAGACCGTTTTGTCCATCACACTACTTTTACTACTAGAGTTATAGTATAAATGTGAGCTAAAAAGCTATAAAAAAGCAATTTACACCAAAATGAAGCTCAAAAATGGCTCGTTATATTAAAATGCAGTTTCTACGTTTAAATTTTCCTTAAAAATCGAGCTTTGTAAGGGGGGGTCAGTTTTTCTCCCGTAGAAATACCTGAAATCCTCCAAAAACATTAAATTTGGGACACTCTGTACATGCTTGGGCAAATTTGGGATGAATTTTAATTTTCAAAAAATAATAAAATAATATATTGGTTAAAAAAGATGAAATTTTTGATTTTTTACTGTTTTTATTCATGAGTAAGAAAGTACTAAAAATATTCAAAATCAGAGATGCTCGAAACAATTGGCTGGTTGTTTTACTCTAAATAGTAACGTAAAGAAACTTTTGTGACTTTACCTGATATTTTTCTAACTGTTCCTGTTTCTCTTGCACCGTCGACTTATGAGCATAATTCTTCAAAGACACTTCCGCATCCGCTAAAAATCCTAACAGCCTTTCCATCAAAGTGTCATAGTCGTTCCATTGTTTTAATTTATTTTCTAATGAAGATTTCACATCGATGAGCGTAGAGTAAAATTTTTCATGATCTTGTTTAAGATTAGCAACATCTCTTTGCATTGCTTCTTGTGCTCGAGCTGGTAACATTGATATTTTGTTTTGAACATGGTTTTCTAGCTCTTTCAATTTTATACCACAACCCGGGAGAGAATCTTCTAGTTCGTTTATTTTGTTTAGTCTTTTTTCAATGACAGCTTTGGTACCACTATAATCGACATATGAATTCAGCGTATCCCAAAGTTGTTTTTGATTGTCTTGTTGAGTTTTCAATAAATCGTAAAAATGTTGATAAGTTTCTAGACATTTTTCCAGTTTTTGAATGTTGTCTTGAACTGTGCTTGTGAGATTTTGGTAACGATCATTTATAGCTTTGACGGTATTTTGAATTTCAGCCGATTTTTCTGGGTTTGTCATCAGAGCCACCAAGGAGTTTGCTTTCTCCGTAATCCCTGCAAAAAAATTAGTTAGTTGAGGCCCTGCAGGTTCAGATAGGTACTGCGTTTAATGAGAGAAGTAGCACACTGGGTATGGTTAGACATGAAACTCCCTCGAAAATTTTTTAGCTTTGAAAACAAGTTATAAAAGAAGATATACAGGTTGTCCCATAACTTAGGGGCCATAGGCCAACAGATGATAGAGGAGGTCATATCTGATAAAAAAGTTTCTATAATGCAAGGGTCAAAACTCTTTCTTTGTCGAGATACAGAGCATCGAAGTTGGCGATTTTTTAAACTTTTTTGATAATAACTTTTTAAAAAACTGCAGTAAAAATATGAAATTGGGTAAAGTCGTGTATTAGAACAAGAGCAATAAACTGAAATAAAAAAAATTATTGATATTTTTTAAAAGAATAAGTAAGCAAAAATTATTATTTTTTATACATTTTTGGAGGTTACTTTGGTATCTCTTCAACTTTTGAATCACAATTAGCTGAGTATTTAGCTGGCTGTGACAGATTTTCTTTTTTTGTAAAACCCTTTCTTCCAACTTCTCTAACTTTAACAATTCTATATCTTAAAAACAGATGTGTGTTGATCCCCATGTTATAAAAACTTTTTTTTCGGAAATAACCTCGTCTATCACCTTCTGCACTATGGCCCCTAATTTAATGGACACCCTGTATAGAAGTATAAAATTCAGGAAAATATAATCAACTTCATCCTACCTAGGTGATTTTAATTCGTGGATATTTTTTTTCGGGTATTTGTTGCGAGAACTAAAAGATGTGGTGTAAAATTTTCACTTATATTCTCCCTAGAATTATTTTCGAATTTAGAAAATTGTTGTTGCAGACGAGAAAATATTTTCTAAAAACTTATAAGGAAAAATAACTGCAACGGAGATGTGATTAGAAAATTTAGTAAACTTGTATTAAACAAAAAATATTTTCTTAATACACAGTTTACTACTGAAGCTCCAAGTTATACGAGAGATAATAATTTATGAAAAATAGTGGAAAAATAAACAAGATATTTTTATTATTATTTAGTTAATTTGAATTCCCAAAAAACACAAAAAAAAAATCTTAAACTGAACACCTCTTGTTCTTAAAAACAATTCAATTATAATAAAAACATTTCATGTACAAAAAAGCGAAATGGTATTCCGTAAAAAGAATTCAGATAAAAGCAAAGCAAAGTTCTCCAATAAAAGTTTAAAAATAAAAGGTTCTTACTAGTTTCAAAATCTTCTTTTTTTAAACTTTGCTATTACAGCCAAACTCCTATATGTTCAATTTAGCACTGTGGCTAAGAGTTATGTGCAGCCGTAATAGCGAAGTAGAAAAACATTTCCAAACTAGTAAGAACCTTTTATTTTAAAATTTTTATTGGAGAACTTGCCTTTACTTTTATCTCAATTCTTTTTACGGAATACCATTTTCGTACTTGGTTTTTTTTTTACATGAAATGTTTTTGATATGATTTTACCCTTTTTTAAAGCATTTTGATAATATTTAAGTTTTAAAGTAGTAAAATATGCGGAATATTGTTCAGAACTTTTGCAATGCCTTATTAAAAATGTTGAGACATTTTAATTTTTTCCTAGGGTTTTATCGTAGTTCCTATCAGCTTTCTAAAGCTCAGCTCTCTAGCGTTCCTGGAAGTGGGCAATGTTACTTTTATATAACTTTACATTTATAGAGAAAAGAAGAAAATTAAAATTTTCGGGTTTTTAAATTTTTTCCTATAGTTTTATCATATTTTCTATCAGTCTGCCAAAGCTCAGCTCTCTAGCGTTTTTGGAAGTGGGCAATGTTAATTTTGCATAACTTTACATGTATAGGGGAGGGGAGTAAATTAGAAGTTTGGGTTTTTTGATTTTTTTCCAATGATTTGGTCATAATTTCTATCAATCTGCTAAATTTCAGCTTTTTAGCATGTCTGGAAGTACAGTAGAATTTTGATGATCTATACTAGAGTGAGTGAGTAAGGATGTGGCAATGTCGACGTTTTCTGAAATTTCGTAACTACTTTACTACTTTATGGAAGTCCATGAAACTTGAAGGGGTTGTTAACTCTATGAAGATCTACGTGCAAAGTTTGAGTTTTGTAGCTCATTCCGAAGTAGAGTTTTAGATAGAGATCAAATATGGGCTAAAATGTTTCAAGAAAAGATGGTAAAGCAGTTTACGCGAACTTGGCGGGGCACTGCCGTGTCCCAAGATTAACAACAAGCTTTCATACAAATTATCGGTAATTTTTAAGCAGTCGTGATATTAAATTTAATTACATTTCTTCTTACCTTGAATAATTCTTCTATGAGGTACTATTTCCTGCAAAGTGGTCTTTTGTTTTAATAGTTTACCCCTGACTTCTTGAATGGAATTCCACGATGAAGTATCCAGTTGAGCTGATTTTTCCATAGTATCCAACCATGCCAGTGTTTGTTGCAGCATATCTTGATAACTGCTTAACTGTAAACTTTGTGCATCCTGGAGTTTTTGTTGTGTGGATATGCCTAGAAAGAAAAGATGACTTCGTATTTAATCTGTTAAACAATCCATTACACCAAACAAAATAAATTTTTTGTGTAATACTTTAAGAAAACTATTATGGAAATCACCTTCAGATAATCTCTCCCATCTTTCTCTAATATCCTTGACTTCATTCCTCACGATTTCTCTTCCATTAATTGCAGTTTCTGGCAAAATCCTTTCACCAATTAAAGACAAAGAATTAATCTTATGCTCGCCATGCTCTTTCTCGGACATTAGCACATGCATTCTTTGAGCAATGGCTTCAGTATTGTTTGAGAGATCGCCCGTTTTTAAGACTTCTAGCTGTTCTTCTAATGGTTTTAGCCATGATAGAGTTTCATCTAGTTTTTGCTGGTATTGTTTATGGTCATCAACCAAAACTTGCCAACGCTGTGTCATATCTTTGCTTAATGTTAACAGATTCTGGTATCTAGTACTGACTTGAGACACCACAGGTTTAATCTTTTGGGCACCACTATTGTGTAACAACAAATGAGTTGTATCCACGAATTGATCTATGTCTTTTTCTTTTTCTGTAACCAATTCACGTTGTTTTCGATAGTTGTGAAGTTGAGTTTCTTTTTCGGATAATGTAGCTTGAAGTTCTTGATTCCGGAAAACCGCTTCCATGTCTTGAATCCATTGGTTTAGTTCTTCAAGATTTTTATCAAATTCATTCCATTTGGAGACGGACGATTCTTGTTTGGCCATCAGGGAATCTGAAATTAATAAAATATATATTGTAAATTATTGCGCAGAGTAACTGATCAATAAAATATAAAATTCGAGGTTGATAATGGTATTATGTAAAATCTCAACAGAAAGTTTCTTACCGATTCTCGCAAGATGCTGAAGCAACATCTTTTTATTCTCAGATAAGTCTCCCTTAAGTATATCTATGCCCTTGGGAGCAGTGCTCTTCGCTACGTCAGCCAACATGTTTTTCAAATTCTCGAGCAATTTACCACCCTCATCTTCACTGTTATCTTTAATAAACTTGAGACTTGCGATTCTTTTGTTAAGATCATTTTTGTCGCCAATGTCTTCATCATATTGGTTTAGTTTTTCATTTTGTTTAGCCAACCATTCTTTAAAATTTGTAATATGCTGATTGTATTCGGCGTGCTTATCGACGCATTCGCCAAGATTTTTTAGTAACTCCTCAGATTTTGCAACAATACTTGAGAACAGCTGCTTTATGGATTGCAAATACACGTTTAAAGATTTATCTTTTGTTTGGTCTACCAATTGCTGAGCTCTTTCACATACAGTCTCTACCATCTGCTGATGAGACATAATTTCTTGATGCATAATTTTATGGTTTTGCAATTGGGCTCTCTTTTCTTGTAAAGTAGATTTCAACTCAGTATGTTGTTGCATTCCTTTTTCAACATCTTTTAACCACTTTGTTAGTTGTTCTTGAGTCGCTGTAAAGTCAGCAAATTGCACAATACATTGGTCTAATTTATTTGTCGCCGTTAGAAGGTCATCTCCCAAAGTATCCCAGATGGTTCTTATGGTTCTTAGTTGCTGCCTAATGATTTCACGGCCGTCTGGTGATGTGTGCGTATATAATTTTTCTCCTTTTTCTATTAATTGTTCGAATTCCATGCTTATTTGATTTCTCTCTTCTGTTAACTGTCTTACCTGATTTTGCCTTTTTTGAAGAACACTTAAATCTCCCACAATAAGGCATAAATCTTCTAGCTCATCTTGTTTATCTGATAACCATTGCAGAAATTCGCTGTACTGGGTATTAAAATCATGGTGATCTTTAACAAATGTTTCGTATCTTGCTACATTCTCTTTAATAGAATTTTTAATTGACTGATACCTTGAATTCAGCTGAGAAATCTTTGAATCTGCTTCAATGCTCTTAATCATTTCTGTGAAGTTTGAAAATTCTGGTTCTTTAGTCACAATTTCTTTTTTTAAAGATTTTAGCTTCTCTAAATGGGCTTTTTTGGCATCCTCAGTATTTTTTAGACTTTGATCTTTTACCTGATTCTCCTTAGACTTTAACCAAGCTTCTAGACTATCCATTAGCTTGCCTACCTCTGCATATTGGCTGGTAATAATATTAAGTTTTTCTTTAGCATCAGTGCACAGCTCCAAAAATAAGTTCCATGACTTTTCTTGATCCTCAAAACTGTTAATTAGTGGGGGATGTCCTTCAGAGGCTGTTTGTTCTAAAACACTCTCCAATTGAGCTTTACAGGAAGCAATAATCTTATCTCCTTCTTCTTTTTGGGACAGCAAATTGTCAACAATAGTAAGCTTACTTTCTGGAGTTTCTCCGGAGCTTTCATCAATTAAAGCAGCTGCTTCAGCTGTTAGAGCTCCTAACCAATCATGACATTTTTCTATAGCTTGATTGAATGCTTCGTGGTTGCTTACATATTCTTCATATAGCTCGATTCTCTTTGCAATATCTTCTGACAGTTTAACAACTTCTGCCAAGCCTTGTTTAAGTTTTGATTCTGCGTCAGCATCATCAAAAACGCCTAATTTCTCCTTTAACTGTTGTAAGAGACTTTTGTGTAGATTAATATCTTGAGCCATGACTTTGTAATTATATAAAGTTTGCTTTTTCTCAGATAATGTGGCATCTAATTTTGGCTGGGCTAAAAGTTTCATTGAAATATCCGCTATCCATACAGTAACTTGCTGCAAACTATCATCGAACGAATGTCTTTGAGTCAGTGCATTTTCTACATTTTTGAACAGTTGGTTAACTTTATCAGTTAATTGTTCTGATCTGTTTCTTAGACCTCTTAGTTCTGTTCTTATTGCTTCTCTATTTTCTGGTGTTATTCCACTAAACAAGGCTTCACCATGAGAAACTGTTTTGCCTAACAATTCCTGACCTCTTTCTTTCTCAGGTCCGAACTTTCTTAATTCTTCTAGAGTCGCTTGGTTAGGTTTATGAGACTTTTCACTTAAAGATTTTACTTTTTCATCAGCTTGCTCCAACCAGTTTTCAAAATCGTTTACACAATTTCTGTAAGCTTGCTTGTACTTGTCTAACTCGTCTAATTTTTCTAAATAATTTGATAAAAATTTTGTAAGGGATAGATATCTTGAGTTTAGGTGTTGCACATATTGAGGAATTCTAGATTCAGGTGTCGATTTTGCCAATTCTTCACTAAGTGGGATGAGTTTTTTCATTTCTGACTCAAAATCTAACACGGTCTGATACAAAAGTTTGATATCAAGACGTTTTTGATCAATATTATCCAAATCCATTTGAATGGAGCTTTCAGATTTAACTTTATTTTCTGTATCTTTTAACCAATTGGCAATTCCTTCAGCGACTTTCTCATATTCATCTTGTAATTGAATATTTTTATTTAGAATTTCTTTTGCATTTTCGTAATCTCGTTTGAGGGTATTTAACTCCAACCTTAAATGGTTCTTTTCTGCTTGAAGAAGCTTAACAGATTCTGCAGATTCTACTTGCGTCAAAATTTGAAGAGATTCTTCCAACCCTTGCATGCGGGTCTCGCAATCTTCAAGAGAATTACCAATAGGACTAAGCGAGTTTAATTTAACTTCTAAATTATATTTGTCACTAGTGGGCTCAGGAAGACACCACTGTATTTTTTCTTTTTGAGAAGAAATTATTCTTTGCAAAGCTGCGTACTTGTCAGTGTAGAATTTTTTTAACAAAGTCAAGAGAGAAGAATCGATTTTATTAAGGTTTGTTGTGATTGTCTGATAACGTTTCTGTAGAGCGTCAAGTTCTCTTGGAGCAGAGCTTTCTGCAAACTTGGGATAACTTTTTTCCATAGCCTTTATTTCTTCAGATATTTTTTCTAGATTTGGCTGTTGTTTGTGTAAGTCTTGTTTTAGTTGTCTTAGTTTTACTAATCTTTCTAAAATCTTGGAGTTGTCGCCAGAAAAATCTTCACATTTAAGAATTTCCTCTCTTAAAGATGATATCTCACTACTAACCTTTTTTATATCTTCACGTATTGATTTTTCTTTTTCACCAAAAGTAGATGCTACAGATTCTAGTTTTTCGGCGTTTCTAGCTACTAATTCAAATTGATCATTAAGAAGTTTAATTAGTGTTTGAATTGTTGGCACGTCCTTGCCATCAGTAAAATCAACAAGTTGCTTGTATTTATTCGGTATACTTTGGAACAATCTTTGATGAGCTGGCAATTCTTCCTTATACTTAGCTAATTTACTCGATGCATTTTCTAGTTCATTTGGCTTCTCCGCTGCAGAAACAAGGGTACTATTCTGGTTGCTTAACCATTGGAATAGCGTGGTTTTGGTTTCTTCAATATGTCTCCAAATGGTTGACTGAGATTCGGTATTGTTAACAGTTTTAAGAATCTTTTCGTAAATTTTCGACCATACATCATTCACAATTTTCAGATCCCGTCTTACTTCAGATTCAATGCCGGGAATATTTTCAGTTTTTTTAATAATAGCCTGCCCTTTAGAGTCTACTTTGTCCAAAAAGGATTTGGTTTTCTTTATAGCTTCTAATGATTTTTTAGCTTTTTCAGCGTTAACATTGGCCTGAACTAAATCACAGGGTACATCCAGACTTTCCAATGATTTATCTATTTTGCCTATTTCTGTTACAATTTGATCTTTAGCTACTTGGAATTCGTTCCAAGCCAAAATTATATCCGATAAATGTAGCTTTTCTTCTTTTATATCCTCATGTACTTTGTTCCATTGGCCTTCAATATCTGACACTGTGTTTTGAATAATTGAAACATTTTGAATATCTTCTCTCATTAGTTGAAGAGCTTCCTTCCTTAATTCTTCTTTATTTTGTACTTTTTCCGTTTCACTCTCCAATAGTGTGTTAAGGTGTTCTACGGCATGTGGTAAGTCACTAGAATGCTTGACTTTTTGTTTAATTTCACCCAAATAAGTTTTAGTCTTATTTAAATCAGCAATTAGTTTTTGTTGCATGTCGTTAAATTTGCCCCAATGAGATTTAAGTTTCTCTTTTTCTTCCAATTTTGTTGTTAGTTTTGACTTTAAATTAATTGCGTTCACTTCAACTTCGCGTACTAAGTTTTCTGAGGTTCTTGGCAGACCGGTTTGTTTATCTAGAATAATAACATTTTGTTGGCTATCAATTTCTGGTGCAATTTGTTTCCATGTAATTAATTTTTCAATTACTAAGTTAGTTTCTTTAATAAGTTCCTGTAATTTTTCTGGAGCACAGGTTTCATTTTCAACTTGGTGTTTAATATGGTTTAATTGGTTTATGCTATCTGTGTGCCAGTTTAGAAGTTCACGCCATTTTTGTAGCGATGTTAGTTTGGTTTGCAATGTGTGTTGGATTTCCTGGTTGTGTTGAACTAGTTTGCTATATTCTTCAGTGATTGGTTCCGCCTCTTTTTTAGGCGAAGATATACTGATTTCTTTAACTTCGTTATAAATTTTGTTAAACACTGGTTGCTTTTCAGAATGTTCTTGTAGTAAAGTATGGATAATCTCGATTGATAAATCAACTTTATCAGCTGGAACCTCATCTAACCTGGCAGTGTTTGCAGAAATACTCTCTAACCAATTATTATAATCGGCTAGTTTGGCTTGGAAGTCATGTTTTGATAAAATTGCATCTGATACATCATTAATTTTAGCACGCACTCCTTCAGCTAAGTTACTCACTTTAGCTTTTAGTGCTTGAACTTGGTCTTTAATTAAAGTGGCTCCTTCAGGAGAAATTGTATAAGCTATACTATCTGAACTTTGAGTCAAAGCTATTAGTTTGGCTTGTTGTTCGGAAACTTCGTTGTTGAATTGTTTTAATCTGATTAATTCTTTTTCCAATTTGTCTATGTTTGGAGTATTTATGTTAATTGGTTTATCAGATAACTCCTGTTCACTTTTGATTACCCAGTTTTCCAAATGTTGAGCCTGTTTATCAAATTCTAGCCAACTACTAACTACTTTGTCTAGTTTGGTGGTCCACTGAGTTGAAGTCTCTTGAACATGAATAAGTCTAGTTTTAACGGAGTCTACTTCATCTGGTGTTTCACTTTTTATAGCAATTTGTTGTCCCAAGTTTTTGATGTCTTCTAACCTTTGCAAGTGTCTGTTGCAACTATTTGAAAAGTCTTTAATATCTGACTGAATGCGTGTGGCTTCTTCTAAAGTGGTTGGTTTTGGCATACCTTGTTGAATTTTTTCTTCAGCTTTTTGAACAATTGGCGAAACATCTTGTAAGCTAGCTTTAAAAGCTTCCCAATTTTTGAGATCTTTATTCAAGATAGCTGTTTGCTTTTCAGCAGTTGATTTTAATTCCGTCACGTGATCCTTTAATGCTACGACTTCTGCTTTTAATTTTTGTGCTTCTGGATTTTCATCTACAACAATTTTTGTAGCTTCATTCTTCAGTTCGTCAAGCAAGTTACCTTTTTGGACAATTTCAAATTGTAACTTTTGTGCCTTTTGGACCCTATCTTCTGGTGTCAATGTGGTTTCTTGAACAGAAGATAGTAATTGTGGTACTTCTTGTTGAGACCAAGATTTTACCAAACCAATTTGTGTTTGTAGAGTATTAATTTTTGTGCTATATTGTTCTAATGTAACGATTTGTTCGTGAATATTGGTGGTTGTTGTCTCCAAACGAGATTCCAGTTCTTTGACTTCATTTTCAAGTTCGGCTCTTCGCGTAGAAGGTGCTTCTTGAGACAATTTCAAGCTTAATTCCTTTAAAGGTTGTAAAGCATTTTTCGCGTCATTTAGATGGACAAGCATCTGCTGCCGGGTGATCATTTCTTTTGGAGTAGAAACTACACCAATCCACTGTTGTGGAGTTTGAGATACTAATGAACTTTCAGCTCTTCGTAGAAGTTCATTGAGTTCATTCTTTTGTTCATTGTAAGTAGTATAAATATGTTGCGTGTGTAGTAATTTATGTAATCGTTCAACACTATCATCGTAAGTGTCAGACCATCCGCTTTCCAGAGTTCTTACATCTTCAGATACAAAACTAGGTGCGTGGATATCTTTGGAAAGTTCTTTTCCTTTATGCAAAAGGGTCATAATTAAAGGTCTATGTTCATCTAATTGGGAAATAGTTTGTTCCTGTTGACGTACAGTTTCATGAATTTGTTCTAATGGCTCAACAACTTTTTCTGACTGCTCTTTAACTTGCCTTAAGAGCTCTACGACTTCCTTAACTTCTCTGCGATAAGTGTAACACTTTGACAAAGTCTCAGTTTTGGTCATTGTGATTTCCAGTGATGGAATTAGATTTTTATATCTGATGATGAGATTTTCTAGTTTCTTTTGCTCGAGAATGGCTTGATCTTCGGGCACGTGGGAAGCAAGAGAGTCCAAGGTTTGGACGAGCCATTTCATATCTTCGCGTTTGCTGTCTGCATCTTGACATATACTCTGAAATTAGATAAACAATAGAGTAGTTAATCGTTGAAAAATCCGCTTGCGAGCGTAGATTGTTACAGTGCATTATTAAATTAATGCAAAGTTGCATTTTTAAATAGACATTTTAAGCCATAATTTATCATATAAGCGTTATAAATATATAAACATTTTATAAGAAAAATTAACCTTAAACCTAGAGACGCCAAACGAAAATACTCAAAATGTGTTTTTATTCCTATGTATAATTCGCAAACAGCATTCTGAAACTATATTTTGTACTGTAAAATCTTGCAGTTACTCACCTTAAAAGCAGCAATTTCGTGATCAAACTCCTCATTTGAAGAGACCTCAGTTAAGATATTCTTTAGCGCATTATCTACTCCGTCCATCCATTGAGACATTTGACTAAATTTACTATGGTACTCGTCCCATTTTTCTGGGATTTTCTCTAACTGTTTGTGAATGTTTTCTATTTTTACATATACAGTGTGCCACATTTGACTAGCTTTATCTATAGACTCTTTTAGACTTGAATCTTCTGCAAAATTTTGAGAGTAAACATCTCCTATATTTTGCAAATTTTGTAGACTACGTTTCGTTTCAGCCATAGGTCCCTTAGAACTGAAAAATTGTCTATGTCTAGTGATTACTGATTCAATATTCTCTTGTCGGGTTATCATAATTTCCTCCGTCTGTATTTCTCTTTCTAGCTCCTTAATATAATAGTTAAAAGTGTTTTCATCTAATCTGAATTCAAGTCTCATCAAATGCAGAGGCGCGAAAGATAGTACCTCTTTCCATTTGTTTTGCAGTTGGTGCACTGAGGCACTTACAGGAGGCTGTAGTTCTTTAGGAAGACAATTACATAAATCCTGGGCGCTTTGAACTAAATCATGAATCCATCTTTCATTGACTGATTCAAAAAAGTTTTTGTGTTCTTCCACTGTTTCTTTACTATCAATTCTCCTTTCTGAAATTAATTTTTCAGCTTGGTTCAGCCAGGTTGAAATGACCCGCTCGCATTCGGTAAAGTTATGCCAACATCTCAGAGCTTCTTGTAGTCTTTGTTCCCAAATTGTGGCATTTTGTGTAACATAAGCAAATCTATCGTTTAATTGATCCATACTGGCATTTATTTGATTAACGTCAGGATTATTTGATTGGTCTACAGATTTTACGATATTCTGTAATACTTTGTTTTTACTTTCCAACATTGACTTGTAATATAATGTTCGTGTAAAGAATTGTTTAACTTCGTCTACTTGGTGTTTTAATTGTTCTTTATCTGCGTCCAATGTAATTGTACTTAAAAGTGCTTCAGCTTTATCTAACCAAGCGTTAATTTCATTTTTGCTAGATTCCAAAGCTTGCTGCTGAATTAGCATTTGATTATATGCATTTATTTGTAGTGGTAGAAGTGCTCTAACTTTAACCAATGCTTCTTTTTCTTGTTTTAAGGTAGACATCATCTTATCCACTTCATCTCTAGACAAACTTTGTATCAAAGTTTGGAAGGCTTTACTAATGTTTTTAAACAAATTCTCAATTTCTTCTACTTCGGATTGTAGAACCACTAATTCATCTCTATGTTCTTTAATTCTTTCCATGCTTCCTAGAGATGGAGAGTTGATTGTCATCTCTGTTTTTCGCAGCCAGTTTGACAGCATTTCAACGCCTGCTCTAAAATCTTTTCGGTTTCTCAAAATATCACCAGCATGACTATACTGATTAACATGAGGGAAGATCCTATCCCAACGTTCTGTTATATTTTGATAAGTGTTTTTTAATTCACGGGAGATCGTGTCATCACAAGTAGCTATCAGAAAGCTAACAGTGTCTCCTAGTAGTTGATATTTGTCTCTCCAAACAGTGATATCTTGGAAAAATTCCATTTTCTGCTCTTCCGGAAGTTGCAGCGCGCATTCGGCTTGACTCAACCACTCGAGGAATTCAACAGACAATGAATCCCAGCGCCTCCAGTAAGCTACCACTTCTTCCAGCATGCTTTGTACACATCTAAGTTCCATGGATACGTTTTTCCATCGGTCTGCAGTGTCACGCATGAATTTGTCAATTTCTACTATTTCTTTCTTGTCTGAAAACAAACCATCATTATTATGATTATTCAATATTTGTTTCTTTTGTAAGAGTTTTTATTGCAAATCACAAAAAATCCTGAAATGTCATAATTACCTTAATTCTTCAAATATTAACCGTCTTTTAAAAAAAATTATTAATATCTTGCCTGCCTATTTTTTTTTCGGGGTTTTCCACATTTTAACAGATAGTTCCAAAACACATTGATTTTGGAATATAATTTTTATTTTATTACCGATTCTAACACTACCTTCTTCGATAAAGTTTTAGAGTTAGGAAACAATTAACAAGCTGTTTTTCATGGTAAAAATTGTAAATTTAGCCAATTTTTGCATATAAAGTTTAATGTTTTCTGAGGCTTTTAAAAATTTAGAGGCCAATAACTTTTTTACCCTTTTTTCTTTGATATTAATAACGTTTTTGTTTCATAATTAATTTTATTAATTATAGCACTGATGTAAGCTAAGATAATATATTTAAGCTTTAGTTTTATTGCAGTGGTGCACTTATTAAATATTCAGGAGTGATGTAAAATATATATGTTGTGAAGCGGATTACGCCATCTTGAATTTTGTACAAAAGGTATTACTGATATTAAAAACATAAAGTCTGAGGCATCGGCGATGATTTCCTACCAAGGAAGGGGTCATGGGTAATCGAAAGGCGTAAGACCACCGGGGGGTTTCAGGAGAAAATTTATTCAATTTTCTGCAGAAGCAGATTGCTTGAGGGGGGTGCGGTTCGGTTTTTTTTTAATTCGTGCCAAAAAAAGTTTTTTTTATTTTGGGAACATTTATAAACTATGGAACGCCAAATATCAGGATTTTTGACCACAAAAAAACAAACATTAAAAAAACATTAAGTGTAACGCAAGGGTAAACCCCTTCCCTCCGCATCTTGAGCGTTGCGTAATTTAAGAACGTTCCCTTTTGGCGGGGAAACCATAAGTATTAAAAAAATATATAACATTTTTTGAATTTGATGAATATTAGATTTAAAAAATACTTTCAGCCCTCTTTTTCTGAAAATTTTGCTTAGAACATCTGGTTTATTGTTCAAAGAGAAATGTTACTTTTTTGCACTTTAAACTTTATAAATCAAAATATCAGATATATTTTATATTGTATAATTTTTAATATTAACACTAGTTTTACTTATTTTTCTTCCTTTGGATTTATTCATACACTTACCTATATCTCCATCTCTCTTGTACTCCTCTATTACAGCCTGCATATCACGGTAGGCTTTGTTAAATTCCTGGAAGATATGGTTTTTCGAGACAAAGTTTCTGTATTGGTCGAGAAATTGGAGCACTCTGTCAACTCGTCCGTATTTGGCAGTCCACTGTTTAAGTTTGGATTCCGTCAGTTGTAGGAAGGCAATAAGGCAACACTGCAATAAAATAAGATCATTTGGGACCTTTTTCATGCATTCTTAGCTAACTTTATCCTTAATTAATCTGATATTAACGACAGATGTCATCTGATATTTAGAAGTCCAATTTTTACCTTCTGCAGACACAATGTTTATTTGCGTTATTTTTGTTATCCTTTATTTATCTGTCAAAAGCCTGTTTTGTGTTCTGTAGGCTAAATTAATTAAAAAGTTTAGAAAAGTGAAAAACCGCTAGGAAAATATAGGATTAGGTCTGTGTACTTCTTCTTCTTCTTCTTTTTTTTTACACAGAACATTAATGACTTTTGGTAAGTTGGTGAACACTGTTGCCAAACAATAATCATATCTACCAGTTTTTATAAAAAATAATTTTCAATAATTGGCATAGTAGCTCTTGAAATAATAGTCTGGTATCAAAAATATTTTAAATTTACATTACATTTTGTTATAACGTTATATGCGCGGCAACAGTGTCTCTAATTAAAGGAACTAGTAGCCTGCGTTATTCGAACACAAGTAAGGTCATACCTTTAGTAAGGGATAAAGTTCAAACCAGGTAACTGCACATGCCTCAAATAAAGGATAAGTAAAAATGGGAGACACAAAAGGTTCCTATTAACTTCTATGTTCGAAAATTTATAACCAACGCAGCTAACCGTCCGAAAGTAGAGACAACTCCCTAAAATTGTATATAAGTCTGACCATGTACCAACTAGTAAAGAACAAATATTGCATTTTTTTTTTTTAATTTTGAAATTTTTTTTATACTGGGACTTTCCATCCATAGCTGGGTTAAATCGCCTATTTTTAGCCAAATTTTTTGCCGAGATATGCCTTGTTAGGACGTTACTACCACAACAATATGCCGAGGTGGGACTCAAACCCATATACGTAATATTCCAATACTCCCTATTACCTATTTACACAATGGTTGGCGTTTGATGCAAACATTCAGAAATAAAGGTACGAAAAATGCACAGATACCAAATTTACATAGATAGAGTTTTTGTCAACTGTACGCCGATGATTTGACGTAACGAATACAAGAAAAAAATAATATTCATGCGTAAAAGTATCACCAATCAGGACATTTTATCTCAAGGACCGCAAAAAGGATAGACTTATACCCATTGATATTGCTATTTCAAATATGTTTGCATTCTGCATCGTAAGTTCCTTGAACACAAGTATGTCTGTGAAAGCAACCAATCAGGTCTTTTTGGCTTAAAGACCCCAAGGCCGTCATGTTGGGCAGTTACCGTAGGTATTGGAATATTATGTATATGCTCAAGCCCACAAGATACGCAGCGCGCCCAGTTTACGCGCGGTCGGTCCAGTTCATATAGCAAGCACTGCAGCCATATGTACGAACCAACGCGCTAAGCCGTTCGGCCAAGGTTCCCATAAATGGTGCAATTGAAAACTTCAATCCAGTTCGCAGTTCACGAGTATCGGCGATTTTCGCCACAAAATCACGAATATTTTATAGCGCCGGGATCCACCGCGAAAATGCTTACCGCGCACTAAGACAACCGCGCGAAGACAACCGCGCAATTATTTTCAGTGCATCCACGCAACTTTCTTTTTACATCAACTTTTGTTAAGATTATTTTTTACAGAATTCTCTTTAAGGGATCTCATCCTAACATATTTTTTTTTAAAGATACTCTCCTGACCTCTTTCCCGGGATCCTAGATTGTAAAACCTAATCGTTGGCCATCAATTGACAACGGTTAGGTTTCACACTCTCTAGAATCCCAGCAAAAAGGTCAGGAGACTATTTGGTATATTGAGCGGTTTTGGGTTGCGCAGTTTTAGTCTTGCGTGGTTTTGGTTTGCGCTGTTAAAGCTTGCGCGGTCCAAGTCTTGCGATATGGTGCCCGAGTTCGTGACTAGCGCGGTACAGTCCGACGCAGTAAAGGCCTAGCGCGGTAGAGTCTGGCGTGGTTAATGCCTGCCAGGTAAAATTTTGCCGGTTTTAACCGCAAATCGTCTCGGCCTTTAAAAAAAGGTAGATTTCTGTGTAATTTTATGAATTAATGCAGGGGCGCAATTAAGGGGGGCTAAGGGCCCCTAGCTCGAAATTAGCCCACTCCAAAACAGATTTCTATTGGTCTTTTAAGGTCCCATCAAATCATCACTTATGATAACTTGGGCCAGTAGCACCCTCGAATTTACCGAGCTAGTTGCGCCCCTGAATTAATGGCAAATACCAATCGAATGAGACGTAAAAATTCCATTCTGAAAATGGTTTCCCCTCTTAAATTTGCTTTTTGACAGTTTTTCACTAAACTCGAAAACTCTTTTAAAAATCATCTAGAGATCACTTTTGAAGCAAATAAAGTTGACTTTCCAGAGATCCAGTCCAGGTACTACATGTTGTATAGGCGTACCAAAAAAGGGAGTTTGTTTTTTTTTCTCATATGTATGCATCAAGTATCTCGTCCAAATGTTCAACGCAATTTAAACAAAAATCGTACTTACCTTGTGTTCAAGGAACTTTAATCTGACTCGTCTCTGGATAGCTTTCGGTTCGATTTCATTTAGTCTCACAGCCATATTGTTTAACTGTTCGGAAGGCACTTCTCTCGCTAAGGGCGATTGACAAGCTTGGGCAAATCTGTAAATATAAATAAATAATATAATAATGATTCAGAGGTATTAAGTTTTAGTTTTATGGTTTAAATGTGCATTGCTTGGAAAAAATTGATTTTTTGCCGAAACAGGCCACAATTGATTTGGTATTTTTACCTGGATGATAAAATGTTTTGATATTTGAAACTAAAGGCGATTTTTATCTTAAAATGGACTATATAGACCGGAAAAAAGAAGAAAACTTAAGTAAACATGAAATACTTATTTTTTCATTTAATTGCCAATTTGGATTTTAACATCACTTAAACACCCTAGGTTATGGGATTCCAAGTCAAAATCGTCCTAAAGGACATATCATAATTTTTGAGATAACTTTTTGACAGTTAGCAACTGTTTACCATAATAAATAACATAGGCCAACGAAAAAAAGTTGTCAAAATTTGTCTCAAAGATAATGGTATGGGGTTTATATTTTAAATCATGGGGGGTGGTCTATCTCAGTTTAACTTTAAAACACTCACGTTTTTGTTAATTTCTTTGTTCAAAATATATAATCTCTTCATATCTAAGAACGATGTGACAAAATTTTATACGATGTTTTGCTTTAATTAGCTGTTAAATCGTGTTTTTTAGGGCAATGTACGCAAGGCTGGATAGTGGCTAAAGGACATATCATAATTTTTGAGATAACTTTTTGACAGTTAGCAACTGTTTACCATAATAAATAACATAGGCCAACGAAAAAAAGTTGTCAAAATTTGTCTCAAAGATATGGTATGGGGTTTAGATAAACTGTTTGGTAGTAAATTCTCATATCTCTTTTATATTCGAGCATGTAGTTTTTGGACGAATATTTCGCTTGACGAGGATTTAAAAAAAAACCATCTTAAGACTAAAATCCAAACAAACTCACATGCATATTAGTTCAAAAATATCTACGGTTACAGTTGCGGCGGTGTGGTTATTTTCGACTCTCTCGCGCACTAGCTAATAAACAAGGATGAAGAAAAACAAAAGTGACTAGGGTTAAATCGTTAATTTCGTTTTCGTTATTTTATTTCTTCCTTGTGCGCGAGAGAGAGTGGAAAATAACCGCGATTGCATATCGTTATATATATTTTTTTTAAACTATTCTACTGATCCAAAAAAATCCTTTAAGACAGGGGAGCTAATTTAAGAAAAAACAAGTTTAGGACCACTTAGCCGAACTACGAGAAATTGGACCAACACGCCATCCCGGTTTTTAATGTCAGGCGCTTGTTTTTTCAACCAAAATTTTTTTTATAATAGAGCCGCGCTCTGCTCTCTAAAAAAATAAATAAGCGCAGCATCAGTTATTTCAGATTACATCATTGCAGTCATACTATATTTAGAATAAAAGACACAATTTTTGTCGGGAAAGCGAATTCGCGAACAATACTTCGGAATCTCGTGTCCGCACCATTACTCAGCTCCGTCCAATCCAGCGCAGATAAGAATCCCATTACCAAGTGTCCTAAAGGAGGAGGCACTAAATACTTATTTAAATGCGCGCCACTGAAATATGGAAAAATATGACCTTTTGTCGTTTTTTTGTAATAACTTGTCGCCAAATAAAAACAAAAAAATGATATTAGTCTTATTTTTTTGACAAAAGAGTCCTTTTAGGAATTTTATCAAGTTTTAACATATAGTTTGCGCCACATACCTACAGAGTGGCTCAAAATAATTTTAAAAAAATACAGGAAGAATACCTGATATTTATTACGTTTAAAGTAAGGGAACTAAAAATGCATAGTCAAAATTAACTTCACTTGCTTTCATGTGAGTCGTTTTAACTATTCTAGAATGATGTTTGCATAATACGTTATGTTATAAGCTAACAGGGTATTTAAAAAAAAAATTAATTCAACGCATGACACATTTACTAATTGTCTACGAAATAGTGTGTTTACTGGGATGCGTCAAATGAGGTGAATTTAAGATATGTTTGAGCCTAAACCGTCCGGATGCTTGTTTCAAAAAAATTGGGGGGTCATCGGTTTCGTTTTCGAGCTAAAATTATTTAAATGCGCGCCAATGGATTATGGAAAAATGTAAGATTTTGTAGTTTTTTGTTATAACTTCTCGTGAAAGGAAAATAAAAAACCAATATGAATTTTATTTTGTTTAAAAAAAAAAGAGTCTTTTTAAGTATGTTTTTTTGACATATATTTTTCGTCACATATCTACATAGTGGCTCAAACTATGAATAATTGAAATACAATAATAATAATAGACTTAATAATGGGTATGTCTAGCATTTTTGAAATTCGCATAACATGTGTACTAATTGCCTATGGAATAGTGTGTGGAAAGTGTTTACTGAGATGCGTCAGATGCACTGAATTTGAGATATGTTAGAGCCTAAACCGTCGTAATACTTGTTTCAAGAAAAAGTGGGTGGTGATCGGTTTTGTTTTCGAGTTATACTTATTTAATGCTAGAATACAGGAAATGTGGGGACAAAAAGGGGTCTACTCACCCCTTTCCGGGGGTTCTGCTTTCAGTAAGAAAGCCTGTGAACAAACTTAATTGATAAAAGTTTAAATATCAACTTTTTATCCCTATATAAAGAGATAGAAGTTGTAGCGAAAATCCATAAGAGTATAGCTGAAAAACGAAACCGATGATCCCCCCCCCAATTTTTTTGAGCAAGTTTCAGGGTGGCTCGGGCTCTAACATATCTCAACTTCACCTGATCTGACGCATCCCGTTAAACACATTATTACGCTACACAGTTAGTACACCTATTATTTGTATAATTTAAAAAATGTTTGATTTAGCCTGTTGGTTTACTACATAAACCATTGACTTCTATACCAGGGCCTTATACAACTCAATGACATAAACCATTATGTGTGTAAATGTAACTTTACAATAATTACAACGACTCACATTGAAGCAAATGAATTTATTTTATTTTATATTTAACAAATCCCAGATATTATTCCTGTATTTCTGTTATTCATATTTTGAGCCACTTTGTAGATATGTGACGAAAACTATAAAAAAATTGAAAACATACTTAAAAAGAGTTTTTTTTTCAACTAAATAAAATTAATATTGGTTTCTATTTCTATTTGACGAGAAGTTATAGCAAAAACACTACAAAAAGTCACATTTTTCTTTCTTCCAGTGGCGGATTTAAATAATTACAGCTCGAAAACGAAACCGATGACCCCCAATTTCTTTGAGACGAGTATTTAGACGGCTTGGGCCCTAACATATCATAAATTCAACTCATTTAACGCATCCCGGTAAACTTACTATTCCGTAGACAATTAGTAAACTTGTCATGCGTTGAATTATTTTTTTTTTTAAATACCCTGTAAGCTTATCACATAACCTATTATGCAAACATCACTCTAGAATAGTTAAAGCGACTCACATAAAGGTAAGTGAAGTTAATTTTGACCATGCATTTTTAGTTTCCTTTCTTTATATTTAATAAATCTCAGGTATTTTTCCTGTATTTTTTTTTATTATTTTGAGCCACTCTGTAGGTATGTGACGGAAACTATATGTCAAAAACTGATAAAATTCTTAAAAGAACTCTTTTACAAATAAAGTAAAGCTAATATCAGTTTTTTATTTTTATTTCGCGATAAGTTATTACAAAAAAACTACAAATGGTCATATTTTTCCATATTTCAGTGGCGCACATTTAAATAAGTATAGCTCGAAAACGAATCCTATGACCCCCCCTAATTTTTTTTGGTAAAAATATCAGGAAGGTTTGTCCTTCAACATATCTCAAGTTGAGCTCATCTGACGCGTCCCGGTAAACAATGTATTTAGTGCCTCCTTTATAAACGTCATCGAACGTCATTTTAAGAATTGAAAATTTAATTTTTTTATTTTTGTTGTTTTTTTTAGTTGTATATAAACTAGGTAAAATAAAATCCTTTTCCGACAGTGTCAAGTTTTGGAAGTGACAAAGCTTTAAAAATGTAAGTAAATTAATTGCCGCCGAATTTTCACTTAACTTTTAACTCCTAAACCCCATACCATTATCTTTGAGACAAATTTCGACAACTTTTTTTCGTTGGCCTATGTTATTTATTATGGTAAACAGTTGCTAACTGTCAAAAAGTTATCTCAAAAATTATGATATGTCCTTTAGTTTCTGATTTAATATAACCTATGTAGCTCTAATCAGTCCAAAATTCCATTGAATTTTTATCAAGTTTAAAAGAAATGCAGCATAATTAAAGTTAAACCATTAAACCAAAAGATAAACTTAAACCTAACCCTCTTTGGTAAATACTGGTGTCAAAGTTTTATTGAAGTTCAAATTTTACTTATTGTTTCTAAGAAATTTATATACAATCTCTATAAAAATGAACCGAACCGAGTCATTAATAAACCTGCTCCAGAGGTCAGCTACTCAGCAGTAAAGAAAAAAAATCTCTTACAACTTAATCACTTTTTGTCATTTTCGAGTTTATAATTAAATGGCGGGAAAGACTTATCGGTAAGACACGAGTCCTGTCGGTGGAAAAAAAGTTTTACCCGGTGTATGTCAATGGAATGAAATCACTGAATCAGTTGTGCACTAGTGCTGCACTATTTACCGAATGGATCACGCTATAAATGTACCTTTGTTGCACCAGTGGTAAATCAGCGAAGAAAGTTTTGTGTTCTTCTAACTTTCTGCTGATGATAGTGGCGGTTTCTTCATTCATCACCGTCGGGATTTCGTCACAATAAACCATTTTTTCGGCTCTGGCTAACCATTCTCCTAGAAAAATTATGTAAAAGATGATTTATTTGTGTTTAATCCACACAGTACAAAAATTAAATGAAACAACGTTTTTATTTCGAACCAGGCGAGATTTACCTATTTTTCTCTATGGATGACAATTGCTACTCCTATATTTTTTGTGATCCAACTGTCACTTTACAGACGTAAGTAGTAGTTGCACAAGATATGTCTTTAAGAAAATGATAGAACCTCTTTTGCATTCAAAAGTGATATTAAACTATATCTTTAAGATTGCTTCAAAAATAAGGTCAAAATATGTAATTATTACGTCATTTACTAAGTTATTTTTAAAGGTTTTTTCTAACGTAGTGACTAATGATAAAGGGAATTCCACATATTTTTTTAAAATTGTTATATAGCATTCTTATATAAAAATAGGGCTACATCTGTCATATATTACCTATGGTTCTGAATTCTCCTGGCAGTTTGGAGTCTAGCAGCCAAAGCCAGTAAAGGAGCTGTCGTTGAAGTTTATTCCACAGGGAATTTATTTCAGACCATTGCTCCCTGCTGACTGGCGGAATATTCTGTGACTCCATCAGTTGTCTCAGCCTAAAAAAAAAATAGCAACATTGTATATCCAGACATAATTGAGATATTTGCTTTCAAATTTCCAAAATTACCATGAAGCGATTATTTTTCTTATTTTGTGTTTTTTATCGCTTGTAGATAAAGCAACAAAACTCTTACAAGTGAGACGTAAACAGATTGTTCAAAAGGACTTGCGACTGTGCGGAAAAGGGTTTTATTTTTGTCAATCTAAAATAGGCGAACTTCTTAGTATGTTCAGATTTATACCTGTTAAAAAGCATTTCTCTTTCATCAACTTCGGTCTTAAACAGCGAGTAATCTTCGTAGTTCAGACTTAAAGAGTTGCTCGCTTGCAAATGGTCAAAATGATGTGTTTTCTGGAGCAACCAGCTTAGTAGTTCAGTGTATTGTTCTTGAAGAGCTGCAAGGGCATCAGGTCCTAAATATCAAAATAATGAAAATAATTAATTAAAGAATAAATAGTAGCAGGTATCCAAAAATCGCATCAAATAATTTGAGAAGTTATATCTTACCTTATTGCCATAAAGGTATTACGCAAGTTAGGGGACCCCGAAGGCAAGAAAGTAAAAAGGACAATTTATTTTATTATTAAAAACCTGGTTCTCGAAGCTTTCGTTAGCTTAATTAACAGTTTATATTAAAACACTCTGTGCCTACCTGTGCTCTTCGGTTCGGGATATTTGTGCAAAAATTGAGCAACGTATGTCATAATCGATCTCTCGTCAGGTTTGGCTACGTCGACATCTTCGGGATCTAAAATTTTAGGTATTCCCAGTTCCGTTTCAGCTACATCGAAAGCCGTCTCCAATCGAGTTTTGTTGCTGGCCTTCTTCATAGCTGCTATGTTGACTAGGTTCTTTTTAATTGCGTCGATAAGGGCTAAAAATGACAAAACAATTATCTACCAATTACGAACATAACTAATAGACACTTCAGCGTAAAAAACACGGTTTATACTCAAATTTAAGATATGTAAAAGCAGGAGTACCTCATGATAGTGTAATTATTCACTAGCGATCACCCAAACCCAAAAAAAATACATATTGGTACATTGACAGGAGAAAAATTTATTGAAGAAGAACCGAACTTAATCAATGAAAACCAATCATTTCATGTTGATTTTACAAACAAATACAAATCATATACAAATCACAATTAACAACATTACGTTTCAAATCAAGCAAAATCTCTCCGTTTGGTTGATGACGACTGATGCCAAACTGCGCGGGAAAAAGCAACGTAAGGAAAACAAAGAACTTAAGAAAAAGTACAGAAAAATGTAATGGCTTATTAAAATTTAACAATTCATTGCTTAATAGATAAATACTGAAGCCAGTATGTAGTTATAGTATTCAGATTAGGGGTGGAGATAATAACTTACGAGTTGTACATACATTTTTAAATTAGGTACTAAAGAATAATGTTAATTTACAATCGATTTAGATTATATTTCACTTTGGTACGTTTGAAATAGTGATGTTATCCAGAAATTAAAATTGAAACTGTAGCTGTAAGGATTGACTCCATCAGCTTGTGAATGTGGAAGTAATTGAGCTTGGAGACAACACTGGGCTAGTATGAACTAGAGGCCCTCGATACATTTGACAATTGTTTTACACCAACAATTGTCAAATGTATCGAGGGCCTCTAGTATGAACATAGAGATTAGTGAGTTCGAAGACTAAAAATAGTGAAGCCCTTTAACGTAATGAACTAAGTAAAATACATACAACAATAAACCGAACCAAACTGTACAGAACGTTTTGTAAACGGAATTGCTACTCCTCCGACTAGATTTTAATACAACAAACACAGTGTAGTTAATAAACTAAATATAAATACTGAACATCCAAGATACAATAACGGATGTGAGATTCCAGAGTGTATTGAATACAATTTGTATGGCATAACATTCACTAGCTGGCTTCTTGTTAAGATGTACATGGTTTGAGATCTTAAGCTGGTTGTCTAAGCAAATCCGAAAAAACTTATTGGTAAACTTACTTTCTATTGGTTGAGTATCAGTTGTATATCATTGCAAAGAAATTTAAATATTAAAATGTTTGATTTTTTTGTTTTGTGGCAG
This sequence comes from Aspidapion aeneum, assembly GCA_963576565.1. NCBI lineage: Eukaryota > Metazoa > Arthropoda > Insecta > Coleoptera > Brentidae > Aspidapion > Aspidapion aeneum. The sequence continues at coordinate 81,006,399 of OY755042.1, read as the reverse complement.
AGCAAGTTTGATGTATTTTGATTCAGTGCTCTAAGTGTCCATCACACCAAACTTTAATAAATTTCAAGTTATAAGACGCTAGTTTTAACATTATCTGATGGTTTACGCAGTCGAAGGCTTTAGAGAAGTCTCAAAAAACAGCAGCGCCAACTTTATCTTGATTTAAAGTGTCGCACATAAGCACAAAAACGCGACTTACCCAAAAATGCGACACCATCTCTCCAGCTATTGCCGAAATCTCTGACCTCAACGCCGCTTTCTTCTGGCAGTGCGTTGCTTACCCAATTCAACAGGGTCTTCTTCGCGCCTTGCTTCCATTTGTCCTTGGACGAGACGGTACCAGCACTCTCCAAACTACTGGTACTGCCGTACTGCGCCAAGTACTCGAGGGCGCGACTATTTTCTTCAATCTAAAAAGAAAACATTGTTTAATTGATTGTGAATTTTTTTTTATTTATATAATGTGTTATAGAATCTTACATCGCCGAATAATTTTTTAAACATAAGAAATACTCAGCATAGTACTACAGTACAGGTTTAGGAAAAGTACAACTACGGAACCACCACGGTCTTCTGCTACTACCAATTTTATTTAAGTAAACTACTTATTCCAAAAAGCTCTCTATTGTGAGTTTACTTACCAAGTGATCGTACCACCATTCCTTGCGCAGCTTTTAAACAGTTTTAAATACTTTTTATTATTTGTGCAATATAGCGCTGATACACTATTACATTACTAGCTACAGACGAACTACAATTATGACGTTTTAGATTTTTCTTATATATAAAAAGAAATAATTAATAAAATATAGAGCAAATCGAAAGCGATTCTCGATAAAAAAAATAGAACAAATATTTGTAGAGGATCTCCCAAATTTGATTTTTGTTCCAATGCCAAAAAAAAGTAGATATATGAAAAAATGGAATATTGTCTATTTCCTCTTTATTCCCAGCATTTAATAAGTAATTAAATAACAATTTCTATTCTAATACAAAATGGATTTGTTGTATATTTTTAGATCCAGAGTTAAGCAAGCAAACAAACGGAGAAGCATGTTCACAAGTCTCAATACCAGACTTGGTTTTAAAAAAATCCTCCATTAGGATTGAGGAATTTTCATTACTTTAAGAGAAATTATACAGGCTGTTAATAAAGTATGTCGCCAAACTTGAGAGGAATATTCTTTGAGTGATTTTAAGAAAAAAACTTTGTATAAACCTAGGTCTGCAAATGCTTAGTTTTCGAGATACAGGGTGTTAAAGTTTTAATTTTTTGTTTGTTTTTTCTGTATAACTCATGCAGTTTTTGAGATGTTTAACTCAAGCATACTAAATCTTGAAAAAAACTACAGGATAATATTTTTCCGGGGTTAGCCCCCTTTCTTTCCCCATAACTTTTTTGCAGTAGGTCACTGATAGAATTAATTCCTTGTTTTATTCAGAAACTTTTTGATTTTTTGCAATTGTTTGTATCTCTAACCGTTTTTGAGAAAAAAGACAAAAATGATAATTTGTATCTACGATTGCTATTCAGAAATTACATAAAACTCGCATAAAATTAAAATAATGTTATGTAGTGACTATTTTAAATTTTAATGCCATTTAGCAGGGTTTCGTTTTTGGTATTTTTTCTCGAAAACAGTTCGGTTCGGTTCATATAGAGGTACAAAAAATTACAGGAGATCAAAAAGTTTCTAAATAAAACAACGAATCCATTTTATATTTTTGCCATTGGCTTACTGCATAAAGGTTCTGGTGGAAAAAAGAGGGCAAAACTCTTAAAAAAATATCACTCTGTAGTTTTGTCCTGATATTTGGCATGCTTAATGATGTAAGACTTGTAGCTAAATACTTTGACACCTTGTATCTCGAAAACTGAGCATTTATAAAACCATGTTTATTTAAAGCTTTTTTTTCTTAATATTACTAAAAAAGTCATCCTCTGAAGATTGACGATATACTTTATTAACACCTTGTATAATGAAAATTTAGTACTTAGAAACATGTAAATTATAAAATCAAAAAAGTTTCGTGGCTAATCGGGCAAAAAAAGAGTTTTTGTTTCTCTCATATTTTTCCGTGGGTAGATTGAAAGCTTAACTTCACGGGCAGTGATGAGAGAGATCTCATGTTTTTTTAACAAATCTCATGCTATCATTGTTTTATCGCAAAATCGTTCAGCTTACAGAACACAAAAATAAATTAGTTATAGAGGTAACTATGAACTACAAAATGACAAAGTAATCGTAAGAGAATTTGGCTTACGTCACAAAGAAGTGCCGCGAAAAATTTGCAACCCGGCATTTGGCATTGTTGGGTCGTGTTTCATAATCGCAAATTGCAACCACGCACCTGGTTGAGAGTATGACGTACAAATGCACGGTTCGCTTATTCGGGTATTCCCCGAAAACGATAATCGATTATTCTGTGATTATACAATATCACCTTTACTTCGTTTTTTTTTGTTACTGCATGAATAAAAATTTAAATACTATTGTATTAGAGTGTTTTATTTATTAAAGTGCAATATATTTTGGTAATTTGTATCTTTGTGCTTTTTCAAAGCAAATCATGCTTTAATAGGTATTAAAATTTACGACATGAGTTTGGCCAAATAAAAAAAAGCATGCATACTGCAACACAGAACATACAGCTAAATATATACGTATAGGTATTCTGTGCCTGCAATAATGAATGAGCACCATGCTAGAGGCAACAGCGACAATTCCGCCATCTCATGCTTTTTTTTGAAATCTCATGCTTTTTTTAAACTTGTTTGATTTTTTAATTCACGAGTACTAAATTTCTTGTTTGTAAAGGGACCTAGCTCGGGGTTGCCAAACTTCCGTCTTTTACATTTGACACTCAATATTTCACCCTTTCGGACGGAATCTTGGGCGCCACTCTAAGAAATAAGGGAGCTTAGAGTCTCCACCGGCCAGTACGAATAGCTTTTAGACAGTCGAGAAAACGGGTTCATGGAATGGTTGGAAAATTAATGTTTAGGCAATTTAACTAAAATGTACCACTTTTATTTGTCTAACCTTGCTACAAGAATCAAATTTTATTAACTTTCTTACTCTAAACAAATTAAACAGGATTCCCAAAGCACAGGCGGTTTCTTTTTCTTAATTTGACACAATTGAATACCTTCCAAAGTTCCAGCAAAGAACAATTCGCTAATGCTTTCACGAAACGGTATATAACGGATTTACATGTCCGTTGGCTATTCTATAACTCAAATAACACTTTTATTACTCGGTTTGGTCCTAGTTAAAATGTAGATTCTTTAGTCCGGGAATATGCTTAAAATCAACCCTGTATAAGACGCGTGCCTACCTGTATGGCATCCAAGGTAGGGGTCCGGGAAAACAGGGTGATTTGGGGAATTACCAACTATGAAACCAACCCTAAAGAACGCGTGCCTGCCTGCATGGAATCCAAGACAGGGGTCCGGGATTAGAGTGGTTTGAGTGTAACAAACGGGTTAAAGATGAAATGTGCAGTTTTCCTTCGAATTATCTTGTACCCAGGAGGAAAGTGCACATTGTCTTAACCAGGCAAAATCAGGAAAAAGACGCGTGCCTACCTGTATGGCATCCAAGGTAGGGGTCCGGGAAATATACCAATTTGAAATCAACCCTGGAAGACGCGTGCCTACCTGTATGGCATCCAAGGTAGGGGTCCGGGAAATCAGGGTGATTTGGGAAATTATCAATGTTGAAACCAACTCTAAAGAACGCGTGCCTACCTGTATGGCATCCAAGATAGGGGTCCGGGATTAGAGTGGTTTTAGTTCAGGAAAACGGGTCTCAAGAATCTACAGATTACTTCTCCGTTTCATTGTACTGAGCGGTGGTAAATAGCATCGTTTTCTAACCGGGACTTTAATTTTAAATCAACCCTACAAGACGCGTGCCTACCTGTATGGCATCCAAGGTAGGGGTCCGGGAGTAGGGTGATTTGGGGATTTTACCAACTTTGGGACCAACCCTAAAGAACGCGTGCCTACCTGTATGGCATCCAAGGTAGGGGTCCGGGAGTTAGGGTGGTTCGGGATTAGCAAAACGGGTCAAACTTGAAAATACAATTTTCCTTTTGCTCAAGCCCATTTACACCAGCTAGGAAATTGCATTTTCTCTGGGCCGGAAAATAACTAAAAATCAACAAGACGCGTGCCTACCTGTATCGCATCCAAGGTAGGTGTCCGGCAAATATACCAATTTGAAATCAACCCTGGAAGACGCATGCCTACCTGTATGGTATCCAAGGTAGGGGTCCGGGAAATCAGGGTGATTTGGGGAAATCTACCAACTTTGGAATCAGCTCTAAAGAACGCGTGCCTACCTGTATGGCCTCCAAGGTAGGGGTCCGGGATTAGAGAGATTCGAATTCAATAAAATGGGTTAGAAAAACCGTCTGCAATTTACCCAGAAAAAGAAAAACAGTTTTGCATTAAATATAAAGAACAGCGTAAAATAAATACTTAAAAATAGCCTACGCACTTACCTTTTGACAGTCTCGGTACCGGTGCACTAGAAATATCGCGAGTTTAGTTTTAGCACTTAATCTTGCTACGGCGGGCGATGACGGATAAAAATGGGTCGAACACGATGTGTCGATTGCTTAAATAGCCTCTGTTCGGAAGTGCTCGGTTTTCAGAGGTGGGAGGCCAAAGAAAGCCGATCACTTCCGAAAGGCTCCGACTAACCCCCACGAAATCAGAAGTGGGAGGCCGAAGTAAACCGATCCTTTTCGAATGGCTCCGACTAACCCCACGACATTAGAGGTGGGGAACCGAAGAAAGCCGATTATTTCTGAATGGCTCCGACTAACCCCACGACATTAGAGGTAGGGAACCGAAGGAAGCCAATTATTTCCGAATGGTTCCGACTAATTTCCACGACATTAGAGGTGGGGACCAAAGAAAGCCCATCATTTCCGAATGAGCCCGACTAACTACGAATATCGCCCACGGCATCTGGAGTCAATAACTTATAATTTCTACTCACGGCCGATGGATTACGAGAGTTTTACACGACAAATTAGACCTGCCCATGCTTTAGGAGACTTGTAAAACAACTTAACCTAAATTACCCCGACCTAACAAAGATAGAAATTAGTAACTTCGTTACATGTTTGTTAGTATTGTTACAAATTTAAGTTATTTAAACATTTTATAATTGGAATTTATTTAGGTTTAGTGTAGTATTAGGTCGATTTATCTTAAGGTTGTATTCTTAGTCTAGGTTTTAGTTGCGTTGTCTGTGGCTTGCGGTCACGGTAGTGCGGGAACTTTCCGGACGTCGAAGGCTGCCGGAAAGTTCGAGAGAGATGGACGATCCTATATATAGGGCCGGGGTGGCGCACCAGTCAGTCAGTCACAGATGGTCGTGAGATATTAACACGAAGTTAATAGACCGATTATAGTGGTGAAATATTAGTAAGTTTAAGTGCGTGTTTTTGTACATAATTTGTGGAAATAAATTGACGTATCGTTCTCAACAATTGCGAGTTTTAATTTGTCGTTGTGAACCCGTAACAATTGGTGTCAGAAGTGGGATTAAAAGAAATAAATAGTGCAAAGACTATCCTTACACAGTACCACCGGCTAGGACAATTAAAAAGAAGAACAGTAAGTGATTTTTCTAGAATATTCGAAGAAGTTCGATATTGTTTTATTCAAAAACTAAAAGAGATATTTAAGAACCGACTTCGACATTAACTTTACAGTCCAAAAATTGATAATTAGAGAGATTTTCTAGAATATTCTATAGCATTCTACGACGTTCTATTCAAAAACTAGAAGAGATATACAAATACCGACTTCGACATTAGATTAGTAATTTTAAAAGTAAGAATCAGAAAGAATTTCTAGAACATTCCATCACTTTCTACGACGCTCTATTCGAAAACCAGAAGAAATATCCAAAAAGAGACTTCGACATTAGCTTAGTAATTTCAAAAGTAAGAACTAAAAAGAATTTCTAGAAGATTCCATAACATTCTACGACGTTCTATTCAAAAACTAGAAGAGATATACAAATACCGACTTCGACAGTAGCTTAGTTATTTTAAAAGTAAGAATTAGAAATTATTGCTAGAATATTCCATAACATTCTACGACGGTCTATTCGAGAACCAAAAGAGATAATCAAAAAGTGACTTCTACATTTGCCTAGTAGCAGAAAGAGTAGCATTTACCAGTATATTCCAGAACATTCCATTAGGTTCTATTTAAGAATTGGAAGAGATATTGAAAAACCGACTTCGACATTCGCTTTATAGCCCTAAAATAGACGTTTTAAGTGATTTATCAGGAAGTTGATGCTTACTAGACAAAGATCGGCCAAGATGGAAGATTTAACTAAAATGATGCAGGCTCTAGCAGCTCAAATAGCTCAAAACCAGGGCGATATGAAACACACCATGGATGACATGAAGCAGACCATGGAACAAAACCAGAACGATATGAGACAGACCATTGCACAAAACCAAAACGATATGAGACGGACATTTGAAGAAAGATTAGATGGTATGCAAGAAAACTTCGACCAAATAAAGAGCAACTCCGAACAGCTGAGAGGAGAATTTAAGGTAGCAACAGAAGGTCTTAAGGAAGAAATAACTCAAAGAATGCAGAATGTAGAAGAAAAGGTGCAAAACAAATTGCAGAATGTTGAAGAAAAAGTGGAGACCAAACTACAGAATGTTAGGGAAGAAGTTTTTCAAACCATGGAAGAAAAATTCCAGGACATGTCAAAGCAGTTTATACAGCTTCAGAAAGAACACAACAAAATAAAAACTCAGGGATATGTTGTGAATTCCAACCAAAACATTAAGCCTCCAAATTTTGATGGTACGTCTTCCTGGTCTACCTACAAACAACAATTTGAAGCTGCCGCCGCTGCAAATAGTTGGAACGATGACGAAAAAGCTAGAGCTTTGTTAGTAGCTCTACGAGAACCTGCTCTTGGACTTTTACGGTCTATTCCAGCGGAACAAAAACAGAGTTACAATGCTTTAGTGGCAGCTTTAGAAAGAAGATATGGAGATGAACATTTACGAAATTTGCATTGGTCAGAATTAAATATTCGCCAACAAAGAGCAGGGGAGTCATTACAAGAGTATGAAGCGGATATCAGGAGGCTGATGTACTTGGCTTACCCAGATATGCCAGAAAATTACAGAGATCCCTTTACGGTAGATCGCTTTATTAACGGCTTGCGAGACACGGACTTAGCAAAGTTACTTCGTCGAGAACGCTTCCATAACAGCAGTGAAGTGTTGATTCGAGCCCTTGAAATTGAATCATCAAATAATATCTCCAGGCCAAAAGTAAGAGCTGTTTCAATTCAGGAGGGAGAAGAAATTAGCACTGGAGAGGAGGTCAACTTAAAAACGCTAAACCAACTGTTTCAGTCACTGATAGAGAAGATTGATTCTTTGAAAGAAAGTAGACGATCCCCTCCAAATGTAAAGTGTTTCAGATGCGGACGTACAGGGCATATTCAACGCGATTGTCGTGTCCAAATGAGGTCTCGCTCATCATCTACTGGGACAGAGTACCGAAGAAGAGATCAGGAAAACTAAAACTAGTCAACGCAGAGGGGCGGGTGTTGGCTAATGGGAATTTAGCCCCCAAAATTTACTCTATCAAGAGCTTAAAACATACTGCTGACAGTCTTAACATCGACGGACTTATTAATGGAAGAAAAGTTAATATAACAGTAGACACTGGCATATCATTGCTTAAGTTCAAAATTGCAACGAGATATAAAATTCGACCAACAGAAAAGAAAATAACACTTAAGACTGTGACTGGAGAATCCGCCGACGTGTTGGGGCAGACAGACATAGACCTACAGCTGGGGAGGTTGAAGATTCGCCACTCGGTATTAGTTGCAGACATAGAAGACGAATTTATTTTGGGAATGGACCTGATAAGTAAACATGGATTTGCGTTTGATAATAAACTTAATACCCTAAGATTTGGGAACGAAGAGTTCATTTTGTCAAATAGTCACATCAATAAAGAACCAATTAAGGTGGTGGCAGTATGCACAACAAGACTAGTCGGTAACAGTGAGACCATAATTTTTGGGAGGCTGGAAAGTAAAACATCAAGCTGCGTCGGACTCATAAGCCAACAAAACACACCCAACACCTACCTCGTTGCAAAATCACTAGTTAAAACCGATAAAGACATCCCGATTAGAGTCGCCAATATTTTCCCAAATAGTGTCAAAATTAATAAGGGGGAGGTGGTAGCATTATTTGAACCAGTACAGAAAGTAACAAGATGTGAAGAGCCAACTTCCGAGGATACAAGCAAGTTACCAATGGAGGTACTTCAGCAATTTGAGTCAACTTGGCAACATCTCACTCCAGAAGAATTTAGTAAAGCGAGAGAGTTTATAGAAGAACAAAGTAATATCTTCGAAACTAGGAGTAGTTCGGGACGCACAAACCTTATTCAACATGCTATCAATACTGGCGATGCCCAACCGATAAGACAACCCCCAAGAAGACTACCAATGGCCAAGCAAGAAGAAGTTCACAATCTCATTAATAAAATGCTCAGCGACGGGGTTATTGAAGAGTCATCAAGTCCTTGGTCATCTCCTGTGGTGTTGGTCACTAAAAAGGATGGAAGTACTAGATTTTGTGTCGACTACAGGAAACTTAACGATGTGACCAAGAAAGATAGTTACCCACTGCCAAGAATAGACGACACATTAACAACGTTGGCAGGATCATATTGGTTTTCTACCTGAAAAGTGGGTATTGGCAAGTAGGAATCTTTGAAAGAGATAAAGAGAAGACTGCATTCTCTGCTGGAAGTGGACTTTATCAGTTTAATGTGATGCCATTTGGCCTGTGCAATGCCCCAGCTACATTTGAAAGACTAATGGAAGTCGTTCTACGAGGCCTTACTTGGAAAACCTGCCTAGTCTATTTAGATGATGTGATAGTAATGGGGAAATCATTTTAAGATCATCTAGATAATTTACGAGAAGTATTCTCAAGAATCAGGAACGCAAATCTTAAATTGAACTCAAAGAAATGTTTTCTGTTCCAAGAAAAAGTTGAGTTCCTGGGTCACGTCGTTTCCCGAGAAGGCATCCATACCGACGAAAAGAAGTTACAAGCAATAAAAGAATGGCCTCAACCTCGTGACAAACATGAATTGAGAAGCTTTTTGGGTCTGTGTACATACTACAGACGATTTGTAGAAGGATTCGCCAAAATAGCGTCTCCATTACATAGACTTACAGAAGATAAAGCTTCTTACAAATGGAATACCGAATGTGACCAAGCATTTAGAAGACTAAAAGCAGCATTATGTTCTAGTCCGATTCTTGCATATCCCATTCCAAAAGGAAAATTCATATTAGATACTGATGCGAGCAACGATGGCATAGGAGCAGTACTCTCCCAAGTACAAGATGGAGAAGAACGGGTCATCGAATTTTTCAGCAAGAAGCTATCAAAACCAGAGAGAAATTATTGTGTTACTAGAAAGGAGCTCCTAGCCATAGTTAAATCTGTAGATCACTTTCACAAATATCTCTACGGACAAGAGTTTCTGATTAGAACGGATCATGCTGCGTTACAGTGGCTCATGAAAATGAAACAACCTGAGGGGCAAGTCGCGAGATGGATAGAAAAGCTACAACAATACCATTATCAAATTAAGCACCGAGCAGGAAGGGTGCATAATAATGCAGATGCATTGTCCAGAAGACCTTGCCCCGAGGATTGTAAACATTGCAGGAAAATTGACCAGAAAGAAGGAATTACCTACGTGCGCCAGTTAAAGTTAGAACCAGATGAAGAATGGATGTCGGCTTCGATTAGAACCACACAACTTAACGACAAAGATGTAGGACCTATCTTGCGATTGAAAGAAGAGAACAAGCCACGACCATCATGGCAAGATATCGCAAACCAAGGGGTGATATTCAAATCACTGTGGGCACAATCGGATTCACTGATAGTAGAGGAAAACATCCTTAAACGTGCCTGGGAAAGTGCCGATGGCCTTACTGTGATTAATCAAGTAGTGGTTCCTAGGAGCATGGTAGACAATATAATGGCCGAATGCCATGGTGGAAAATCAGGCGCGCACCTAGGCATAAATAAAACCATGGACAAAATTCGAAACCGATTTTATTGGGTCAATTACTTTCAAGATGTGAAAAACTGGTGCCGCCGATGTTCGACTTGTGCAGCCAGCCAAGGTCCCAAAACAAGGTCCAGAGGTCAAATGAAACAATATAACGTAGGTCTGCCATTCGAACGCATTGCTATTGATGTGGCCGGACCATTTCCAGAAACTAAAAAGGGCAACAAATACATCCTTGTTGTCATGGATTATTTTAGCAAATGGCCAGAAGTTTTTGCTTTGCCTAACCAAGAGGCCGCTACAATTGCAGAAGTTCTGGTAAATGATGTTTTCAGCCGATTTGGCATTCCTTTGGAACTACATTCAGATCAAGGAAGAAACTTTGAATCAAAGCTTTTCCAGAATCTCTGTGACCTTTTAGGAATACATAAAACACGGACTACTGCTTTGCATCCGCAGTCAGATGGCATGGTTGAAAGATTTAATAAAACAATAGAGGAACATCTTTGCAAAGTTGTTGATGAGCACCAAACAGATTGGGACCAATATATTCCATTGTTTTTGATGGCCTATAGAACTGCCATTCACAATACGACAGGAGCTACTCCATCTAGTATCCTGTTTGGTAGAGAACTGCGTTTACCATGTGATATCATGTTTGGTTCACCTGAAGAAGCACACTTAGAGGTTAATGACTATGTCGAACGTTTAAGGCAAAAGCTGCACGATATCCATGAAGTGGTTAGAGAGCGAATAGAAATAGCCAGTGACCGCATGAAAGCGAGATATGACCTGAAAGCAAACTCTTCAGGGTTCAAAGAGAATGATCAAGTCTGGCTATACAATCCTCAACGCAAGAAAGGAAGATCACCTAAGTTGACACCACCATGGGAAGGGCCTTATAAAGTTGTTAAGAGAATTAATGATGTAGTCTACCGAATCCAGAGAAGCCCGAAGTCCAAGATGAAAGTTGTTCATCTAGACAGACTAAAACCTTACCTGGGAAATGTTGATCGAGACGATCAAACCTGAAGAGGAGGATAGTGTTACAAATTTAAGTTATTTAAAAATTTTATAATTGGAATTTATTTAGGTTTAGTGTAGTATTAGGTCGATTTATCTTAAGGTTGTATTCTTAGTCTAGGTTTTAGTTGCGTTGTCTGTGGCTTGCGGTCACGGTAGTGCGGGAACTTTCCGGACGTCGAAGGCTGCCGGAAAGTTCGAGAGAGATGGACGATCCTATATATAGGGCCGGGGTCGCGCACCAGTCAGTCAGTCACAGATGGTCGTGAGATATTAACACGAAGTTAATAGACCGATTATAGTGGTGAAATATTAGTAAGTTTAAGTGCGTGTTTTTGTACATAATTTGTGGAAATAAATTGACGTATCGTTCTCAACAATTGCGAGTTTTAATTTGTCGTTGTGAACCCGTAACAGTATTATTGCACCGCGTGAAAGAGAAAAGGATAAAACCCTGCTGATTTCTACAGCAACAATCTAGGCGCGACTCGCTCCAGTCGGTTCATCTCGCGATAGGTCTGTACGCTCTAAAACTGGGTGACTTTTGTCTACGTGTCAACGCAGCTGTAAATCGTCCCCACGGTCGAGGTGTCTCGACCGATACCCAGCAAGACTTCTCGGAGGAGAGTGTGATGCCGGCATTACAGTTTCCAAATCTAGCCAAATTACTTAAAACCTACCTGGAAATACAAAATAATGGTCCAAATCAAGCCCAAGACGACCGGTGGTCTCCCATCCACCAGGTCGCTAGCGTTAATGTTGACCAGCTTGATCCGTTTTCCTGCCAAAAATTGTAGTGCCGTGTTTGCGTTGCTGAGGAAGTGCGGTCTGCGTAGAACTCGGCCCCTCTCCACGGGCTAAAATAGTAAATAGTATAATTAGAAGCCTAGAAAACTTATTACTTTAGTGTCTTGGTTTTAAGGCATAGAATTTGGATAGAGTTAAATTTAGTTATTTGAAAACTATGTTTTTAGATAACTCAGTAACTATAACTTCATAGTCGCACTCAGGGGGGACGCTCGGGGCCAGGGCCGCCCTTCAAGCCTAAGATTAGATATCTTCCACGTACATCAATAAACAGGAAAAATAGGCCCAAAGGACTCGAGTCCTCCCAAGACATATTTATGGGTGAGCCCCTGATAACTCTTACTAAATTTTTAGTAATAATTCGAAAACATCAAACTTTGTTTAACTTATTGGAAGAGCAAGCACTATTTACTACTATTATCCAGTAGTTTAGGAGTTATAGTCGTGCGGACAGAGACATTAAAGTAAAAAACACGGAAACTGCATTTTTTAGATCGCATTTTAAAGTAATCCTTAAAATGTTTTTTTTTTCTCGAAGAAGCGAATTTTTCCTAGTAATTGGCTTTGCAAAGTAGGATGGTAAAAACTAGGAGTTCCGTAGAGGATACCTTCATTTAAAATTGTATACTAGTTCCTATGAGTTACGTTTATGTACTTACCAATCGTTCCCCAGACAGTACCTCCAGTAGTGCCAAAAGTCTGGTGCCATCTCTTAAGTCTTCGATCAAGTTATCTATCCTTAACGGTGGAACTCGCTAAAAAACAATATATAAATCAATATTAGTATCACCTTCCCTGGTTTTATATACTTTTTTATAAAGTTAAAGCTGTGAACTTTACTTTCTCTCAAATATATTTCTAACGTGACTATTTCAACTTTAAAAGAATCTGAAAACATATATAAATTATATACAAAATATTATAACTAATTAAGATATTTAATTCAACTTTAATAAAAATATGAGCTCGTTATATCATCAATTAATTAGTTGCATTTAGAACTTCAATTCGAAACTTCAACTTCAACAACTACCCATAATTAATGAGCCAACTAAGTACGCCATGACTTTGATTGCCTATGGAAACAACATGGAGCATGGCACAGGAACTACAGACAGGTTCATGGACTTTGCAAAGAAAATTGTAAGGCCAATCAAAATTCCCAAAAACCACAGTTTTACAATTTAAATCTTAAAAAATCAATCAAAATAAAAGGTCAGGTCATAGCTGTCAAGCAGCCCCCACACCTTATTTGTGTAATACATAATAGACCATTGCAAATGAAAGAGGTGAGGATTTAGGTGTTTTATTTATGTTTTAAACATTTTTGAGCAATTTTCACCGATTTGTGAGAGTTACTGAAATTGATTAAAAACAAAACGAACGGCATTCTCAGTGAAAAACAGTGATTTTTAGTGGAAAAATTGACCTAGGTTGTTGTTATGAAATTCTTTAAATTTCGAATTTTCTTAATTAATTTATACAGACAAAAAACATACATTTATAAAATGTTACTCCTTAAAAAAATTATCTTAAACATTTAAAGATCTTTGGTAGAATATCCCAGGATCAAGGCCTATTTTTTGTGTATATATATATTTATCGGTTTCACAAGGTCTTCCGATACCCAATCTCCACTCGTTTCTGTTTGCCCATAATTCATCATCTAGGCCTCTTATTCTTATTTCACTGTCTATTCCTTCTCTCCAGCTTCTTCTTGGCCGTCCTTGTTTTCTTCGGTCAGTTGGTTTCCATTGTAGTATTTGTTTAGGTAGTCTTTCATCATTCATTCTTTGTACATGTCCGTACCACACCAGTTGTTTTGTTCTTATATCATCCACTAAATTACGTTCACCCACTGTCATAATTTCTCTTATTCTTTGATTTGTAACTCTTTCTCTTTTTGATTTCCCTGCTGCTCTTCTCCAATAGTCCATCTCCGTAGCGGAAAGCATTTTTTCTGTTCTATCCTTGATTGGCCATACTTCTGAGCCGTATGTAATAATACTTTTTACAATGGTGTTATATATAAGCTTTTTGTTATATTTTGATATACTTTGGTCCCAAATTATTTCATTTAATAAAGTTATTGCTTTTCTTCCTTGTACGTTTCGATCTTTTATAGCTTTGTCTAGTGTTCCGTCAGCTGTAATTTTTAGACCTAAGTATTTATACTCATCACAGGACTGAATGCGCTGCCCGGTATTTAAGATCAGATCCTGTTTCATTCCACCGATACACATATACTCTGTCTTATTGAGATTAACCTCTAGTCCCCACTTATTGTACTCTTCTATTAGTTTTTGTGTCATATATTCGAGGTCGTCATAATCCTGATCATCGGCGAAACATAAAGTATACAAGGTGGTTTCGTCCAACGGAATTCCCATGTTTTGGCATTTTCTCTTCCATACTTTAAGGACTTGTTCCAAGTATATCTTGAAGAGCGTAGGCGAGATACAGAAACCTTGTTTAAGACCTTTATTTACTTGAAAGCCTTTGGTTAGTTTTGCTTATTTTTTGTCATGGATTGAAAGGAAACCCTGACCTCATCTAAACTTTTAAACAACGTAAATTTATTAGACCAACTAACGCAAAGTAATCGGAAGAGAGAAGAGGAATCTCAACAGAAATTGTTCAAAATAACCGAAACTAAATAAAACAAAGCTAAGAGAATGAAACATTACCCCAAAACTAACAGAAATAACTAATATAATAAAAGTGCAGTTTTTATTTATAAAGGACAATATTGCATGTATAGCTACAATTCATAACTAACGCGAACTATATGATGGAAGAAAGCAGAACTAATCTGAATTAACGAGAACTAACCGAAACAAAACGTTAATAATAATTAATAAGAGGAAATAACAGCAATCTTGCCAAAAATTAAATGGAATTAACCGGACCTAATTTAACAGAGCGAACAAAGAGTGACATTCCTTCAAAACTAACACAAAATAACTAACGGGTGCACTTGTAGCTAAAAATAAATTTATAACTAACGCGTGCTACTGGGAAGGAAGTAGAACTGACCGAAATTTATAAAAACTAGCCGAAGCGCAACCTAAATGACAATTAATAAGAGTAAATAACAGCAATATTGACGAATATTAGTCGAAATAACCGGAACTAATTAAACGTAGCGAACAAAATGAGACATTACTCCAAACTAACATAAAATAACTAACAGGATGGTAGGGATGGTCAATCGTGCACGTTTAGCTAAAAATAAATTTATAACTAACGCGAGCTACTCGAAGGAAAGTAGAGCAAAATTTATAAGAACTAGCAGAAACGAAACGTAAAAGACAAGAAATTAAAGGAAATAAGAGCAATCTTGACAAAAATTAATCGAATTAACCGGAACTAATTAAACACAGCGACAAAAATAAGACATTACCCCAAAACTATTAAAAGTGACCTTTTTATTTATATTATGGACTATCGTTCACGTGTAGCAAAACGTTTATACAACAAGAAGTAAAAGGAAATAATGGAAATCTTGATGAAAATTAACAACCGGAAGAAATTAAAACACAACAATGGGGCATTACTCCAAAACTAACTAAGAAATTAAGGACAATATTGCAGGTAAATAATGTCTAGAACTAACGCAAGCCAATAAAAAAAAGCAAAACTGACCAAAATAAGAACTAACAGAACCAAAAGGTGAATAATAAGAAATAAGTGGAAATAACAGCAATTTTGACGAAAATTATTTGAAATAACCAGAAATCATTAAAACACATAGATCAAAATGCGGCATTACCCCAAAACTAACAGGAAGTAACTAACGGATAAAAGTGCCCTTTTTATTTATATTAAGAACAATATTGCACGTGTAGTTACAAATATTTTGAACTAACGCGAGCAGAACTAACCGAAGGTAACGAAAATAATTCGAAAAACAAACGTTTACAGCAAGAACTAAAAGGAAATACTAGAAATATTGAGGAAAATTAACAACGGGAATAAATTAAAACACAACAAAAAGAATGGGACATTACTCCATAACTTACAGAAATTAAGGACAGTATAGCAGGTGTAGCTACACAAATAACAGCGATCTCGACGAAAATTATTTGAAATAACCAGAAATGATTAAATCAGCGATCAAAACAGATCATTATTCCAAAACTAACAGGAAACAACGGGATAAAAATGCACTTTTTCATATTGCATGTGTAGCTACAAATAATATTTTTAACTAACGCGAGCTAATCGAAAGAGAGCAAAACTAATAGTTTATAAGAACTAGTAGAAACAAAACGCGAATAACAAGAAAAAAGAGGAAATAACAATCGCATCGAAACATAATTAGAACACAGCGAACAGAATGAGGCGTTACCTCAAAATTAATAGGAAATAACTAACAGGATAAAAGTACACTTTCAATCCATATTTAGGACAATATTGCACGTGTAGTTATACAAATAATATTTATTATACTATCTAGAAACTGTTCTCCTGCACATGTGACTACAAATAAGATTTATTATGGGAAATGTTGTTCAAGTGGTGATTTACGTTTTTATAAAATACGTGTTCTAGAGAGAGTTCAAAAGTCCCAGAGGGAAAGGTTGCATGATCGCAAAATGCCATAAGGCATCTGATTTTCAAACGATTTTGTGGTTTGAATAAGAAAAATCGTTCGTAATTTACAGACATAAAGGGTTATTACTTCTCAGGGGCGTGCGGTAAAATTTGAGACAAGGGAAGCAATTTTTTTAAAACTGGCTGATTTGTATTTTTCTATCCTTTTTAGTTTTCGGTAAACTTTAATTTCTTGGTTTAACCTACCGTTATTTATGATACCTATTTATTTTTTCATTAAAACATTTGGAAGAAAACTTTTTGTTAATCAAAAAACACACTATAGAATCACACAACTGTATAGTTTTAACGGCCGTTGCAATATCCTTTACCGAAACCGAAGTCTTTTGCTGGGACGCCATTGTGAAACGCGTATGTACGTAATCGACTGCTTATTTCAAGGCTAAAGGGCGCGAACTAAATTCTCGCATTGGGCTTGCATGCATGTACTCTCATCTATATTTACGCATAGAGCGCAAGGAGCCGGTGGTTGTCGCGAAAGCGACGCTGCTCTCAGGTCAAATCAAGAACGACAGTCATTGAATTCTTATTCGTTTTTTACGCGTACAACAAAGACAACTGCTTACATGGTTGTCTTTTCTTATACGACCTTTCGTATTATATACAAATAGGTATACAACATGCAACCAATTACGTCAAGTTTTAATAGTGAACTATTAACAATTTATTTTTATTGTCTGATTTATTAAGGAAAGCAATGCTTCCCTTGCTTAGGTGGACCGCACGCCCCTGTTACTTCTATTCCAAAGACAAAACTGTTTATTTAAAAATAGCGCTCAGGATCAAGGGTTGTGCCTGATTTACCTAGCAACGTAATGCATAATAAACCATTGCGCATTACTTGCTTAATTTTATGTCTCGATCTTACTAGGCGTGACAAACAAGTTTCCAAGATAAAAGATTCAAAAATCAAACAAGTTTCGTGGCTAATCGGGCAAGAAGGAGTTTTTGTTTCGCTCATATATTTTTCCGTGGGTAGCTAAGCTTAACCTCACGGGGGTCCAAGATCTAATGGACACCTAATAAGTGTTGACAGTTAACTGACAGTTAAGTTAAGATTTTTTAACTGAAAGTTAACTGTCACGGGGGTCCAAGATCTAATGGACACCTAATAAGTGTTGACAGTTAACTGACAGTTAAGTTAAGATTTTTTAACTGACAGTTAACTGTCAACACTTATTAGATGTCCATTAGATCTTGGACCCCCGTGAGGTTAAGCTTAGTTACCCACGGAAAAATATATGAGAGAAACAAAAACTCCTTTTTGCCCGATTAGTCACGAAACTTGTTTGATTTTTAAATTCACGGGTACGAAATTTTACGTATGTTAGTATTATTTGGCTTAAAAATTCCGTTGATTGCCGCTCACGTGTCTTGATGACGGGTAAAAATGCAATATGCGTTGATCCGGTCTGAAAGACAGAAGAGCTGTCGTCGGTCACGGACTATAGTTTGTTTTCTTTTGTTTGTATTTGATCTTTTCAATGATCCATATGTATAATAGCAGTTTTTCGCCTGCTTTTGTTTTTTGATTCTCTCGTATCTCGGTAGATGGCGCTTCTTGCGATAGTTTTCTCACTATTTACTTATGATTAGAGACAAAAGCGTCTAATTAATTTGCAAGAATTGTCAAACTGACCAAGCAGTGTTGTGAGGAGTCCCATAAGGACGAAACAGTTAACTGTCAACACTTATTAGGTGTCCATTAGATCTTGGACCCCCGTGACGTTAAACTTAGCTACCCACGGAAAAATATATGAGAGAAACAAACACTCCTTTTTGCCCGATTAGCCACGAAACTTGTTTGATTTTTAAATTCACGGGTACGAAATTCCACATTTGTTAATAAAAGATTCAGTTCATCCATTGTGAACGATGTTGCTAGGTAAACTTACTCTTAAAAATTCTTGATGACATACACGAATTCGTTGGTTACAGTATTCAAAGAAGAGTTTTATACTACCCCTCAACCTAACAATATGCTTACACACGATATCGGAACTATAGAGAAATAACCTAAATGTCAAATATCAAAATGATCGCAGGAATATTTATTGATTCAATAATAACGACAGCAGTAACTTTTTTATGTGTATGAAAATGTTTCCAAGACATGCCAAAAGAACCATAAGATTTTTTAGAGTCAGGACATAATATGGCATTTATAAATAATCAATCATTCTAAAAATAAAACAGTCAGTGGCGGCTCGTCACTCGTCAGGTAAAAGAAATAAAAAATTATGAGGAAATTTTTTTAAAATATTTATTAAATATATTAAAAAATTGCTGCAAAACCGCTTCATAAAATGGACCTTCAGATGAAGGACAGTCTTCTACTATTGCTTCTGCATCATATTTTCGGTGTCGCGTTTCGTAATTCAATACATTGCCCGTCTTTTGCGGTGTTTACGGTATGCTCTAATTATTTTGCTTTTATTGAGTTAGTTAGTGTAAAAGTATGTCTTTTGATTGTGCCGTTTGTAAAAATGAACACAATTATGACTTAGTGTGTAATTTGTTGAAAAATCCATTCAAGATAGATCAGGATAAGATGGGACGTTCTGTTATAAGGGCTACCTTTTGATAAGTCTGTGTTTTGAAAGGACCGAAATATCAAAGTAGACACAAACAAGGTAATACAAAAAAAAGTAAATATTATTTTTCTTAAGTAGCTTCACCATTTTTCAAAGCAGCGAGCCGCCCCTGTAACCAGGACATTTATTCTTGACCCCGTGAGGTGACGTGAGCCAAAAGTCCACTTTCACGGGTGGACTTGTGGACTGAATAATTTCACCACCTTTTTGCACGGGAAATGAATCTACCGGTGTAAGCGTTCACCTCACCTCACGTCACGGACTTGTGACTTACTTTGGACAGATAAGAGTTGATCCAGTTGACAAAAGTCTTCTTTTGCACCCTCTCCTGTTCATCTGAAAATAAAAACAAATGAAACCTAATTAAAATACTCTGCCAATTTATGGGCACCTAAGCTCACACTAGGTACTATAGTTATAGTGTACGTGTAAGCTAATATAACTAAAATGTGAAATATGTTTTAGTCAACTCTAGACTCAATTACCTTTCGTTTGATACCACACAAGCCATGTTTTGACTTAAACTCTAATTTTCGAAATCTACCCCCACCCTTTTAAAAAAAACTAAAGTGTATTTTTTTTTAAATCCAGACTCAATTATCTATCGTTTGATATCACACACGCCATATTTTCACTTAAACTCTAATTTTTGAAATCTTCCCCAACCCTTTTTTTTTAAATCACCTAAAATGTATTTTGTTTAACTCCAGACTCAATTACCTTTCATTTGATATGACACACACCATATTTTCACATAAACTCTAATTTTTGAAATCTACCCCCACTCTTTTATTGGGCTTGCGTTCGGTGGATTTTGTTCATTTTTAAATGGGACCATCTCGGCCCAAAACCCAGCCTAGGTACCAAATTTCATTAAAATCGGGCAAGCGGTTTTTAAGTTATGCGCGTTGGTCGCTACAGACAGACAGACATACAGACAGACAGACAGACAGACAGACGGCGCGACAAAAAAGTTTCAAAATCATCTGAAACGCAAAGATATATAAAAATTTTTGAAATCGTTTTTTTTCTCGAAAAAATTAGGATCACCAGCTCACACTACTATAGTATAGGTGTGAGCTAAAAGTGTGTTTATTAAATGTAAATAAAGCAAGAAAATTGCTGGCTCAGAACAAATATGTCATACATACAGGGTCTCTAGCTCAGAAGAGTCGAACTTCTTTTGAAAAATATTTTGGGCTTTTCTTAAGAAGATATCATAAACTTTCAAAAAGGGAAAAAGCAAAAAAAAATCCATTCAGTATTTTTGAAAAATATCATAAACTAAAAACCAAAGATTGCATAATCTTCGTAATCAACTATATAGTCCAACCCATACCCATTTGTAATGACGTAATTTTTATTTATCTTTGTTTAGTATATTATAAACAGCGGTGACAATAAACTTTTTAAAAAAAGTAGTGTCTATTCAATTAGGTAGGTAATTGTAAACATTGATTGGCAAAAATATCTACGCCATACGTTTTTTTCTCAACTGGTGACGTCATTACAAATGCGTATATGTTAGACTATAGAGTTCGAGCGGCGAGAGTTGAAGCCACCCACCCACGTCACGGCTGAAGGGGATCTTCTGGCCGCGCCTCTAGCGTGTGATTGGCTGTTTCGGAGATCCATAGGCGTAGTGTTTTATGGGTTCAATTAATTTTATTTTACCGCTATAAATTATTATGTGTAATTTATTCCGCACGGCACTGTCCGACCACAAGTAGGCGTATACCAAGATAAAATTGATGACGTGCGTGGCATCAACTCTCGCCGCGTCTACTCAGAAAACCCTCCTTTAGCTCTAAAGGTTTGAAAAATTTGGTTTCAATTGGATAAGTTGTTTTGAAGTAATGATATGTTTTAAAAAACAGCAAAATGTCCGATAAATTCTGAACCAATTTCAGAGTTTGATGAAATTTTCGCCCTACCAAGGGCTAAGAAGAAGCCCGAATTGGGGTACTTGCCTTTTTTGCATCTAGCCCAATTTCAATAGGGTTTGTCAGGACACTTAAGCATACAATTGTACAAAATTTTAAGTTGATAGGTTAAATTTTTGGACACTTATCCTGTATCAAAGGAGGTACACCAAAAAAAAGATTTTTTCATTTTTTTCTATCAAAAATTTGACATTTTCGGCCTTTCATCTGTTCGTATATAAGTTAAGGTCACTATATAACGAAGTTCTTAGAAGGAACTTCGTTATATAGTGACCTTAATATAATTGTGCTAAGTTTCTTCTTCTACTTAAATGCTTTTGCGAGTTATCGTAGAGAAAGGCGTTAGCAGGCCTGAGAGGGTAGCGACTTAAACTCCCAGGCGGCTGATTCTAGCACGGATCACCTAACAAAATTCTAGTCCGTGGACGATGTGATCATTCACATCCTGTGATCAGAAGGGCTTTGGCCAATCGGAAGCTTTGAATCATCTCTTAGTTGTCACGTGTTATGCGAAACGACCTTTTTCACGCAGGCTTCTCTTGCAAACCGCCCGCGGAACGTTCGGGGTAGGATAAAACATTTTACCGCAAACGCGTAAAAATGGTTCAAAATTTACTTTCTTTGAACAGCGCGCGATTGATCGAGACGAGACATTTTGTACGGTCAAGCCCCAGGAGAGCATAAATTCCTGATAGTACTCTCAAGTGGTTAACTATGAAAATCCTAATAGAACGAGCCAACGAATACAACATTTCACTATATATTGCGTTTATAGACTTTGAAGAAGCTTTCGATAGCATTGAGCACGGGGCAGTATAAGCATCTTTAATTTATAGTCGAACAGATCACAGATACACAGATTTAATAGCCAATAAATATAGTGAAGCAACAACATTAATCAAAGTCCACGAAGTAACCAAGCCAATCCACATAAGAAAAGGTGTCAGACAGGGTGACACAATATCCCCTAAACTATTTAACCAGGCTCTAGAAGATGTTTTTAAAAACTTAAATTGGAAAGAAATGGACATCAAAGTAAACGGACAACACTTGAACCACCTAAGATATGCTGATGATATCGTCTTAATAACAGATAAGAAAGAAGAACTGATAAAAATGCTGGAAGAACTGGATACAGCAGCTAAAAATATAGGCTTGAGTATGAACTACACTAAAACTAAAATCATAACAAACACAGATGAAGATATCACGATCAGAATAAACCAAGAGAAGATAGAACAAGTAGAGGAATATATATACCTGGGACAAATTATTTAACTAAAAAAAGAAAACGAAACAGCTGAAATCAAGAGACGACTAAGGTTGGCCTGCGCAGCATTCGGTAAATTAAGCTACATATTAAAAAATAAAAAATCCTCAGTACCTCAAAACGAAAGTATATAACCAATGTATCCTGCCTGTACTTACCTATGGATCCCAGACCTGGACACTTACAAAATCAAACATGGATAAGGTAACAAAACCCCAAAGATCAATGGAAAGACAAATGTTACATGTAACGCTAACAGATAGAAAAAAGAATAAATGGCTAAGAAATAAAACAAAGGTAAGCAAAACTAAAATGGAAATTTGTCGGTCATAACATCAGACAGAAAGATGATCGATGGAACGAATGTATTGTAAACTGGAGACCTTGGGAAAATAAAAAAAGTAGGGGAAGACATCAAATGAGATGAGCGGACGATTTGAAGACGGCGACAGACAGGAAAGAGTGGAAGATATTGGGGGAGGCCTATGCCCAAAGATGGATCGAAGAAGGCTAAATAGAGAGACTCTCAATGAAAGAACTTTTTAGCGTTAAATCTCATGTGGAATACATACTTAAACTTGGCAATAGGCCTAGTTAAACTAGTGTATAGGTTTGTTTTCTTTAACATTTTTGTTTTATTTACACATTTCAAATGCTAGCTATCTTTTGTGCTATCTACTCCTACATAAAGACAATGTCATGTCGTGTTTATTATACTGTAAAGGAACTATAATCTTGTTAAGATTGTAGCAAAATATCGTCTGCAAAATGCAATTTAAAGTTAGTATTTCTAGTAAAATTGCACCCACATACGCCCACATTGGTATATTTAACGAAAACTTGTTCAGGGCTATAAATAAAAAGTTAAAATGTTATATCACATTGTATGTGCGGAAAGAAAATACAGGGTCCTTAAAGTCAGATCTAGGATGCCAAAAGGCCGTGCATTGCTAGTGATTTTTTAAAAACAATTTTCACCAAATGCTAATATTCTTCAACCCCGAGTCATTACCAGAATGAAAAATTAGGCATGGACAAAAACTGATATGGCATAGAGCAAAAACAAAGCGGGGTTTTTACTCGTTGTTATATAAAAAATACTTGTTATTCATTTTTTTTTTAAATGAAAATCATTTTTTTAATAAATATAAAAGGAATTTTTCGAGGTGTAGTCAAAGACTATATAAAATAATTTTCGGGCTAGTCCTCAGAAAGGGGTCATGGTAGCCGCAGACATGTTTTCGCCTTGTTAGGGCTCATCAATACGGTGCAACCAAAATGGATGGATAGGGAATGAAATGCAGATGATGAAAACTGAAAAGGAAAAATGAAATGTGGATACCCACTTTAGAACACGAACTGTCAATTTGCAGTATCAGATAGGGTAGTCTCGGGTCTAAGACAAAAATCATCACTACGGAGACAGCTAAAGTCAATCGTATTGACCGAAATTGAAATACTTATGCGAATATGGTTTTTGAAGAGGGTGGGGGGAAACGACAGGAGGGAAGATGGGTGGGAGCAGGCAGGACTACAAGGTAAGTACAGCAAATTAGAGGACATTTGCAATGGGTGATTAAAGGAATTTCATTAAAATCTTCTGCATTTAGATAATTTGTATGCCTTAAAGCCTACATCATGTGACAAAATGGCGTCTGACCGCCATGTTGATTCCTATTTAAAAATAATATAGCCAATAGCACCTTCGGGATCAGTAACAATTCAACGACACCTTTTTTGTCAAATCGGTTCAGCCGTTTAGCCTCTAGCGCGACACAACCATACATACATATCCCAAGCGAAAAACATTACCCTTCCTTTCGCCGTGCTGCAGTTGGGTAAAAATGACTAAAAATTAGGTAGTCTAGGCACGGTTTTTGAGGGTTGAGGTTTATTTTTACTTTCCTAGCACGCGCAGCAATAGTTAAAGAAGGTATTGTTTTCGACGAAAAAATGTTTTTTCAGATAACGCCGAAAATGTGTCACTTGGGTGTATTTTGACCTATCCTAGCAATATCGTCATGATGTCTGTCTGTGTGTGTGTATGTGTGTGTGTATTTTTTTCTGTCTGTAACACGATAGCTCCTAAACCGCTGAACCGATTTTCATAAAATTTTCAGGTAAAATGGTGTTTGAAATTCTAACGAGCTGATTAGATTTTGGTCAAAATCCATTGATGCTAATGAAATTTTAAAAATGCTAACTTTTTATCGGAGCATCGCATTAATATGCGGGTTTTGGAAGTAGAACACATTTTGCTCAATAATTTGTGTTATAACCAAAAACTTCGTGTGAGCTTTAGTTTCCGAAATATTTACAAAAAACTGTTTTTAAGGCTGATTATCATAGCTTCACTTGAAGTGTGCAAATAAGCTAGCTAGAAAGGTATCAGATCCGTCATGGATCCATTTATTTATTGAGGATTTAAATGCGCGCTAAGCAATCGTTAGAAGTTTTAAGGTTTTATAAAAAAATATTAAATACTTTTCCCAGCGTATAGAAGGCTATTTAAACAAAAAACAAATAATGTCGTCCTTGCAATTTGGCTTTAAACAAAACTCCTCTACCGAAGACGCTATTCTTCATGTAACATCCAAAATTCAAAAGGCAATTAATGATAAAATTCCTACACTAGCAATATTAATTGATTTAAAATAGGCCTTTGACACAGTCGATCACAATCAAATTTTGAACTCTTGTGAAAACTATGGTTCAAGGGGCGTTTGCTTTAGAATTTTAAAAGATTACCTCTTGGAAAGATATCAGCAAGTTCAAGTAAAAGATAGATCAAGCGACAAAAAACTCGTAAACTGTGGAGTCCTCAAGGAACTGTATTAGGTCCCTTGCTATTTACCTTGTATATAAATGACATGTTTGACTTAGATATTGATGGGGAAATTATTAGCTTCGCGGATGATACCGTGATCATATTTTATGACAAAACATGGGAGGCTCTTAAACAGAAATCTGAGCACGAGTTGGACAAACTGTTGCATTACTTTTAGAATAAAATTCTAACTGTAAATTTTTCCAAAGCCAATTTTATTCCTTTTACATTTTTAACTTCCAAACTTCCTGACTTTGAGGAACTTATGATTACCACTGATTGGGCCTGTAATGGTACTCGAATCCAGGGGGTGAGGAAGGTCAAGTATTTGGGAATTATTATTGATTCTCATCTGCGTTGAAATGAGCAAGCATCACATGTTGTTAGTAAAATAAGATGGCTTTTGATTAAATTCAGGAAATTTCGTGAAATTTTCAATACAAATCAAATGAGAGTGTTATATTTTGCATTAATTCAAACACATCTAACCTATGGTATTTCGGCATGGGGTGGGGCAGCTTGGACTCATCTGGATCCTCTGGAAAGGGTACAAAAATGTATAATAAAAATAATGTATAATAAAAATTCTCGTAACCCTACGGAGGATCTATTTAGGGACTCACAGCTGTTTGACCTCAGAAAACTTTTTTATTACTCTATGCTTATTAAACCTAATACAAAGGTTAAAATCTATAAGACAGTTATTCATCCAACAAGATCAAATCAACACCAGCTTGAAGTACCTAAACCAGATAAAACGTCAACTCAATGCAGTTTTTACTTTCTTGCTCCCAGGACCTATAACTTGCTACCTGTTGATCTCAGACAAATAAATAGTAAGTCCCTTTTTAAAATCAGATTAAAGCATTGGATTCAAAATAAAACTCGCCAAGAAATTCATGCAATGGTTGATATTACAAAACAGTGATACAGCGTTCTCTTGTAATAGATAGGTCTATGGTATTTTTATTTTTTGCAATTACAACAAAAACTGAGAAATGAAAATAATTTAAAAAAAAATATACATATATATTATTATAATAATATTATTATTAATTGTTTTTTTTTGCCACACAAGTTTGACTTAGTTTGGCATACCCAATATTTATTCTTGTAGCATAGGCATTTGTTTGTACTTTTTTTCTCTTAAATGAATAAATATATTTATTATTATTATTATTATTATAAAAGTGTTATTACACTCTGCATATGGCATGAGCTACGGGGCCCTCTTAATGTCGCCATATTTATGATGTTTATATTACTTTTATGTATTTCTTTGAGAAATGAAATATAATAAAAGTTCTTGTTCCAAATTGATTTTTATACCCAATTACCTAACCGACAACCGACCAGACCATTAAAAAGTTTAAATAAATACCTTTTTCTAAATTATCATAAATCAACAATATTAGTATGCTCAATTAAAACTATAAAACCTGTGGTTTCGGTTTATAAATAGCAAAGTGATGTCAGATGTTAACTTTATATGGGGAGCTTTTTAATTTGACAAAAAACACCGACTAGTAATAATTTAAAATTTATGAAATTCATTAACTAATTTCTTATAGGTTATAATATAATTTGAAATATAAACTAGATGAAGGTATATCTACAGTAATTTAACTAGTTATCGACGACCATACTGTGATATGACATTTTCACTGTTTTATTTACACATTATTTTCCTCTTCTTGTGATCATTATGGCAATTCTAATATATCTGAGATTTGTTGATTTTTAATAGTAGGGGAGGCCGTGAATATTGTTTTTAACTTATTTTTTAATCAGTGTATATGAATAATAAAGAAAATGAAAAATAACAAATCACCCGGAAAAGACGGAGTAACGGCAGAAATGCTAAAGCATGGTAGTAAAGCTATAGATAATACCCTCCATATTCTCCTGAATAAAATAATAAATAAAAAAATAATCCCAAACAACTGGAAAGAATCCGTAACCATGATTCTGCACAAGAAAGGCGATAGACAGACCTAAAAAGCTATCGACTGAATCGACTTATAACACTCCTCATATTAACAGATAAGCTAACAACAAAATTTGATGGATATCAATCAAAAGAACAAGCAGGCTTTAGAAAAGGTTTCAGTACTGTTGACCACCTATTAACCATGAAAATTCTAATAGAACGACCCAACGAATACAACATTCCACTATATATTGCGTTTATAGACTTTGAAAAAGCTTACACTTACTTATTAGCCAATATATAGCCAAGCAACAGCATCAATCAAAATTCACGAAAAAACCAAGACAATCCGCATAGGAGAGGTGTCAAACAGGGTGGCACAATATATGTTGATATCAGATAAGAAAAAAGAACTGATAAAAATGCTGGAAAAACTGGATACAGCAGCAACAACAAACAAACGATCAAAATAAACCAAGAAAAAATAGAACAAGTAGAGAAATATACACATTATTAATTCGGTAAATATTAAAAATTAAAAAATATCCTCAGTACCTCAAAATGAAAGTGTATAACCAATGTATCCTTTTTGTACTCACATATGGGTCCCAGACCTGGACACTTACAAAATCAAACATGGATAAGGTAACAAAAGCCCAAAGATCAATGGAAAGACAAATGTTACATGTAAAGCTAACAGATCAGAGAAAAAGGAATGAATGTATAAGAAATAATACAAAAGTAAGAGCTGTCAGACGAGACAGCAAAATTAAAATGGAAATTCGCCGGTCATAATATCAGACAGAAAACGATCGATATAACAAATATATGTATGTTAACTAGAGACCTTGGAAAAATAAAAGAAGTAGGGGAAGACCCCAAATGAGATGGGCGGACGATTTGAAGAAACATGCGGGGACTTGATGGATGAACACGGTGACAGCCAGAGAATAGTGAAAGATATTGGGGTAGGCCTATGTCCAAAGATGGATCAAAGAAGGCTTAATAGATAGATAGATAATAATCAACAATTTTTTATTCTGGTCATGATTTTCCGATGAGTTCAGAAGATGAGTAAATGATATGAGTCGACTTGTTTTCAAAGTTCTAAATCTTGTACACTAAGAAGAAGAGATCATGAACATTTTAGGAAAAGCAATTAATACCCTTTACTAGTACAACTAGTTATATTACTAAGAAAATAAGCTTCTCGTATTCATATAACAAATTTTGCTTAGAATTGACCAATGAATCATTCTATATCTATCGATGTTTCCTTACTAAGAAAAATATGTAAATCTTTAATGCCTCCCCTTAGACCCCTACTAGACAGGAGATACGTATAGTGACTGGCATTATGGGAGTAACAGAAGAGACCGAATGTAGACTGTATGGAGGATGACGAAACCGTCGGACATGTACTGTCCGAATATCCGGCTATTGCACGTTTACGTCATAACACGGTAAACCTCAGATTGACTTGCCCTTTTGGAGGACTAGGCATACAATGGTCAGCGGCGTAGCGTGCCCGAAAGGGCGGGGGGGGCGACAGCTAAAAAGGGCGCCTCTGAAAACTGATGAAAAATCTTGTGACAAAAAAAAACAAAAAGGTCAAAAGGGCGCCTCTCACAAATCTTGCGACCAACAAAAAAAAATCATCATGTGTGAGGGGGCGGCCGATGAGTCACAAGGGCGCCTCTCACGAATCTAGCGACAAAAAAAAAAGGTCTTCATGTCGTTAGTTTCCTTTGGCACCCACTCAATTGGCCGTTACCGGCCCGACTTAATAAAGCTGAGGGCGCTTCGGCCACCTGTGGGGCGCCACTACCCTAGGGGCGGGGGGGGGGGGGGCGACGAACCCCCCGCCCCCCCCCCACGCTACGCCGCTGACAATGGTGAGAAACCACTTAAAAGTGAGCCACAATAGACCCACTGGTGGTCGCAGTGGTAGGGCTGCAGGGCCCACTCACATATGAATTATCAACCATGATAGTCCCCTGCTCTAAGTTTCTGCTAGGCAAAACGTGTAATGACTGTTCAATATCCATTTTTATAATGTATAATAATTTAAAATTTTCTAGAATTTATCTAACTAAAAATATATGGAGTATTTTCAATATAATTACCCCATATTTTACGAACGTCGCTAATACATTAATACAACATATCAAGTAAATATAAAAATAATGGCATATTGTTTACACAAGGAGAGATAGATACATAAGGTCACGTTCCGATCAGTAATTTTCGCGATTGTTTGATATTTTTATGGAAAATGTAATAAATATTTGCAATAAGTACGTGCATTGTCTTGTGTTTGTTTTTGGTTTGATTGAGACTATAAAACTACCGTTAACGGATCATACATTTTTGTACAATATAATAGTATAAAATATATCAAGGGATAAAGGTTTTACTTTTAATCCTAAGGTAAAAAGTTTGTAACCCCACTAAAAGAAGGGACACCAACACCAGTATTTACTAAGATCTTAAAACTTTGCATTTTAGACCGGGTTTAAGTATCAAGTCTATAGACTTAATACCGACCGGTTTAAGTGTATTTTTTTAATACGAACAGGTCAAATAACTGCAAAGATTTGGTCCACCCTAATGTGCAATATGATAGTCGGTAAGCATTTCTCAGTGAGTTTCATCTCATATAAATTCAAATTAACTTTAGAAATAAAAAAAACACACAAATTTGTAACGAAATGTCATTTTTTGGAAATTTAGTCCGTGCAGTCGTAGGATTCCCGTTAAAAATAGTCTCAACTTGTAGTACCACCCTTAAAGGGTGGTTTAAAGTTCGAAAAGCAATAGAAATAATCCATGATTATGATTAAAACTATATCTGTAGAGGCATTAACGTATCAATATTTAAATATTGTAAAATCCGTTTTCAATTACACATACACCAAAACAATTGAACATCGGTTTAATCATCGCTAACTTGTCTAAAAAATTAACATGTAAAATATAGCGAACAGCTGACACTGACTTACACCGTTTTTATTAAGAATCTCCTAGTGAGGTTTGTAGGTTTAAATATGGCTACCATTTTTAAACCAAAACATTATATTATTTTTATTTATTTCTAACCTTTGTGTGGAAATAATGTCTGTTAAAACGAAAAAAGATGACCCATATCGCAAGGTATTTATGAACAATTTATATAAATATTAAAAACTATTGCATTCACGGGAAAAATAAGTTAAATCTTCTAGCAAAATCTAAATTTGTAGACCTAGGATTGTAGCACTTAGCACTTTTAGCACTGTAGACCCTTTAGTAAATACTGGAGTAAGGTTTTTACGTTTCTAACGAGTTTTACTTTTTATCCCGGATTTTTACTTGTTATACCTAAAATGCGGGATAAAACGTTCACTTTTCCTCCTTAAAGTGCGAAAATATATTTATATTTTTCAAATCAGATATAATGTACCTTTGCCAGGGTAGTTTCTAAGTAGCTCGAAAATTTTTCGTTTAAGAAGTTTTTTAATCACCTGTAATTTTTTTCTTATCTACATATTTTTTCAAAAAATTAATACTCTTCATTTGATTTCGATTGCGATTTTTTTTAAGCTTTAATAGGCTACCATATTGACTATTTCAAAATTGACAAGGAGGTCATAGTGGTATCAACCGGATTCTTTATATATATAGCGGAATTGGACAACTATCTTCCAGACTAATAAGTAGCTACTAAATGTTTTATTGTTAAAGTATTTTCGGTATATTGATCAAATTTGTCTCCCATAGAAACTAATGGCTATAAAATTCCATAGGGCAATATTTCTTCTTGATATGAAATGCGTACCGTTCGTGACCGATCACGAGACGGGAAAATAGCACAAATTATTAAAATATCCATAAAAAAAGCACCAACAAAAAGAAATATAGGGTTTTTCAGGTTTTATACAGGTCTTTAAAAGGTCTATACAAAATCTTACCACATATTGCTTACCCTTGTCCGAATTTGCTCGGCTTTCCCATAAAAGTTACTTTTGTTAAAATCTGCTAAAGCAAGCCGTTTTCGAGATATTTCGGTTTTTAGTCGATTTTGAAATGTTGAAAAATATATTGTTAAAAAAAATAAAGCAGAAATGCTCACCAAGAAAAAAGTTATGACCATTTTACACCATCAGAAGTGTAGTGTTTCGCATCCCAAAATACCCGGGGGTACCAATTTTTGAAATGAACCGAACCGTACTTTTTAAGAATTCGATTTTTATTTTTTAACTTTATCACCCTGTATTTTGGAAATAGAGCAATTTCGGACTGAGGTCAGTTGCTTTAAATTAGCTTATTTTGACCTCAGGATTATGTAAGATTTTGTACAGACCTTTTATGGACACCTTGTATTAAAATTAGGTGTCCCCCAAAAATAAAAATTTTTGACGATAAAAATACTAATTTCTTGTTAAGTACATGGTTTTGATTTCATTAAATTTCCAACCTTTTAAAACACCCTGTATAAATACTTTTCTGAAGTGGATTTTTGTGAATCGTATATTAACCCCAATTTTTACATGGCTCTCTCAATTTAAAAGTTTACGGCATTTTACCAAAATGAAAGCTTAAAATTGAAAAGAAGCAAAGAAATGCACATAAAAATCGCGAGGCTTTAGACATGTGACAAGACAACAATACAAAAATATCACGGTCATAATTCAATTCATTAAAATAAATTTTTGAACAAATATACAGTGACCTATAAATTAAGGAAACAATTTTAAATTACCTCTGATATTATCGATATGCTCTTCATACTGCGATTTACTCCTGACATATTCCAATTTACTGGAACCACTTTGAACACTTTGAGTCCTATATTCGTTATACCATTCATGGTTAGTAGAGCTCGCTTTACTCGCGTCACTGTCTATTTCATCCTTTTCTAGTCCTTCACGAGATGGCGTACGTCGTAAATTATCGTCAGGCGTTCGGGAACGTTCGGAACCCAATCGATTTCTAGACGGAGTTCTTCGAGTATTTTCGTCAGGCGTTCGAGATCGTTCGGCATTAATTCGCGTGTATTCGGTTCTAGATGGTGATCTCTCTGGGTTGCCGCCATACGTTTGTGATCGCTCAGCTGTAATTCGGATGTACTCGCTCCTAGACGGGCTTCTTCGAGTGGTTTCTTCTGGTATTTGAGGTCGGTCGGTTGTGGATGCGTGAGGTGTACCTCCTAAATGTCCTTCATTTGGCGGAAATACTAAATCCCTTTCATCAAAAAATCGTTCTCTGGAGGGTGTACGTCTTAAATTTTCCTCTGAGGAAAATCTTGACGAACTTTTTGAAGTTAAATTACCTATACAAAACAGTGTTGATTATAGTTATTTGAATGTAGATTTTTTGAACTTATTTGACTATGTACTTAAAATTTTAGCCATTCTAAATTCAAAACTATACGATCAATAATAACTATATACCAACCATTGGAATGTGATTGAGTCAAATAAGCAGAATCCAAGTTTTCTTCCGAAGGCGTTCTTGAGGTAGAAGTAACTCTTTTGAGGCTATGTGTGCTGGTAGATGAGGTCATTCGGCGTACAGTCTTCTGAACAGTTACTTTTTCGAATTTGACGGTGCTTACTCCCGCTTCATGATCACCTTCGTGAGTTGTGCTCGAGTAAGTTTCCTGTATAAAGTTTTTGAGGTTGGAAAATGCTATTCTTTAGGGAAAGGTTTAGAATGTCGGTTTTTTGTGCTATAGTTAAATAAATATGTTTTATCGTGCCGAGCTCGATGTCAAATGTCATTTGAATTTTTTTACACACTTTTCTTCCTAGGTTTTCTGGGTATAGGGAATGAAATGAGAACAAAAGTTAGTTTATGGCGACGTTATTTTGATCAGTGGCGTTCATGCGGGAACTGCCCTCAGTATTTTGGACAAAATAGTGGTACGTCACTGTTTTTTTTTTAATAAAAATTATTTTTATCTTTCTTTGCTGAGCTAATGTTGTCTCTTGATTTTATTTTGTTTGACAGTTTGTACAGTTTTCGCATAAAAAAAATTAAATTATTCATTTGCATCTCGCTAGACCCCTTACTACGTACTTCCACCTTACTAGTGGTAGTTTATTTCCAGACTTTTGCCAGGCGTTCGATTTATTAAATAAACGTTACGCATACGATATACGGGGTGTTTCAAAATTCAATAAGATAATTTACGTGTTTAATTCCTTAAGTGATTTCAAGACAACATTTTTCATATAGGTTCTCAAACGCCTTGTTCTTTTTTGTTTATAGCTTGTGCAGTTTTTAATATATTTAGTTCAAATTTGGCACCTATGTTACACTATAGGCACTACAGTATTAGACATGCCAAATAATAGTAAAAATCTACAGAGTAATACTTTTTCAGGGGTCATGTCGGTTTTTCCCCCGGATTTTTTTTTATTGTAAGCCACTGGTAGGTAAAATTAAGTGATTTAAAACAAGAAATAAAATTCTTGTTTTATTTTTCAAACTTTTTGGTTTCTTGCAACCGAACCGAACCGAACCCTTTTAGAGAATATCATAAAATGAAAAAATGCTCCAGTATGGTAAGGCGAGTATATCAAAACAAACAAATTAAATAAAACTTATTTGGCATGGCTAATATTGTAATGCCTAATATCAGTGCCAAATTTGAGCTAAATATCTCAAAAACTGTAATAGCTATAAAAAACAAAATTTTAACACCCTGCATCTTAAAAATTTTTGTGATCATGTCGTCCTGTGTTTATATAAACTTTTTGTCTTGAATCGCAGCAATAAAGCCAAAGACATGGGTTAAGATTAAGACCGAATAATGAACAAAACCTTGTATCTTAAACTTAAAATGCGAAATCACCAAGGGAAAATTAATTCTCATTAAAGCACAATAAATAAGATCACAGGTCAATTCCATTAAATGGACAAGAACATGCACTAAAATAATTAAGAAATAGAACATGAAGCAAGGTAGATGAAGAGACCAAAACTTATAGACAGTTGTCGTGTTAAATGAAGCAGAGCAATAGAACCACAGGACCAAGGGATGTAAATTTTTCCTAAGTGTCAAACAATTAAAATAATTATATCTAACAGCATATATTCTATTTCTAGATGTTGCTCTTATAAACAAAACTTAGAATAAACCTTCCTAGAAAAAATATATGCACCTTTGTATTTTGAAAATCAAATATTTATTTTATTACTTATCAAGTTTCAAGGCTTGCTGCGGGATAAATATAAAAATTACGTTCTGCCAAGTCCAATACAAAACAACATTTAATTCAAGCCACTTTAATGTCGCCAAAACCACGAAAAAATAGGCGATTCAGTGAACAAAACACAATATAAATGTTAATTCAGAAAAAAAAAGGTTGTTTTAAAATAGATTTAGAAATGACATACCTCATTGCACAACACTCTTTGTGGGAATTCTTTATTTCTATATAACAAAAAAACTTTGCATCTCTAATGTAATGGGTTTGTGAAAAAAGAAAATTAATTGAATTTCTAAATATCCTATTATTATTAAATTAGTATTTTGAAGGTTTAAAAAATGCTCGTAAGCAGAAATTCGGAACCAAATCAAACCAGACGTAGTGGCAGGGACGGGGAGGAACCTAAGAACATAAGACATCTGAACCGCTATAGATTTTCCATACTTCCAAGATCTAAAAGAACTAAGTAAACAGTATAATCCAAAACTGAAGCAAAACTAAATCAAGGAAAATTAGTAAATAAAAAACAATTGAAATTTGTTATTTCATAGTGTAAGTATCTCGGACTGAAACTGAGATGTTACATTTTTACCATTTTACAATATGGCGTTGTTGGCCACCAAGGTCAAGGGGTCAATAATAAAATTGGAAGCTGTTTTTGATGTGGCTTTTTAGATGCATTTTAAGGATTTCTTTACAAACAAAGAAGAATAGAAAAAAGGTTAGCAATTACGACAACCATAAAATCAAGTAATGACCCACTAAAAATCCTGCTGGCTAAAAATAAACTCGTTCTGGTGCATAAAAAAAATCATGGCGCTCGAACACACCAAAAGAATGGTCTATTGTTAAGCGAATGAGCAGCCAAAACAAAAAGAAAAACCATATCATTAACTTTGACCTTCAGACTTCATTCAGTCTTCATTGAGTAGTGTTATAATCATCTATGAAAGTAAAATGTTATACATATACTATGGTCATACCAAGCAGAAAGGACTAGTGCCGAGAGACATTTCTTGTAGCAAAGAAAAATATATGATTATCTGATATGTGTTATAAACTTTATTTTAAAGCGGGTTTTGGCGGAAACATTAAGCATCTTAAGAAATTTTCCTTTTTGGAGATTTTAGCGGCTTGCTATGAACTTCCATAATGATACCATAGTCTCCTTTGGTTGCTTCCGTTGGCGTTGGCACCATAGACATGGAGGGAAAACCCATGTATTTGTTTGTTCCCAGCAACTCCCTTTGTCGGGCACAGGGGTCTTTATCGTGCTAGCGCCATCTACGCTCTGAACACGGGACCACCGGCTTAACGCGACTTCCGAACTGCTGACTTGTATTGGTCATCAACTTTGCCTACTTCGTTGATGCCCAAACTTCGCCCTAGCCAGGCTTTACCCCTACTTTCGGTAAATCTGGGAATCGAACCAGGCACACTCTGATTGAAAAGCGAACGCACGATCACTATTATCACCAATTAGGGCCACTGGTAATTATCCTAAAGCATGGGCACACCTTGGGCCTTAGATTTTTTAATATATTTTCTACATATTTGATGATAAAACACGAAAAATACCTTAAAATTTGACATCAGGAGGCTTCGGCCCCGCCCCCCCCCCAACCCCAAGCAGCGGCGTAGTTGCAAAAAGAATGACCTTTTTTTTTTTGGTCGCAAGTTTTTTGAGAGGCGCCCTTTTTAGCTGTCGGGCCTCCCCCCCCAAGACACATTCCTGGGTGCGCCACTGCTAAAGTAACTGATAATGGATGTTTTTAACCTTAATAAAGAGATGGCGCCCACAACGCAGCACCCATTATTAGTAGGCTTAACTTATTCAAGCCATACGTTGCAGTTTAATTAAAATCCAACATGCTGGCATGCTTGTGCAGTCTATTTTAGAGGCCCTTTCTCAGTACAGATGTATATAGAAACTTGCGCCCAGGGCGTAGAGGTACAGGCGACTTTTCTTATACAGAAAACTGTTAAAAAATTGTCCATTCACGAAGATATTTTGAAAATTTCTGGTATTTCGATAGCCAAAAACTAGACGACAAAATTTATTAAATGAGTTAACAAATGTAAATAGGTAACCTT
This sequence comes from Aspidapion aeneum, assembly GCA_963576565.1. Taxonomy (NCBI): domain Eukaryota; kingdom Metazoa; phylum Arthropoda; class Insecta; order Coleoptera; family Brentidae; genus Aspidapion; species Aspidapion aeneum. The sequence continues at coordinate 80,969,969 of OY755042.1, read as the reverse complement.
GACCTAACTTTTATGTACCACATTTTTTTCTAGAGTAGAGTTTAATAAGCTGCTAAAAATAGTTGGAGATAATTTACGCTTAGTTTTTGCTTTCGCGATGTAAGTATTCTTTAATTAAAAATGTGATAAAAATAAGTAACCTCTTTTCTAAATTAAAATAGGTATACGCTAATCTTACAATTACACATAAAAAAGCAATTACCTTAATTCATCCAAGATATACGTTCATTTGAAATCCCACATGTAGCATTTTTTGAGGCCTTGTTCTTGTACAGATATATTTGTGACTTACATGGGGAGGAGCCAAGTAAAAGATGAAAAGCTGGATGATCTTGAGAATAAAATCAAGAAAATAGAAGTAGGAAGGTGGTTGTGAAATCGAAAGAGGTAAGAAGAAGGGCTCTGGTAAATCAGGTTTAAACCGTTATTGATAGAGATTTTAAACAAGGTTTAAACCCAACAAGCCATGTGAAATAAAATTTTCACGCTTAGAAGTAAGTTGCCATTTACAATAGTCATGGAAATGAAGGAGCTTCAAAGAGATCGATATGACCGTAAAAGGTTTAATGGTCAGCCTTGTTCCCTTTGTTTTACTAGCCCCTGTCCAGTTTTTGTTAAAGAAGTATTGATCTTTTGAGTCAGAATAACTATACCTACCACTGACTCACTTTGGGGAAGTTTAAGGCCTAATTTATTATTACACATTAAATATTACCTAAAAAGACCGGGAATTTTTTTTTCAATGACATTTTCGTCTAAAAATATCTTGTTTGCAAGACATAAACAATTATAAAATCATATGTATGTTATTTATTAATTTGTTTAGCACAGATAATGCAGCACTTTACAAGCACAAAATAAATATTATAATTATTTATGGAATTACAGGTTTTAAACATGTGATTTTTGCACCGCAACTTTGTTTTCACGTCGTCCATTTAGGTTTATTTATTGCAATCAATAAATAAATTTAAAGCTTAATATTATATGTATGTCTACTGACTTTTTACCAGTACAATTAGTTTAAACATGCGAACTAATTTCAGACAAACACATTTAATTATAAATCATGAATAAATAAAGAAAATTCATTACAAGGACTAATTTTTTTAAGACAGTGGTGTTTTTAACCATGTTTGGTAAAAATTATTTTAGTAGTTCTGGAGATCCTGTAATAATATACCGGGTGGGCCACAATATTTTTCACTAAGTCTATTTGTTCAGTAACTTTTTAAGTATTTGACCGATTAAAAAAAAACAAACGTTGATGGGTGGAAAAAATCAATTAAAAAAATCCTTCTTTTCGATTTTAAGATGGCGAAGTTTAAATCACTAGTTTATTTACACTTATATATTTTTGTTTTATACTCATACAAAGTCTAACGATGCGGGTTTTTGACACGTTTTCTTTATTTTAACTGTTTTAGGGTTATTTTTATCTTCTATATTTTTGGCACAATCTCTATTATTTTTAAAAGAACGATATATCAATGGATATTTAAATTCTTTGAATATATGAACAAACATTTTCATTAATAATTGTTGTATTGTAAACAAACAAAGTATTATTTATCAAAACCGGTCGAGCACTTTTTGAGATATGAATCTTAAATTAAAAACCTTTTTTAGCCTAAATGTCATGGTTATCCAAATTAAAAAATATTTGACCATAACATTTTTAGATCTTAGCCAATTTTTATGAATTTATATGATCTCGATCTAACAAATGGCGCTTTTTAGAATTCTATTTAAAAATTCAACTTGCAAGCAAACTGTTTTATGATTTTAAAGTTTTGAGACGTTTTAAAATTTATAAAAATTTTTAAAACGTTTGTTTCTTTTTATCCACACCCACACCGTCCACACCAGACCAACAAAACAAAAACAAAACAGCAACAATGTTTTCCAACATTTTCGAAACAAAATGAGAACAATTCGGCACCTTTTTTGTTTTTTTTGCGTTTTCAGTAACTTTTTATTTTCCCGTTGCCTGTGGGTAAAGATCAAAGTGTTGATGTTTTGTTTTCATTTTGGGCAACTTTTTTGGTCTAATCTGTATGCAAATAAAACAGAAACAAACATCATGGTTTAGTTTGTGTAGTTTCTGTGTGCAAAATTAATTGACCTTTATCGAGAGGCTAGATTGTTATGAGACGCCAGACACCCCGATTATAAAAATCGTTATAAAAAGGCAGATGCTTTAAAGGAAATAGGAATATTGTGTGATACTTATTCAGAGGAAGTGGACAAAAGAATAAAAAACATCAATAGCCGGTTCCAAAGAGAACAGAGAAATTATCAGTTATTGAAAAAATCCGGAGCTGGCAAAAGTTTAGTTTCAAAGTTTACTAATTGTTTTCCTATATGTGGACAGCCTGCAGTTGACCACTTGTTCATGTTTTCGAAAATATGCAGTTTTGTTGTGTTGGTGTTTTGTTGATGTTTTTGTTTTGTTGGTTTGATGTGGACCCGGCATAACGTTTTTTGGCAATCCTGGTAATTAATAAGAAATATGGTGCCATATTTAAAATCGTGAATAACCAATAAATTACCGGGTGGGGCACAAAAAGTTTCACTAAATTGTTTTGCAATAACTTTTTAAATACTGGAGCGAATTAAAAAAAGCAAACGACCGTATATAGCAAGTTTACAATTCTTATTCTGCCTTGAGTCGCGGAAAAAACTTAAACTGTATTTTACACAATTAGCAATAATTCATTTGTATCTATTTATGTTAAGATTTGTAGGTTAAATCGGTTCTTATAAAAATTAATAATATAAGTCAATAGTGACCATCAAATATAAATAATATTATCTCTTATTTAATAACACATATTTAAAATATCAAGGTAAATAACTTGGTACTTTAATAGCAAATGTAAGTAAAAGCAAAGATAAGAAATACTTTTTTTAATGAAAATTAAAAGATGTATGATAAAAACTCATCATTACGACATCTACATTTTTGTGTCGTAATTTTCCAAACATCGGTCAATCAATCAAAAAAAAATATTTTTTTATTTTGATTACCCACTTGCAAGATTTTTCTAAGGCATCTAATTTCTAAAAATAACCCCGTTTTATAGTATTTATATTTACGATATGCAGGGACGTATTAAAGTTAGTATAAGTATAGTAACTCATAATATTTTGGTTTTCAAAGTTTTTTCATAGCATAAATGGATGTTGTAATATATCGTTTGAAAAAATGCTAAAAACAATGTTCTATTAACTTTTTTTCCAGACGGGTGCCCCCATGACATCAGGAGTGCACAAACGATGTGCATTTAGAAAAATACATCAGTCGGACCATTTTTTTTTTGGACGGGTCCACCCGCCGAATGACGTCATGAATGTATAAACGTTATGCATTAAGAAATATCTCCTACCCTGTACCTGTCCAACATAAAATAATTCATACAATGCTTAAAGCATTTTAGCTCACACATATACTATACTATAGTTGTGAGCTATGGCGATCCTAATCTTTTCGAGAAAAAAAAATTGCTCCGATTTCAAATTTTATATATCTTTGCGTTTCAGATGATTTTGAAACTTTTTTGTTGCGCCGTCTGTTTGTCTGTCTGTCTGTTTGTATGTCTATCTGTCTGTCTGTCTGTCTGTAACGACCAACGCCCATAACTCAAAAACCGCTTGTCTGATTTTAATGAAATTTGGTACCTAGGCTGGGTCGTAGGTGGAGATGATCCCATTTAAAAATAAACAATATCCACCGAATACAAGCCAAATAAAAGGGTGGGGGTAGATTTAAAAAATTAGACTTTATGTGAAAATATGGCGTAATTGAGTCTGGAGTTAAACAAAATACATTTCAGTTTGTTTTTAAGGGTGGGGTAGATTTCAAAAATTAGAGTTTACGTGAACATATGGCATGTGTGATATCAAACGAAAGCTAATTGAGTCCGGAGTTAAACAAAATACATTTTAGTTTTCGTTTTTTTTAAGGGGTGGGGTACATTTCAAAAATTTTAGTTTAAGTCAAAACATGGCTTGTGTGGTATTAAACGAAAGGTAATTTAGTCTGGAGATGAATAATATATATTTCAGTTTTTAGTTATATTAGCTCGCACGTACACTATAACTATAGTACCTAGTGTGAGCTTAGGAGCCCATATATTGGCAGAGTATTTCAAGAGCTTTCCAATGACGGACGTACCTATTATATTATTCAATATGGCCACCCGCAATTATCTAAAAAATAATATATTTCTTCTGTAATGGAGATTTTTAAAATTTTTCTCTACAGGGTGTTCCAGATAAAAGCAACTACATGGGAATTACGGAAACGGTAAGAAATACGAGTTTGTTTAAATGAAAAAAAAGTTGCGCTATTCTAAGCCCAATCAGGTACTGTATCAATATTAAAGATATCTACAGGGATTTTTAAAATATCGAGCTAAAACTAAAAATTTGGTAGTTTTGTATAAGCAACTACGGCCAATTGAATGACGTTAACAAATTTTTTCTAGGCCTTCTAGTTTTTTTAAAACCATAGCCAACTTTGTTATTTATTATGACCGCCATATTGAATTTATACGTCAATAAATAGAGCATTAAAAGAGCTTTTCAACCAAGCCTATCTTTGATTGACGGAAAATGTGAATTTATTTAAAAAACTGTTTTTCACTTGGTTGGCTGTGAAATAAAAGCCGTAGTTGCGTTGTCATACCTACGTAACTATCTGTCAAAACTTTGTCATTTATTTAATTTAAAGTTTCTAAATTACGTAAGATTTTTTTTGAGTCACATTATCAATCAAATTTAACATGGAAAAGTTTTCAAATTGGGAGAAAGTAGATATGTATAAATGTTATATTTTGTGTAATAAGAATGCTGAAAGAGCTCGAGATATGCACTTTCAGAGATATCCAGAAAGGCGACAACCAGGTTTGTCAATCTTCAGAATACTAAGAAATAATTTAATTGAATATGGTTCCTTTAAAAAACAAAATCAACAACCTGATGAAAATATTCAAGCTCTGGTTTTACAAAGTGTCGTTGACACGCATCTCCCTTCGTAAACTGGAAAATAATGTTGAAGTACCCAAATCAACTGCACAAAGAATTGTTAAAAAATTTAAGTGTCATCCATATGCAACACATATTAGTCAACCACTCCGAGATGGTGACTTAGAAAGAAGAACCTTGTTTTGCAATTGGTTCATACAAAAATCGCAAGAAAACCCTCAATTTCCGCTTAAGGTTCTGTGGTCTGATGAAAGCAGGTTTACAAACTGCGGGATGTTTAACAGACATAACTACGTGTACTGGACCGATGAAAATCCGTTCTTAAATCGTTAGGTGCACCATCAAGTTAGGTGTTAGTTATTTAATTCAATTAAATAATAAATGCAAACTTTTGTTTCAGAAATAAAAGATAGATTTTAAGAAATTTTATTAATTTTTAGCCAGAGAAAAATAAAAAAATAAGGGCCTCAAAGATTTGCATATAAATCAAATAAATGGAAAAGTTTTGAAAGTTAGTTAAGTAGGTATGACTTGTTTCACAGCCAACTAAGTGAAAAATAATTTTTTTAATAAATTCACATTTTCCGTCATCCAAAAATAGGCTTATTGTACACGGTTGAAAAGCTCATTTTATGCTCTATTTATTGAAGTATAAATCCAATATGGCGGTCATACAAGATAACAAAGTTGGCTATGCTCTCAAAAAAACTAGAAGGCCTAGAAAAAAATTGTTAACGTCATTCAATTGGCCGTAATTGCTTATACAATACTACCAAATTTCATTAAATTTATTTGCAAAATGGCAACGATATTTCAATTTTTCAAAAAACACATTTTTTAGGTTTTGCTCGCTTTTTTGAAAACCCCTGTAGATATTTTTAATTTTGATACAGCATCTGATTGGGCTTAGAATAGCGCAACTTTTTTCTCATTTAAACAAACTCGTATCTCTTACCGTGTCCTAAATCCCCATGTAGTTGCTTTTATTTGGGACACCCTGTATATCTACAAGCAGTGTAGGGGGCCTGGGGGACCTGTCTGATAAAAAACTTATCAAATTATTATTTTTAGCATTTTTTCAGAGCTGTTGAACGATGTATCACAAAATCCATTTGTTCTACACGTAATAGATACATATATTTCCATTTTTCTTAAAACATACCTATACAATGATGACGTAATTATGGTGAGAGGGGGGCGTTTCACTAAATTCGCGAATTATTATATTTCTAAATACGCCACTGGCTATTAGTGCTTAAAATATTTTATTTTTTGGTAAAAGCCTACAGACTGTGAAGTAATCTACAGTTATAAAACACAAATTTTTATTAGCAGTGGCCCACCTTGAAACTAGAAGGTTGCCATAAATTTTCATTCAAATTAAATTGTTTATTTTGCAATTATTGTTGTTTTTTTAGGTAAAGAAGCCTCATTTGTTCTGCAACGTTAGATTTTTGCACCTGTATTATTATATACAGAGTGTTAAAGTTTCTGGCCAAACTTTAGGATTACTCCTTACTCAAAATGTCAAACGATTTCTATCGTTGATCTACATAGCGTTAAAATGTTAGGATTTTATTTGTGTGAAATAATTGAAAAAATTATTGTTTATTTTTCACTTTATTTAAACTTTTTCGGTACGCCGCTGCGTTGTTAGATTTAACAAATGTCTTCCTTGTTTTTGAAACTTATTGGTTTTTGCATCTTTTTCGCATGTGCTATCGAACAAAACAGAAATGCAAAAGCTTTTAAACGGGGAACGCGCGGCGCCGGCGTGTAGAATTAATTAAAATCTGAAAGGAGTTTTATTAAAATTAGACTTTAACCTTTATAGAGATATTAAATTAAAACAAGGGTTAAATATAGGTCACCAGTGCATTCCAATACGTATGAGATATAAAATGGAATATAAAAGAGGGTTGTTCCCACCCGGCATTTATCCCCTCGCTCCTCGGGATTCCTTTTGTAGGGGTAGTCTGGAGCATTAGGAAATATTTAATGCGTAGCTGACGGGAGAGTATTGGCAAAATCTTTAGACCTATTTTTTAGAGGTCTAGCCAAAAGCAAATAAAAAAAAACCAAATCAAATTTGAACCCTTTGTGTATCTGTCTGTGTGCCAGTAGCGCTTGAAACACTTAAACAATAGGGACTTATCGGAATAAAACCTGACTTTATTTTAGAGTCAACTTTATTCTGACAGATTTACAAAGAAAACTGACAGCTGACCTCTTAAAATTGACATACCAAAGTCAAATTTAAAAATAAAAGAGACTTATTGGAATGAAACCTGACCTTATTTTAAAATCGACCTTATTGTAACAAATTTACATATAAAAAGCAGCTGCTTTCTTTCAAAATTGAGAGGTCAGCTGTCAGTTTTCTGTGTGAGTAAGTCCCTAATGTTAATGCCAAAGAGTTCAAAAGACATTTGCTCGAAGGTTAATGCGGATTTTCTCTATTTTGAAGGTATCGAACTGACACCGCAGAGAAGAAGGGAAAAAACAGAGTGGCGGTTTTTGCAAAAAATAATTGTGATAGATTTGATAGTCTTGAATAAAGAGGTTTTTCAAAAGACTTACCCTCGGAATAAATGTATTTTTTTGAATACATATGCAGAATTATTTGAAGTCGGTGCATTTACACAGACATGATTAAAAGTAGAGAACTGACACTTTGACCCACAGAAACTCAAATAGGTATCTAACAGTAACATACTAAACAAGGATGACCGTGTTTGAAACTACCTTCAAATTCAAATACGTTTTAGCTAAAATTAGAAAACACTTAATTGTAATTTAAAAACCGATTGGGATTCAATAAAGCTGATTGATTTTTTCACAATCATATGCTAGAAAATCTAATGACCAATAAATACATTTCACAACTTTTTGAACTGCAATTAGAAGGAGTGTTACCAGGCGAAAAAAAATCAAGGTCATATAGCGACCATCATAACATTACTGCTGTAGCTGTAATCAGTGGCGGCTCGTGGGGTAGTGCCACGGAGCTATCGCACTACCTTATTTAAAAAAAAAACAAATTTTTTTATTTTTAAAACATCTTAATATGTTTGTTGTTTTATGCATTTCTTTTTAATTTATATAAAATATTGTAAACCCTGTGCAATTCAGTGGATCACACTCCGAATCGATAATAATGACCGACGTCTGTCTGACCCGCTGGCTGTCGTGTGGGGGCTATGTGCCGCTTTGCTGCTGGCGCCGCCGAACAGAGAGAGATTTTTACTAGTGGCCTATATGAGCGCCAGAGGGGGACAATTTTGACATTGTATAAATGAAAAGAATCAATTTGTACCTGGGACGTCAGTCAGTTAGTGGTCTTGTTTTTGTGAGTGGAGTATGTATGCTTTAATTTACGCCCACTAAATTACACGACAAAAAATATACCCGTATACTCTGGATATTGTTCTATTTTTTTAAGTGAAACTGAATAAAATTAGCGTGTTAAAAAAACTCTTTTAGTTGTTTTTGTGAGTGGAGTATGTATGCTTTAATTTACGCCCACTAAATTACACGACAAAAAATATACCCGTACACTCTGGATATTGTTCTATTTTTTAAGTGAAACTGAATAAAATTAGCGTGTTAACAAACTCTTTTAGTGGTTTTTCGCCGGAGGAAAAATTAAAGAATTAGGCCGGTCACTACCTGATTTAAAAATTGAAAAGCAAACGTAAAAATGGACAAAAATCGCGTTGTAAATTTAATAAAACTATTTGGGATAAAAATATTGCCTATTTTTTGTAAATACCTATACCTAAAGACTCGCCATGGGTCTATGGTAAACTAAGGGTAGGTTAAATTATTGTTTAAATTAATTCAGCAGAATTTTTGAAAAATTTTGAGTCATTTCATGGTGTAATTTGGGTAGGTCTGGATAAGTTTCTTTAAATTAACTACCTAAAAATAGTAAACATCATAACAAAAACATTTCATGTAAAAAAAAGAATTGAGATAAAAGTAAAGCCAAGTTCTCCAATACAAATTTCAAAATGAAAGGTTCTTACTAGTTTGGAAATATTTTTTTAAACTTTGCTATTACAGCCAAACTTCTTTATGTTCAATTTGTGCCTGTGCCTAAGGGTCATTTACAGCCGTAATAGCCAAGTTTAGAAAAATATTTCCAAACTAGTAAGAACCTTTCATTTTGAAATTTGTATTGGAGAACTTCGCTTTACTTTTATCTCAATTCTTTTTACGGAATGCCTTTTTCGCGTACTTGGCTTTTTTTTACATGAAATGTTTTTGTTATGATTTCACTTCTTTTTTAAAGGAATTGGATAATACTTAATTTTTAAAGTAGTAAAATATGCGGAATATTGTTCAAAACTTTTGCAATGCCTTACTTAAATTTTTGAGGTTTTTAATTTTTTTCCATGGTTTTATCGTAGTTCCTGCCTGCCAAAGCTCAGCTCTCTAGCGTTTCTGAAAGTGCACAATGTTACTTTTACATAACTTTACATGTATAGGGGAGTGAAATATATTAAAATTGTCGTGTTTTTAAGCTTTGTCCTATAGTTTTATCATAGTTCCTATCAGTCTTCCAATGCTCAGCTCTCTAGCGTTTCTGGAAGTGGGTAATGTTACTTTTACATAACTTTACATTTATAGGGGAGGAGAGTAAATGAAAATATTGGACTTTTTAAATTTTTTCCCATGGTTTTATCATAATTTCTATCAGCATTCCAATGCTCAGCTCTCTAGCGTTTCTGAAAGTGGGCAATGTTAGTTTTATATAACTTTACATTTATAGGAGAGAGAAGTAAATTAAAATGTTGGTGTTTTTAAATTTTTTCATATAGTTATATCATATTGTCTTTCAGTCTTAAAAAGTTCAGCTCTTTAGCGTTTCTGGAAGTGGGCAGTGTTACTTTTACATAACTTTACATTTATAGGGGAAGGAAATAAATTAGAATTTAGGGGTGTTTTAATTTTTTTCTATAACTTTATCATAGTTCCTATCAGTCTGCCAAAGCTCAACTCTCTAGCATTTCTGGGAGTGGGCGATGCTACTTTTACATAACTTTAAATGTATAGGGGAGGGGAGTAAATTATTTTTTCTATAACTTTATCATAGTTACTATCGGTCTTCCAAAGCTCAGCTCTCTAGCATGTCTGGAAGTAGGCAATGTTACTTTTACTTAACTTTACATTTATAGGGGAGGAAAGTAAATTAGAATTTAGGGGTGTTTTAATTTTTTTCTATAACTTTATCATAGTTCCTATCAGTCTGCCAAAGCTCAACTCTCTAGCATTTCTGGAAGTGGGCGATGCTACTTTTACATAACTTTAAATGTATAGGGGAGGGGAGTAAATTATTTTTTCTATAACTTTATCACAGTTACTATCGGTCTTCCAAAGCTCAGCTCTCTAGCATGTCTGGAAGTAGGCAATGTTACTTTTACTTAACTTTACATTTATAGGGGAGGAAAGTAAATTAGAATTTAGGGGTGTTTTAATTTTTTTCTATAACTTTATCATAGTTCCTATCAGTCTGCCAAAGCTCAACTCTCTAGCATTTCTGGAAGTGGGCGATGCTACTTTTACATAACTTTAAATGTATAGGGGAGGGGAGTAAATAAAAATTTTGGGGTTTTTTGATTTTTTCCAGGGGTTTGGTCATAATTTCTATCAGTCTGCCAAATTTCAGCTTTGTAGCGTGTCTGGAAGTACAGTAGAATATTGATGATCTATACATGAGTGAGTGGCAATTTCGACGTTTTTTGAAATTTCGTAACTACTTTACTACTTTATGGAATTTCATGAAACTTGGAGGGTTTGTTAACTTCATGGAGATCTACGACTGTGCCAAGTTTGAGATTCGTAACTCATTCCGAAGTAGAGTATTAGGTAGGTTAAATTTCGGCTGAAATGTTTCCAGAAAAGATGGTTACTGCGCGCGAACTTGGCGAGGCACTGCCGTGCCCTCAGATATAATACAAAAGTATGCGCTCTTGGTTTTGCGCCACTAAAAAAATTGATCGAGGCAAGTTTTTTAAAGAATTTTGGGCAAAAATTTGACGCAGCACCCCGATTTTTTTTTTTGAGTGGCTATCAAAATTCCGACATTAAAATGTTGAATGGGCACGAGTCGCCACTGGCTGTAAATAAGGGCAGCGACCGCAAAAGACGAAAATGTCCGAAATACTCCTGAGCCTGGCATAATATGTACAGGATGTTATTATTTAAGCAGGTAATTCTTGGGTTCATTTTAAGAAAAAAACCGAAAAAAACTTCTTAACATATGACCTAAACGCCAAAAAGATTTTTAATATCTCTGTGATACTTAAGGACACTTATCGTAAAGGCAAGCTTTACGATGAGTGTCCTTAGTGATACTGCTTTAGATATTTTCGTAAAATTTGGTCCAAACTTTTTGTGGATCAAAAGGCATTTTCTTTCTTTAAAAGTTAAGACGTTTAGGACATGTAAGTTTTTCCCAAAAATTTAACAAAACTTATGAAACAAACATTAAAATAACTACTAGATTTAATCAAACCTCAGGCACCTACCAATAATTTTAACATTTCAAAAAGAAGTGATCAAAAGACAAAAATGTTCATGTTTTGACGCTTAAAAAAAAGTCAATCTTTTGCGTTCTGGAAAAGTGGTTAATTTTTTTATGGCAACACCGACCAGTGCTTATAATTTAATAACACAATTTTAACACGTTTTACAACCCTTTCAAGGTGTAAAATGGGGGTGTTTACTTCTTAAGGCAATATAATAGTTATTTAGTTCCGATCACCTATGGGATCGAATACCACAAAAAACCGACATTTTAAACCTCTTCTTATATTTTAAAAAATCTTTAAAATAAATAAAAATTCCTGCCTGAAAAGTGCCACCATCCCCCAGTTCTCCTCCATGATGATATCTGACCTCGTGTCTTGGTGAGGATTGAGGTGTTTTTCTTAGTGAAACCCTCTCCAAAGGGTTCACCTCCTCACTATGATTTCTACCCCGCTCTTCGGCCAGTTTTCTTTCGAGTTCTTCGACATTTAGGCTCACTCCTTCTCCCAAGTTTGAAGCTTCTGACCCTCCCGTCCAGACTTTCTCAAAGAACGTCACTGTTTCTTTTAGTTTTTTACTGGAAGGGCTTTGAGGAGTGACTGGAGTCACATTCTCTCGTAGTTTTTTATTGGAAGGATCTTGTGGAGAGTCGGGGGGCCTCTTGGGGTCCTTTCCCGGGTCTTTCTGAGACGTGCTCATGATTAATTTTTTAGGTTATCATTTGGAATAAGAGTTCGTGGGGTTCGGAACACTATTTCATAAAGTTTGCTATATAAAAAAATTATTAAATTAAATGAAGTTGAGAAATCTCTACATTAACATAATATGGGTCGCGGATTTTGGTTCGAAAATATTAGTTTAAATGGTATTAAGCTCAAAACCATTGGTCCTTCGAGCCAATGGCTTTCCGAAATACATAACTTTTGAATTCACGATTTTTGAACTATTTTTCTAACAAGATCTTTTGAACAAATTGTTTTTAAAGAAAATTCCGCTATACAGAGAGAATATGTATCTAAGTATATATATATATATATATATATATATATATATATATATATATATATATATACAGTGTGTCCACGTAAGTTGGCGGCATATGGGAAACTTTTTTATTATTAGCTTTACGAAAAAAAGTTATTCTTCATAAAAAGTTCTGCATGGTCCAAAACCTAAAATGCAACCATCAGATGTTAAATTTTTTCATCATATTACGAGGTTTGTCAAAAAATGTGATTTTTGCTCTTGAGTAAAGTACCTTTCTTTTTGACAATATCCAAAATTGTTATAAAGAAAAGATGTTTGAAAGAATTAAAAATAGCTTTCAAATATTCAACATTGTTTATTTACATTATTATTATTTGCATCCTAGATTAATTATGCTTTAATGTGCAAACTTAAATTTCCAACGTAATCGCAGAAAATGTAGAAAAAAATATTTTTTAATGTAAATAAACAATGTTGAATATTTGAAAGCTACTTTTAATTCTAAACATCTTTTCTTTATAACAATTTTCGATATTGTCAAAAAGAAAGGTACTTTACTCTGGAGCAAAAATCACATTTTTTGACAAACCTCGTAATATGACTGAAAAAATTTAACATCTGATGGTTGCATTTTAGGTTTTGGACCATGCAGAACTTTTTATGAAGAATAACTTTTTTTCGTAAAGCTAATAATAAAAAAGTTTCCCATATGCCGCCAACTTACGTGGACACACTGTACATATATATATATATATATATTTTAAATAAGTCTCTGACGATAGTAATAGAAATTAAAATGGGATTTTCTTGTAGCATCGCATTGGAAACAGGCTTTCCAAACATAAATCAAAGATTTTGTTAGTAAATAATATATTATTCTATGAAAATGAGTTTTTTGTATATTAATACGCTTATTTTATTTTTAGCACGATTTTGCCCCTATTATGTTGCAGAGCTCCTTGCCAAGATGCAAAGATTAAAATATGGTCAGTAATTTATTTTTGTTTTTACGGGGGTGACGCAAAAACAGCTTAAAGCGCAAATTATAAAAATATAATTTTTCGTAAAAAATTAATTCAGAATTATATTTTCAACATTTTGTCAACCGCCACTAAAGCACACAAGCTGTTATCAGCTGTAGAAAAAAAGCTCGTTACGTTATCAGTTCATATACGAAAGGGTACACCGTTATCACACGCAGTTCGCGGATCGCTCGATACTGTTTACAAAAACAGCCGGCGAAAATCGTATTGAAGTCTGTGGCAGTCGAGGTATTGCTTCCAAAGTTGGGTATCTTATTTCATTTTTTAATAAACGTTAAAACTACCGAACGTAAGGCTTTGTCAGTAGTTTTATACAGCAGACTATTGGAGTACTCTAAACTGACTATCGCAGGTTGGAAAAAACTCTTGGAGACGTCGATTTGTATTTTTAAATGCGCATTTAAAAAAATATATATAGGGTGTGTCATGTGACAGTAGCTAATACCAACTTTCTTATTTTAAATACAACCCCCTGTATATCATGTATTTTTTGGATTCTTCAGAAAATTCTAGACATAATTCATGTGCAATGTCCTATACCTAAGTCTAACCATTTTTGAAATATTGACAGTTCAAAAACGAAAATTTCCAATTTTGAGGCGGAATATTTCGAAAAAATAAGGATAGGGGCATGTAAACCGTTTTTCCAAATCATTTTCGAAATATTCCGCCGAGAAATTGGAAATTGTCGTTTTTGAACTGTCAATATTTGAAAAATGGTTAGACTTAGGGATAGAACATTGTACATGAATTGTGTCCAGAATTTCCTAAATACTCCAAAAAATAAATAATATACAGGGGGTTGCATTTAAAATAACCAAGTTGGTATTGGCCACTGTCACATAGGACACCCTATATAACTTTTTTCTTTAAAAAAATGCGAATTTAAAAATACAAATCGACGTGTCCAAGCGTTTTTCCTAACACGCCCTTATTTATTCGTTATGGAATTTATTCGATTTGGCTGTTCCACATTGTATAAGTATTTACGTAGATTTTGAACACGCTTCTGACAGCGTAAATCGAGAGAGAATGATGCAGGAATTAACTATTTTGGGAATCACTTCTATTCCGGGTTCTAAAGCTGTAGTAGAATAAATAACCAGCTCCTAGACATCATTTTTTGTAACTTCAGGAGTAAAACAAGGGATGCGTTATCTTCATTAGGGACTTTTTGGAATAAAACCTGACTTTATTTTAGAGTCGACTTTATGCTGACAGATTTACAAAGAAAAATGACAGCTGACCTCTCAAAATTGACATACCAAAGTCAAATTTAAAAATAAAGTCGCTAACTTTCATTTAATAAATACAGACACTAATAAATCCGGTTCTTAAATACACAAAGGCCGAATTTTGAACGAAAGCAGCTGCTTTTTATATGTAAATCGGTCACAATGCGGTTGATTTTAAAATAAGGTCAAGTTTTATTCCAATAAGTGTCTAATCTGGCCCTTGAAGCTTCTGTTAGGATGATTGACACAAGCGGATATCTATCTATCTATTTGGCCTTCTTCGATCCATCTTTGAACATAGCCCTCCCCCAATATCTTCCACTCTTCGCTGTCTGTGGCCGTGTTCATCTACCTAGTTCCCGCATGTTTCTTCAACTCGTCCGCGCATCTCATTTGTGGTCATCCAAGAAAAACGGAATTCTGTACAACAAACCTCGCTCACATTATGAGAAGAAAATCTAGAAGATCTTTAAATATCAAAGGAATTTTTTGAGACTAAACAAAGCTAATTTATACCAGATAAAGCTGCTTCCGTAGTGATTTTAGTAAAGGTTTTTATCTTAGACTCAAGGTTGCCCTAGCTGATACTGCGAACTGGCATTTGGTTTTATAAAGTGGGTATCCACATTTCATTTTTCCTTTTCTGTTGCCATCATCTTCATTTTATCGCCATTTACGCGGTTACATCGATCGAGATCCATATTCATTTAAGTACCCAAGAATTGTCATTCGTGCTTTAGAAATGCCTCAAAATTAAAAAGTCCAGAGCATAATGAGGCTGAAGTTTTAAAACTAGTAATCACAAAGCTTGTAAAGGTACTCTGTAGCCAAACTTATAATACTACTCAAATTTATCAGGATTCATTAAATTCAAATTTCGTCGCTGTTCCCAAGAAGTCCAACACCAAAAAGTGGGAGGACTATAGGCTCATGAGCTTAATAAGCTATGTGCCTGAGACGTTTCTCCGAGTAATTGATTTTTAAATGTCTTGGAAATGACTAGGGAAACCTAATTTGCTTATTATGTAAAAGGGTTGGACATTATAGAGCGGTGTATTTCTCTGTAAAAATTTTGATTCAAAAATGTTGTAATCGACATTAAAATGTCTACAAGTACTTTAAAATCCGAAGTGTGCTTCAGAAGTGCTTAAAATGAAAAAAGTTCAGAGCATAACAACGCTGGAGTTTTACTACTAGTAAAGACAAAGCTCGTAACATTGCTTCGGAATAAAACTAATAGCTGTCAAATTTCTCAAGATTCGTTAAAATGAATGGCTATTCCTAAGAAGTCCAACATCAAATAGTGTAAGGACTATAATAGTCTCATGAGCTTAACGAGTCTGTTTGAGACGTTTGTCAGAGTGATTTACTTCCGAATATCTTGGAAATGGATGGTGATATCTAATTTGCTTATTATGTCAGAGGCTTGGACACTAGAGCGGTATGTTTCTTTTTAAAAATTTTAATGAAAACATTTTATGATCGACACCAAAATATCAATGTGTCTTTTATTGACTATAAACGTGGATGTATCAACATGAAGCATGATTTATTATTAGACTAAGAGACTTTAGCAAGGATGTAACACAATGTATTAACGGAATTGTTTCAACTATCAAAATAAGTGCGCCAAAGATGATGTTTGCCACCATTACTCTTTAACACTTATGTCAAAACGTATCTCAGCGAATACTAAAAAGTTAAACAAAAGGGATGAAACTAACGAAAATCCCATAAATATTAAAAATTATGAAAATGCAGTGATTATGGTAAATAATTTAGAAGATCTGAAGTATTTACGTACAACCGTTGTTTGATAGATAAACAAACAAGGGCAGCAGTATTGGCATGCAGAATTCAGGACGCTTATTCTGTAAATTAGTGTCATTCATGAAATTGTCTTTAAAAAAAAAACAGTGTTTTCAATAGAAATCTTACTACCCATGTTCTCCTATTGCAACTCAAGAAAGCACATTATGTGGATATGAGACATCAGACATTGATTTGATAGTAACGACAGTGTTTTCATTAGAAATCTCACTACTCAGTTGTCCTATTGCAAAGCAATTGAACAGTAATGTCCAACGTTCTCTTAAAAATAATCTGTTCTCCATCAGCTAAAGTCAGATACTACTCGTAAAATGAGAGGGTCTCATATCTCTGGTATAAACTGACCAGCAATGGCAACCGTATATTGAAGTGAATATTCCAGAATGTACAGAATGAGCGCCAACAGAGAATTTACAGAATAAGAGTAGAAACTCAGCATTCTAATTCCCCGGGAAAAGCATTTAGGATTTTCCGACAATTTTCAAATCGAGTCGCTAAGACAAGAAGACATTATGTAGCTAAATGAAAAAAAACACAAAGTAAAGTAAAACTAATCAATAGCAGAGAATTTTGTATTTTCCTTATTTAATAATAATAATAATAATAATAAAGGTCTTTATTGTAGAAAAAAAAAGGTTTTTAACAAAATCAATGGTATAAATAGAAAACTATTCTGCAATGGGCGAGATTCAGTTCATTCGCTTTTAGGAAGCCCCAGAAGCGGATGTCTGTTCTTCCACCTTCCACCAAAAATTTATAGTTAACGATCTACTTCTAACCCAATAAAATATTTTCTAGATACCTACACCTTAAAAATTTTTAGAATTTTTCTGTGTTTTTGGATTCAGACAGTTAATACAATACTCATTCTAATATATAATACCAAAACAGGCGTGCAAGGTGGGAGAGCGCCGGACTCTTGCGTAACTTGCCCGGAATTCAAAGCGCAGATACTGGAAATGTAGTCCAGGAGCGCGAGCGACGAGAAATTTTATCTAAAAGGAGAGGCATGACAGACTAGGAAAAGCACGAATTTAGACCAAGTGGCAACCATGTCTTTAGCATTCAAACTATTTCCAAGATAGGTAATAAGTAGGTATTATGTTAGATAAAAAAATTACATACATAAAAAAAATTGCAAAACGAAATCCAAATTTAATTTAATTATGTATGTTCGAGTTATGGAGAGTTCGAGTTATAGAAACTCGAGTTAAAGAGGTTAAAATACATTAAAAAATTGCAGGGACCACTTAAAAGGTTCGAGTTATAGAGAGGTTCGACTGTACGTTAATAAAAAGAATATAAAACAAATGGAAAAATTTTGAGTGTGTGCTTCAGAAACAATAATCTATAACTAATAATTTCTTAAGAAAATATAAAATTTTATGAAAATTTTTGACAAATGTCCAAAATTTAAATTGATATTTTGTTTACATAATAAAATTTAATTAAACTTTTTCTAAATAGTTTATACAAATCCCAACGCAAAAAAGGGTAGCATGCATGTTAAAACTTTAAACTATCGAAAAACAAATTTCATATTAAAAACAAGTTTTTGTCTATTTCATACCAGAAACAAAGTTTTTTTATGAGGAAGTTTTTAAAATAAAGTTTTCTAATGTGTCCCCTAATTTTGTGCATTTTCGTGTCCGTAAATCGACTTCCTGTCTGTCAAGAAACTTTTCTGGATTATTTTGTCACAAGACACATTCCTTTTTGCTTTTATTCTTTTTGCCTGCAATTTGAGGCTTCCATTATTTTTGTCGATAGAATAATAAAAGTGACAGATTTTAATAACCGCTCAAGTAGTCACACTAAGCGACAAAACTACATCGATTACCAAAGTAATGCCGACTACACATGTCACGATAAATCGTAACGATTTTACTATGCAGATTCATCTAGTGTAGAACTAAATTGTTGCAGATATTTTGCAACGATTAAACATCACATTCAACAAAACTGCACAGTTCAGTGTGTACAGTTAAAGTGTAACGATTTATCCTTACGTGTGTAACTGGAAAGGCCATAAGAACCAATTAAGGGAAAAATTTAATTTTTTTTTGTAAACACGCGAAAACAGGCAAAAATGGTGGTGGTATTTTAAAACTTTTACGTAGTATGTTATTTTGTTTAAAAATAGAAAAGTTTAAGTTATTTAAAACAATACTTTCTTATAAAATTATCATTAACTATTATTTATCTGTATGTAATCTACCTCTAATACCAAAAATGTTACAATATCTGAATTTTATCATTATCATATACCTACACACTTAATTAAGTATATTTATTTTTGTTTGTGCCCAATAGTATTACCATCATACAGTTTTCTTGTAATTTACAGTTTTTCATACATACTTTAAGTCAATTCATGCAATAATAAATTAATGAGGCAGTCAGGGTTTATTTCCTTGCCTTAATAAGCAATAATGGTAATAGAAAAGTTGTTGTAATATATAAAAGACTATGTATTTAAATAAACCATTCAATAAGTAAACTCTGACATAAAAATCTGTCAACGAGATCAGGAAGGATCCCAATCCAGGAATAATCCGAAAATAGACATTACACGCAAACCGTGACGTATTTAGTCCGTTATTTCGTATCGTTAAGAGTAAACATAAATTCCTGGATAGACTCAAACGATATAGACTTTGCTATGTGTAAGCCTAATTTCGATAGAGGCAAACTTTTGATGTCGCAACTAGGTTAAATTTATCGATTTCATCATAAAGCATGTATACAATACAGATTGTTAATGGAAACGTCTCACACCGCCCTTTAATGAGGTATAAGTTTGACAAAACGTCCTAAAAAAACTAAAAGCAGGGTATTATGTGGTAGGGTCCTAGCAACTGAAAACACCTACTTTTAAAATCATACGTGCTTCTTAAGGTCCGTTTTTGACAAATTATTTATACATATTTTTCATATTGGCTAGAAATTCTAATTTATGTACTTTTTCCGATAAAACCATTTTACAAGACACAGAAATCTAGACTTAATCAAAAAATTCGGAAGAAAATTACATATCTAATGGAAAATTATATTATGATTATATCATTATGCTCAAAGCCTATTTGACGAAAAATCTTGACCCGCTTTCAGCAAATTACAATTCAATTTTTATTTGTTCCAAACTTTCAGAAATTTGCGGTGGACAGATTCACCGGCCTGCTCGAACCATAAACCTAAACCTGTCTTAAGATTTTCCAGGGTATCAATTAAATGATTTAAAATGCAGTGTACTTTTAGATTTTTGGACAAATCAGTATCTTTAAAAACAGATCTGAAGTAGTGAATATTTAATTTTAAATCATCAATGCTATTTATTTAAGAGGAGAAGCAATTACTAACTATTCTGTTCATGGTGTTAATTGCCGAAATAAAATGTTGCACATATATGAAATCAAATACCTCTCCCTGGTAATTTTTAGGCATTACATTTTTTGGGCCACTTGAGAGCATTTTCTTTACCAAGAAGAGGTACTAAACCCTTCGAAAACACATGATTTATAAAGCCTTGTAGAAGATGTAGTTCTGAAAGGATGCACTTTTCAAGAACAGCCATATCGTCTGAAAATAAAGAATAATCAACCTCTGTACACTTGTTAATTTGCGTCTTCGTGCAGCGTTGCTTTATATCTTGATTATTTAGATAGTCTTCCGAAAATATAGATAGAATTTAAAAAAGTTCTGACCTCCGTCTGCTAAAAGATTAACTTCTTCTCTGCCAACAGCTCCTCTTTCTTCTAACACCTAAAAAAATCTATATCTAACACCAGAATGCTTGCCAGGATTTTTTCATCCACCATTATCTGATTTTTGACACTCTGTACTATTTTACTTTAATTGCATTCATTCAACAACATTCTTAACATACTTACTTATGTTTTATACACATTTTATTTGGCTTACCTTCTTCAAAAGTTCCTCTGCATGAGCATATACGACAGGTCTCATACTTTTTATACCCTTCGAAGTATCGAACTCAAAAGATTCTTGTTTGTAACAATCAACCAGCGTATTCAACTTTTCATTGCAGTGCTTTTCATACCCGACAGGAACGGATTTTCGGCCAGCGGAGCATCTCAGAAAATTAGTTAATTTCTTCATTTCTCTGGTAGAAAAACCAAGATTTACTTTAAAATTATCTAAAGCTTTTGTAGAAAACAAAACAATATTATTCTCTTTTTTTGAGTTCAAAATTAGGGTTGCAGTTTGCCCGCCCGTACTTAACTTTACATTCATATTTTGGTACTGTTTGGATGAATTAGCCTCTGTGTCATATCAATTTTGGTTTTTATTAATAATACTGCAAGATGTTCTATTGGTGTCGTGGAGGTAAGGTCTCTTCTATCATGACAAGAGCATTATGTTTGCGATTATTTGACTTACATGGCTGATGTCGAATGCCTTTTCCAACTTTTTGTAAGCACTTGTTACAAATTTGTTGGCTGGTCTTATTTTTTATCTTAAATTTTCATTTCTTTTGGTGTCCTACATATCTAGCTTTTTGGCAAATGAAACAATTACAATTTATTGTAAATCTGCTTTGCTTAGCTATGATGTTTTTGGAGAAATCTGGCATCTTTGGTAAAACTTTACGATATGGTTCAGCCCTAGATTTTCTTTCCAATAAAGCAAACTTACATGTTATGCATACTGATGTTGGATATCTTGGATCATTTTTCATAGTCTTTGTCCAAAAACTTACTAATTGGTAGCTTAATTGGCTCCGTCACTTCATTTCCTTTAGAATTTTTTCTAAAATCAATTTTCTTCCGCAACACGCGCACACTTTCTTCCTGTCTTCATGGCTACATTATAGCATAGGATTTGTTAAACTCATTTTGCTTTTTTACGCCTTAAAATAAGTAAAGACTAACACGAGATACCAACTTGTCTAATCTTGAAAACAAAAGATGATGCCTCAATGTCAAAAGTAAGGGGATCATAGCCACCAAAATTTTTTTTGTATTTCCAGGAGATAATACCCACCCAGATTTTTTTTAAATTAATTCCAGGAGATTATAGCCACCCAGATTATTTTAAAAATTAATTATGGTAGTATTGTTTTTGCTTTGGGGCCAGTAGACAAAGATGATGTTTGCAATTTTTCACCGGTAGGCATTAGTAAAGGCAAAATAATTTAATAGTTAGTTAATTTTATTGATTAGAAAGATTATAGCCATAAAATCGGTATTTTAAAGACTTAAACAATATGCCTAAAAAAAATCTTTAAGAAGCAGGTGCGATTTTAGGAGTAGGTGTACTACGTTGCTAGGACCCTACCAAATAATACCCTGCTTTTAGTTTTTTTAGGGCCTTTTGTCAAACTTATACCTTATTAAAGGACGGTGTGGTCTACTTTATTGAAATTGGTTCGGTATAGAAGAGATCAAAAAAAAAAATACTGTGACTAAGCCAACCTATTCGTTTTTGTCTACACCAAGGTTAGGTTTTAAAGACCCTAGCACTGCAGATGGTTAGCCTATTGTATCTTTTTCTGTGTTGTTTCGTAATTTAAGAGGTTTGAAGACCTCGCAAGGCACAACTGCCCTTTTATTCGGTTTTTCTGAGAGTCGGCTTCCTCGTAGATTCTCCTCCATCAGGTTTTGTGCAGAAAGCTAGTGCTTGGTACCCGGATAAGTCGGATATGATGTGAGCGGTTGATTCGTCCCCTTCATTACCTAGTCTGCAAGTGCCCACATAGCACAAAAATCACATCAACATTAAATAAACGTGAACAAAAGTAACAAAGTTTTTTTTACTTGAAAACAACCTCATACCATGTAATATTTATTTTGTTAAATCTACATGCTTAAATATAACTTAAAAACAAGGAGAAATCAAGCTATAAAAATCCACTTTTTGCTGAAGTTTCTGGTGCTGTGTATATAACGTGTTTTTTACCCTCGTTATTTTCATGTACCAAATTCAAACTTGAAAAGTCCTCCACAACATGTTCTAAAACGACACTAGATTAAGACTTCTAAAACCTACTAACTTCCTGCGTCTTTTTTGGTCACGTTTTTTAATAAAAATTTTTAACTTAAAAGAGACGCTAAATGAAGTTATAAAAGTTCACTAGTTTAAGACTACAACACTTCAAGACAATTTTAAAGATGGCGCTCAAGGCAAGACAAAATATCTATATATCTATCTATATACATTATGTTTTTTTTAAAGCTAAACAAGATTTTTTAACAGTAAACACTTTCACAGAGTATTAATGTGTCTTTATCAGGTGTAATGACTGATGCGTCGTGATCGTAAAGGATCAGGGATAAGTTTCTTAACAGGTTTTGGAGTTTAGAGGCCAAAGCACTGCCTGATAGATTTCGTCAAAGTGAAAAATGCCGATAATAGGTGGCGCTGCCGCTAGTACAATCCCAAAATTATTCGGTGGAAAAGCCATGCAAGTCGCGTTTTAAAATTCGTGTAGAAAAGGCGTGAATCTAATGTAATTTTACCCTTGATAAAAATCACTTGAAACTAACGTAAAAACAGTGCTGTTTTAATTTGAGAATGGCTTTATTACAACGCAGTTTTTAGCAACGTTATTTTTTATAACGTTAATGAATGACCTATTAAGCTTGTTTTCCTATATAAAATAAACGTTTTTTTCTAGCAGCTTTTAAAATCAATGTTTTTTTTCTCACGCCTTTTTTACGTGTTAAACACGTGATTGTGCTATGTGGGTGGTCTCTGTAGATTCTGTGAAGTGATCGGTTACTAGTCCCGTCACCTGTCTGTTTTGTTTTCTATTTAGCTTGAGGAATATATCGTCGGCGTAGCCTTCCATCTGTATGTGTTTGGTAGCCAGGTTTCAGAAAGATCAGGCTTGGGCAGTAATGCCTTGAAGAACAGGAATAGGTATAGTGGTTTAAAGCTCCTTGTCGTACACCACTGTTGCAGGCATGGATGGTAAATCAACCAAATCATAAAATAAAATATATTTTTGGCTTAAGAGTATCTCCTCCTTCACTCACCCACACAAAGTCTTAAGGCACTTAAAAAATGTTCAAGCGACAAGCTCATGGTAAGCATTTCAATAAAGTGTTTGCACACATTATGGTAATTGCGCAAATGTCATAATATTTTATTTTGCGATTTTTTTATGTCTTATACATGAGAGACAGACGACAAGCATACCCCACGCAAACTGAGGTATCATAGAGAAAATATTTCTATAAAAGAAGAAAATATATAAAAGCTTCGAAAATTTATGGAAAATTCGCGCTTTCGGCAAAGGAAAGATTAAACATTATGGAAGAAGCTGTAGAGATAAATAAGGATCTAATTGCCCTTTTTATTCATTTATCAATAATCGGATTTCTAATGTCTTAATTTTTTACTATTTTTAGAGTATTTCGATACCGACGTCATAATATCTTCAGTTTTGTCCAAAAGAGCGGCCTTCCGATGGATTTCTCTCTTTCTTCTGCAGTAGCACATCTTAAAAGAAAAGGTAGGTACTATTAACCATGATCATCACTTCAGAAACCTAAAGTCTGCTTTCGGAATATAGTCGGAAGTTTCATTATTTGGTCCCAAGACGACAGGATTCTTCAGGACGAAAAAGAAAACGATTAATTTGTATTCTTAGATGTCCTAGTATCCAATGAAGGCGTCAACAGGTTTAACTTAATCAGTTTATCGCAAACCTCTAAGGCAGATCTTCTGATAAAATAAATAAATAAAGCTCAACATAACAAAAAAATTAAAAGCAAACGTGAAAACTTAAAATCATAGAGAGCTAAATGAGGATATCTAAAGCAGACAGGCAGAAGAAATGGGAATCGAGGGAACTTGATACGATCACGTGTAAAGTATAGTGATGGTTTTCAAAGCAAGTTCTACACCGATAAGACTTAAAAAAAAGAGTACCAAAACTGAAATGGCAGCAGCAACTAACAAAGATTTGTTGATTCTCAAAATCAAAAGACAATAAACGTTCTTCGTTTATTTTTTTTTTAATTGTAGTCTCATCTCTGATTATCTAAGCAAAACTTAATTTTCATTGCAAAAAGAGTAAAATCAAGGAAGTCGGTCACATACCGAATACCAGACACTCAGCTCGACTTCGTTCATAGAACTAAAGCCTCTGGTTAAAAAAAAACTCAAAGCTGTCTCCGCGACAAACGTCGACAATCATTATAGAGATAGGTTGGTCACATACCCAATATCAGACACTCAGCTCGACTTCGTTCATAGAACCAAAACCTCTGGTTAAAAATAACTCAAAGCTGTCTCCGCGACAAACGTCGACAATCATCATAGAGATTCTAATCTTATAATGAATGCGTTCTTTCTCTCTTTTCTTCCACATTTCAAATTTTTTGGATTTTTCCCTCTATGGCCAACATATTGTAGTTTTGTACTTTTTATTGTTACAAAAAGGTCCCTAATAATTTGGAAACTTAAAATGGATACAATAGAGAGATTAATGAGAATATCTAGAAGAGACTTTCTAAGAAATGAAATTAAAATAGAAGAAACGGGAATTGAGGTAACTTGATAGATTAAGTGTAAAATATAACCATGGTTTCCAAAGCAAGTTCTACGTCGATAGAACTTAAAAAGGATACCAAAACCGAAATGGCAGCAGCAATTACCAAATCCAAAACTTCCAAATGAGATTTGGTGACTCTCAAAATCGAAAGAAATTCAAGATTTCAACAAGGAAGAAAATTTTTCCAGTATCTCTCAATGAGATCAAAATTAGTGTTCTAAACGAAAAAATTATAAATTGTTTTCACATCTCTAATTATCTATGCAAAACTTCATTCTCGATGCAAAGAGATTAAAATCGAGCGGTCGCGTCGTTCGCATACCGAATACCAGACACTCAGCTCGACTTCGTTCATAGAACTAAAACTTCTGGCTAAAAAAATCTGACGTCTTCTTGACAAATGTCGACAAACATCATAGCGGTTGTAATCTAATATTGGATGCAAATCTCTCTTTTTTCTTTCTACATTTAAAGTTTCTTGGATTTTGCTTTTCATGATTAGTTAGTAGCGCATAAATACATATATTAGTTCTCGGGTCACATGGCCCAGATTTTGTAGTTAAGTATTCTTTAGGACACATCTTAAAAGCTCATTATTTCTGAATTTATTATTCAGTGCAGTATACTCACATTTAACAGGCTTCAAGTCATCTAGATATTTTTGAGTTTTAGACCACTTGTTAGACCACTTGTTAATTACTAATTAAAAATATTGTAGAGATTGCGATTGCCTTGAAAGTATTTCTCGCAAATTGACACATTTTGAAAGGCATGTTCTTATAAAATTCTGAAATCCACCCTAATTCTTGCCACCACCATGATTATGACCCCCATCACAGTGGGCTGTGAGAATTTAACTTTTTTTCTCTATGCCCATTATCATCCGCATCGGTTGACATTGGTCTGACGACTGACTAGAACCACTGACCGATATTGAAGGCCAATAATCTAATTTTTAGGGGGGCCGGATCATCGATGAGAATAAGAATCCTCTCTAACTTTCAGATACTCAGACAGCTTTGATCAGTTGTTAGGCAGGCAGTTCTTGAAAGTATTTCTCTCAAATGGACACGTAGCCTAATGTGCAATACTCTCAAAGTTCATAATTACTCGTAGGTCTGCAAGGTTTTAAGCACAGATCACCAACTCTCGTCTATCTATCATTTCGGTGTAGTTCAATGCTTCTAAAAGGCGGCGCTCAACTGGTTCTGTTGAAGAATAAATATTTTTACCAAAAAGGGCTTAGCAAACTTGCCATACAGGAATTTTAATGTTTAAAAGGAAGACCGATACGCAATGATGTTAAGGCTATAAATAGAAAATTTCCTTTTATGGCAATGGGTGTAAGGGGAGTACGGTTACTAAACAGCAGACATCTTTTTCTTCTTTTATGTTAATGTAACCTCCAATTCTTGAAACATAGGATAACTTCCACTAGTGTTTTGGCGGTCAGTTGATTGACGTTGCCGTAATGACTTTTAGGGGGGTTACTTTTTTGTGTTTTTTGAACGCTAATATGATGACTGTTCTTCGCGCAAATATAAAATAATTTTATTTTAAAGACTTAAGCTTAGCGAAATGCTAGTGATATGATTGAATGGGTAAGGTATTAAAATAAGAGTTAAAACCTTTTAATAACTAACGAGCAAATAGTCAAAACAAAACAAATGTTAAAAACGATAAAACATATTATGTATAGTTTATTTTTAATTTTATGTAAAACAACAATCGCCCATAAAAAATATTCATCATCATATCGCCCAAATCTGTACCAAAATAGTGATGATTCAAAAACCACAATTATAAAATCAATCTAAGTTAAAGCCACTAATGTCCAGATTTTTTATTTACAAATCTGTATCAGTTGGATCTTTATTTTGCCCTTATTTAAACGGTCATAAACAAGGCGTGATAGCCTAATACCTTCTCATATAAAATAATTTACTTTATATTTTTTTATAAATATCTTGAAATCTAAAGCTCTCAAAACATTTTTAGTACCTATTTGTATTTTTATTTTAATTAAGAAAAAAAATTTATATATCTTGGGGTTCACTCTGTAGTTCTGCCCGTTTTACTTTAACTGTAGAAAACAAATTTGTTGTGTTTATAGCATCATATTTAGTCCACAGTACACGGGTCTACTTTTGGGTGATAACAAACCGAAGTTTTGTAAATAGCTTTCTTCAATTTAATTCAGCAATTTTTCCCTTGTGAAAATGTTTAAAAGTGTGCTTTTTCTACTTTATATCCCATATAATGCCTAAGTATTTGATTTTATCTGTTTGATTTATTTCTACTGTTTTGTTGTTATTTTATATTGTGTATTTGAGTAAAGAATAAATGAACACAGCATCATCCGCAAAATATAAGAGTTCTGCTAAACTTTTTATACTAAAAATGTTATTTAGATAAATATTAAATAACAGTGCTCCTAGAATTGTTTCCTGGGTTACACCGTATTTATTAAAGCAAATATTACTTGATGTTTGTTTTATTCTTACAGTCTGTGACCTTTCGGTTAGATATTTTTTCAAAAACCTTGATTTTACCGGGAAATCCGATCATTTCAAGATTTCCCAAAAGCAAGGCGGTCGATCGTGTCGAAAGCCTTGGCAAAATCGACAAAGCACAGGTTATTTTTTTTTTCTTTATCTAGTCATTGGTATAAATTTATTGCCAATCTCACCAAAGCGTCCTCAGCCGAAACACCTTGTTTAAATCCAAATTGATTTTTTGATTATGTTGATAAATTTGTCAAAAAAATTGAACATTTTACATAGAGGGCGACACTGATGTAATGTCTTTACTAAACCTTAACCTTAATCTTTACCTAACCTAAATTCTAAACGTCAGTGCGATACATTTAGTTTTATAGCTACAGTGAATTTTTTAAGTTTACAAATCTGTCAAAAAATGGAATTAAACCAAGAATATTTTCTGGTTATAATTCTTTACAACTTCTGAAGGAAATTATCTCAACAAGAATGCCTTGCCTAGTTGATTTTTGTTTTCGGAATGAAGCACCACATTAGTCGACAGTTTCTCGTTGGTATGGAGAGTTCAAGCGTGGACGGATTAGCCTTGGCGACGATCCAAGGCCAGGTGCACCAAAAATGGCTATCATTTAGGAAATCATCTATGCTGTACGCATGCTCATCAAGGAAGATCTAAATGTGATATATCGCGAGATTAAGGCTTCATTAGGGATTTAAAACACCACAATTAAAAAAAAAATGCATGAAGAATTAGTCTCCAGCTGGATACCGCATCTATTAACCGAAGAACAGAAAGAAGCTAGGGTATCAAACTCATCAGTAATATGTTCGATGGCTAGGGTCATTTGGTATCAGAAAACTCTGAGGCAAGAAACTAGAAAAACGTGTACAGCATTGTCAGTGGTGATAATTCGTGGATTTACTCATATGAACCCGAAAATAAACGTCAGTCGTTTGGGTGTTCCAAGATGAAGAAAAAACTCATCCGTTCTCGAAGTATATCCAAAAAGATGGTCACGACATTTGTATCAAAACCAGGTCATGTAGCAACAATTCCTCTGGAAGATCAAATGACTGTTTGCCGAAAGTCATCGCTGAGCTTCGAAAAATAAATCCCGAGCGACGAATCATCCTCTACCACCCAACAAACAATTAAAGTTGTAACGACGAAACCCCAACTAGAAAGAATTTCTTAAAAGTAACCGCAACGTACTCCCGCTACGTCTCAGTATACCATACAGCGACGTTATAATTCCCTAAGTGGGGAACCAATTTCTGGTTATAACTACTTGGCCAAGTGTTTAAAGTCACTGTAGTAACAACTACACTACTACGTCGTAGCCAGGTATCTACTACGTCGTAGAGGCTGGTTTTTTTCCGTAATGGCATAAAAGTTGCGATGTAGTTGCAAATAATATAATCGTTTCTTTTTGGTAGAATTGTTACACAATATGGTGGACACAACAGTAAACAGACTCGCTTAGTTTTTTTGTTTGGTTATGGTTATAATATAAACTATGTTATCCAAAAGTGTGAGAATTTACGAGCAGAGGATCAAAATTCGAGTGCGACGCAAAGTTTTTTGTATAACATGCATTATATATATTGCAAAAAACCGGTGCGCCCGTAAAATTGAGCCGTTTTCTGGTAGCTGATGGAATTTTTATGTTGTGATTTTGGAGGTTATGTTTTCATAATCGACAGTTAACTCCAACAAATGGTGCTTAAGAAGAGCATTTTTGGTAAGCTTGAACTAATTTGTTTATAAAATAGTATGGCTCCTTAATATGAGCTCATAAAACGACAACAAAAATATTAAATTTTCTTTCTTACATAAAAACATGGCGTCCCAAACTATATTCCCTGATAGTCGAAAAGGTTACTTGAAAGTAGTTGCGGCTTTAAAGTTGATCCAAAAAGTTATTTTGTCTACATTGTTACATCAGATGTTACTATGATGACACAAACTTTTGTGGTAAAAATTAAAGTTATAATGTAGTTGTCGGATACACTTGTTTGGGACTCCAATGAAGCTTAACTTTCTAGTGGTAATTAAGTAGGATATAAAAGTCAGGGCGACTACGAAATAACGACTAAAAAGAAAGTAAAACTTTAGCAACGTCCTATTGTGGTAGAGAAGACTATCAGAATCGACTATCAAGAAACAATCCTATGAAGTAGTTTAGAGGGTCGTTTTTACGAAACATCTACTATTTCCTGATACTAAATAGTAGTTAGAACTAAAAAGTAACAAATTTTGGTTGGAATCACCACATTTCTACTATAAGAAAGTAGCAAAGCCTTTAGAACATGTAGCCGCTACTATAAATGTTAGTTGGGCAAGACAATGCAAGTTCGCAAAAAGCACAAAAAAACCATTGAATTTTTAACTTAACACAACGTCGAATTGTTGGATCATCATGCATACAGTCCCGACCTTAGTCCCAACGATTTCTAAAACTTTTCCGAAAATCAAGAATGTACTGCGTGGTCAAAGATTTCAGTCGCCAGACGAAGCAGTCGACGCCTTCAAGAATGCAATTTTAACAGTACCAACAATCGAGTGGAATTACAGCTTTGACAACGGATTTGAGCTCATGTAAAATTGCATTAATTTTCATGGATAATATTTCGAGAAACAATAAAGTCCTAAAAAGTTATCTACTGTTTTATTCCAGCTATATCTGCAAAACTTAAAAGAAAACCCTCGTAATTTCGAGATGTTACTAATAAATGATATTATTGGTCTGTAGTTCGACATTTTCAATTTTGAGCCTACTTATGTGTGACCATTGTTAAAGGACTTCACCCTGGAGAAATCTACAATTCATTACTTATGTGTGACCATGGACGATATCAGGACTTATGGAAAAGTTTTGTTGTTAAAAGATTGATTTATTAAAAGGGTGTGGTAAGGTAGTTTTTACGTTTGAATACTTTTTAACAATTTCTGGTCTGATTCCATAATATCCTGGTACTTTCTGGTTATTTTAAATTTTGTTATTATTTTTCTAACTTTACTTTCTGTTCTATCTGTTACGTAAAATAAATCATTTAAAGCTCTTAATGGAAAAGTTAAATTTTTGCATTTCTCAATTTGTGCAACCAAGTCTTTTCCAACTTTAGAAAAATATTCAATTAAGGAGTTTACTATTCGACATGGTCGTTAAGCAAGATATTATTTTTGTCCTTAATTTTATCAATTTTATTTGTTTTTCGCTTTTATTTGGAATTGTATTTACAGAGTTCCAAAGTTTTTTTGAATAGTTCAAATTTAGATCCATTTTTTTTGTGTCTAGTCAGTATTTTGTTTAGTAGTTATATATACTTTTTTTTATTTATTTCCAGCCCTTAGAAATGTACTCTTGCTACAAGCTTTTTGTCCATTACCATTACGTTTTAGTTTTGGACTTGAAACGTTTTGCAGAAAAGTGCTCCCTAGCTCATTTTACATAATTTAGCGCTGTTTAATAATCTTGCTTAAAATAACATATTCGCGTGTTATGTGCGCAAAAAATTTGTTAACCTAACAAATTAGCACTAACTAGCATATATTTAGCGCCACCTAGTGCCAGTGGAAAATATATACGTGCTTTTATCTCTCTTATCAGGTAAGTGGTTTTGGTTTCGAGATAGATATACAAAAATTTTTTAAAGTCATGTTTGCGCTGATAAGATAAGGCGGGCGCGTAACAATACCTCTTGATAATCGACATTCAGTTACAATAGAAAATTTATTGTTTTACATGCAATTTGCGGTAAAATTTTTAAACAATGAGTGCGACATTCGACTCGTGCATGCCGAATGCAGAAAATGTAGAAAATTCGAGCATTTCTACGCAGGAATTCGAAACATTTAAAGAGGCTATGATAGAAGAAAATTTAGCAGTAAGTGCGAATTAATCATCTTGATAAATACATCTACATATCAATGGCCAAAGTACAGTACCTTGTATGTGGCATTTGTGCCAGTTTCAAATTTAGTATATTTTTCGATCTAGTCGCGCCTTCCACTGACAATTGATATTAAATCAAAGTACTTAAGATGTAAAGTTTTTACATTATAATATTTAGTTTTTACCTTACGTGGAATTGATTTTTCCCTTTGGGCTTTTAATTAAATAAATAAAAAAACGCAACTACGGATTATTGAACATAAACTTGACATTTCGTTCTCTGGTTTAGAAATGTCAGGTGCCTGTCATCCGCTGGTTTTGTTTATTTGTGGTTTTGCCAGTTTTTTAAATCAAATTTGGGATAAAATGTAACTATTAAAAACTGTTTTAGGGTCTTAAAACAATACTTTTTTCATTAAAGTAGGGAAATTCCAAGAATTTCTTTCTTTTTCAAGAAAATAACAACAACTGAGGCTGCCTAACGGGTTGCCTACTACTGCCCCTCTATTTCAGCTTTTTGATGGTAATGTCAAACGCATTGAGTACAAAAGTTTTTTTTATTTTGGTTGGTTGTAAAATTCAATCTCCGGCTATTCTATAATCTATGATCGCAACAGGTCTTTACATAAAAATTCATTACCGCTCCGATGCAAAATAAATTCAAAACCCAAGAGAATTTGGTTTATATATACCAAGAAACTGCAGGTACTGCAATTGCACTGCACCTTGGCCGTTGGTATGCTAATATGTTAATCTGTAACGTGTCATTTTTACGTTTAAGACAACGTTACATATTTGTTTATCTAGGTAAATAATCAAGGCTCTTTGATTCGTCTTTCTGTACACAAGTAAGGGTATTTTATAGAGCTAGGTTTGGAGGTTATATAGGGTCTAGGAAGTTACCTTAAAAGGAGGCATTCCATCGAATTACTGTGGACACTACGCACATCGCATTATCTGGACATCGTAATTGGAATTTAAGATCACAGGCTTCGGGAAAAATCACATAAAAATTTTGATTGTTTTGTTTTTATCTGTGGAATTTTGTGATTCACTTGACGTTCATAAAGTTAAACAGCTGTTATGCTGGGGAATGGCGGCGTTGCCGCATCACAAATGGTTTCAGTAACAGGAAGGAAACATTTAGATGAACATTTCATTCCCTTACGTTTATTCTCGAGGATATTGGGACAATCCGAACCCCATATTCTTCACGGATTAGCTAGTTCTGATAGCACGAAAACATATTTAGGTTCACGGTTTGACCAGTAACAACCGAGGCTCCGCCACTTTGATATCTTTATTAATTTGATAGGGAAAGGATAAAATAAATACGAGTTATGCACTGTTGTAAATGGGAGATAAACGAGGGATAAAAACCAAGACTGAAAGAATGAACGAAATCGTGTGAGTTAACATCTGAACACTCTTGTGCCTTTAAGCAATGGTTCAGTGTGTATTTTTGGGTTCAGGTTCAGAAACAGCTTTATTACTGTAGAAATGTTTTACAAAAATGGCGTTAAACCATATGAATATTAGAGAAAACATTTATAAAGAGCGACGGAAACTTTTGACGAAGACTGTAACTGGAGTGCAACTAAATTCTGCGCTCAGTATAGCTTTACTCATATGGGAATTGGTTGAGTGTTCGAATATTAATAATGTGTATGGAGGGTGTCTCGACGTCCTTGTTATAAAAATTTCAACCGTGGAAATAGATCCGACAACACCTCAAGGTTTGTTTTACGTACTTCCTATCCCCTTGGTCGGTGCTGCCCCCTATATACCTGTATAGAACTATCGCTGTATGTCCTCATTGGTTAGCGGGTTTTTTCTTCCAGGCTTGCCACTGAATGTAGAGATTTATTTTTGGCGGAAAAGTTTTTTATAAATAGGTTTGCATCCTTTATTTGAATTTCACCGGGAAGATTAGGTTGGTACTATTGCGTTTTACCGTCCCCACTCCCCACCAAATTTACAAAACGGTTTCCGGCCAATTCATTATTCTGGTATTCTCGACGAAGTGGTTGGTCTCTCTTGCTAACGAATTTTGGCTGGGTCGACAACAGTTTTTGGGATCGCCTTTGTTTTTGGTGATTGGCACTACAGCGATTGTAGGAGATATCCCAGAAACTGTGGAAGTGAGTCCGTCGTGTCTAGGCAATCTGGAGTGACGCTCGCACCCTTTTGAGGGGAATTTAAGTCGGCCTACGCCATTTGCACGGAAAGAGCAGCGCCCTGTCAATTCCAGCGACGGGACAGTTGGGCTGGACGCTGGTGGGAAGCCGGACGGGCCAGTTATAACCCTGAGAAAGGTACGTTAGGATTATTTTAGTTCATCTGTTTAAATCTACTTTGTTTTATTGAGTCGACATGGGATTATCGATTTAAGTTACTGTGTAGGGGAACTTCGTGCAAAATTGACGAATTCCAGGAAACTGAAACATTTCATTTTCCACAGGGTTTCTACGCTCGGGCAAGAACCAACATTTTGACCACCATGTGCTGCCCTAGCGTGATGTGCTAAGCGGGCATTAGGGGAGGCGCGGGCAAGCCAGGAGCAGTGAGAGGATGTCTGGACAACTCCAGGTTTACTAAACAAAACACCAACAATTAAATAATTGCAGGACCAAGGTAGGAGCAAGCCATAACTATAATTTTTTCCATATATAATCTTTTTATATAATTTTTTTTGCTATAATTTCCATATAATTTTTTTTTAAGTATAACTTTTGAAATTCTTGTAAACGCAAGGTAAAGGTATGACGTCATAACCCCAATTTTGCGGTACTATTAAGCTAAATTTTATTGTGAAATTACTATTGCGGTTATTTTGGCGCTGACTCGTTCCCACCAATTTCATTGGTTTATATTTCATGTTTCAAGTATTTTCCTCAGATTTCAATACTTTTTTTGTACTTTAATCAATTTCATTTTCATCCTCCTGTGAAAATAAACAAGATGAACTAAATTTTTGTGTTATTTGTGCAACCCAATGACCAACTTTGCGGAGACAAAAGAGAGATGAGATTATATGTTTTAGCGGTTTCTTTACACTGTTTTACCTCATAGGGTAGATCTCGGACTGGGTTGCTGTCTGTCTCATTCGACCTAGCGTAGAATGATGACAGCGGATATTTGGTCCAGATCTCCCCTATGACAGAATATCTTTGGAAGTATATTTATTTTTTTTCAATCATTTATGTAACCGAGTCTCACACTACTGACTCAGGTGTAGGTACACTATGACCTGTTAAAGGAGTCCATCTACCTGTAAAGTATTTTTGTTTTGTCATCTGAATTCGATCTAATAGAATTTTATTCTGTGTTTTTTTTTTTGGCTTTTTAATTACACAAATATTCTGGAAGCCTCGGAAGTATAGAATTTCATTGTTTGGCTATAACGTTTGGGTTGAACTGTATTTTATTTAAGATCTTCTTTGTAAAACATTGGTATTAAATAATGTGGCGCACTTAAAATTTTCTTATTTCTGAACCCCCCCCTTCTCCACTGTATAAAAGTTACCGGGCATATCAATGTTTTACCTAGCTGGAAAATACAGTTCTGCTTCCAGATATTTGTTTAATTATTCAATGGGTTTATTGTGTCACAAAATGGCGGCAACGTCTTGAAGCTGCCACAAATGTCACACAACGCATTTTAATAGGCCACAAATTGGCGCCCAAATTATTTTTTTAACTTTTTTTAAGGCCACAAATCTCCCAGAAATATAAATTATATAGGGTGGTGGGAATGTAACTAGGAGATATTCTTTAGAAATCAATATTTTACAACAAAGAAAAATCACTTTGCAATTGCACTTCATTGTTTTCAACCCCTCCAAAACAATTTTCTAAATATATATATTTCCCCTTGATATACAAGGTGCCCCAAATTTGATGTTTTGGAGGGAGTCTAAGGTTTTCTAGGTGATGTTGAATAATAAATGAAACTGACCTCTCACTTGAAAGCATCGATTTTTCAGAAAAGATTAATAATTATATAATTTGTTAATAAAGTTAACTAAACATTCTTCATGGTATCCACAATAAATCTGCACTATTAATTTTAGAAAAACTACAATTTTAATCTGCAATTTAACAAATTTTCAGCCCATCAAGT
This sequence comes from Aspidapion aeneum, assembly GCA_963576565.1. NCBI lineage: Eukaryota > Metazoa > Arthropoda > Insecta > Coleoptera > Brentidae > Aspidapion > Aspidapion aeneum. The sequence continues at coordinate 80,934,313 of OY755042.1, read as the reverse complement.
CTTTAGAAAAAAAAATTAGAAATAACCCTAAATTTTTGACAATTGTCAAATAATGTAATGACGTAACGGAGTATGTTCCAAAACCACCAAAACTGACGCATACGCAGTAACCGAAATCCTGTCTACCCGAAAAAGGAACATTAAGAATTAAATGGGGTCCTGGCTTCAAGCATCGCATGCGAGAATGCATGGGTATGCCCCATATTAACGCTCTTACGTATTTGGTTTTATCTATCCTCTCTAGAAATGCCCGAAATACCTACAAACATCAAATTTGGGAACAAACAACTATACTTTATAAAGATTTAATTTAATTTTAGTTACAAGTTGAAATCGTCAGAAGACTAAAGCCCTTGGCCAAAGCCTTGGGCGAAAAAGCAACCAGGGAGGAGCTTTTACCATTTATTGAGGAAAACATGGATTTCCACGACGAGATTTTGTTCAATTTATCGGATCAACTAAGGAATTTTATGCCCTTAGTGGGAGGTAGGATATCTTGCAAATTTTTATTTTTTTTTATTTGTCAAACACACTGTGTTTATTGTATTACAATTTAGTCAGTAAGACTAATGAGCAATTTTGTTTTAACTTAATTTACTAGAAAAGTCAGATTTAAACTTAGGGTTCACTCAACAGTTCTCCCCGCTTTGTTTAGTCTGTAACTCACAATTGTGTTGTGTTTATAGCATTATTTTGTTTTATGTGTAATTTACTTAGTTTACTAGCTCAAACGGCTTCACTCTTTTTAGTATTCGAACTAGCATAGTATTGTCTAGAAGCTGAATTGCTTCTACATTCACATGCCGATGGAGTCTATCTTCATGGCTTTGTGCGTACTTTTTTATAGTATCTGCTACAGTTTCGATTTTTAGATCTCGATGAAGGTCACTATTTCGAACGTACCAAGGTGCATTCACAATGTTTCTTAATACTTTATTTTGAAATCTCTGTACAACTAGAATGTTACTCTCTTTAGCACAACCTCATAGTTGAATACCATTTGTCCATACTGGTTTCAGTATTTGTCTATAAAGCAGTAACTTATTATGAATTGTCAAATTGGACTTCCTTCCAATTAGCCAGTTAATTTTTCTATACCTTATCTCAAGTTCTTCTTTTTTTTTCTTAACATGTGCTTTCCAGCGCAATTTGGCATCAAGTGTCATACCTAGATATTTTGCCTGATTTGAATATGGTACGGGAATGCTGTTAATTGTAATTTGTAAGTGATTTATATTTTTGTTTGTAAAATCAACATGAATTGATTTGGTTTCATTTAATTTTATTCGCCACTTTGTGGTCCAACTGTGAACTTGGGTGACTGCATCCTGAAGTTTTTCTATGCATTTTCCAATAGATTTTTCTACCGTCAATAAACCAGTATCATCGGCAAATGTTGCTAAGTGGCAATTTTCTGGCTTTGGGATATCACAAGTGAATAATAAGTATAGATATGGGCCTAGTACGCTACCCTGGGGCACGCCTGCTTGAATTTCTCTTAAATTGGAGTATGAGTCTTCCTGTTTTACTCTAAAATGTCTATCAGATATGTATGATTCCAAAATATCCGAATATTGTTTTGGCAGAAACCGTTTTAGTTTAAAATTAAGGCCTTCATGCCACACTTTGTCAAATGCTTGTGCTACATCTAGAAAAACTGCAGAACAAACTTTTCCCTCTTGTGGTGCTTTTTCTATTATATTAGTAATTCTGTGTACTTGATCTATCGTGGAATGCTTATCTCGAAAACCAAATTGATGAGACGGAATAATTTCTTGTCTTTCTATGATGGGTTTTATTCTTTTAAGCAATAATTTTTCATAGAGCTTGGATATAATTGGCAGTAAAGATATTGGCCTGTAAGATGACACGTCATGGAGTGGTTTTCCCGGTTTTGGAATCATGATAACTTCTGCAACTTTCCACAATTTAGGTACATACCTAAGCCTAAAAGACGCATTAATTAGGTTGCATAGTTTTGCGATAGCTTTTCTGGGGAGTTGTTTTATGACTACCCCGTTAATAAGATCATACCCTGGGGCTTTTTTCGAATTAATATTTTTGATTTCTGTTAATATTTCTTATGGTGATGTAAGCTTAATATGGTCTTCGATTTGATGGGGTTCATTTAAATGAAAGTGTTCATCTGGTGCTTCGTGGGGCTGAAATGTTTTTTCTAAATGACTTGCAAAAATATCTGCTTTTTCTTCGTTGCTCCTTGCCCACTGGTTGTTAGATTTTCGTATGGGTGGAATTTGGATAATTAATCTTTTAAAATCTTTGGTTGCTTTCCAAAGGGAATAGTCGGTATTTTTATCATCTGTAAGTTCATTAAGAAATGGTTAATAGATTCATTTTTTATTACTAGAATTTCTCGCCTAATGCGCTGCGTCATGTTGTTGAGATTTGTTTTGTCCCGAGGATCACGGCTTTGCTGCCACTTTCTTCTTAGTTTCTTTTTTTCCAATATAAGGTCTCTAATTTCCTTTGGATAGTTTTTCCCCTTAAAAATTCTTTTTGGTTTTGGACTGTTTTCCCAAGCTATATTTGTAACAAAATATTCAACTTCTTTATCGATTTGTTCTGGCGTTTGCAATGGTACTGATAGGTTTATTTTTTCTGACTGGGGTTCCCTGGTGGTCCAGAAAGGAGAGTTGTCTGGAATTTAACGGTGTCAGGCGTGGACTGTAATTTTAAGGGAATAAGGTCATAGGCTAAGCTGGTACAAGGGATTCTGAAATGGTCTAGTTTACCTTCTAGGTTAGTGTAGCAATAAACAAATGTATGTAAGGTAAAAATAATGCATTTTCACTTACCATTTTTATACAGGAAGTGGAACTCATGGGAGGACGCGCTGTTAAACCGTAGTTTTTGCACCCCACATTCCTGTGGTAGGAGAGTCGCTAACACGCGTGTATACTGGTTGGAAGACGAAACGGTTCTCTGTGATGCTGCAGCAGGTATTCGCTACTGCGTTCGTTCTCCCACATGTCGCCCAGTGGCGTGGTTAATCCATAGGCGTAGGAGAAAAGGAATAAGTAGGAAGGAATGAGATTACGAAGGTCCATATTAAAGGAACTAGGAACCTTAGTAATTCAAAATGCATTTTATGTAAAGTAAATTAATTATAGCAAATTGTAATATTTGCCTTTAAAACCGCGGGAGTTTCAAATGCAAATAACCCAGTAATTTTAAGTACTTAATTAGTTAATTAATACTAAATAAACAAAAAATAGAAAATGCTCTAGTGAATCACCAAATAGCCTAATTCGAACCAATTTGGTAAATTATAGTAAAAAGAACATATTTACAAAAAAGAAGGCGGGACGAACCATTTCCCACCCCCCTGAGAATGCCCAGGGGCATTTCAGAGAGTTTAATTTGTAGGCAGGGCGCATAGTTTTACCAAAGGCCGTTTGTAGGTACCTTTAGTAGTCTTTACAATAGCAACCCGTGGAACATTATCAGAACCTTTAATAAGGTCTTCAATGCGGCCTAGGGGCCAATCCAATGGAGTGGAATTTTCATCTTTGATCAGTACCATAGTACCAATATCAATGGAAGCAAGAGGTTGGTGCCATTTGGCTCGCTGTTGCAAAGTGTGCAAATATTCGCGATGCCAGCGAATCCAAAAATCGCGGTGCATTCTTTGCAACAGTTGCCACCTGGACAGCCTGTTTAATGCAATATCGCAGTAGTTTGGATCGGGTATTGTACCTGGAGGCCTCAAATTTAAAAAATTATTAGGAGTCAAGACCGCCAGATCAGTAGGATCGGTGCTTAAGGCACATAAAGGACGTGAGTTCATTATGGCTTCAACTTGGGTTAAAACCGTATTTAATTCCTCATAGGTGAGTATTTGATTTCCAACTACCCTGTGAAGATGAGTCTTTAAAGATTTAATGTTTGATTCCCAAATGCCTCCCATGTGGGGAGCAGCAGGTGGGTTAAAAGACCAAACTATACCTTCCCCCTTCACGCAATCAGAAAAAATTTGTCGCAAGTATTTTTCAGAGGCCACGAAGTTGGTCCCGCAGTCTGAAGAGATCTTTGAGCATAGTCCTCTTCTAGCTATGAAGCGGCGCAGAGCAGCCAGAAAGGCTTCTGATGTCATATCAGAGACTAACTCTAAATGCACGGCTTTAACAGCGCAACAGATAAATAAACAGACATATGCTTTCATGGTTTTTGCACCTCTGGTCCGACCAAGAGTAATCGTGAACGGACCACAAAAATCTATACCTACATTTTCGAACACCTTTGCTTCGGAAACTCTAAATTTCGGTAGGTTACCCATAGGGGGTTGAAGGGAGTTAGGTTTAGTTTTCCAGCAAGTATGGCAAGAACTTAAAACTTTTCTCACTACCTTTTTAGCAGACAATACCCAGAAGTTTTGCATTAGTAAAAAAGTTGTGGTCTGTATACCACAATGAAGATTGCTGCGATGCAAATCTAAAATCAGTAATTCAGTGAATTTTGCACTAGAAGGCAAAAGAATTGGAAATTTTTTATCGTATGATAAATTTGAATGGCATAAACGGCCTCCAACACGAAGCAAATCGTAGCTTTCATTATGCAAAAATGGACATAATTTTTGAAAAGCTTTTGGAAGCTGTTTCTTATCTTTTAGTAATTCAATTTCTTTTTGGAAAGAAAAAGATTGTACGCATTTCGAAATAAAAAGTAAGCTTTTGTAGTAATCCTGATTTGTAAGGTAATCAGTAGCAAAATTGTATGAGGGATTTTTAAACTTTTGTAACCCTCGCAAAAAGTAAGCAACTATTCTCTTAATTTTAAAAAGAGAACTGTATTTTTCAAACAAGTTGTTTACATAATATTCAACTGTTTGTTCGCAAGTAAAAACGTTAAAAATATTTTTTCGCTGTTCTTCCAAAACTGCATTCCCATCGTAAGTAACTGTCATAAAATTCCAAGTATTTGTAGGTTGGTTTAGAAAAGAAGGCCCTTCTAACCAAAAATAAAATCTTTGTAAATCAGAGGGATACCTTTCCCTAGTACCGCAGTCAGCAGGATTTTGTTCAGTAGGAACATAATGCCAAAACTCAGGGCTAATTCTTCCTTGTATATAGGCAGTTCTATTCGAAACAAATGTTTTAAATTTGTGAGGAGATCCCTGAATCCAAGATAAGGTCACTGTGCTATCAGTAAAAGCAAGAATTTTATCAAATTTAATTTTTTCCGAGAACGTTTCTAGTAAAAAATCCATTAATTTAGCCAACAAAACAGCTCCTAAAAGCTCTAGTCTTGGTAAAGTTAGTTTACGACGCAACGGTGCGACTCTAGATTTACTACAAACAAAAAAAACTTTAATGTTTCCATCAGAATAAAAAATTCGAATATAAGCGACAGCACAATAGGCCCGTTCTGAACTATCGCAAAATCCTACTAGCTGGATTTGACTAGCATTAGGCAAAATTATTTGACGAGGAATTTTAACAGAATGCAAAAACTTTAATTCATTTTTAAATTTTTCCCATTTAAAAACAATTTCCGGACTGACAGGGTCGTCCCAGTTTAAGTCTTCTGCCCAGCAGTATTGAACAATTAATTTTAAAATTAAAACTATTGGCGCCAAAAAAGACAGAGGGTCGTAAATGCGGGCCAAATTACTTAAAATTGTTCTTTTAGTGCATGTTTGGAGAGAACAGTCGAAAGTATAAAAAAATTCATCAGTATGAGGGTTCCAATTTAAACCGAGAATTTTCAAAGTTGAATTTTCAGCATCTAAATCGAGAGAAAGAGCCTTCATCGAAATGTGTGACTCAGGAAGATCGGATAGTAACTCGGGACAATTGCTCGCCCATTTACGCAATTCGAATCCACCTCGGCTAAGTAGCTCGATTAATTGATTTTTCATCTCAGTGGCCTTAAAAAAGTCATCACTTCCCGAAATCACATCATCGACAAAAACTGCCTCCTCAATGATTTTTGAGGCAAGAGGAAGGTCCTCATGCACTCTAGCAAGTTGCAGCAAAGTTCTGATAGCCAAAAAGGGGCTACAAGAGACCCCGAATAAAACTCTATTTATTTCGAAGTCTTGAATAGGCCGGTTAGGATCAAACCTCCAAACTATTCTTTGAAAATTAGTTTGACTAGGGTCAACTAAAATCATCCTGTACATTTGACGGATGTCGCAACAAAAGCAAAATTTATGCAAACGATAAAGTAATAAAATTTTTTGTAAGTCCCTTTGTAAAGGGGGCCCAGTATAAACAGCGTTGTTGAGCGAGATTTTGCCAGGGGCGTGCATGCTCGCATCAAAAACCACCCTCAGGGGGGTGCTAGTAGAATCTTTTTTAAACACCGCATGGTGTGCAATATAAAAATGATTTGAAATTTCGGTCGGCAAAGGTGCAGAAACCGGTTGCATATGATTATTATCTAAATAATCTTGTAAAACAGAGCTGTAGGCAGCATAAAAATCAGGGTTTTGTAGCAATTTCTTCTCAAGGGAGAAAAAACGACGTACGGCAATGGATCGAGTGTCGCCAAAATCTGGAGCAGTAACTTTAAATGGTAAAGATACAATATATCTCCCCTCCTCATTTTTTGAGGTAGTTTTCAAAAAATAATTTTCGCAAAACTCATCTTCGGGGTCAATGGCCTTGACATTAGGTATGTCATCTATTTGCCAAAATCGTTGTAGATTTTTATCTAAATTGACAAAAGAATCGTTCATTGACGTAGTAAAAAATGTTTTAATTTGATTTGTAGTTGAAGGTGAAAGTGAAAGATTGCCCATTATTCCCCACCCAAAAATAGTATTAATGCAGACGGGGTTGTTGGGTCCCGTAGACAAACGACCATCTAGCAAAATGTAAGGGTACACATCGCCGCCCAACAATAAATCAATTTTATCGCTTTTATTAAAGCCTGGGTCAGCTAGTGCTAAGTTGGCGAGAAAAGGAAAACTTTTAATCGAAAATGAGGAATGAGGTAAATCACTACAAATTTTATCGAGTATTATCGCATCAAAATTAAAAACAAAATTATTATCACGCAAAGAGGATATATTGCAATTAATTCCAGATTTTGCCGAAGTTGTCATTCGATCTAAGCTTTGTAGAGTCATGGCGATATTAAATTTAGGAAGGCCCAAACTATCAGCACATGACTTAGATATAAATGAAGATTGAGCACCAGAGTCACAGATGGCGCGCACTGTGTGCCAATTTTGAAAAACATCCTGTATTTGTATTAAAGCGGTACAGAGAAGTACTTCGCGATCATTTAAAGACATACCAGTAACAATGGTGTTAGTGGTTCTATTAAATTCGGTAGCCACGGGGCTCCTCGGGGGTTGCACTGCAGAAGTAGAGGGGCTACTCGCAGAACTAGGTGTAGAATTAATAGGAAAAAAATGTAAGAGACTGTGATGAAATTGGCCACAATGTAAACATCTTTTTTCTGATTTGCATTGCTGGGGTAAATTATGCTTTGAGGCCAAACAGTTGACACACGCTTTATGTTGTTTAACAATCTCAAAACGTTGCTGGGGAGTTTTCGCCAAAAAATTAGGACATCTGTATATTATATGATCGCCACTTTTACAGAGAAAACAAAATTTTTGAGGGTTTGGAGTATTATTTAAGCCACTTTGGCCATTTGGAGACTGGGAGGCATTTTTGGAGGCTCTCTTAGTATTAGCAAACAAAGCAGATCGATTTTGAAACTTTGCTTGATTTTTCTGACTTGAAATTGACAAATCTTTATTTTTTAAGTAATCTTGAGTTTGTTGTATTTGTTCCAACGCAATGCAATGGCTAGAAACAAAAGCACGAATTTTATCATAAGAGGGGATCTCATTGGAGCAATAATTTTGCTCAAATGCCTTGCGCGTGGTTGGGTCCAACCTATCCAAGAGCATTTGTGCCATAATATAATCCCAAAACTCCGTTTTAAAACCCATGACTTTTAAAGCACTTAAGTTTTTCGAAAAACAATCAAGCAAATTCCTCAAATTCGTAGCATTCTCTTTAGTAAGAGGAGAGAAGCCTTCAATTGCCTTCCAGTGAAGGTAAGCTTGTAATCGTTTATTTGTATACCTATCCACCAAGGTGTGGTAGGCATTTAAATAATTTTCAGCAAGGATAGGAATGTCAGAAATGACATCCAGGGCAGGGCCCTTTAAATTAGAAAAAAGCAAATTGAATTTTTCAAAGTTTCCCAGCGACCTATTATTGTGCACGGTAGCATTAAAGGCTTGCAAAAAGGTTGGAAACTCCTTAAATTCCCCTTGAAAAAGAGGTATTTTTATCCTAGGCAGTAAACCATGCTGGTTTGTGGAGGCACAGGGACTGCCCATGGGATTTATCGTACTGCTCAAAAGCCCTCCATCTTCAAAGGGTAGTTCGAAAAGTTCGTAAAATATAGTGGAAATCTCGTCACAGCGTTTGCAAAAGTCCATAGACACTTTGTTTTCTACTACTAAGCGATCCTCATCAGAGGCTACCAACGTCAACAAAGTATTATGGTGCTTTTCAAAATCTTTTTTGATTTTTGACAATGTCCGAAATTTGACTTTAAAGCCGCTGTGATAGGCAGGGTCATTTTTTGCGAGGGTCGCGGATTCAATGATCAAATTTAGCTGTGAAATCGCACTATAGCGCAAGGCTTTAGCCTTTAAAATTTTATCCGAACTAGACATGATTTAAAAAAAAATCCAAAAAATAATTGACAAAAATTAGGTAAACTGAAAAAAAATCAAAATTTGGACACCCTGTATAAATATTAATGTCCTACGTTTAATTACAATAATCAAACTATAAGCGCACAAAAGTAAAGAAAATACCCGATGCAAACTAATGATAACAAAAAAACTTGTGTATAAGTTTTTTTATCTTCGCCTCGCGAATTCAAATAAGTAGGTACCTACTATGTATTAAATTTAAAAATAAATACCTACAAATCAAAAGCATTTAATTTGGTAAAACTATTTATCTGCCTTTACACGAAAACAAATTCTCAAGTTAAGAATTAAATTTCCTTCAAAATTTATTATGCACGCAAAAAATGGATACAATCATAGCCATTTGCAGACAGATATTATAATAGTAAATTAGAAATAGATATATTCATAGCAATTTTTACGCAAAAACGAATATAGTAAAGCATCCGCAATCGGATATAGTCATAGCAATTTGCAATAAGCAAAAATGAATATGGCAATTTGGAGATTTTTTTTCGAGCAAATTGGATATAATTATAGCAATCCACAAATGTGAAGGCACAACGGCTAAAATAATAGCACTTTGCAGACACTATTTTAAACTATTTCCAGTGACAAACAAAAAAACACCCAAATTCTATACGGTTTTTTTTTTACAAAAAAGAAACGAAAAAACTTGATTTATTCGAAACAAAAAAAAGCATAGTAGTTTACAGATTTTATCTGTGTTTGGTTTTTCGCATGAAAAGGCTAAATTTATTGGTAAAAATATTTAATTTTTACACAAAAAAAATCGCAAAATGTATTTTAGAAACCTAGGGGTTTTCTAAAGTAGGCATGTAAGAAAAACAAGGGTTTTTCTTGCATTTGTTTTTACACAAAAAAAAATCGCAAAATGTATTTTAGAAACCTAGGGGTTTCTAAAGTAGGCATGTAAGAAAAACAAGGGTTTTTCTTGCATTTGAAACCAGTAAAAAAGGCATTTAGGAAAAACAAGGGTTTTTCTTGCATTTGAAACCAGTAAAAAAAAAACTAACCCAAAAAGGCAAAAAAACGATTCCAGAAATCCGGGTCGCTAAGGATCAAAATTGGGGTTCCCTGGTGGTCCAGAAAGGAGAGTTGTCTGGAATTTAACGGTGTCAGGCGTGGACTGTAATTTTAAGGGAATAAGGTCATAGGCTAAGCTGGTACAAGGGATTCTGAAATGGTCTAGTTTACCTTCTAGGTTAGTGTAGCAATAAACAAATGTATGTAAGGTAAAAATAATGCATTTTCACTTACCATTTTTATACAGGAAGTGGAACTCATGGGAGGACGCGCTGTTAAACCGTAGTTTTTGCACCCCACATTCCTTTGGTAGGAGAGTCGCTAACACGCGTGTATACTGGTTGGAAGACGAAACGGTTCTCTGTGATGCTGCAGCAGGTATTCGCTACTGCGTTCGTTCTCCCACATGTCGCCCAGTGGCGTGGTTAATCCATAGGCGTAGGAGAAAAGGAATAAGTAGGAAGGAATGAGATTACGAAGGTCCATATTAAAGGAACTAGGAACCTTAGTAATTCAAAATGCATTTTATGTAAAGTAAATTAATTATAGCAAATTGTAATATTTGCCTTTAAAACCGCGGGAGTTTCAAATGCAAATAACCCAGTAATTTTAAGTACTTAATTAGTTAATTAATACTAAATAAACAAAAAATAGAAAATGCTCTAGTGAATCACCAAATAGCCTAATTCGAACCAATTTGGTAAATTATAGTAAAAAGAACATATTTACAAAAAAGAAGGCGGGACGAACCACTGACAGACTTTGTTTAAAACTAATCCAGTCAGTCAGTTTATTAACTAGTGAGATATTTGCTTCTTTCTTTATTATGTTTTTACTAAGAGTTAGAATAATAGGTGAATGATCTGAGTGTAAATCAAAACTTTCTTCTATATCTACAAAACTTAAAGATATATTTTTTACTATAAAAAAATCAATTAGATCTGGAATTTTTCCTGGATCTGTTGGATAGTATGTGGGCTTACCAGTTGATATCGGCTCACATTGATATTCACTAATAGCTTGCAAAAGTTCTTTTCCTTTAGAATTCGTCAGTCTAGATCCCCAGTAGGTATTTTTTGAATTAAAGTCACCTCCAATTATAAAACGGTTTCCTAATTTTCTGAGAAAATTAAGATATTGATCTTTCTTTAGTAAGTGCCTTGGTGGTATATAGACAGCACTTATGACTAATGTATATGTTTTGGTTTTTACACTTACTAATGTAGCTTGAATCTCTATGGTTTTTTATCCCATCTCCTCATAGTGTGATATATTTTCTTTAATTATTACAGCACCTCCCCCATGTGCAGTGTTGCTAGGGTGAGATGTATGATACACTTTATAACCTTTAAATTTAATGTGAGACTTGTTAGTGAAATGCGTTTCAGACACAAGACAGACGTCAATTTTTTCTATGTCTAGAATACCTTGCAAGTCTTGCTGATGTTGCAAGAGACCATTGGCATTCCAAGCTAGGATTCTAAGATTACTGACCATTTTGAGGCATATTGGTAGCTCCGTTATTGCTACTTTCTAGTTTAGTTAATCGCTCATCAAGTTTGTTCAATTTCTCCAAAATTAATTGTAGTGTTTGTTCCATAGTATTTTGACTACTGATATTAATATCAGGTATAGTAGCTGTTGCTGCTACTTGGCTGTATGTCCTTGTCACAGAGTTTTGTGTGACTGTGTTTCTTGTCTGTTGGTTTTGTCTATTTGTACTCACGTTTGGTATGAGATTTGGTTTCTTAGGTTTGTTTTTCAATTTTTGTATTTCTTTAGCAACAAGGCATCCTCTGTAGTTAGCAGGATGCTTGCCTCCACAGTGGATGCATTTTGGCTCAGATTCTTTTGGTTTGGGGCATTCTACAGTAAGATGTTTCCCCGTGCATTTTACGCAACGTGGTTCTTTAGCGCAATATTTTTGCGTGTGTCCATAAGATTGACATCTTTTGCATTGAGGGACTAATTTTGAGGTTTTTAGTGCTTTTATTTCGACTTCAATCCCAAGGATACCGGAAATTTCAAAAATTTTGTTGATATCTTCATCGTGACTAAATGTGAGCATAAACATGTTAAGAGGTTGTCTTGTTCTCCATTTAAGTTTGTTGCTGGCCTCCAGTGCCTTAAAACCTTGTTTTTGTAGATCAGCTACAATTTTTTGTGGGTCACACGAGAAGTTCGCTATTACTCTAATTGGCCTTATTTGTTTGTTTTCGTATGAGTGCCATTGATGCTTTATTTCATTAAGCATTTTAGTAACCAGCCGATAGCTGTCTGCGTCTTGTACATTTATTTTAATATTTTCGTTATTTAAAACTTTTATTTTAACTCCTTGTATGATATTTAATTTTTCATAAATATTAAAATTATTTACGCCATTTACCATAATCGGTAGAGGTAATGGAGCTTTTTTAACCTTAGTAGAGGGTTCTTCATTTTGTGTTTTATTGGAGGGCTCTCCAGTGCCCGAGCTTTGTTGTGGTGGTGAGAGTGAAGTATCCATTCGACGTTTTTTCCAACCTTTTCCTTTTTGTCTGATCCACTCAGTTTCTCTTGCCAGATCGTCCTTATCAGTAATGTAGTCCATGTCAGACTCTTCTTTTTTAGTGACTTTTGTCTCTAAATCTGCAAATTTTCTTTGCATACTTTCCAGTTGACTTCGGAGATAATCCACTAGTACACTAAGTGAATTTTTTTCGTTTTGGGATTTTTTCCATTCGTTATATAAAACTTCTTCATTTTGTGTTCTATCATGGCTATCCTGAAATAATTCGGCATTATCCATTTTTTCTTGATTTTGTTTGGGCTTTTCGCTAATTTTCAAAACAAGCTTATCATTTGTAGGTAATAGGCAAGTATATTAATATATTAATTTTATGTATGTTTTAGGTGTCGAGCACTCAAAAATAGTCTTCGATATCCTCGCAAAACTCTGCGTGACTGACGAAATTTTAGTACGCGAAAAATCCGTAGAAGCGCTAAGGTCGTTTGGAGAAGAACTGACCAATGAGCAAGTCGAGCAGTTTCTTTATCCAGTGTTGTGCCATCTGGTGGCCGATGATTGGTTTACAAGTAAATGTTCAGCTCTTATGCTTTTTTCGGTAAGCAAACTTTGCTATTCTTTTTTTGATAATTTTGCTTACTAGGTTCTTTGGAGGTCGCACATTGATTTGGCCATATAGATATAATATCTAAGGCTTAGAGCCCCAACGAGGCATTGTAAAATCAAAAAGGTATTTATACGGGGGGGTCGTAATAAATCCCATATTCATTTTGTTCTTTTTGGACAGCTAAAGCGCAGGCTTTTTAACAAGGCTAAAAGCAGGAATGAGCATGATCTAGACACCTACAAAGTTGCTCTAAAAGGCTAAAAGAAAGCAATAAGGAAGGTTGCTGCTTTTAGCAGTAATATAGACAACATGAGTGAGGCTATCAGACTGAGGAAGATCCTCTCAAAAGAACCCTGCGTTCCTGCCTAACTAAGGGCAAGTGAGAGAACCTTCACTCAGAACAGTGAATAAACCATAAATTTGCTGCTAAACACGACCTTTCCAGGTAACCTAATTAGATCGGAGTATCCTCCTGGCTCTCGACAATCTACCTAAGCAGCCTGAGATTATCGTACATTCCGGTAAGTTGTAGGCGAGTCAAAGTGGTTTTTATCCCAAAGTCAGGAAAAACTAATCACTAGACTGCCAACGACTTCAGACCTCTCAGTCTTTTCCCGTTTCTGTTAAAAACGAGGGAGAGGATTATTGACCTGCATATCAAGAAAAAAACCCTCTAGGGTTCCGATAAGCAAGTTACAACACGCGTACACCAAGGGTGGATCGGTGGAAATAGCACCTTGGGTTCGTTTCTCGATATTGAAGGGGCCTTTAACAATATCAGGACCGAGATCTTCGAGGTTCTTCAGGACTCCGGTATAGAAGATTGTATGTTAAAGAGCTGACAGATCAGCGCCAAAATAAGAGACCAGGAAGTAGTAAGGTACGCCCAAAGAGGAACTCCCCAGGGAGGAAGGAGTCTTATCTCATACTCTTTGGCTAAGAGCACTTAATAAAATACTGGTCATTCTAAAGATTTCTGGGGGTTAAGATCATTGTATATGCCGACGATGTAGTGATACTGTTGTCGGGCAAATTCTTGAATTCCTTAAGCGACCTCACAGACATGACTTTGAGCAAACTCCTTGGGTTGGGTTAATCAGAGTGGTCTTTCTCTGAACGCAGGTAAGATAGAGCTAGTATTATTCACTAGGAAGAGAGTGATTACCAATTTCAAATCGAAAATGAAACTGGGATAACAGTCTAACACTAAAAGACCAAGCTAAGTATCTGGGACTAATACTACACTCAAAACTCTTATGGAGACAAAAAATCGATGAAAGGGCTAGGAAGTCTAATGTTGCTCTTTATGTATGTAAGAAAGCCATAGGAACTAAATAAGGTATTAAGCCACATATCGTTCACTGCAAGAATATACTTACGGACGGGCCATGGTATGGTGGTAGACTTTAGAAAAGAATGTGTTCCTCCAAAAACTAGCCAAAGTCCAAAAAACGACTTGCCTGGAATGTGGGCAACTCCGAGTGTCGCAATGGAAGCGATGCTTCACCTCCTTTCTTTGGACATATTCGTCAGGCTAAGAAAGCCATGGGCTGGAATGCAAAATTTTGGTGATGGCGCTATCCTTAGCAGTTTTCCATGCAGCAAATTAGAGCGACAAACAGACTACGCCGTACTGACCTTCAGATTCCGTTAGAATTTCTCTGCAATATTAGCATGCCGTCCTTTTGGTATTTACAGACGGCTCAAAAGGGTGTAGGGTCCGGAGTATATTCCACCGAGCTAGGACTGGCGAAGCTTCCTGATTACTGCACTATCTTTCAGGCGGAAATATTTGCGGTGCTGGAAGCTATCAATCTCTTTAACCTGCGCCTTGATCGCAATTTGCGCGGACAGTCAGGCTGCGATCAAGGCGCTGAACTTCTGCAGCACCAACTCGAACCTTGTTCGAAGATGACAGGGAAATACACAGGCCACTCGGGCATACAAGGTAATGTGGAGGCCGATAGACTAGCCAGAGCAGATGTGGTCACACACGGTAACCCAATTCATAATACAGTGTCCATCAGTGAGCCTCGTAAAATCTCACATTGACACTACCGTGGCAAAGCTAGCAGAGAGAAGATGGGTAGGGTAAGAAACCTGCAGCTGTGGCCAGAATGGTATGTAATGAGAACAGATATCTTAATAAGGTACAGGTGGGAAATGCTGAGAAAAATGACCTCGGTTATTACCGGTCACTGCACCTTCGGAGCGCATGCCGCCCGTCTAAACAAATCGTCAAACAAATATTGCCGTAGTTTTAGGGAGGAGGAGAAACCTGGAGGCATAAGGCATCTGCTGTGTGATTGCACTGGCCTAGCCAAGACGAGATGTAACGCTCTGGTCTTCCTTACTTCCATGATCTAGAGGAACTGAGGGACATAGAGCTGGGCGCGCTTACCAGATTTCTAAACAGCTGTGGCTAGTTTAATTAGAGCTCTCCCTCATACCCACACAGAAATGTTTAAAGTTATTTTCGTGAAATTATATTCTTAAACATGTGGTAGCACAAAGGACCGGTAGGTCTACCGTACCTAACCTAGCCTAACCTACAGGAACTGAGAAAATTGCGTATTTTTCTATATTTTATTTATGTTTTTAATGCATGTCCTAGCACGATATGTTAAATTAACATTCCTAATGCTAGATGTGCTGGCTGCTGTGAAAACTACAAACAAAACAATGCCAAGAAAGATTTCAGCAGTCATTTCATTACATTTTTTTCTGGATGCATCTAACAGTCATTAAGCACCTGTTTTCACATATTTACTTCGACTTATTTTCAGACGGTCTATCCGAAGCTCAGCGAAGAAAAAAAAGAGGACTTGAGAAACCGATTTAGAACTCTGATCCAGGATGACTCGCCTATGGTTCGCAAGGCAGCTGCCCTGTCTTGCATAGACTTCATTCGCTGCCTAGAAACCGACTATATTAAGAACGAATTCGTCCCCATGTTTTTAGATATTGCTCTAGATCCCTCGGTAAGTAACACTTTTCAGAATTTTATAAAGCATGTTTTGATACATTTTTCGAGGAACTTTTGAAAACGAAACAGATAAATGCCTTAAAAATATTTTTCTTTACCTTTGCTACCACCGCTAAGCGGATTGTTGACATTATAATAGAAATACATATTACCAACAGATTAAGAACGCATAAACGACACTAACAGTTTGTACAGGGTGTCCCAATTTCGATGTTTTATGGGGTTTCAGGTATTTCTAGGGGAGAAAGAAAAAATCTGACTCTTACTGCAAGGCTCGATTTTCAAGAGAAGCTTAACGTGTGCCTTGGATTAAAAATGTAGAGGCTTTTGATAAAATTTAAAAGGGACGCTGATGACTTTTACAATTTATTATTTTTGATTCAAATTTAATAAAATTCTTTGGATTTTGGAACTTTTAGAAGACAAAGCCATTATCTTAAGTTGACTTAACCGCTTACTTGGCATTTTTAACCAAATTAAAAGGTAGTTATCCTAAGATAACTGATAATGGGTGCTTCCAAGCTTAGAAAAGAGATGACGCTGGCCCCTATTGTCAGAACTTTAATTTACTTAAACCATACGTTGGGTTTTTACCTTAAACCTTCTCTTGAACATCGAGCCTTGAAAGTGGGGTCAGTATATTATAATCTATAATCTTTGGGGTCAGTTTTTGAAATTGAATGAAAAAAAAAACTCCCAAATATCACATTTTTATGTAAATAAAAGTTCCAAAAAATATTTTTCATCGCAACAATATCCTAATTTAAAATTTTGATATATTCACACACAAAAACATTTCTTTGTCCACCCATCTCTAGTTTTTAATCTTTATTACTAGAATACGTACTTAAATTACCTTTAATTATACCTTACGGTATAATTGGTTGAATACGTTGTGATTCACATCTAAAAAACACAGTTTTCGCCTGTACGTAGTTCAAATATTAATATAATTGAAATAAATTTTTCAAACGATTACGTTTTGTGTCTTTAATTGTGTGTTAAAAGTTTAGTTGACAAAAAAACATGTTTAACTTTGAGTATGAGGAAGACAAAGAAATAGAATTTGTAAGTTTTTTCGTCGATTTTAATACCTTCCCTCTGCCAGTAGGTTTAAAAGAAGAAATCAAGTTTTTTTAAGTGTACTACAAATATATTCTTACTGGTCACGAAAAAAATAAGCTTTTTTTTTAAGGGTAAGATACTCAGTCTATATTCATTCAAGGTACTCTTAAATATAGTCAATTAAACGTCTTCAACTAAAATTTGTTTTTAAAATATAACAACAACAACAATACTTATTGTCCTAATTTTTCAGGATACTGTGAGATCTATAACGATAGACATTGCACTAGCACTGACGGATCTGCTAAAAGAGGATGAAATAGATGAATCTATCATCAAAATAATCGAGCAAGCATGTGGTAAGTGTAAGCTTTTTTTATTATATTTTATATCTACATATCTACTCATATTTTTGTCATGACACCGATGAAAAATATGAGAGAAACAAAAACTTCTTTTTACCCGATTAGCCACGAAAATTTCCTTGATTTTTAAATTCACGGGTACTATAATTTAGGTTTGTTAGTATTTTGGCTTAAAAATTCTGCTGATTGACGCTCACGTCTAAAGGTAAAAACTCTAATCAGCAATGCTCTAGCCTGAAATACAGAAGTCTGTCGTAGGTCAGGGATGGTTCATATATATTATATATATTCTTTGCAATCGATCTTTTCATTGATCGATATATATAGCAGTTTATACTCGCCTGCTCTTGTTCTAGTTTCTCTCGTATCTAGATGGCGCTTCTTGCGAGACTTTTCTCACTATAGACGTAGGATTATATATATTATTATATTACAGCATTTAAAAGAAGATATTATTTCTACAATAAAGTATTTTATCCCAAAAAGTGTAGTTTTTGAGAAAATTTTATAAAACCTATATGATTTTTCTACTTCCTTCTCCTAACTTTATCGACGGACTGTTAGACACGGAAGGGAGTACACTTGCTCTTTCGTGCTTTTGGGGCTTCACGAATAGGTGATCCACGGGCCTTCGCCCTACCTTTATTTCTAGCCCCCCAATGAACCCATAATACCTACTATAAACCATATCTAAAAAGGTAAATGCGAGTCTTCATGATCCATGGGCCACACGTTTATTTCTAGCCACTCAATAAACCCTTTTAGGATTAAGGCCAAATTTGAAAAAGCACCGTAACTCATAGGTAGGTAATTCATAGATCTGACACCATAAGGCCAGTAATTAACAATCTATTTTTAGACGATTCTTCATGGAGAGTCCGAGAACAATTAGCCGAAAGTCTACCAAAGATCCAACAAAAAGTCACTCACCCAAAATATCGAGGCAAACTCATCGCAATTTTTCAAAAACTAACTCAAGATTTGGAATTGGAAGTTCGACATCTATCAGCTGTTAACTTATATCAGTTTTCAAGAAGTTTGAAAAATTCCTATAAAAACTTTAATCAGTTTGAGAACAATTTTGAGCCCGTCTTTGAACAAAGTATTTTGCCAGCTATGAAAAGGTTACTTCTCGATGAATCGGATCATGTTAGGTATGCCGTATCATCAAACATTTTACACCTAAGTAGCCTATTAAGTGAACAGTCTTTTAAAAAGAATATTCTTCCTCTATTAATGGAAGTATTGGAACGAGAAGATTCTATGGCTATTCAAGCCAATTTTTTACAAAGTTTAGGAAACGTACCACAAGGTGTAGATCTCACTGCTTCTTTGAATTCAGTCAAGAATGCTTTAAAAACCGTAATTGTTAGATCACAATCGAACTGGAGAAGTAGAAGGAATATATTAATGACATTCGTCGATATCGCAAAGTTTTGCACACCTAAATATTTTTCGGATCACTTTAAAATGTATTACGCAGCTCTTCTAGGAGATTCTGTATTTGCAGTTCGAAGAAATGCAGCTTTGATTCTTCCATTACTAGCAAAGCAATATGGAATAAAATGGGCTTCCGAAAACTTAATTCCATATTTTGCCATGTTTACAAAAGATACCAGATATCTTTATAGATATGTACCTTTATTTGGTATTAATGAATTAATATATCCTACATTAGGAATTAAAAATGAGCACTATTTAAATAGCCTTAAGAGCATTATTGATAATCCAGAAAACAAAAACCAGAGAAATGGTTTAATTTGCTTATTGAAGATAACGAAAGTTACCGAAAAAATTCTAAATCATTTAAATAGCGAAGAATTTAAAAATATTTTAGATATTAAAAATGATTTAACTTATGAAGACTGTGATATTAATTCTTATTTAGAAAAAGACTTTAGTGTATACGAGCACAAATATAAAGACTTTAATTTTTATGAAGTAGATAAGACCGATTTTGAGAAAGGAAATTATACATACCTACAAGGTGTTTTATATTTGATTTACAAAAGATTTTTGGACGTTACGAAAAACTTAAATAAAGATGATACTGAAAATATTCAAATCAGAGCAATTTTTACTTTATCAGGAATATCAAAATTAGTAGAATCTATAAATGCAGAAATAAACGCACCTTGGGTTCAACAACATTTAGCAAAATTGTCCAAACAAGAAATTACAAAAATTACTATGGAACTAGATAATGAACTTAAACAAGCTGTTACAACTCAAGATATAGAAATCATTGATACAAATCTAATGGAAGCAGGACCCATAGATGACAGCAACTTGCCAGATTTAAGTAAAACTATTCTTATCGAAAATACCATAGTGACAAAAGCTGGTACTAATCAAAGTATTAAACCAAAAAAAAATTATGAAGATAAATCTCTAGTTGAAGAAGTTCTTGATATTTTTGATAAAAAACTATCTACTGGGTCTACAGAAGCAAAAAAAGATAGTAGTAACAGTAAAAAAGAAGACTCTACTGCATAGCGAATTGGTCTGAGGAGCAATAATATTATCAGTACCAGTCATTTTCCTGTATCAAGAAATTTGTAAGCAAAATTCTTTAAATAAGAAGTCAAAACTAGAGAACGAACAACTCAAAATATAGAAATCATTGATACAAGTTTAAGAAGTAGTACCCATAAATGATGCCAATTGGCCCTAGTTGTAAATACTGCTACCAATCAAAGTATTAAAGATAAATCAATAATAATGAAAAAGTTTTTAATAGTTACAGTACCAGTCTTTTTTTAAAATTTTTACAGGAAGAAAGAAATGAACACGGTCTCGGTTCAACAAAATTTAACAAGAACTAGATATGGAACAAGCTATCGCAACACAAAATACATACAAGGATATATTGTATCCTTGATACATAATAAATGTGTATCTAATCGAATGATGTCATCCGCATAAATTATTAGTTTTTATTTAATCGTGTGATGTCAACCTGCCATACTTAAGTAAAACATGTCTCATTAAAATGACAAATCTATGATTAAAAAAGTTCGTGATAGTTTAAATAAATATCTGTCTACCAGATCTATAGAAAGATATAGTGAAAAGGGTAGTGTTTCTTAGCAACTATATAGGTATGAGTATAATATTTTTGATAACAAATATGATTATTTAAATAACTAGTTTTTTATGGACTATTTATGTTTAGTAGGTACCTGAATAAAAGTATAATGATGTATTTTAAGTTAAGGTATTAGTTTTATGAGTATGGCAATAGGAGAATAAAGTTAAAATACAAATAACTTTTGTGCGAAACTGATTTGTTTTCAGGTTAAAAAATTTGGGAATTTTGATGAGTAGCGAAAAGTATGAATTTTGAGATCTAACAGTGATATCATTTGGAAAAAAATTTAATTCGTTTTCTAAAAAACAAGGTAAGGAGGTATAGTAAAAACAAAACACGTCTGCAGTAGATACACTATATGTATGACATATTTCTTTAAAATATGTCATACATACAGGGTTTCTAGTCTGCAGTAAATACACAGGTCGTCGCACAAATAACCTGGGTGTTGGGCTTTGGTGAAATGCTTTAAGACATACATATGTTATAGACGAGATCCTCCCATACAACGTTTAAATGAGGCAAATCTTCCGATGGCCTTCAGGAACTTTGGAATTTCCATCCAAAATTTGGCAATTTGACATTGTTTTCATAATAAAAATAAACAAATATGTCAAGACATTTCGGTAATTTTTTTAGTTTGATAATTTGCGCAAATAGAATTAGTTACCTTAAGTATGATAAGTTGTCAAATAAAAATATTAGAAACAATTTTTCAAAAAAAAAAATAATAATAAACTATCGTCGAAATGATTTGATAAATTGGCTTGTTTTAATATCATAACATTGTGAAATTGCAAACTTTAGATGGAAATTCCAAAGTTCCTGAGCCCATCGGAAGATTTGTCCCATTTAAACGTTGTATGGGAGGCACTTCACTGAAGCCCAACGCCTGTGTAATTTGTGCGACGTCATTTGTTTATCATTGCGTTTAACTTAAAAAAAATTAAAGATTCATTAAACATGCATAAAAGACCAGATATTTTTTACCAATTTAATTTGAATCATTTTCTTCTCAAAAACAAAATTTCAGATTTGCATTGTCTTTATTTATTTTTTATTAAATCAAGACAAAGACAATGAAAGTCCGAACTTTTGTTTCTACTCAACTATCGCCTACAAGTTTTAAACAAAACATTTTTCTTGTGTGTATCACGTCTTAAAATTATTGGATTACCTTAAAACATACCCTGTTAATAATATGTTAGCAATATTTTCTAGGCTGTACCAGGGCATACGAGGGTTGTCTTTTAAGTTTTGCATTTACAGCTGGAATAAAACAAGCAATATGGAACAACTGGACGCCGCCAACTGGGCGCCGGGCCAACTGGGCGCCGGGTCAACTCAGCGCCGGACTAAAAAAATTGTTTTTGGTAAAATGTGCAGATCAAAAGTATCGGCCATTTTGATTTTTTTAAGTTTGAGTAAAAAATTGTGTTAAATGACCTTAAGATACAAGATACAGGATCGTTTATTGACTGTAGGACAATATGAAAATATGTTTACAGCAAGTCAAAATTTTCAAAATAGTAATGTTTAGTAGTAACTTAGTATTTAACCTAGGCTAATTTATTATGTATAAGGTAGATTACAAACAATCATGCTCTAAAAACCATAAATCCAATAATTGGTAGACTACAAAAATTTATAAAAAAATGGTATAAATATAAAACATATTTTGGTACTTATTTACAACAGTTCTAAAATTAGATATCTTTAATTTTTTGTAGGTACCCTTCGAAGAAATAAAAGCAATTATCTAAAATGAAAATTTTTATTTTATTTTTAAAAATTTTTATTGGCAAGCATTTAATATTTCAAGTTTGAGACAAATCGGTAGTAAATAAGAAAATCCGCCATTTTAGATTCGCCATTTTGAATTTTTTACGTGATCTCAGGCATGTATTAAGTAATCTTAGGCACTGCAAACTTTCAAGTTTGACACAAATCGGTTTAAAAATAAAGAAATCCGCCATTTTGGATCCGCCATTGTTGTAATAAAAAACGTAAATTGTAGTGTTACCAGGTTACCAAACACTACACCACAGTATACTAACACTACACCTACCAAATTTCAACACTCGACTGGGATTTAACTTTACTTAACAAAACCAAATTTCAAAAAAATTGCGTAAAGGATTTTTTAAAGATGTTTTTGTATAAATAATATCTATTGTGTTTTTCATCTGCACACATCAAAAAAATTTTTTTTAGTCCGGCGCCGAGTTGGCCCGGCGCCCAGTTATCAAAGCTTTAATTCCACTCGTTTGTTGGTATTGTCAAATTTGCATTCTTAAAGGCGTTTACTGCTTTCTCTGGCGACTGAAATCTTTGACCACGCAGCCCATTCTTGATTTTCGGAAAAGTATAGAAATCTTTGGGACTTAGGTCGGGACTGTATGAAGGATGGTCCAAAAATTCGACGTTTTGTTTGGTTAAAAATTCAATGTTTTTTGTGCTTTGTGCGAACTTACATTGTCTTGGTGAAGGACGATTCGCCGTTCCGACAGGAACAGTCATTTGATCTTCCAGAGGAATTGTTGCTACATGACCTGCTTTTGAGACAAATGTCGCGACCATCTGTTTGGATACACTTCGAGAACGGATAGCTTTTGTTGGGTTTTCTTCATCTTGGAATACCCAAACAGACGACTGACGTTTATTTTCGGGTTTATAATATGAGTAAATCCAAGATTAATTACCACTGATAATGCTGTACACGTTGTACATGAGTTCCCCGCCTGAAAGCGATCTAAAGTTTTCTGATACCAATTGACACTAGCTTCTTTCTGTTCTTCGGTTAACAGATGCGGTATCCAGCGGGAATCTAATTTTCTTACCCCTAATTCTTCATGCTAAATTTTTCGCATTAAGGTCTTTAAAATTCCCAATGAATCCTCAATCTCGCGATATGTCACATATCGATTTTTGCGTGATGAGCATGCGCAGAGCATCAATGTTTTCTTGGGTGACAGCCGTTTTTGGGTGAAAGCCGTTTTTGGTGCACTTGGCCTTGGATCAACGAGAAACTGTCGACTAATGTGGTCCTTCATTACCGGTAACAGAAGTCAACTCGGCAAGGCATTCTTGTTGAGATAATTTCCTTCGAAAGTTGTAAAAAATTATAGCCCGAAAATGTTCTCGGTTTAATTCTATTTTTCGACTCATTTGTTAACTTAAAAAATACTCTGACCTAAAAACATACTCTAGCCCAGGGCCGGACGGAATACCAGCAGTATTTTTAAAAAAGTGCGCAAATACGTTATCGCCACTGTTAGCCAGGATTTACCAAGATTCAATTAACGAAGGAATCGTACCTGATATCTGGAAGCATGCAATCATTATCCCAATATACAAAAGTGGAGACAAATACGATCCCGCCAATTACCGCCCAATCAGCCTGACATGCACCCTATGTAAACTAATGGAGAAAATCATAGCGAAGGAAACAACAAAATTCGTCCTAGAGAATAACGTTATTCCTTCTTCCCAACACGGCTTTTTACCGCAAAGATCCACTACCACAAATCTAATCTCCTGCGTAGATAAATGGTCCAAAGTCATGGATGAAGGAAAACCAGTAGATGTAATCTACTTAGATTTCCAAAAAGCCTTCGACACAGTCCCTCACGAACGACTCTGTTACAAACTAAACCACTATGGAATCAGGGGGAACTATCTAGAATGGTGTAACTCTCTCTTAAAAAACAGGCAGTATCAAGTTAGGGCAAATGGAACATACTCCGACCGCCATCCAGTTGTTAGCGGAGTCCCTCAAGGATCAGTGTTGGCTCACTATTTTTTACTATATATATCTCCGATTTAAGTTCCCAAATCGAAACAAATGACGAGTCATTTGCTGATGACAAAAAACTCCACGGCAACCCGCTAACTCAAGCACAACAACTCAAAAATGACATCAGCACCATAGAAATATGGACCAATACTTGGCAGCTAAAGTTAAATGCAAATAAGTGTACAGTGCTACATATTGGCCGAAACAATCCAAAAAACAAATACGAAATAAACAATGTCGAGCTAAAGAAAGTGTCAGAACAAAAAGATCTTGGTGTCTACATCACAAACGACCTTAAATGGGAATCACACGTCTCTAAAACAGTCAAAAAAGCAAATCAACTTATCTTTCTCATGAGACAAGCATTTGAAAACCAATCGATTAGCATGATCAAAAAACTGTACACAACTTACATTAGACCAAAGTTAGAATATGGCCACACTGTCTGGAGCCCATACTACATCAAAGACATCGAACTCTTAGAACGAGTCCAACGCAAAATTACCAAAATACCAGTAGAACTGCGCAACGTACCATACGAAATAAGACTACAAAGATTCGACCTCACAACATTAAAGGAAAGAAGGGAGAGGGGAGACCTCATAGAAACCTATAAAACTTAAACGGCCACTATTCTCCAGTGCTCAGATTGGAAGAAATGTTTCTCAAAAACCAAAACAATCTCAGAGGCCATCATCAGAAACTCAAAAAAGAAAAATCTGCCCTCCTTGGGAGAAAAAACTTTCTGAGCAACAGAGTAGTGTACAAATGGAATTCACTAAATATGGAAACTATAAGTGCTCCCAACAAAAACAGCTTCAAAAACAAACTGGATAAAAACTTAATTAGTTTGCGCAACACACTAGTGAACTATTTTTAATAGTGAAGAAAGAAACCTTAAAAATTTTAAAAAAGTGAAACAAACTAAAACTGACCAACCATAAGCAATAGACTCATCGGTGTTCCACCGCTTCCTATTGCTAAACATATAATAATAATAATAATAATAATAATAATATATGGGCCCCTAAGCTCACACTAGGTGATATAGTTATATTGTACGTGCGAGCTAATATAACTAAAAACTGAAATATATTTTATTCAACTCCAGACTAAATTACCTTTCGTTTAATACCACACAAGCCATGTTTTGACTTAAACTCAAATTTTTGAAATCAACCCCCACCCTTAAAAAAAAACAAAAACTAAAATGTATTTTGTTTAACTCCGGACTCAATTACCTTTCGTTTGATATCACACACGCCATATTTTCACGTAAACTCTAATTTTTGAAATCTACCCCCACCCTTAAAAAAAACAGAAATGTATTTTGTTTAACTCCAGACTCAATTACCTTTCATTTGATATCACACACGCCATATTTTCACATAAACTCTAATTTTTGAAATCTACCCCTACCCTTTTATTTGACTTGTGTTCGGTGGATTTTGTTCATTTTTAAATGGGACCATCTCGACCCAAGACTCAGCCTAGGTACCAAATTTTATTAAAATCTGCCAAGCGGTTTTTGAGTTATGCGCGTTGGTCGTTACAGACAGACAGGTCAGACAGGCAGACAGACAGACGGCGCAACAAAAAAGTTTTAAAATCATCTGAAACCCAAAGATATATAAAATTTTTTGAAATCGGAGCAACTTTTTTTTCTCGAAAAAATTAGGATCACCATAGCTCACACTACTATAGTATAGTATATGTGTAAGCTAATAGCCCTAGTACCAGTGGCGTATATAGAAAAAAGTTTCGGGGTGGGCCCGAGGCAGTTTGGGGGGGCCCGAGACCCCATGAGGCCGTATTTTATGCTATTTTATGTTTGTATTCAGGAAATATGTGGAAAATATCTAAAAAAATCTTAGCTTCGGGGGGGGGGGGCAGGCCCCCCCCTTTTATACGCCACTGCCTAGTACTAAAAGATGTTTTAGTAAAAACCATATCATCTATTTACTGTCGCATTGTAGATATATTTATTAGATTTATCAAATAAACCCTTCTAATATAAAATAAACCAGTTTTTGATTAATCATTTTCATTAGCAGTTATAAAATTTAACTAAACATCGCGGTTGTTAACCCATATTATCAAAATTTGGCACACATTTTGCTAGTATAAATAAATTTTCTAAACATTTACTGAAATACAAACAATTATACGGACTCCTTTTTTTAAATATTACGTATTTCTTTAAAACCTTGCTTAACTTTTATATAAACAACATGGTATTATTATTAGATTTTTTAATGCACGACCTATTAAAGAACACGACTGACAAGTGAAATCACAAAAAAAGAACTGAAAAACAAAAAATAAACCATAAACAAAAAAATTTAAAGGTGTTTTGATTTCTTTAAAAGAAGATGTCTTTCTCTTGTGCTAAGGTAGTTTTC
The DNA here is from genome assembly GCA_963576565.1 of Aspidapion aeneum. Classification (NCBI taxonomy): domain Eukaryota; kingdom Metazoa; phylum Arthropoda; class Insecta; order Coleoptera; family Brentidae; genus Aspidapion; species Aspidapion aeneum. The sequence continues at coordinate 80,907,759 of OY755042.1, read as the reverse complement.
AAATGTTTTTTAAGGCAGTTTCGAAAATATGGACACTTCCGGTACGCCCTCAGTCAACCCCTGCCGCTGGTTGGAACGACCCAATTTGTGTGGTGACCATGAATGGGTCAAAAACTGTTCAGGGTATCAAAATGTTACTTTTTCCATTAAACTAGGGAAAGACCGAGAATTACTTTTTTTAACAAAAACAACAAAAATAGTAACAACTGACAGTCTCTGCCATTTTGACAAGGCCACGATAAAATCAAAGTATAGTAAGTGGTATGGCTCCCTAACGGGTTGCCCACGACTGCCCGTTTATGTCAAACGCATGTGTGTACGGTGTGTACCCACTCTTTTTTATTTTGGTTGGTTGTGATATTCAATATCTAGTGTGTTAGACTCACTGGATATTGACAATCGAAAGAAAAATAACGTTAGGAAACCTACCTATATATTACAAATTAATAGCTTTGCGTGTACCGACTTATTTGAACGGTTTATTTGAAAGATTTATTTTAGTTTACAAGCATTTCCTTTATTCTAAAAGGTTTGTAATTTGCAAAGTCAACAAAATTAATAGGGAAAAGTTATATAGAATGAGCTTGCGTTTACAGAAAAAGTATTTTGCTAAAATGTGTCTCAATTCGTTTGCGTTTGAGAAATGAGTTTGTCAGAAGTTATAAGATTGTTAAAAATTATAGTAGACATTTTGACATTCAAGTTAAGTTAAATTTCAAAAAACATACACATATTTCTTATAAATCAAAAATGTTGATGAGCGACATAATATTCAAAACAAAATAATTTGGATTAACTCACATCCACATCATATTGCAGAAAGTTATAAATAAAATTATGGGTGCTAAATTTAGATTTTTTTATGCTTCATGAGTTGGAATGTGTGCAATTGTCTTTTTTGGATATTTTTTTATAAATTTGCTAAAATTGGATTTACACTGCCATCCATACGACCACAATGGCGCGCTCGTATAGTGGTAGAGTGTCGTGAGGTCACCCAATACTAGAAACCTAAACACCACCCAGAGGCCTGCCTGCAGAAGAATTACACGAGCCATCAGTACAACACCCACCATCGCACTTAAACCCGTTCTGGGCCTGGCAAAACTCCCGTCATGGATAAAGGAAGAAGCTATTGCAGATGTGGGTACAAAAAGAAACATAGGTATTCTAGACATAGGGACTGCGCTCAGAGAGTGGAGCTTAAGATACTACTAGCGGCCCTAAAGGGTAAACAACTATCAAGAGTCCTAAGACCTCACAAGTAAATACACAGTAGAGAGGTCTGGAAGGACAGCCGAGTGAAATTCCCGACGCACATTGTTGCCATGTGTTAATCTAGAGGGATTTAATTAAAAAAAATTCTTAACTTTAAAAAAATAATACTGCACCTTAATGGTCAAACACCTAAAAAATACTAATTTGTCATAAAAAATTTCAGAAAAAAAAATTGAATCCAAAAAAAAGATAATTGAAGTCCGATACAAATATTTATACCCTTTTCTGTTTTTGAACAGACGTACTTTTACTGTTTTGCCATTTCACACTAATAAATCTTTTTAAACAGTTTGTGGTGCAGTGGTGAAGTCTAATAATTAAGGTAACGTATGCATAGTAAATTTATTATATAGTACGTCTTTGTATTCTATTTAGCGCAATTTAAAATTAAAATCAAAAAAATTAAGTTGAGATATGTTTCTTATATGGTTGTCAAATAATTATGAAAATAATTACCATGGTTTATACTAAAGAAACTTGTGCCTTTTTTTGCCTATTAGTCCGTGGATTTAGTTACAAATATTTTAATTTCGGTTACCAGTTTGAAGTTTTGCACCATATGCTGGTACATAAAAAAATACGTTGGGAGACAGAGTTACTTAACAATAAGCAATAGGTTAAGGTAACAAAGTTTATTTTTTTTTTAATACTAATATGTTTTCTTTACTTAAATCATAAGTAAGCAACGATGCAGATTTAGTGAAACACCCTCTAAAAAGAAATAATATTTATTTTTACTTAATAACAAAAAGAAATGGGTTTATATAATAGTTATTTGTTTTTAAAATAATATGTTTCCTTTGTTAAAATCATAAGTTAGCAATGGTCCAAACTTAAAGAAACACCCTGTATAAAGAAATAACTTTTATTTTATCTCATAATGAAACATAATATGAACAAAGTTTATTTCTTAAGAATAACCAATATGTTTTCTTCACTTAAATAATAAGTTAGCCATGGTGCAGACTGAAATATATATTCTAAAATAATAAAGCTGTTTCTAACCTATAACCAAAATAAAAATATATTTGTGTCATTGTTTTAATTAAATCCCCCTAAATCATAAAAAGGACACAATGTGCGACGGGAGCCCTCGTCTGCTATACAGACGGCTCTAGGCTTACCGGAGAGGAGGAAATGAGCTATTCCCTAAAAAGTCAAGCAACAGTTTTCCAAGTAAACGTTACGGCAAAGATAGGCAGGCGGTACTAAAAGCATTATGTATGGTCGCCCCTAGAACAGCGTTTGTTCAGCAATGCTCTGAAGTACTCCAAAAACTGGCCGAGGTCTCCTGTGGGTTCCAGGTCATATCCGATAAACTGGCCAAAAGAGGATTACAACATAGTTTTGTTGGCCCTGAACCCTGTCTAGGGCTGACAATGGGCAAATGAGATCGCCTGTAGAGCGGCAAAGGAGACTCTCAGCAGCTTTAGCTTAAGCAGAAGGAATTGGCTGCTGGATAAAGAACGAAGGAAAGTGAACCTTCTGGTTGGAGTTCTCACAGGACACTGTGCATTTCATTCCATATGTGCGGAGAGGAAGAGGAAACAGCATTTCATAGGTAAACGGGGCCCGTGTCGATGCCTAAGGACTCCCTAAGTAGCTAGGTAAAACCTTTAATTAAATAATCTTGAAAAAGAAGAGTAAACCAATTTAGAAAAAGTGAGCTCCGCCCATAACACCGACGAATAGATGGCTCTGTCATCGATTTAGGCTAGTACACAACAACTGCGCGAAGAGGGTGTTGATGATGGTGCTTTTTAAGGGTTACTGCATTACAAGAACTAACGGCTTCTGGAGACGCCAGGCTTCCAGAATGCAATGACCCTATTTTCAATAGCCTTGCGTATCCAGTAATTTAGTGGCCCTGGTAGTTCAGTGAACGTGCCATTAGAGGGCGATGGGTTCCATGCCCATGCCTGCCACACAAGCTCAAACTTACTATCCTTTTGTGAATTTATTTATTGAATACAGATCCACCAGGGGTAGGGAAAACGTTTGTCTTGAGAGGTGGCTTGGTCATCAGCAAAGTAGGCAAGCTGATGATCAATACAAGGCCGTGGTTCGAAAGTCACGATAAGTGGATTGCACCGTGTTAAAAGCGTAGATGGCGCTAGCACGATAAAGAACCCTGGGCTCGATATAGAGTTTCATGAGTATTCATGTAGTATAAATGTTAGAGTGAATAAGTTGTGATTATCTCGGGCACCAAGAGACGTCGAATGGGATTATCTTGGTGTCCACCGATTTGAGCTGGCAAATTATAAGCAATAAGCAGACAGAGCCAATAAGTAAAACGAAACGAACTAAACGAAGCGTATCCAGTAAAAAGCCCTCGCTAGGTCTCGTAATTAAAGGCAAAAGGCTATAAAAACAAGGATTGTTCACATTAGCTCATATGAATAATAATTAATTAAGCATCATTAAAATATTCTTAAATAACTTTTAGTTTTTTGGCTTTTACTATAAACTAATGTTTAATTTAAACTCGATTAAATCTATGTGCAATATTTTGGCTAGACGATATCATCTTTACAATGAAAAATAGTTAAAACTACCTAAAGTAATAGCTGGCTAATGGCCAAATATTTGTAACAAATTTATGTGTCGATTCATCATTTAATACTAACGGCGCCTTTAGTTTATGTATAAAGTTTCAATTTAAATAAGAATTATCTACCAGCTTTAGATAGTATAATTTTCAAGATTGGCAAAAAGTATAAATTACAATACTTTATAAATAATATAACTAAATAAGCTAGTAAAAAATACTAACCCAAACCAAATACCTAAAAGTAAATTAAACATAAAACATTTCGTCCATACCTCTTTCACATGGTAAAGTCCCGAGAACCGATGCTGCGTTGCCCCTTTGAACTACTAAACTTATGTTTTGAGTCATAAATAACCCCTTGAATCACCTCCTAATAGGGCTGTCTAACAAAACATATGATCAAATCCAAAATGTCTTCCATAGGACAAACAAACCGATTTCTCATAAGCCGTAATGTTAACAAAAACGTAAATTTCACAAAAACGATAAGAGATTCAGTCTCAAAAATTAATCAGTTTTAAGAACGGATCCTTTGTGCATATGGGAAAAATGCGTTTTTCTTAAAAATATTAAACTAAAGCGAGAAAATCTGAAATAAATGGGACCATGTTTTCTACAAAAAAGTAGGTTATGTTTCTGTTTATTTTGTTTTTTTTTTTAATTTTTTTCTAGTTTTTTTACTTATTTTGAATTATTACATGGGCGCACCAAGGGGGCGGGGGCTAGGGGCCCGGACCCCCCAAACCACATATTTTTTTAGATATTTTCCATATATTTCATAAATAAACAGAAAAAATAGCATAAAGTACAACATAATGGGACCTCTGGGGGCCCCCCAAAGATATCGGGCCCCAAAGGTTTCGGGTCCCCCAAGACATATTTCTGGGTGCACCACTGATTATTATGTCAAGTTTTTTTGCTGTTGTGAATTGTGGCAGCGGAGGAAGTAATGATAATGTTAGTTTTCATTGAATTTGAAGTTTTTTGACCAATGAATCAATGAACTATCAGCTCAAGGTAGGGGGAAGTGGATAAGTAGTTCCATTCAAAGAGCTCACTTCAAGGCTCACTTAACAGAGGTGAAATTGAAATAGACTAAACTTTTCTCATCAAATTCAGGTTTTCTATTAGGATCTTTTGTTGTACTTGACTAAACCTTTTGCTAAGTAATAGGCCTTCTATAGCGTTAAACTGTGAAAAATATTTCACTATGATTTTTTGGTTTAGACAAAGTTTAATCGTGTTAACCCTCCAGTAGTGACATGAAAAAGAGGCACAACTTATAGGTAGGTCAGTCCAACAGATCAATATACACACATGAGTTCCAACCGAGGTTGGTCAAGCAAACTTCTAATAAGTACTTTACAAAATATGTTTATTTAAAAAAATATAAGTAAACATAGGTAATATAAAAAAAAAACTTGCAAAATTAAAATACAGTTTTTCCTTGTCATTGGCCTCACACACTGTACATCACCATATGATTTTCCATGAACTATAATACATAGGGCCTAAATACAGTCAAACCTATGGTTCATCAGCTCACAACAGTACTGTTCAAATTTTACAACAGTACAATATTCGCTGTTGTATTACTACTATTACTTTTATTACTGTTTTTTTGTAACAATATTTGCTCAATTATGTATCTAAAAGTTTATGTAAATAAATATATACTCTACTCTACAATTGGGCGTAACAGCATATGACCCATTAGGACCCAAGTTTTTTTGAGAGAAATTGAAAAAAAAATCTGAGAGAACTTATTTGTTTTTCTTGTGGTCATCAAAGTCAACAAAGATGACTTTCTTTTCCATCTATTTTTTGATGCCATAAAAAAATTTTTTTTGGTAATAAGCTCAGAACAGTACCGTAGAAATTTCACAACAGGACTCATAGTAGGTCCAGTCAGATGCTATAAAAATTTTACAGTGTACAAGTTTTAGGTGTCAAAAAGCATGGAAATAAAGGAAAATTTGCACCAAAATAGTTTAAGATAAAAAGGGGTTTGAGTTAGGGAGATTGTCAAATTCACCAGTTTCTTCTAAACTGTTTTGAGGTCTGTAAAATAAATAGTTATTAAAGAAAAAGAAACTTTGATGATACAGGACTCCACTGGACACTATACAGGACGCTACACTACCAAGAGTTTATTTAAGAGTTCTGTAGGATGGTGTACAAACTTGGTTCAGCTCATTACCCACACTTTAACCTCATATTGTTTTCCTTTTCTTTCTTCCCTAGACCCTTTTTTCAACCATAATTTTTTTAATTTTTCAACTGTTTTGAAACAATAATCCATTCAGGAGAGACCCAGTCAGGATCATTGCTGCATTCTAGTTTTGAAAGTTGCTTGCCTAGAATAGTAAAAAAATCATAGTGAAGTATTTCTTACAGTTTAACACAATTCTATGTTACACTTCTGCAAAAGGTCCACTCGAGCACAAAAAAAGATCCCAATAGAAAATGTTGCCAAAATGGCAGTTACATATTTATCCAAAACAAACCTGACAAAAAACTTTCGAATATTTAAATTTATCCTCTGTTAAGTCAGGTAATGGAGCACTTATCCACTTTCTTTTCCCTTCTTTGAGCTGATACCTAGTTCATTTAAATCAAGATGATTTTTTAAGGTCAAAATACTTGGCATTCCATCAAAACTAACATTATCAAGATCTTCCCAGCTGCCACAATTCATAACAGCACAGAAACTAATAATAATTATTCAAACTGAGTAAAAAACTAGAAAAAAGGTTAAAAAAAACAAAAGTAAATAAAAACATAACCTGACTTTTTGAACAAAACATGGTCCCTTTTATTTGAGATTTACTGGCTTTAATTGATTTTTTTTAAGAAAAACGCATTTTTTCCTCGTGTACAAAGGATCAATACTTAAAACAGCATCTTTGTTGAAAATGAAATCGTTTCACTTTTTTTAAAAATTACGTTTTTGTTAACATTGCGGCTTATGGGAAAACGCTTTGTTTGTCCTATGGCAACCATCTTGGATCGAAAAACAGCTGATCGTGACAGTTCGTTAGACAAGCTAATACGCACTTTATCAGTTGATAGATTTTGTTAATCAAAATAAAGCGATCCAAGAGCTCCTCATATTTCCTCTTCTTCACGGACTCTCCTAGTTGACAAAACTCTCCTGTTTTTTTGGATGACAAATGAATGTAAGACTGAGACAAAGTGTCTTTGCATGTTACATCCCACAGAAGAGGCTTACCAGACTTCCATGGAAGTCTGGTCATGCCATTCGACCGTTTTCCGTTACCCCGACAAACTCCAACCGGCTCTAGTACCGAAGGAAATCCTGCGAAAGTTAGAGCCTGTTAAATGATGACTAATGTACTGTGACGAGCCATCCTTTCTGAGATGTTGGAAGAGAATCTGGAACAGATTGGAGTTTTGAGATTTTTATTATTATTTAAAGCCACTATATATTTCAGATCTTGATAAGAATTGATTTTGTTTGGAAGAATAAGGTTCACTATCACTTGAATTTTGTACAGATCCGAGGGTGGCTCGATATTTCCTTTTGATGTACAGACAGGCTGGGGGAAATACAGGAAATACTACGAAATACGGGGAAGTACTTGGAAAATACTAGGAAATACCTTGGAAATTTGGGGAAATACTGGGAAATATACCGGGAATTATCGTAGGTATTTCCTTTTGGTGTACAAAAATTGATGATCGAGCCACCCCTATTCGTCTTATTTTTTCTGAAATTCCTTGAACATATGGAATGTTAATACCACCCAAATGATAATTATTTTGAGAATTTGCTAAATTTGGTTTGTTTTTAATTTTAGATATCTTTGAGTTTATTAATTTCTTAGAATAACCATGTTGTAAGTCCTTTTTAATGTTGTAGATTTCTGTGGTTAACTCTTCATTATCACTACAAATATTTACTCTTTCGACAGAATGATTAGACTTAAAATTTTGGTACTGTCCCATGTGGTTTAAATGTTTCTGTCTATTCGTTTCACAAGAACACCCAGAAAAGGTAAGGCCGAATCTTTTTCAATTTCCATTGTGCATTTGATTGTTGGTCGAATACCGTTGAGATAGAGTAAAAAATTCTGCAGTTCGTCATCATTTTCCAGCCATACAATAAATGGTTTTTGTTTTTTGTTTGACGACGCCTACGCTTCTGGTTTGATGTGGGTGACAGTTAAGCTCAATATTTTTATTCCCTAGTAAAAATTCCTCTGGCGATTTATGCTTAAAAATTTAGAGTCTCACTAAATCAGTTGGATATTTAAAGTTTTTATTGTAAATTGCTTTAAATACCCATTTTTGGGTGGTTTTTAGTTTCTTCATTTTAAATTAATTTACTCCTCCCCACCCACAAATATCATTGGTCATATTAGATTAAACAAGTTTATATTAATATAGTTTTTTAAGCTCAGGTAATTTAGGCAGTGGCGGCTGGTGACGTTATAAATTGGGGGAGGGGGGGGCAGAAATTTTAAATTTCATGAAAAATGAGATAAAACAACTTACCGAAACAATTTTATTTTAGCATTTTACAAACAAGCAGCTACTTGGTGTAGTTTTTAGTTTATTTGTTTATAGATAAAGTCTGTTCGCATTTCTTTTTTATGGCCCTGTAGAGCAACCTTAAAAATCCCACAGAATTTTAAACAGTCTATTTAACCTATCAAGTGACTATGACTATTTTTGTCACATTTTCACTATGTTTTCCCAATAGGCACTATTCAATTGGCACCTAACATCAGTCTTGCCTAGCATAGAAAATTCGATGTGGTTATTTAAATGAATACCACTTACTTTGTGTCTTTTTAACTATTCACTAAAGTGCTTGATATCACACATCCTTTGCCACCCACGGGATCACTTCGTGGTGGATTGTTTATAACAAGAAAAATAAAGCAAAAAAAAAGCATTTCTTTTTTCACAACCCCACAACCAGTTTTCAGCATCGTATAATTTTTTATTAAATTTTCTACTATAAGTTTTTTTGGAACACCCCTCGGCATTACTTGCACTAAAATTTTGGTTAATTTTTAGGTCCGGTTTATGTGCCCCTAAAGATTTTATTTGTTATCGAAGTTCATATGACAACGTATTTAAATTTGCACAGTTAACTATGTAATCGACGGTATTTATTTCCATTTTATAAACAAACAATAACAAAAACAAAAAATGACACGCGACCGGCAAGGCTTTTTACTACTGACATACCCCAAATCAAAGCAAACTCATACGTCTCCACTAAGGATAGAACCGTCAACGCTAGGAAGGGCAACGGACGTTTTTGCACGATGATAATGGCCGACTTCAACTAAAACAAACATTCCTCCCGCCCCCGCTCCAGAATATCCACTCATACCACGCTGAAAAACGGGTGAGATTGAAACCTTGCCACGCGCGGCGCTGCCTGCTTGTAATTACGCTAAAAAAGTTTACTCAATTAATCGCTTGTTGTTAACCATAGATAATAAAAAGAACTAGACAATCATGTCGTAAGGGAAGATTTAATTTTTTAAAAATAAATCAATTAAAAATACTCTGCCAATATATGGGCCCCTAAGCTCACACTAGGTACTATAGTTATAGTGTACGTGTGAGCTAATATAACTAAAAACTGTAATATATTTTATTCAACTCCAGACTAAATTACCTTTTGTTTGATACTTACCACACAAACCATGGTTTGACTTAAACTCAAATTTTTGAAATCTACCCCAACCCTTAAAAAACAAAAACTAAAATTTATTTTGTTAAACTCCGGACTCAATTACCTTTCGTTTGATATCACACACGCCATATTTTCACTTAAACTCTAATTTTTAAAATATACCCCCACCTTTTTTTTAAATAAATTAAAATGTATTTTGTTTAATTGCAGACTCAATTACCTTTCGTTTGATATCACACACGCCATATTTTCACATAAACTCTAATTTTTGAAATCTACCCCCACCCTTTTATTTGATTTGTGTTCGGAGGATTTTGTTCATTTTTAAATGGGACCATCTCGACCCAAGACCCAGCCTAGGTACCAAATTTCATTAAAATCGGCCAAGCGGTTTTTGAGTTATGCGCGTTGGTCGTTACAGACAGACATACAAACATACAGACAGACAGACATACAGACAGACAGCGCAACAAAAAAGTTTCAAAATCATCTGAAACGCAAAGATATATAAAAATTTTTGAAATCGGAGCAACTTTTTTTTTCTCGAAAATACTAGGATCACCATAGCTCACACTACTATAGTACAGTATATGTGTGAGCTAATACTGTTTGTTGTCTAGTTTTTAAAGGGCACTGCCCCGTTGCCTTCCCTGTAGCAGTCGCCACTGAATTTAGGTGCATTCTGAGACTAGATATTAAGGTATCTCAATTTTGTTTGCGAATTCCATCGTAAATGTTTGGTGATTATTATTCCTAGGTATTAGGCAGATTCTGTAAATGTAATCTACTGGGCGGGCCAAAAAAAAACCGGACAATTTTTTTTCTCATAACTTTTAGACTGTACCACCGATTTCAATGGAACAAATTGTACTTTGCAGAGAATTTTAAAGTGGCTCATTTATTCTAATGTCTCAACAACGTTTCTACTTTTTCTAAATTGGTCAACAAGCTCTTTAATACAACAAAACAAAATAAACCAAACCGCGCATAAGTACAAACCTTTAAAATCGATTGTATCGTTCCTGAAATATAATTGTTTTAACCATTGCTTTACAGATTTTTCGACCCATTTTCTAATTATTCAAATTGCTTCACTAGTTCTCAAGATACTACTGTTTGTTCCAACGATTGTTTGCGTTTTAGACGTTTGCATCTCCGCATTAATTTTTTCATAAAATCGTTACCACTAAACCGATTTTAATAAAATACAAAGCGTCGTAGTTACGACAGATCGCTGGCTTAAAAAGATTATGATCAAAAATTGCCACCATTTTAAACCTTTAAATGAGGGACTAAAGCAAATTTAACCCTTAGATTATATTTATCTTGCGAGAAACATGAAAATAAACGAACCTCTTCGCACAAGTTTCATTTTGTCCGCCATCTTGGATTTCAAAATGGCGCAAACTTTTTTTTCTGATCTTAAAAGGGCAATATCAATCTTCGCCATGATGCCTTTTATTTAATTAAAATCGATTATTGAGTAAATAAATGCAGACAGAATTCGCAAGGCAATCGTATAATCTGTAAAACAATGATTCATATTTCGGGGCCGACTAAATTGAGTTTAATAATTCTTGTTGTTATGCGCGGCGGGGCCAGAACTTTTCTGTGAATTTAAAAAAGTCCGAAGTTTCCCAAAACATGCGAATAAACGAGCCTCTCTAAGAGAACAAGTTTAATTCTCTCTGCCATTTTGCATTTCAAGAAAATTTATATAAACATAGGTCCGCAAACGTTTAGTTTTCGAGATACAGAATGTTAAGTTTATTTTTTTTTAGTTTTTTGTTGATAGCTGGCGCAATTTTTGAGAATATTTAGCCCAAATTTGGCTAGTATATTTAGCTAACGTTAAAGGCACTACACTATTAGACATGCCAAATAATAGTAAAAATCTACAGGGTGATACTTTTTCAGGGGTCATGTCGCCTTTTCTTCGGATTTTTGTTGTTGTAAGTTCGTTAAGTTAAATCGCTTGAGTGATTTCAAGACGAAAGGTTCATATAAACATAGGTCCACAAACGCCTAGTTATACTAGAGCATTTTTTATTTTGAAGCGATTTAACATTAAAATAATGTTATTAAATTTTGAAACACTCTGTATATTAATTTTTCGGAAACCACAAAATTGAAATAATTCAAAAAATGCCCAAAACATAAAAATAAACGAAACCCTTCGAACGGTGAAGTTTGATTTTGTTCGCCATTTTGGACTTAAAGATTGAAAAAATATATTTGTTCAAAACACTAACCCATTCTCTGCAAAGTGCAGTTTGTTCCATTATAAGCGGTTCTGTTCAAAATTAATAACGAAAAACATTTTGTTCGTTTGTTTTTGGCCCCCGGCTAGGCCAAAAAGAAACGGACAAATTTTGTCATTATAACTTTTGAACTATATAATCGATTTTAATTAACATTTTTGGAAAATAAGAATAAACACGCCATTTTGGAGAATCAAGTATGATTCTGTCCGACATCTTAAATTCTAAGATGGCGGCAAATTTCTATTATAAAAAACATTGAATTCTTACGATGATTTTTTTTTTATTTGACTAAAGTCAGTTCAGTAATAATTAATTTATAAGGAAATGAATGCATAGAGTATTGGCAATGCAATGGTAAAATCTGTAAAACAATGGCTGAAATAAAAATAGATTTTACTGATTTGTACCTCGTTGTGTGGGGGAAAAGTAGTGATTTTCTCTAAATTAAAACAAAACTAAATAAGATAAACACGCCATTTTCAAGAATCAAAATGATGACTTTTAGATGGCGATAAACTTTGATCATGATCTTTACAAAGCAATCATCTCACCAAGATGTTTTTGATTTCATTAAAATCGGTTCAGTAGTAATTAATTTTTAAGGAAATAATTGCAGATATGATTAGCAAGGCAATCGTATAATATGCAAAACAATGGTTGAAACAAAAATATTTTATTGTAGAACCCCTAAACTGATTTTGACTCGTACCTTATTGTGCGTGGCAAAAACGGAGCTTTTTACAGATTAAAAAAAAATAATTAAAACATGTTCGCAACATAAGAATAAACGAGCATCTTTGAAGGGTATAATTTAATTTCATCCGCCATCTTGGATTTTGAGATGGCGGACAAAAAATTATATTTAGTCAAAACTCTGAATAATTCTCTGCCAAGTCATTGACTCAATGGCCAAGTGTAGTTTGTTCCATTAAAATCGATGGTATAGTTCAAAAGTTATAATAAAAAATAATTGTCCGGTTTTTTTTGCCCACCCGGTATAAGGTGCACCAAATTATCTTAAACACTTACCTTGCAACAGTTGGATGGTAGCCTGATACTCCGCCAACTTTTCATCGATATAATCTTGACTCTGATTGGCGATGATCTCTGCAGTCGAAGGCCCAGAATCCTCCTCTTCATCGACGTGGTAGTTTTGTGGAAGAGGCGGGGGAGTCATCGGCATCCCCACCAGCTCGTAGTCCCTACTCGGCGGTCCCACTTCTGGGGAGTACGAAATAGGGGAATACGGAACTGGTGAGTAGTTGCGAGACGAGTACGGTTGAATGCCTTGAAAGTAGGTGTCTGGCAACGGTGACACGCAGCGATTAGGTGCTGGTGATGGCTGAAAATCCAAGAACACAAATATGTTTAGTTACTGATGAATGATCCCTTTTAGTCCGGGGCCATAGCATCCTTCGTGGGCTTTTTGATGAAGATTTTACAACACCTGTTTTAATCGATTACTAATGATCCCACCAACACTGTTAACACACCCAAAATTGTCTCAGTCAAAAAGTAAGGTTAGGGTGTCAAAATATTTTTACCTTTCTAGCCCGCGCAGCAAAGGTAGAGAGGGTATTATTTTCGATGAATTTTTTTTTAGATAACGCCGAAAATATGTTAGCTTTACATGTAACATAACATAACACCTAAGGTGTGGGTGTGTTTTGACAAATTTGCAATATCGTCGTGATATCTGTCTGTCTGTGTGTTTGTGTGTGTGTTTGTCTGTCCGCAACACGATAGATAGCTCCTAAACCGCTGAACCGATTTTCATAAAATTTTCAGGTAAAATAGTGTTCGGCTCACTTACGAGCTGACTAGATTTTGGTCAAAATCCATTGATGCTAAAGACAATTAAAAAATCTAAAAAATGCTAACTTTTTAACTGAGCATTGCATCAATATGCGGTTTTCGGAATATAGTAGAACACATTTTGCTCAACAATTTGTGTTATAACCAAAAACGTCATAGGAGCTTTAGTTTCTAAGATATTTACAAAAAACTGTTTTCAAGGCTGATATATTATTGCTTCATTTAAAATGTGGTAATAGGCTAGCTCGGAATGTATCAGATCCGTCATGAATTCATTTATTTTAATTCTGAACGGTTTAAGCTAGAGTAATGAGACTTCTTAAATAAATAAAACTATAAGAAAAATGATAAAAGAAAATAAAAGAAAGAACCAAAAAATTAAAGTTGAAAACGTTATAGAAAAAATGAAATGTCTAAGGCCGACTCTAGGTAGATATGAAATAATTAAAATAAAGGATATTAACGGCGTAGAAACTAACGTTAAAGAGGATATCATAAATATCACACAACTATTCTATACAGAACTATACCAAACAAAAAGGAAACCATTATGAGAAACCATAAAGAAATTCCCAACAAAAATAAAGAACATAAACTCAGAGTTACAACCTGAAATAATCAAAGCGGAAATAAAGAGACCATTAAAGAAAATGAAAAATAACAAATCACCGGGAAAAGACGGAGTAACGGCAGAAGTGCTCAAGTACGGTGGTAAAGCTGTAGTTAATACCCTCCATATTCTCCTGAATAAAATACTAAAAGAAAAGATAATCCCAAACAACTGGAAAGAATCCATAACCATTATTCTACACAAGAAAGGCGATAGAGTAGACCTAAAAAACTACCGACCTATAACACTCCTCAATGTAATTTATAAGCTTTTCACGAAAATTTTAACAGAAAAGCAAGCAGGCTTTAGAAAAGGCTTTAGTACAGTTGACCACTTATTAACGAACGAACGATTATAATAATCCATTATATATTGCGTTTAGACTTCGAAAAAGCTTTCGATAGCATTGAGCACTGGGCAATAAAAGCATCTTTAATTAATAGCCGAATAGATCACAGATATACAGACTTAATAGCCAATATATATAGCGAAGCAACAACATCAATCAAAATCCACGAAGGAACCAAGCCAATCCTCATGAGAAGAGGTGTCAGCAGGGTGACACAATATCACCTAAACTATTTGACCAGGCCCTAGAAGATGTTTTTAAAAGCTTAGATTGGGAAGAAATAGGCATCAAAGTAAACGGACAATTCTTGAACCGCCTAAGATATGCTGATGATATCGCCTTAATAACAGACAAGAAAGAAGAACTGATAAAAATGCTGAAAGAACTGGATACAGCAGCAAAAAATATAGGCTTAAGTATGAACTATACTAAAACTAAAATCATAACAAACACAGATATAACGGGCAGAATAAGCCAAAAGAAAATAGAAAAAGTAGAGGAATATATATACCTGGGACAAATTATTAAACTAAAAAAAGGAAACCAAATAGCTGAAATCAAGACAGGAGTTAGATTGGCCTGGGCAGCATTCGGTAAATTAAGCTACATATTAAGAAATAAAAAATACCCTCAGTACCTCAAAACTAAAGTGTATAACCACAAAGTATATAGCCTATCGCAGCTAAAAGCCGCGGTTTAAAATAGAGTCGGTTTTAGTGCTTAAAACGGTTTTAATAGTGTCTGTACGACAAATCGGTTTTAAACCAAATCGGGTTCAGTTCTCAAAACGGCTTTAATATAGTTTATATGACAACATTTTTAAATCGTCCTTATATAAAAGCCCTTTCATAGGCCATTATAAACAAAGTAAATGAGAGATAAAATTTGATTTGAGAGTTGGATTCTTTATAAATAATAAACTATAAAAACAAGTGCCATTCGTTTCGGGGACATATTCGAATTCCCAGTAAAATAAAAGTTAGTTCCAATTTTTTTTATTAATCCTACAATGTTTGGCTATAAACTGGAATTAAAAGGCAGGCTTGCTATTATAAACTATAATAAATTTGCAATAATCTGACAGCCTTAACGAACTGTTAAAATATTGAGGTCGAAATCATTTTCTAATTTTCTGCGACAATTACTTTTCGTTATTACAGCAACAAAATGTAAATAGAAACTGTTTGTGTAATAATGTTTTGTACCTCCAGAAATAGCATTTTGGATTTGTGGTCAAAAAATTCTGTACAGGGTATCTCTAAATAGTCTGTCCTAACACATATTTGAGGTCAACATAAGCAAAGCAACTTACCTTTGACCGAAATCGCTCCGTTTCTGATTTAAAGCGTGATAAAGTTTAACACCAAAAATCGAATTTTTTAAAATGTATAAAAAAATGTTAATATATTTTTGCAAAAATTGTTACCTTTTGGAATGCGAAACTTTAATACAGATACCTTTTCACTGTAGCTGTTAGAGGGCGCTTCACATCGAGCTTTAGATGGCCTAAGAATGGCCATACCTTTTTTTCTCAGTGTGCTTTTTAACTTTTTTAAGGAAATAATTTCTTAAAGATTTTGAAGCAAAAAGGGTAGGGGTGAGGGGGGCACATGTGGACAGGGGCACATGTGGACTATTCAAATATCCCGCCTTTTATTATTTTACTTAAAACCAAATACGTTAGAGCATAAATATGGGGCATAGCCATTAAGTTGAGTCGAAAAAGGCATAAAAAAATATTTTTTTTTAGAAAATTGATTTGTGATAGTTAAAAAAAGTTGTGTAATGGGTCAAAAGGGGCAATTTTTTTAAATTTTTAATGAATAGCCGAATCGATCACAGATACACAGATTTAATAGCCAATATATATAGCGAAGCAACAACATCAATCAAAATCCACGAAGGAACCAAGCCAATCCACATAAGAAGAAGTGTCAGCCAGGGTGATACAATATTCCCTAAACTATTTAAGCAAGCCCTAGAAGATGTTTTTAAAAACTTAGATTGGGAAGAAATGGGCATCAAAGTAAACGGACAATACTTAAACCACCTAAGATATGCTGATGATATCGCCTTAATAGAGATAAGAAAGAAGAACTGATAAAAATGCTCGAAGAACTGGATACAGCAGCTAAAAATATAGGCTCAAGTATGAACTACACTATAACTAAAATCATAACAAACACAGCTGAAAATATCACGATTATAATAAACCAAGAGAAAATAGAACAAGTAGAGGAATATATATACCAGGGGCATATTATTAAACTAAAAAAAGAAAACCAAACAGCTGAAATCAAGAGACGAGTAAGATTGGCCTGGGCTGCATTCGGTAAATTAAGCTACATATTAAAAAATAAAAAATATCCTCAGTAACTCAAAACGAAAGTGTATAACCAATGTATCCTTCCTGTCCTTACCTAGGGATGCCAGACCTGGACACTTACAAAATCAAACATGGATAAGGTAACAAAAACCCAAAGATCAATTGAAAGACAAATGTTACATGTAAAGCTAACAGATAGCAAAAGGAATGAATGGATACGAAATAAAACATAGGTAAGGGATGTCAGAGGAGAAGTAGCAAAATTAAAATATATATATATAATAAATATCAGACAGAAAGACGATCGATGGAACAAATGTATTGTAAACTGAAGACCTTGGGAAAATAAAAGAAGTAGGGGAAGACCACAAATGAGATGAGCGGACGATTTGAAGAAACATGCGGGAGCTAGATGGATGAACACAGCGACAGACAAGGAAGAGTGGAAGATATTGGGGGAGGCCTATATCCAAAGATGGATCGAAGAAGGCTAAATAGATAGATAGAAGAGTATGCAGGGCAGTGAAGAAGGGAGGAGGTGGGGGTGGGGGTGAAACTCGGTATACGTAAAAAGCGATGAATAAATTTTTTATATCCATTAATAATGATTATATTATATCATCTCTTTTCCAAGCGAGAAACTGTATACGTACTTAGGGGAAAGTCCTCAGGGGCGCAGTCAAATATTATAATAATTGTGATTTTTTTTAGTGTTCATGTTCCTTAGACATATAAGATACATTTTATAACTATTACAGCCCCTTACTTTAAATTTGAAATGTTGATATATTTGGGGGGTGAGGGGCGCGGCCAAATTTATTATTTTTTAGGAAAACAAAAAATCATTTATTTTCTTGGCGGATTTTACAAATTTTTAGAACTATGACAAAATCAATTTCAATATTTTTTTTCGAACCAACTTAATACCCATGCATTCTCACACGCTATGTTTGAAGCCAGGACCCCTATTTAATTCTTAATGATCCTTTTTCGGATAGACAGGTTTTCAGTTACTGCGCATGCGTCAGTTTTGGTGGTTTTGGAACATACTCCGTTACGTCACTACATTATTTGTCTACGTTATGTCTATTTTTTTTAACTAGTTGATTGGGTAAAAATTTATCAAATTGTGGATTAAAATTGTAGTTTTTTGAAACTAATTGTGCAGATTTATTGTGGACACCATGAAGAGTGTTTAATGGCATCTATAAACCACTCTTAACTTTATTAACAAATTATAAAGAAAAATACACGTAGTTACCCTTACTTGTTCCGGACATTTTTCCACAAACCGCACATGTTTTACATGAATTATTTCCCATTTTTCACAGAAAAAAAGATAATTTTACACGACAAACGCAATACACCGCAAAATGTCAATATGGCCTCCACCCACATAGCAGTTGTGTGTCTACATGATAAAACACACGCATGCGCACCTGAAAATTCGCATGCGCGTATTTAAATTTGCCATTGTTTCCAAAGCCAGCTATAAGCATTTCACTTTTCGATTCTTTGAACATGATGCTATAACTCACAGATTACTACTTGTTGACATTTGTTCGCAAAACAACGGCAGTGGTGAGTAATTGTTGTTTTTGTGCATTAAAAGTAAATTTTTGGAATAAAAACAAACTGATTGCCAAATGGTGAGTTTAGGTGCAAGAAATAATTAAAGTGCATCCACAGAACCGTGATTAAATTAGCTTAATTTATGTTGCATTATATTTTACCTAAACATTCAGATTCTAACCTAAGTACCTCAGGGGCAGATGAGGACAGCAATGTTGGGGACATATCTACATGTGCCCCCAGGCTGTCCGCAAGTACTCCGTTTTCTTACAAATAGTTATTGGTGCACTTTTTTTATTGTTTTTAAAGTCTGTGTGTAGTTTATTTACTTTAAAATAAATTTTATTGGTCTTAAATTGTGTATGTAAAATAAAGCACTTTGTCGGTCAAGTCATTTCGAAATGATCGAAGTCAGAATAGGTTATAAAATTCATAAAACTTGTTCCGGGACAAAAGTTTGTATTCCCTGATAATGATAACATCTCGGAAGTATCGAGAGGGAATATAGTAATTAAAGTTTCGTTCCCAGTTAACTCGGTCGGAACGGCCAGATCCAGTTCCTTTTTTAAGTTCGGCTACAGTTTTGAGGGTTGGAATATGAATTAATGTGTTTTTGTATTGTTTTGAGTTTGTTAGTAAATGTAAAAACTGACTTTACTTTTAGTTTCTTGTAGTACCTACATATTTTTATGAAAAAAAAGTATTTCGTTTACAAAATATTTACAGTTACATATTATTATAATTTTATCATTGTCCACATGTGCCCCACTGATTTTTTTGTCTGTCCACATATGCCCCTTTACATGGGCAGATGACCAGATGTGGACAATATGAACGCATTTGTAATTTAATGCATATATAATGTCAAAAAAAAAAAATATTCACATTTATTCCCCAAAATTGTTTAACAACACATAATAAGACATTTAACATATATGTCTTAATTGTAGCATGTTTTATCTTGCAATATCAAATAACAATATTATATATATATAATAACTCCCCTACTTCTTGTTAAAATTAGCTTAAAAGCCATTTTCCAAATATTTTGGTTTTTACTGTTTGATGCCGCACTGAAATACTCAAATTACTTTTGGGTAATAAAATTATTTGAAATGTTAAATTGAATGTAACAATATTTAAATTCATTTAAAAAAAAACGATTTTTCTCTAACTCTACCACTTCAAAAACGAGCAATTTTTTATGACTACGGTGGTTGCTTTATATCGGCTTATTTTGACCTCAGGACTATGTGGTAAGATTTTGTACAGACATTTTTGAGACACTCCGTATATGTCAAAAACCTTGTTTTCACCAAGTTTGACATCTGTATATGTCAAAGAATGGAATTTTCGACTTTTTTATTTCTACTTTTAACAATTTTCCAGAAAGGTAATCATAAATCCTAATATTTACATAATTATATTTTTGAAAGCTTCCTTTTTAGCTCACACATATACTATACTATAGTAGTGTGAGCTATGGTGATCCTAATTTTTTCGAGAAAAAAAAAGTTGCTCCGATTTCAAAAATTTTTATATATCTTTGCGTTTCAGATGATTTTGAAACTTTTTTGTTGCGCCGTCTGTCTGTCTGTCTGTCTGTAACGACCAACGCGCATAACTCAAAAACCGTTTGGCCGATTTCAATGAAATTTGGTACCTAGGCTGGATCCTCGGTCGAGATGGTCACATTTAAAAATCAATAAAATCCACCGAACACAAACCAAATAAAAGGGGGATAGATTTCAAAAATTAGAGTTTATGTCAAAATATGGCGTGTGTGATATCAAACGAAAGGTAATTGAGTGTGGAGTTAAACAAAATACATTTTAATTTATTTAAAAAAAAGGGTGGGGGTATATTTCAAAAATTAGAGTTTAAATGAAAAGATGGCGTGTAGAGGTAATTTAGTGTGGAGTTGAATAAAATATATTTCAGTTTTTAGTTATATTAGCTCACACGTACACTATAACTATAGTACCTAGTGTGACCTTAGGGGCCCATATATTGGCAGAATATTTTTTTAGAATCATGTGCTACCCCAGACCCAATGAAAAAATTAAATGTTATTATATTTTTTGCAAAATCTGACCAGACATGCGCAAAATTACAAATAGACTCCTGTAGTTTAAAACATCTTAATTTTACCGAAAAAGCCTCAGTCAAAGTAAGAATTTTTTATTTATTTTTGTAAAAAGTACAACTGTATTTGGATTATTTAACTTTTTAGACAAGCTCACAAAATTCCGATGCAGAAAATACGAAAAACTGCGTGAATTGTAAAAAGTTGCTAAAAGAAAGTCTGTTGTCTTTGACACATTTTTGCCATACAGTTTTAGACATGAAAACTGGTACATGTAATTTTAAAAACTCAAAATGTATATATTTTAATGTTGGTTGTATTTTGTTGTAGCAATAATATCTGTAAAGAGCTACGAATCGTCCACAGATATCGAAGAAACTTTGGACAACTCCAATAATTTTAGAAAAGCTAGATCAACTGAAGCAAAATTTAGAAGGAAAAATAAATATTTTTTAAATGATAAAACTATCCCTTTTACCAATCACCAAAAAACTGACAGGAAAAACGTTATAAGAGGTCCTAAACATACAGAAGTTTTTAATGTAAGACCCAAAAGGGAAGACGATTTAAATTCAAACATAAAAGAGGATAAAACATTTGAAGCTAATGAATTGTCGTTGGGTAATAGACAAAATATGCGACCTAAATGGGATGTTTTTGATGTCATTAATCATGTTAGATATTCATTTTTGGGAAACATGTTTGAGAATGGTTAGTTTTCTTTTTTTATATGTTTAATTTAAAATATATTTTACATGCATAACTACACATTTTTAGCAAATGAACGAAATGAAGAAGATTTAAATAAAGGCTTGACTAATTTAGGAAAAATTAAAAAAGATCATGGACTGTTTAAAATGGTAACTTCAAGCCTAGAAACTTTGCAAGAAGATTGCGATAGTAGCTATCTGATGGTAGTATTTGGTAAGAGAATTTCGAGCATCTTAATGGCTACTACTATTATCTCGGTTTAGAACATTTTTCTACGTTGTCCGACGCCTATTCTCCACCTCCTTCGATCCTGACAATCATCTTCTGTCAGGTTTTTTTGACTCATTGGTCTTTGGATTGACTGTTGCCATTTAGTTTAGGACGCCCTCTTTTTCTGCGGCCTATTGGTTGCCATTCTAGGACCTGCTTTGGTAATTTTTTGTCGTTCATCTGCTGTACATGGCCGTACTATATCAGTTGTCTTTTAGTGATGTCATCCGTTATGCTTTCCTCGATTCCCATTCTTTCTTTTATGATCTCATATCTTATGTGATCTGATCTAGATATTCTTATTGATCTTATTGCATACATTTCGACACTTTCCATTTTTGTTTTGTATTTTTCTACAAGTCTCTATTCCATACAACAGCGTGCTTTTCACCATTGTTTCATATATGTTAAATTTTGCATTCTTTTTTATCTCTTTGCTCCATAAAATACTGTTAAGACATCCAATAACCTTTTTTGCTTTAACTATTCTTTTTTTCGGTTCTTTACAGTCTTCCTTCCATTATCTAGTTCTAACTCACTGGATTCGTTTCCAATAGATAAGTACTGTGTCTTGTCCATGTTCACTGTTAATCCCCACTTCTGGTATTCTTCCGTTAACTTTCTCATCATATACTACATGTCTTCTTTATCATTAGCTACAATTACTTGGTCGTCAGCAAACTGTAGTGTGTATATGGTAAATCGGTCGTTAAGTTGTATTCCCATGTCGTACACGTTTGCAAAACGTTTCCCGTTTTTTAGAGCTACTGCGATATAAATTTTAAAAAGAGTTGAAGAGATACAATTTCCCTGTCTTAAGCCTTTCGTTACCAGGAATTCTTTTGAAAGTCGATTTCCAATTTTAATTGTAGATTTTGACCCTTTGTATAGTTCTTTTATCGCTTTTATGTATGTATGATTGATATTAGTTTGCTCTAACACTGTCCATAATTTTTCTACTGGAACGGTATCATATGCTTTTTGTAGGTTCACAAACGTAACATGAGTCTCTATATTTCTGGCGCTCCTTGTCTCAATTACTTGTTTAAGACAAAAACATTATCACTACAAGATCTGTCACCTCTTTAAGCATTTGAACCTTATTTGTAGATGTCAGGAGAGTTTACATGTTGGGTTCGAGGGTTCGAGGTCACGTAAATATATAGTGTTTCACGAACATCGAAACAGAGGCCTTTTTGGGTATTTAGAGTGCGAATTTGGAGAGACGTGCGGACACGTCGATTTTGTTTACGAGGGGGACACTTTTTGGCCATCTTGAAATTTTTGTAGCACGAACCCCCTTCGAGGGGTATACTTTACCCCTATATTTTGAATAAGGAACCTGGGTCTAGTGATACCTTGTTTTGAAGCTCTTTTGAATATCTTTACAACCGTGTAAAAATTTCAAAAATCCATCGATTAGTTTTTGAGATATTTGCTTTTAATTTTCATGGAATGATAAAATAAAAATTAAATCCGAAAAATAATAAAATTCTTATCAAATTTTTATTTTATCAGTCCGTGTTAAATTTAAAAGTTTGAATCTCAAAAACTAATGGATAGATTTTTGACATTTTTACACGGTTATAAGAACATTTAAAAGGCCTTCAAAACAAGATATCACTACACCCACTTTCCCTATTCAAAATATAGGGGTAAAGTCTCGGGTAAAGTATACCCCTCGAAGGGGGTGTATGCCCCAGCTAGAAAAACGATAACTGCAGTGGACTGTATATATTTTATTAAAGGAAAGCGCGAACAAACATAAATATATTGATACGAAATCACGAAATAATTAAGGTCCATAAGTTAATTGCTGTTACCACACAACGGAATTCAGAAACAAAGCACTCACCAGTTTGCAGCCAATTTCTCCACGTTCCAGGGGCCCCTGATTGGTTCTAATGATGGCACCACGTAGCTGAAGGGCTGAAGTTTCCAGTTCTATGCTTCAGTACACCAAAATCGAGCACTTTCAAGTGTAGAAATTTGTAATAGTTGGAGAAAGTAATTAACACGCCATTTTTCTCGAGGCGGTAGAAAGGATCTCTCTGATTCTTGGTGCGCATGTCAAATGCGCGAAAAATGTACTCTGTCCTTCATCCAATTGTGTGGTTTTTAAAATTTAAAAACAACCGCGAAATTTAGCAGGAGCTAACATAACTGCCCTCCAAAACACACAATTTTAGAATATCAGCCGGACAGATATAGATATAAGAAAAATGATCGACCGATAAATATAAATGAATGAAAAACAGAAAAGTAGCGTAAGTTTATTTAGAGATAACGAAAACCCGAAAAAGGCAAAACAAACAAACAAAAATTCAATAAAGAAAAACCTATTGTAAAACCCGGTAATAGGTAGAAAAATGAAAATTAGTTTTAATTCGGCAAGAGGCACAGTTTTACAACTGGCCGCTTGTAAACACCGGTAGCCGTTCGTACCGTCGCTACACGCACTTGACCGTCTCCGCCGTGATGCAATTCGAGAACCCGACCGACTGGCCATTTCAAAGGTGATTGGGTGTGATCACTCGATATGATAACCAAATCATTTAATTTGATATTTGGGAACGAATCAGCCCACTTGTGTCGCTGTTGTAGCGTATGCAAATACTCTACAGAATACCTTTTCCAAAAATCATTATGTAGTTTTTGGATTAGTTGCCATCTCGAGAGCCGATTTAGGGGAACCTCGGACAAATCTGACTCCGGAATTTCTGAATTAAGGGGTTCAAGGGTCAAAAAATGCCCAGGGGTAAGAGGTTGAAGATCGTGTGGGTCTGAAGAGGCAGGAGATAAAGGGCGACTATTAAGTACAGCTTCTATGCGACATGTAAGGGTGGACATTTCCATGATGGACAACTTCTGGTCGCCGACAACTCGAACAAAGTGAGTTTTAAAACTTTTGACGCCAGCTTCTGCCAGGCCATTGAAATGTGGACTGAGAGGGGGTCCCAGATGCCAACGAATAGAAAGTCTTGCTTAATCAAGTAATTGGTTACGAAACTCTATAAAATTACTGCCCTGATCTGACCAGCATTGCGTCACGCTTCCACGTCTGGAAATGAATCGATGGAATGCACCTACAAACCCTTCGGTGGACAGTTCCATGGTTAATTCCAAATGCACGCAATGTGTGGCCGTACAGACAAACACACAGACATACGATTTGAAAGCTTTACAACCACGGTAACGATGAGGAATCACAAAGAAAGGTCCACAAAAGTCGATAGCTACACTCGAAAAAGGTTTAAGTTGATTGATTCGATGAGCGGGAAGTGAACTCATTATGGGCGGTCTATAGGGTTTAGGGTTGATTCTAAAACATTGCAAGCACTTGGATATGGTTCTTTGAATTGCCCGTCTGGCAGATAATATCCAAAATTGCTGTAAAAGCAGATTATGTCATGTTTTAAACCCAGGATGAAGGTATTGTCGATGAGTGGACTCGATAAGAAGAGTAGTTAAACGATGGTTACTCGAAAGTAAGACGGGGTGTTTTGCAGAATAAGACAAAAGGTCAGATTTTTGTAATCTGCCACCGACTCTAATGATATTATTTTCATCAAGAAAAGGTGAAAGTTTTCGAAAAGGTTTCGGTATTGGTTTATCCTTAGATAACGCGGAAAAAAGCTCAGAAAAGCAAGAACCTTGAACGCGTTTGATAAGAAGGTATAACGCACTTTGCATCTCACCGGTGGTAGGAAAAACAATATTTTCAAAAATAATTTTTTGGTCCGGTAGATTAGTGGGTTTTTGATAGGAATGGTTTTGAAAAAGGTTAACTATTCGAAGGACATAACAAAGGATACGTTGAATTTTTGATATAGATGAATATTTGATAAGAAGCTGATCTAAGAAGTTAACGTCAATTATCGCATTGCAACAGACCTTTGGCTTTTCCTCCAGATTAATATCTCCGAAATCAATCGGCATTTTTGATTTATGAAAATCAGGCCATTCGTTTTCGGGAGACCACAAAAACGACGGTGCGTTCCACCACATGTCATGTGAAATGAGCTGTGAAGGGGTGGCCCCTCGTGACGCAATATCGGCTGCATTTAAAGCAGAAGGAATGTAGCGCCATGAGTTTGAGGGAATGATTTCTTGGATCCTACTGACTCGATTTCCAATAAAGGTTTGCCAGCGATTAGGAGGGGATGAAAGCCAGTGCAATACGACTTGCGAATCGCAGAAAGTAACGATATTTGTAAAAGTTAATTTTCCTTCATAGCTAGATAAAACGCAGTCAATTAATTCGCTTAAAAGAAATGCGCCTAGGAGTTCTAGCCTAGCCAAAGTTTGTGACTTTATAGGCGCGACCCTAGATTTTGCAGATATGAGAGAAACAGATATATTGTTTTCCTCTTCTACACGAAAATATACGACGCCTGCGTAGCCTCGAATTGAAGCGTCACAGAAGCCGATGATTTGACAGGTATTGGTTTTAGACAGTTTGATTTGTCGGGGTAATTGAAAATTGGAAAGAAGCGGGAATTCAGAACGAATTTTGTTCCAAGAGTCGATGATAGAAGAATCTGGTTCTTCGTCCCAGCCTATTTTCGATATTCACAACTGTTGCAAAATAAATTTTGCTTGTAGCAACAAGGGACAAAGAAAACCTAAGGGATCGAAGATTGTTCCTATGATAGATAAAATAGAACGTTTAGTTGGGGGTTTGTCCTTCATTCGGCATTGATAAGAAAAAATGTCGTTTTTTGGATGCCATTGAAGGCCTAAAACTTTGATAAAGTGTGGTTCATCCTTGTCAAAAGAGAGAGGCATTTGACGATCGGATTCTGGCAATGTTGCCAATAACTCAGGACAATTGCTTGCCCATTTTTTAAGTTCAAATCCTCCCGACTTCAACAAATCCTTGAGTTCCGTCTGAAGGGAAAGGGCTTTAGGAAGCGAAGGGCTAGTTCCCAAGATATCGTCGATGTAAATTGACGTTTTTAGAACAGTACTAGCCATAGGAAAACGTTCCTTTTCTCTCTCTGCCAGCTCATTTAATGTACGCATGGTTAGAAAAGGTGAGCATGTCATGCCAAAAGTGACAGTAGAAAGTTCCCACACTGAAAGTGGGTCCTGTGGAGAAAACCTCCACAATATCCTTTGATAAGGACGGTGATAAGGATTCCATCCAATTTCTCCACGTTCCAGGGGCCCCTGTCTGGATCTAATGATGGCACCACGTAGCTGAAGGGCTGAAGTTTCCAGTTTTATGCTTCAGTACACCAAAATCGAGCACTTTCAAGTGTAGAAATTTGTAATAGTTGGAGAAAGTAATTAACACGCCATTTTTCTCGAGGCGGTAGAAAGGATCTCTCTGATTCTTGGTGCGCATGTCAAATGCGCGAAAAATGTACTCTGTCCTTCATCCAATTGTGTGGTTTTTAAAATTTAAAAACAACCGCGAAATTTAGCGGGAGCTAACAGGGGGTCCGTGCTCCAAAAATTTCAAGATAGCCAAAAAGTGTCCCCCTCGCAAACAAAATCGTCGTATCCGAGCGTTTCTCCAAATTCTTACTCTAAATACCCAAAAAGGCCTCTGTTTCGATGTTCGTGAAACACCGTGTATTTTCACGCAGATGTGACATCATAATCAACACAATTTGCCACCTTAACCTCTATGACCAATGAAACTGTGACTTTCTTTTGCAGCTTTTGTAATAACTAATTTAATATTACCCAATTTTTAAGGTGGACATTTAAGTGATATCACAGACGACCAAAGTGCCCTCTTGCAAAGCATAAAATACATCTCTGAAAATAGTGATCCCAAAAATACAACTATAATTGTTACTGGAACTTGTTCTGATATACCACGTGATAAAATCAAGAACGTCAAAAAAGAAACCCTGGCAAATGTTGAAAGAAACTTGGATGAAACTGCTGTTCCCTTATTTGCTAAAGGTAATAACACTTTATAACAAATCACCTGGAAAAGACGGAGTAACAGCAGAAATGTTCAAGTACAGTGGTAAAGCTGTAGTTAATACCTTCCATATTCTCCTGAATAAAATACTAAAAGAAAAAAATAATCCCAAACAACTCGAAAGAATTCATAACCATTATTCTAAACAAGAAAGGCGATTGAGCAAACCTAAGAAACTATCGACCTATAACACCTCAATGTAATTTATAAGGTTTTCACGAAAATATTAACAGATAGACTAACAACAAAATTTGACGGATATCAATCAAAGGAACAAGCAGGCTTTAGAAAAGGTTTCAGTACAGTTGACCACTTATTAACCGTGAAAATCCTAATAGAACGAGCCAACGAATATAACATTCCACTATATATTGCGTTTATAGACTTCGAAAAAGCTTTCGATAGCATTGAGCACTGGGCAGTAAAAGCATCTTTAATTAATAGCCGAGTAGATCACAGATATACGGACTTAGTAGCCAATATATATAGCGAAGCAACAACATCAATCAAAATAGACGAAGGAACCAAGCCAATCCGTATAAGAAGAGGTGTCGGACAGGGTGACACAATATCCCCTAAATTATTTAACCAGGCCCTAGAAGATGTTTTTAAAAGCTTAGATTGGGAAAAAATAGGCATCAAAGTAAACGGACAATTCTTGAACCACCTAAGATATGCTGCTGATATCGCCTTAATAACAGACATGAAAGAACTGATAAAAATGCTGGAAGAACTGGATACAGCAGCTAAAAATATAGACTTAAGTATGAACTACACTAAAACTAAAATCATAACAAACACATATGAAGATATTACTTACGGTCAGATTAAACCAAAATAAAATAGAACAAGTAGAGGAATATATATAGCTGGGACAAATTATTAAACTGAAAAAAGAAAACCAACCAGCAGAAATCAAGAGACGATTAAGATTGGCCTGGGCAGCATTCGGTAAATTAAGCTACATATTAAGAAATAAAAAATATCCTCAGTACCTCAAAACGAAAGTGTATAACCAATGTATCCTTCCTGTACTTACCTATGGATCCCAGACCTGGACACTTCCAAAATCAAACATGGATAAGGTAACAAAAGCCCAAAGATCAATGGAAAGACAAATGTTACATGTAAAGCTGACGGATAGAAAAATGAATGAATGGATAAGAAATAAAACAAAAGCAAGGAAATGTCAGAGGTGAAGTAACAAAATTAAAATGGAAATTTGCCGGTCATAATATCAGACACATAGACGATCGATGCGATGGAATAAATTTATTGTAAACTAGAGAGACCTTTGGAAAATAAAATAAGTAGGGGAAGACCCCAAATGAGTTGGGCGGATGATTTGAAGAAACACGCGGGAACTAGATGGATGAACATGGCGGCAGACAGAGAAGAGTGGAAGATATTGGGGGAGGCCTATGTCCAAAGATGGATTGAAGAAGGCTAAATAGATAGATAGATAGATAGATTAACACTTCTGTACATCGTGCTCAAATATTAACGTATGTAAAAAATTGCACGTCTTAAAAGGTTCTCTGCGTTAAACATAAATAAAATATTTGAATGTACTTGAAGTACTTTCAATGTACTTAAACTACTTATAATGTACTTTAAGTACTTTTCCAAGTACATTGTTAAAAGTACTTCAAGTAACAAGTCCAATACCGGATTGTAGATGTATTTTAAGTACAGTACTTGAAGCACAATTTCAAGTATTGTACTTGAAGTACCTGACAACACTGTATATAGGTATACAATAATAATAATTTTTTAAAAACAATGAAGACCCATTTTAGGCCCTTGTTCCGACATGCTAATAGAATGTAAGCAGCTGTACGATGTGCCGTTGGCTGTTAGAAAAATTCTAGAAAAAAATAAAGGAGATACAAAGTGGAACTAAAAAAAATTATGTATTTATTTATGTTTCGCTTGATATACGTGACTTACTTAGTAATTTCAAAAGGCTCCAGTACAGAATATCCCGGGATAAAATTCGTACAGCACTGAACAAAATTACGTTTGGTAGAACAGCAGTCTGGACTTATTAACGAATACTAATTATTAATGTTTGAATCAGGGGACGATCACATCACAATCATATAACATATCTTATATGGGAATGTCGCTAATGTAATATGCGACAGGTGTAAAAGTGTACAAGGTAACTTATTTTGGTCCTTTTTGAAAAGTTTTAGGAACTTCAACAAGATATAGCAGAAACAAACAATTAAACTAGGAGGTTATTTTTTTAGATGTACTTTTTTCAGTAGGGCTTTTTTGATAGATCAGACTGCCAAACTTTCAAATTTTTACGATATTTTCGTTTGTACTGTTTTGACATTTCATTATCCATGAAAAAACTTGGCCTGGCACAATGTCTTTAAATTATTCAACCATAGGCGCACCGAGGGGGGGGATGAAAAAACACACTATTTGCGATCAGAAATTTTAAAACAAAATTTTCATTTTGAGATAATCCTAATCAAAATTGACTTTTAAATTTGCGGACGATGCAGCGAAACAGCTAGAGAATGGATTTCACAACCAACCAAAATAAAAAAAAGTGGGTACACCATGCGTTTGACATTCTATCTATCTATTTAGCCTTCCACTTCCATCCCCATCCATCTTTTGACATAGGCCTCTCCCAATATCTTCCACTCTTTTCTGTCTGTGGCCGTGTTCATCCATCTCATTTGGGGCCTTCTCCTGCTTGTTTTATTTTACCAATGTCTCCAGTTTACAATACATTTGTTCCATCAATCGTCTTTCCATCTGATATTATGACCGGCAAATTTCCATTTTAATTTTGCTACTTTTATTTCGAATCCATTCATTCTTTTTTCTATATGTTAGCTTTACATCCATGTTTGATTTTGTAAGTGTCCAGGTCTGGGATCCATAGGTAAGTACAGGAAGGATACAATGGTTCTACACTTTTGTTTTGACGGACTGAGGATATTTTTTATTTTTTAATATGTAGCTTAATTATTTACCTAATGCTGCCCAGGCCAATCTTACTCGTTTCTTGATTTCAGCCGTTTGCTTTTCTTTTTTTAGTTTAATAATCTGTCCTGTATCTGTACTGATCGGGATATCTTCAACTGTATTTGTTATGATTTTAGTTTTAGTTCATACTCAAGCCTATATTTTTAAATGCTGTATCCAGTTCTTCCAGTATTTTTATTAGTTCTTTCTTATCTGTTATTAAGGCGATATCATCAGCATATCTGTGATTTAAATATTGTCCGTTTACTTTGACTATTTCTTCTCAATGTAAATTTTTACAAACGTCTTCTAGGGCCTGGTTAAATAGTTTAGGATATATTGTGTCACTCTGCTGACACCTCTTCTTTTGCGGATTGGCTTGGTTTGTTCGTGGATTTTGATTGGTGTTGTTGCTTCGCTATATATATATATATATATATATATATATATATATATATATATATATATATATATATATATATATATTGGTTATTAAATCTGTGTATGTGTGATTCGACTATAAATTAAAGATGCTTTTACAGTAAGTGCTCAATGCTATCGAAAGCCTTTCTAAAGTCTATAAACGCAATATATATAGTGGAATGTTGTATTCGTTGGCTCCTTCTATTAGGATTTTCATGGTTAATAGGTGGTCAAATTTTGTTGTTAGTCTATCTGTTAATATTTTCGTGAAAACTTATAAATTACATTGAGGAGTGTTATAGGTCGATAGTTTTTTAGGTCTGCTCTATCGCCTTTCTTGTGTAGAATAAGAATTGCGTTTGACATTACTAATAAAAAAACTAAAAATTTTGCTGAAATTGGCACTCGGAGGCAACCCATTAGGCAGCCGAATCACACTTAGGTACTTTGATCGAGGCCTTGTCAAATTAGCGGAGAGTATCAGTTCTTGCTATTTTTATTGTGTTTTTGTTGAAAAAGAAAAAAATCTCGAACTGTCAATACTTTAATGGAAAAAGTAATGTTTTAAGACCTTAAACAGTTTTTATTAGTTAGATTTTATACCAAAGTTAATTAAAACAAACTGGCAAAAACACAATTAAATAAAAACAGCGATTGACAAGCAGTTGGCATTTTTAAACAGGAGAATGAAATGTCAAATTAAAACGTTTGCCAAGCGGCGGACATTTTGGATTTGCCACTTTAACTTTAGTCAAATCTGATCCATTAATATTGCTTGTCGGTTCTGAAAGATAGAAATTATTTTATGGTTTTAGTTTTGACAAATTGATGCTGAAAGTTAGGAAATGTCAACTAGCGTTTAAAAAATGTGATTTTAATATAGGTACTGTGCATTCTGGAGATGGTACAGTCGCGTCCAAAAAAAATGTTACATATCGATTTTTTCCTGTTAAGCAAAAAACTTGAAAAATTGGCACTTTGAGAGTGTGTACGTAACTAGCTTATAGCTTTTTTTATTTAACATAGCTTTTTTATAAAAATGTTACTAAATTTATTAATCTTGCTATTCTATTATATCAATTTTTTACCGTGCACTGATATTCTTTATCGTAGTCTTTATATTCACTATTTTCACATACATAGTTTAAAACGGATTGATTTTTATCCTGTGAAACCGGTGTTTTATGCCAGATTTTAAATAAATTACGTCGGCCAATCCCATGCGCCAACGCACAACCCTTGATACATGATTGAAATAATAAAGTCACAAACGCAATCGATACGTACCGATCCAGACTTTTTCAGTCCAGTATGCATAATACATATTTGAAAAATTATAATAAATCAATACACAACTTTTATCTAATTTTTTTAACAAGCAAATTGAAACTTTGCAAATGGTTTAATAGTGAAAATAAAAGATACTAACCCATATTTTAAATATACGTGAAGAAATCACCATATAATCTCTGGTTTACCAACTTGAAGACTTAGTAGTTATGATAGAAAATAGTTCGGTATTGAGGTTTCGATTGTCTAAATTAGACAAGCTGACCTCCGTGCGCTACAGTTACTCTAATAAAATTTATATAATAAAATTTCTATAATTACCGGATGCATGGGTCTGTGGAATGGCTTCGGCCCCTGGGGCGTGGGAGACATCGCGGGTGGACCGGAAGGCCATCTAGGTCTCGGGCACGGCATCCCGAATCGGTTGTTGAACATTACGCTCCCCGGAGACCCGAGACGGGGTGGGGGGGACGGCGCATACGGCGATGGTGACCGAAAGTGCAACGGTGACCATCCGGGGGGCCTGTGGGGCGGGGGTGGACCGCCCCGACCTTGCGACATGGTTGCCCGGTGAGGTTTAGGTTGGGGCGATTAGTTTCTGTGAGCCATGGGTTTTTCTGCAAAAAAAATAAAGAAACTGTTTTAAAATAGGAAATAGTTACCCAGTAATCACATCTAGCAATTAAAATATACAGATATTGTTTTGTACTTTATTTACGGGCGTCCGGAAAGTGTCGCTTTTTCACAGGCATTTTAGATTTGAAAGGGCGACTTTTCGCACTCTCCGAAAAACCTAAGAATTGGTACCTTAATATTTATGTTTTTCGGTATCCTTAACAACCCAACTTTCAAAGAGTTGTCAAGAACCACCGATAGCAAAGCACTGTCAAGGTTTTAATGCTTTTCCTAATATGGTGTGCGTAAATAACCTATATACATATTTAATAAACGTATTTTTATAATTTTTGTTTCCCGCACGTTCGAAGAAAAATTAGAGTTTCTAACTGTTGCGGAAAGTTACTTTTCCGAGTTTGACTGCTGGTCGTAATCGCGTGCGGAAAATACTTTCCGCACTTGTTATGAAATACATTATTACCCGGTGATCTAATAAGGCCCTGTCGTAATCCCTTAGAAACTCATGGCAGAAACCTAAACGTGCGTATTGGTTGGCGCGGTATTTTTTAAGTTTGACTTCGTAGATAATTATAAAAACTAAAATATTGTTTGGAAAAGTATAAACTTTGATAAATAAAAAATTACTTTCAATTTTTTTGCGTAAGATCAAAAAATAATCATGCGTCATCCTCCAGTATGCTAAATTTAAACAGTTTTACAGAGGTTTTATTCACAAAATGTTCGCACGTACGCAAGCAACATTCTTGATTTTAAAAAAATGTTTCGGAACATTAAGAAAAATCGCAGATACATTTTCTTTATTTCTGTACAAAACAGGAAAACCGAAACTATAAATAAACTGCAGAGAATTTTATAAGAACCATTTGGAAAAAATAAACAGGACTGTTTAAAGCAAAATAAATAGTTTCTCATTTGAATAGGCAATAAAAAACGAATACTTGATACTTCTGAGTATTTTTCTAAAATTAGTAATGCCTTAATCGCGTTTTAAGAGAGTATTTAATTTTTTTAAGTTGTTAGATTAAATTTGGAAAGATTCACTAAACTTTTTAACTTGGTTTACCGCACCAAGACTCCTTTCGAGGTTTTTTCTCGCAAATGGTTTAGAAAGTAGCAGGCAGACAAACACTGCTACTCTCGAACGAGAGCTATTTCCATGAGAGTCTACTTTCAGGAGAGCAAAAATTCATGATAGTACGCACTATACAGGGTGTGCGGCACATGAACCGTCAAAATTTTTTGGGATATTGTTGGGGTCATTTGCTACCTTTTTAACCTTGGAACTTGGGTCCTAAGAGTCACGGCTAAAGAGATATGAGTTTTTTAATTTTTTTTTAATCAAATCTAAATCCCACCTTTAAACCCTCGTAAGCTTTTTATTAATGTCTGGAAAAGCACCATTTTTTTAATAATTCTGTAATCTTATGCTTCTTTAACTAATTAATAGATTTGGTAAAATTGATGTACCAAATGAACATACGAGGTTTTTTATTAAAGAACATTAGTGATTTTGTGAAAGAAAATCAATTTTAAAATTAAAAATTAAAAAAAGTATCGACAATTAAGAACTTCGTTTTCTCTTAAAAACTTCTCTAGTTGATTACCTTTCTAACGGTATGCTACACATCGATAAAAAAAACTATTCTGCTTTAAAATACGGATATTCCGTGAGACGGGCGATAATCGTTCGGACTTGATAAGAAAAACAATTTGATGTTTATGATCGTTTATGATGATGTTTATCAATATGTAGCATACCGTTAGAAAGGTAATCAACTAGAGAAGTTTTTAAAGGAAAATAAAGTTCTCAATTGTCGATACTTTTTTTGATTTTTAATTTTGAACATGATTTTCTTTCACATAATCACTAATGTTCTTCAATAAAAAATGTATGTATGTATGTATGTATGTCCCACTGGTACATCAATTTTAACAAATCTATTAATTAGTTAAAGAAGCATAAGATTACAGAATTATAAAAAAAATGGTGCTTTTCCAGACATTAATAAAAAGCTTACGAGGGTTTAAAGGTGGGATTTAGATTTGATAAAAAAAAAAATTAAAAAAATCATATCTCTTTAGAATTATAAAAAAAAATCGTGCTTTTCCAGACATTAATAAAAAGCTTACAAGGGTTTAAAAGTGGGATTTTGAGTAATT
This sequence comes from Aspidapion aeneum, assembly GCA_963576565.1. Lineage (NCBI taxonomy): Eukaryota > Metazoa > Arthropoda > Insecta > Coleoptera > Brentidae > Aspidapion > Aspidapion aeneum. The sequence continues at coordinate 80,872,806 of OY755042.1, read as the reverse complement.
TAAGAAAAAAAAATAAAAAATTCATATCTCTTTAGCCGTGACTCTTAGGACCCAAGTTCCAAGGTTGAAAAGGTAGCAAATGACCCCAACAACAACAACAACATTGAGGGCAGATGGCGCTAAAATAAATTCGTCTGGTACGCAATATTCAGGAACAACTAGTACGATTTCAGATCATAGTAGCTGTCTCTGAATATTGCGTACCAGACGAATTTATTTCAGTGCCATCTGCCCCTCAATGTTGCCACTCTATATGGGTCACTTGTTGGTCACTCATTGTATTTAGTGAAGTTGTAGAGTATGGTTTCAGTACGCGGTTTATACTCTTACTAGTGTCTTAATTTGTTGCTAAATTTATAATTATTAGTCTTATATTAGGGACCTATTGCAATACGGCCAGGCAATAATTGTGCCGGGCACTATATTGATATTTTCACATTAAAAAATGACAGTTGATCTTTCAAAATTGACATACCAAAGTCAAATTTATAAATCCAGTCGTTTGTTTTCCATTAATAGTGGCGGCACTATTAATTCCGGGGGTACGTTCAGATTGAAACGTCGGGCGAGACGTCTTGCCGAGCGAATGACGTCATGGGTAAATCGCCGGACGTCTTGCCTTTGTGAACGGTATGGGTGTAATAAACATAACCTTAAAATATATATATTTTTTAAATTATTGATAAAATTGATCAGATTTAAAAATTTGTTACAGTTTATTTAGTAGAGTTAACATAAACACAAATAAGTGTTTTTTTTTTGTTTTGAAAAATGGAAATAGAGAGTCTTTTGGAGTACCCGATGTTTTGGTGGCTAACAGAGTTTTCTTAGACAAATAAAGTTTTGTTTTAGATTTAAAAGTTGTGTTTTCTGCAAATTTATTTTCTTTGTTGTACAAGCAATACAGGTTTTAAGTTCCTCTGCTCAACACTTTCAAAGGAAATAAATAAATTTTAAAATTAATAGTTATAAGTACATACATGTGCAATATAATATAACAGTGTATGCCAGTGAGAATGTGAAAGAAGACAAATTCTTAAAGTGTGAGTGGGGCGTTGAGAGATCTTCAATTACATTATATCAAACCTCTTTATATAGTTACATTATCTACTATTAAATAAAGAATACAAATATACATAGTTTAAATGTATTTTATTTTAATTTGAAAGCACAAAATAAGATCTAGGTATAATAGTATTTATATTCCTATAACAATTTGTCCAAATAAAAATCCATTCTCTACATTCTCCTAAGTAGAAACTAAACAGTCAAAATGAAATTCTGTAAAGGATTCATTTGCATCTGAAAGAGTGTTTTCCTAAAAGGAGTGCCGCTGCAAGAGGATTCTGCTTGAAAAACTGATTGATACTCTAAAAACAACTCAAACTGCCAAGGGTTATTCCACAGCCAATTGTCTTCATTGCATGGAGCAATGTGAAACCTGTAACCAATACAGTTTTGAGGGTCGATTTACACAGCAACATAACAAAAAATAGAATTTTAGGGTTAATTTTGGTATTTTCGTTTTTTTTTCTGCCAGCTGATTATGGTAAAATGGAGCTTTAAAAAAAGGCATTAACTTTATCCATTGTGCTATGTTACTATGGGTAAACCATCATGCATACCCTAGCAAAAATCCCACAAAGAAAAATACTCTGTCAATCTATGTGCTCACACTAGGTACTATAGTTATAGTGTGTGTGTGAGTTAATATAACTAAAAACTTAAATATATTACCTTTCGTTTGATACCACACAAGCCATGTTTTACTTAAACTCTAATTTTTGAAATCTACCTTCACCATTTTTTTTCAAAAAACTAAAATGTAAGTTGTTTAACTCCAGACTTAATTACCTTTTGTTTGATATCACACAATATCACGCCCACCCTTTTATTTGACTTGCGTTCAGTCTATTTTGTTCATTTTTAAATGGGACCATCTCGACCAAAAACCCAGCCTAGGTACCAAATTTCATTCAAATCGGGCAAGCGGTTTTTGATTTATGCGCGTTGGTCGTTACAGACAGACAGACAGACACACGGCGCGACAAAAAAGTTTCAAAATCATCTGAAACGCAAAGATATATAAAAAATTTTTAAATCAGAGCAATTTTTTTTTCTCGAAAAAATTAGGATCACCATAGCTCACACTACTACAGTATAGTAGTAGTGTGAGCTAATCGGTAACTACATTTAATGTTTTCTATACGGGATATAAAACAAACCCAACCATAACAAATTGTCTTGTCAGAGTTAACCATGTTGAATGGTCTCGAGTTTATAAATGGGACTTAACCCTTCTAAAGAAACTTAGAACTCACCTGTCAAAAGTCAAACAAGTGATTTTTGTCTTCAAGAAAAAGTAAAATTTGATTATTTATTTATGAAAAATTCCACTTTTATGTAATATGTTTTCGAAAATATAAAACAAAAAATAAAAAAATTGGGGGGTTGATTTATATACCTATTGCGCAAGTCGAGCGTTTTTCACCCACCTCATAGAGAAGGGTGTAAAAGGCGATTCGCCCGACGTTATTTTCGGCCAATATGAACGAGAGTAACTTTCACCCAGTATGTAATCTGAACGGAATTGAACGCGCCCGACTACATCCGACGTTCTATCTGAACGTACCCCGGGTCTTATGATACACAAAGGCCTAATTTTGAAAGAAGACAGCTGTTCTTATAATGTGAAATTGTCAATATAGTGCCCGGCATAATTATTGCCTGGCCGTATTGCAATAGGTCCCTATTAACTTACCCCTCATGTAGCTAACTTTATCGTTTATAAATGCGACATTAAATGACAGATGTCACGTGATATTTAGAAACCCAATTTTGACCTTTTGCAGACAAAATTTTTACCCAACTGCAGCACGGCGAAAGGAAGGGTAATGTTTTTCGATTGTTGTATGTATGTAAGTAAATATGTATGTTTGTGTCATGCTAGAGGCTAAACGGCTGAACCGATTTTGACAAAAAAGGTGTCGTTGAATTACTAATGATCCCGAAGGTGCTATAGGCTATATTTTTTAAACAGGAATCAACATGGCGGTCTTTAGACGCCATTTTGTCACATGATGTAGGCTTTAAGGCATAAAAATTATCTAAATTTCAAGTGATTTTATTGAAATTCCTTTGATTACCCATTGCAAATGTCCTCTAATTTGCTGTAGTTACTTTGTAGTCCTCCCTGCTCTCACCCATCTCTCCTCCTGTCATTCCCCCACCCTATTCAAAAACCATATTCGCATAATTTGATCAAATATAGAGCAATTTTAAAAATTATTTCTGCATACGCTTACAGATTTTTTTTCATACACCGTTTTACTAGGTTCCATCCCCCCCGCCTTTCCCTCTCTCCTCCCCGCCATCCTTATTAATAATAGTTATAGCTATAACTTTCACAAATATAAAGCGATTTCAAAAGTTCTTTCTGCACACGCTTGAAGACTTTTTTTCGAACATCATTTTACCAGTTTCCTCCTCCCTCTCTTCTCCCCTCTTTCCTTATTAGTAATAGTTGTAGATATACCTTTCACAAATCTAAAGCGATTTCAAAAAGTCTTTCTGCACACGCTTTAAGACTTTTTATTCCAACATAATTTTACTAGTTTCCTCCTTCCTTTCCCTCTCTTCTCCCTACCCTTCTTATTAGTAACAGTTGTAGCTATACCTTTCCCAAATTTAGAGCGATTTCAAAAATTATTTCCTCCCCCACCTTCACTCCATGAAAGGTAACACTGTTCGCGTCCGTAGAAAATCTACACGTACTTTTTGGGTAAAGCTAAATTAATTGTAAATGCATAGTGCTTTTATAAGGCTGAACAAGAATTAAACCTAAAATAAATAAATTGGAAAAAAAAAATTTAATAAAAAAACACCCAGCTGCTAAATTTACTTGTAACTACTAGTCGCAGTGGGGTACAAATTTACCCAAAAACCTGATTCATGAAAATACAAAACTGTATAATTTCGTAAGTGCGCTTTGGGCATCATAACTAAAAGTTGAAGCATGTCGTACATTATAGGTATACCCGAGGGGTGGGACACTCATAAAAATTTGTACACCTATTTAAGTATTTAAGTTAAATACTGTGTTTATTTGGGATTTAAAGGTATTTTATGGTATTTAATAGTATTTAAATGTATTTAAGTATTTAAAAGTATTTAAATGTATTTAAATGTATTTAGTTGTATTTAGAAGTATTTAAAAGTATTTAAATGCTATTTAAATGTATTTATTAAACACTTTTACCAAATTTGTATACCTATTTAAGGAGTATACCTAAAAATTTTGTACTCAACTGCTACTATTATAGTACTTACAAGTAAATTTAGCAATTGGGTGTTTTTGTAGTGTAAACTTCTTTAGACGCGTTTAGCGGTTTTTGTGGGTAGTGAATTGAACTGAGCCGTCAGGCTCGGCTATATAACGCTCATTCGGGTGAAGTCGGCTCGAGTCGACTAACTGTGAGAGGAACGAGGAACATTCAGCGAGCAATATGATGATGCAGATGAAGGCCAGTATTATTAATTTCGCCTTGTTGAAGTTTACACTTCTGCCGTGTGGTCTTAGGCACACACAATTTTTTTTATTTAATTTTTTTTTATTTATCCTTATTTATTTGTCAAAAAAAGTTCCGAAAACAACTAGAGAAAAACAAAAAGAGCAAAACCAGTGAAAAGACTGCCAGGAACATATAGGAAAAGGTCTGTGTTTACTGTGTACTACTTATTTTTTTTACGCACTTCACAGAACATTGATGACTTTTGGTTAGTTGGTAAACACTGTTGCCAAACATCCTACCTACCAGTTTTTATTCAATGACAAGTATAAAATTAAATCTGCGGATTACCCCGCATTGGTATTAAAAATATTTTAAATTTTCATTACATTTTGACATAACGTTATATGCGCGGCAACACTGTCTCTAAATAAAGGAACTATAGCCTGGGTTATTGGAACACAAGTAAGTCAAACACTTTCCTTTAGTAAAGAATAAGGTTCAAACCAGGTAACTGCGCATGCCTTAAATAGAAGATAAGAGAAAAATGCGACATGCAAAAGGTCCCTAAATAGCCTTAGAACATTAGTTCAATTTTCTAAGATAATCACAGAATACTAAAACTAAAAAGATAATACCCAATGTTCTAAAAGAACCTGGTAACGTCGAGGACTTTTTAAATTGCCGTTTTATTTTTTTTCTGTCAAAATTAATCAATTAAAGAAATCAAAAAAAAAAAAAATTTAATGTATGTATGTGTACAGTCAGAGGTAAGGTTCACAATTTTTTTGTTTTGGTTCAAACTACTTTTCCGAATTTCAAATAGGATTTTTTTTTTATTTACCAGGGCGGCAATTTAAAAAATCCCCGACTGTACAAAGAAAATTTTCAGGTTTAGATTTTTTCAATAAAATTCATCTTGGCTTGCAAAAAAAATGTTCAACATTATGACCCAATTTTTTTAAAGCATAACAAAACTTTGTGCCAAAAATTACACGCGAAAGCACGAAAAATTGTTGGAGCGTCAATTCCAAACACCAGTCTTTGACAAATTACTCATTTTATGATCACATATCGCAAATTGGTTTTGTGAGGCATTATGTAGAGAATTGCTGCCAAATTATGATTTCTCTTCTCTTCTCTTGATTTTGGGTTAATAATGTTAATAAAGTATGTCGCCAAACTAGATATTTATTCTTTGAGTGATTTTAAGAAAACTTTGCATAAACATGGGTCTTAGTTTTTAAGATATAGGTAGTTAGAGTTTTAATTTTTTGTTTGTTTTTTCTTTATAACTGGTGCAGTATTTGAGATGTGTGGCTTAAATCTGGAACGTGTATTTAGCTACAAGGCATGCATCATTAGGCATGCCAAATATTGGGAAAAACTACAGGGTGAAATTTTTTCTGGAGTCATGCCCCCTTTTTCCCCCAGAACTTTTTTGCATTAAGTCACTGGCAGATTCAAAAATATAAAACTCAGAAACTTTTTAATGTCTTACAATTTTTTGTATCTTTAACCGTTTTGGAGAAAAAAGACAAAAAAAGGTCATTAGTTTTCAAATTAAAAATTGAAAATTTATTTTTTAAAACTTTTTATTTCGTATAATATAAGCAGTAGCAAAAGCTGGTTAATAACAACGCTCAAAATGAATTTTCACATCAATATATAAGATACAAAATGCAAGGCTAGCAAAACTTAATATCTAGGAATCGTTATACTAACAGGTGTTCATGTGGGAACATAACTCTAAGAAACATTATACTAGCAGGTGTTCATGTGGGAACATAACTCCTCCTGCGCTAGTTGAAAGCACAGCCAAGGTATGGTTGTGATTTCAAAAGATATTTGAATTTTCGTTTTCGTTTGATTTCTTATTTCTGATTAAATATCTATTGGTTAACATATAGCAAATACATACATACAAATAAATATTACATATAGAATAATAGTCCAAAAACTGGCTTTTGAGACATATACTGGAGACTTCAACTTTTTAAGATGTTTCTTTTGGGCCATCAGTTGGTTTTGGATGTCATCGGTGGCGTGCATTTTGATTGGGTTTAAATCGATTGTGGGTGGATTGAAAATTGGTAATTGCTGTTTGACGTGTGTCCAATTGTGTCGGATCATATGATTCAAATATTGTTGACTTTATTTGAACCTTGCATGTCGGTGGTACTTCCATAAGATAGGACCCAATTAGCAACTGGTTTGATTCAAAGCTGCTGCACCTGATTTTGGCAACTGTATTGATTGGGACGGTTATTATCCATTTACCGTCATAAACTTTGGTGAATTGGTTATCATATAGATGGATAACAAATGGGTGACACGTGATGGTGTTCAATTGAAACTTCAGAAGCTCTACGGCGCATGGTGGGTGTTCTTCGATTGTGCGAATGTGGGTGTTCTTACAGATAAATTCACTTGATTGGACTTCTTTGCATTTGTCGTCTTGATATGCATACTTTGATTCTCCAAGTGCTAGGTAAGGTTTGTAGGGTAAGTTGATAAAAAAGGATTGATTATTGGGTATCGGTAATGGGTACAAATGATAATACTGATACGTTTCTTTTTCGACTAATGGCAACTGAAAAATGAAAGTTATTTGATAGTCTTTTATAAAGCTCTTGATTTCAATTAGTTTTTCTAAAATGAGTATATTTTTTGAATCGCCATCTATTGGTAATGAATCTTCATTGTGAAGATGTTTATTTATTACTTGTATTTTTATGAGCAACTCCTTTGGATCAATAATTGAATTATGAAGAATGTTAATTTTTGAGAATGTTAACGCCGTTTCGATTTTTTCCAAAATGTTATAAATCGATTGATATAACAATGTTATCTGATTAATTACAGTGAAAGTTTGAATATACTCGTGGAGCTGCAAGTTATTAATATCGGATCGTTTAGTAGCGTTTTCGATTTGCAGAATGCGCGATTTCAAAATGAATTGAGTATGACTTACATTTGACATCACGATTTTAAACTTATTGATAGTCCCGTCTAAAAGAGTAATTCGATTGATTGAGTCAGTTTTTATTGCATTTTGGTTAGACTGCAAAAGTTTGATTTGCCTATTGATTTTTTCGGCATCTGTTTGGTCTAGGTTTCCAGTGATATTCTTAATAAATGTTCCCAATGGGTTAAATAAACCACGTTTTTGTCTATTTGCAATTTTATATGGAAATAATTGGATTAGTGATGTTATAATTCGATTTTCTATAGCATGAAGAGGTAGTAGAGAATTGTAATATTCATGATGGTATTCGCTGTTGTTTTTTAAATTTGAAGTTAGCATATTTGTTTGACTCTTTAAAGAGTTAAATTCCTTGATCACTGGTTTTAAATCAATGGTTTGAATAAAGGACCATTGATTCGTGACAATTTTGGCGGTTCCTAGCTTAAAGGGAAGGATTCCCGGGTGGTCTTTTAGACTGGTGAACTTGACGTTGGCGCTGGTTCCGTAGACTGCCCAGGCCCATCTGCAAAAACGGGTACTATTTTAGTTTCATTAATATGAACAATTTCTTTACGTTTGTTTTTGGGATTTTCAATTTCAATTTTGTTATTTTCTAAAATTTTTCGATTTTTTATTTTTCCCGATCGTTTGTCTAGTTTCTTGTATACTTGAGTTCCTATTTTTAAATTTTGTATTGTTTTTGATTGATTTGATTTTTCAATTATTTTTTGTTTTAACTCTTTTGAATTATTGGCTATTTCATCATATAAAGCTTGTGTCTTAGTTTTGTGGTTCTGTATGTAGTCGGTGAATACATGAGATGCTATTAAGTTCATGGGGTCTCTACTGTCGGTGTGTCCGTGTACAAGCTCAAACGGTGTAAAATTTGTGCTCGAGTGTATAGTGCTATTGTATGCTATTATTGCGTAAGGCATTAGCTGTGTGACGTCGGCATTGGGATCAATATTTCGAAGTAATCGAGTGTGTTCAATTAGGGTAGAATGTAGCCGTTCTACAGGTGAATTCGATTCGTGGTGATTAGGTGTAGTAAAATGGATTTTAATACCATGACTTTTTAAGAGTCCGCTCACTACTTCATTTTTAAATTCAGACCCATTGTCTGATATGATTAATCTTGGGATTCCCAGAAAAGAGAAAATTCTTACAAGTTGGTCAGTACAAGAGATTGCATTTCCGAGATAGGGCATTGCTTGTGCGAATTTGGAAAACTTATCAATAAGCGTTAAGAATTTCTGATTGCCTATTATAAATGTATCAATATGAACGATTTCGAATGGTTTACTGGGTGTTTCTGTGAGAACCAAAGGTTGGTCTGGGGGTTTCCTATGATATTTGGCTCTTTGGCATATTTCGCACCGATTCATAAATTCGATTACATCTTTTTTCATTGATTTCCAATAATAATTAGATCTTAAAAAGTTTAAAGTTTCATCGATTCCGCGATGATTTGTTTTTCCTTCGTGTTTATATTTTAACAACATTATCCTTTCGTCTTCCTTAACGTTGTTTACCAATTTTGTGCATTCGATAATCTTGAATTTTTGAAAATGTTTGATTAGCGCTTGGTGAAAATAAATTCTTAAATTTTCGGAAAAGAAATATATATATATATATAAGTGGGGGAGTGATTTAAATATTCTTTTAAAAAATTGATGACATACTGAATGTTTATAGGTATTGATGAATGATTTTATTCCCGTCGAGTGTTTCTTGATCGACTTTTATGTAAGAATCATAGGGCGATTGTTTGATCAATATTTGGTTTGTTTTATTATTAATAATATCGTCTAAAAGGGTCATCGATGTGTAGTTTTGCTCAGCATTTGTGCTATGTACTGTGTGAACTGTCTGAGGTGATTGGTTTTCATTTTGGGTCGCATTTGGAAATGTGTCTATTCCCATTTGGGGTAATTTAATTTGGGTAATATTGGGAATTGTGTCTGTTTCGATAACCGATGATTGATTTTGAATTTGACTTGTGTCTAAAGGATTTCTAATTCTTATATTGGATATTATATTAATTTTCGGATTTGATTTTGGTTGTTCTATTGCTTCAATTTGTTCTGAGATGTCCCGTGGGTTTATTGCATTAGGATCGTAGTTTAGACTCAAAAATTGTTCAATATCAAGATCGATATCTCCAGGTGAATTTACTATTGAATCCGTTTCGATCGCGTTTAATTGTATGCGTGAGAGTGCATCGGCATTAGCATTTACTTGGCCTTTCTTGTAAATAATATCAAAGTTGTACTCATCTAATTTGACTTTCCATCGTATTAATTTACTATTAGGTTCTTTTAAATTAGCGAGCCATACCAATGGTCGGTGATCTGTATAGATAGTGAATTTTTGGCCATACAAGTACGGTCTAAAATATTTACACGCCCACACTATTCCTAACAGTTCTTTGTCAATGGTACTATATCGTTGTTCGGTTTCGTTTAGAGTGCGCGAAGCGTACGCGATAGGGAGATCCCTTGGTGGATTGCCTTGCGACAAAACGGCGCCTAAAGCTATGTTAGAGGCGTCTGTGGTTAATACGAAGGGTTGCGTAAAATCAGGATATTTAAGAATTGGGGCATTAATAAGTAAATGTTTAAGGTGATTGAAAGATTCTATGAAAGCAGGTGAATGTTCGATTTTTGAATTTTTCTTTAAACAAGCCGTTAATGGCTTAGTGACTTTAGCAAAATCTTTGATAAAACGTCTGTAATAGCCCGCTAGTCCCAAAAATCCTTTATTTCTTTTTGACTTTTTGGTAATGGATAGTTTTTGACAGCTATGATTTTATCAGGATTTGGCTTTACTCCCGAACTTGTAATAGTGTGTCCTAAGTAGGCGACTTCTTTGTGAAGAAATTCACTTTTGTCGTGTTGAATTTTAAAGTTGGCCTGACGTAGCCTTTCAAATACAGCTCTTAAACGGTCAATATGTTCTTGAAGTGAGGTGGAAAATACCATTATATCATCGAGATATACTAAACAGATTTCGTTTTGAAAACCGCGTAGGACGTTATTCATCACCCTTTGGAAGGTCGAGGGTGCATTTTTTAACCCGAAAGGCATTCGTCTAAATTCATAGTGGCCTGTTCTCAGTTGAAAATGCCGTTTTCTGCACGTCGTTTGAATCCATTTGAATTTGGTGATACCCGCTCGCGAGATCAAGAGTAGTAAAATATTGTGATTTGCCCAATTTGTCCAATATATCTGAAATATTGGGTAATGGGAATTTTTCATCGATAGTTTTATCATTAAGACGCCGATAATCGATCACGATGCGCCATTTGCGCTTCCCGGAAGCGTCCATTTTTTTTGGGACCACCCAAATAGGACTACTCCAAGGTGAAGTTGATTCTTGTATGATTTGATTTTTTAACATTTGTGAAATTTGGGAATGGACTTCGGCTTTATGTATGTGTGGATATCGATAAGTTTTAGTAAATATTGGTGTCTCATCAGTTATATTGATTTTGTGTTTTATTTGGTTTGTAAATGTTAAAGGTGTATTTTCGCAATAAAAGATATCCCTGTATTCGTAACACAAATTTCGAATAGCCTTATATTCTTCTGTATTGCAATGGTCAAGCCGAATATTCTTTAAATTTTGTTTTTGTAAATTATCAATATTTTGATCAAATTCATTATCGATTTCCATTTTTTCGATAAAGTGAAATTCGGTTTCATCTAAAATTTCAACGTCTATGGGTTTTAAAAATTTAATTTTTACTGGGTTTTGCATATATTGGTAATCATGGTGAATGCATAAGAATCAATAATTTTTACTAAAGCTCGAGGCATTTCGGCACTACCAAAATCGATGTAATCGATAATGCCAATACCGTTGGATTTGTTAACAGGTATTTTTATTTGTTGAGACGTTCTTGGGGAAATAACTATTTCGCATGGGTAAAATTTAATATTTGATTGTGATATATCCGTTTGATAGTATAAAGGCAAAATTGAATTTTTCGATTCTAAACAGAAATTTTTTAAATTAATACTAGCACCTATATGGGTCAAAAAATCAATACCTAATAACCCATCAAATTTAGGAGAAAAATCGAAAAGATAGAATTTGTGATTTCCGTCAAAATTAAAAGAAGGGAATATTGGGATATTTGTTACTTCGTTATGATTTGATGTTGCATGAGCTGTTCTTACGAAAAACGGCTCAGTAGTTATTGAGTTAGGGCAAATTTCATATGCTAATTCAGGTTTTATGAAGCTACGACCGCTGCCAGTATCTACGAGGAATTTCGCGTTTATTTCTGGAAGAAAGATTACTGGTAGTTCGGAATTTGTATGAGTGTTTAATAAAATTATGTTATTTTGTTGAAATCCTGAGTTTCCTGAAAATTTTCATTCAGGGTCTCTTCAACACCGTGGGTTGGGTCGAATGAAATCGAATCGTTATTTGTTTCCCAATTAGAGTCCTGATAAGAGTTATTAAAATTATGTAATTCCGGAATATTATAAAAATTTTGGAAATCTTGATTAATCTGCTCAGTTTGATAATTGGTTGATTGATTATTGCTAGAATCTGTATTATCAAAACTAAATTGATGGTCATAATTTTGGTTCATTGATTCGACCTGTTGATTTGGTTGATTTTGAGAATAGTTTGTGGTATAAGGAGTCGGCTCTACCGTTTGATTGAAAAGTTCTTCCCCCATAAAATCGCGTCGAGGTTGATTATTAGGGGGTCTATTTGTTACAGTGGCAGATGAAGTATCCATTGGTTCTGGTCGATTTGTTTGTCGAACGATGGACGAGGTCGCGGGTCGTTTATTGTTTTGATTGAAATTAGGATTATAATTATTAAATTGGGGACGCATATTATTATTAAACATTGGACGCAAATTATTATTGAACATTGGTCGATTTATTGGGTATCGCGGTGCAAATACGGTTGGTCCATTTTGAAAAGTGGGTGTATTTTGTCTCCATCTTCCGAAGCCAAGAATTTGATTATTTGGTGTCGGAAAACGTGAGTTATTGAAAATATTAGAATTTTGATTATGTCTGAAAAGAGGATTATTCTGAGGTTGCCACGAGGGTGTAAAATTAGGTCTTTGTGATAAAATTTGAGGTAGTGGGGATCGGAACATTTGTCTTTGTGGTTGGTGATTCCTAGGATCAAAAATATTTTTGTAATATCTAAAATTTTCTTCCTCTTGTGCAAAGCACATGGCTTCCTCAAGAGTTTCGGGGTTTTTCAAACGCACTACTAATTGCATTTCATAATTTAAGCCATGAATAAAAGTTTTTAATACCATCTTATCGTATTCACTGATTTTTAGTAATTTTACTTCCCTAGTGTCATTGCTTACATTTATTTTTGAAAACAAAAGGCTTCTAATATCTTGGAGTCTTAGACCAAACTGTTGTGGTGTTTCATTTTTATTTGGTTTTAGAGATATTATATCTTGAACTACGCAATCAATCGATCTTTGATCGGCAAAGGTAGAAATTATTGATTGTTTTACGAGATCCCAAGTTGTCAACTCTACTCGCGATGCTATTAAATCTGCAGCCCTACCAGTAAGTTTGCTAAAAATTGTATCAAAAAGGCAAGTATTGATAGGGGCATTCGCGTTATTTCTATCTTTGTGATTTGATAGGAAATTCTCACATGCTGATATAAATCGATTTATTTGTTTCGGATTACCGTCAAAATACGGAATATTGTCTGCTTGATATCTAATTAACGGAAAATTAGGTTGTGCCATTTTTTAACTTTTTTTTTTGTTTTTTAAATTACTGAATTAAAGTTTTTTTTTTAAATCTAACCTAACCTGACTTAACCTAAAATGTATCAATATTAAATTTTTCGGTTTAAGCAAAATGTTAAAGGATAATATTATGCTATGTTTCATCCCAATAGGATGAGCGATTCTGTCTCTTCCCTGGTTTTATCTATGAGGCTGTCTGGACGATGTTTGTTCCTGACTTCTCGCACCAATAGGACACTATCTTCCCTGGTCTGGTTGCTTCACCACTTTTGTACCACCACACTATGTTCGAATTTGAAAGTTTTGTAGATTCGTTCTACCACTAATCGTTGAGACGAAAACGGTTACTTTCCGCACGATGCGTTTGTAGTCTGCTGGCGAGAATCCTACCGACTGCGCCAGTTTTCAAATTAAAAATTGAAAATTTATTTTTAAAAACTTTTTATTTCGTATAATATAAGCAGTACCAAAAGCTGGTTAATAACAACGCTTAAAATGAATTTTTACATCAATATATAAGATACAAAATGCAAGGCTAGCAAAACTTAATATCTAGGAATCGTTATACTAACAGGTGTTCATGTGGGAACATAACTCTAAGAAACATTATACTAGCAGGTGTTATAACATAACTAATTTGTATCTTCGATTGCTATTCAGATACTACATAAAACACGCATAAAATTAAAATAATGTAATGTAGTGACTATTTAAATTTTAATGTTATTTAGCAGGGTTCAAATTTTCCTTTTTATCTTTTCTCGAAAACGGTTAAAGGTACAAAAAATTGTAAGACATCAAAAAGTTTCTGAATAAGCCATTTTATATTTTTGAATCTGCCATTGGCTTACAGTAAAAAAGTTCTGGAGGAAACAAGAAGGCATTACCCCTGAAAAAATACCACCCTGCAGTTTTGTCCCGAACTACACGTTTCAAATTTGAGACAAAGTTCTCAAAAACTGCAGGAGCTATACAGAAAAAACAAACAAAAAATTGAAACTTTGACACCCAGTATATCAAAAACCAAGCATTTGGGAAACCGTGTTTATTTAAAGTTTTTTTCTAAAAATCACTCAAAAAATCATCCTGAACCGAACCGAGCCTGTATATACAATTTTCTTTTCTCAAAAATTGTGACTCGTGTTAAACGAATAGAAAGAAACATTCAAACCACTGTATATAGGCAGTGGCGCACCCAGAATCTTCTTGGGGGGGCCCGAGGCTTTTGGGTGGGGGCCCGAAGCTTCGCGATGTCGTATTTTATGCTATTTTATCTTCTTATTTATAAAAGATGTGGAAAATATAATAATCCGTTGGGTGTTATTAAAATTCCAGATGTTCAAGGGGTTTCAGAAAACATAAAACGAATAGCCAAACACTATAATATTAAAACAGTTTTTTATCGGAAAATACGATAAAGAGTATTGTAACCAAAACAAAACTAGAAAATCCCTTAAATAGATAGTTTAAGTTGTGCTACGTATTTTTACGTAAAACTGCACGTTAAGCGCTTTACGTTTTGTTCCAAATTTGAGTTTAAGTTGAATGTTTTTACGTTACCATAACAAGTCTACTAATAGCAGAGAATATGAAATTCGGCACTGTGTTTTTTTGATGTTACAATTTTGTTTTTGTCTTTTCAACTACAGTAGGAATATATTTGCAAAAAATCGTTTGTACGGGAAGCGGAAAATCTATTCTTTGGTAACGTTAAGGTGTCCGCAGACTGCCGTAAGCTAACGTAAATACATAAGCTCCTAACGTGACCTTGACGACGGTGTGACGAAGTGCGCTTGCGTAACTGTCAAATCTCATGCTTACGTAAAAATACGTAGCACAACTTAAACTATCCCGTTTTCTGAAGTTAGAAAAATAATTTTATGTTTTTATAACGTTTTTTTAAGGTGTTTTTCGAACGTTAAAAAAATATTGATTTTTAACAGTGAAAAAGAAATGTTTTTCTAACATTGAAAAATAAAGGTTTTTTTTAACAATGAAAAAATATATTTTTTTCAAATATCTCTAAAGATAAGGTAACATAAATAATGTAAATAAAATTCTTCTATTTTGGAAACGCAGGGCAGCAACAGTCCGTTGAGGTTTTCGTGAACTCGACACTCAGTAAAGGCAATTCGGCTCGTAGCTTCTGAAAATAAAATTTAAAATTCTATGTAAATAATAATTTGTAGTAAGTGCCTCGCTACGAGGCCAAACAATTCATGCTCAAGTGAATACAAGGCAATGCAAACCAGGCATTCGTTTGGTCCCGCTGCGAGGCTTGCGAAGTAGCAGTTTGCTACAAGACGCTAGCGCTACCAAGTCCACTTTCAATCCCTGGCTTCGCAAGCGCAGATCTACCAATATTATTTACCTCATGTCTTAGAATAGATGCATACAGGGTGATTTTCACTTGAATGATTCTAACCACATGAAAATAGAAAGTTTCAAAAACCTAACCTAACAAAACCTAATCAAATCTAGCCGAACCGAAGGAAACTGAACCAATAATTTTTTTCAAAAAAAAACTTTCCTGACTTCCTGCCCGGGATCCTAGAGGATGTGAATCCGAACCGAACCGAACCTAACTAAACTGAACCAAACCTAACCTAACCAAACTAAACTACAACACGTACTGCTAATTAGGTTTAGTTGGGTAGGGTTAGGTTTGGATAGGTTCGGTTCGGTACGGTCCGGTTCGGATTCACATCCTCTAGCATCCCAGGTAGGAAGTCAGGAAAGTTTTTTGCTTTGGTTCGGTTCGGTTAGATCTGATTAGGTTTCGTTAGGTTAGGTTTTTGAAACTTTCTATTTTCATGTGGTTAGAGTCATTCAAGTGAAAATCACCCTGTACATCGATTCTAATACATGAGGTAAATAATATTGGTAGCATGCGAAGCCAGGGATTGGAAGTGGACTTGGTAGCGCTAGTGTCTTGTGCAGTTTGCTAAACCTCGCCTATGTAACATTTGCGATATTTCATACAAAACTATTTTTTTTTGTTTACTTTTTCTTACCTGATTTTCTGGTGCCTTATTTAGATCACTGCACACCCGTTTGTTGTTCTTTAACTAGGTATACCATCTTTCCTCGCATCTTTCCCACACAACTAGAGTATTATTCCGATCCAGATATGTATTCACTATCAATATAAATAATTGTGCTTTAAATTTGCCATGTTTCTTTCTGCAAAATGCAAATATTTTAACCAAAATTACGAAAAGCGTATTTGCTACCGACTCGTATAAACTGGCAGCGAAACGGAACGGAACTAATGGCGATGTTCAGGTAGTGGGACTGCTATACTATAGAGGGAGCTGCCATCGCGCCCTCTATAGTATATATTTTTTTAATGTTTAAAAAACAAAACATTTATAAGCTTTATATATCTTAAGTTCAACGTTAGAAGTGAGATCTAGGAAAAACATTATAAAACTAAATTTAGAAAAAAAACTTTTTGAAAACAAGCTTTTATAAAATGGACTAAAAGGCATAAAATAATATTTTGAGTGTTCTGATATCATAATAATAAAAGCGATGGGCGTATTAAAGGAAATTTACCCGTTTCTGTTTTAACCTTGTTAGTGAAAATTCATTATATTATAGCAGAGAAATGTAAGGGTAGACAATTTAACCCAACCCACCCAACCCTAATCAAGCTACTCTTACATTTTTCTGATATGGATTGACGTTATTACGCCTGCTTCATATTAGGCAGATCATCCGCGACCGGCTGTATGTCGATTTATTTTGTCACATTGAAAAATAAGAGTAGGCCCATCATCGGTTGTGGACGATCCACCAAATGCGCATGGAAAGGCATTTACCTAATATTAAATACGCCCATCGCTTTTATTATTATGATATCAGAACACTCAAAATATTATTTTATGCTTTTTAGTCCATTTTATAAAAGCTTGTTTTCAAAAAGTTTTTAATTATTATAAATTTTCTAAGTCTTCGATGAGAAGGCCGTCCAACAAAGGCGACATATGCTAAAACTGTCGTTATTATTATGATCATTATACGCAAGGATTATTAATTTTGGTCGAGATCGAACAAACTAAAGCCTTACCTCTTCTACGCCCCCCCCCTTTTTAGTGAGAAAGCATGTGGAAGTCAGTTGAAAGTAATCGGAAAAAATCGTCATTAAATCGTCCATTTTGAATCCGTCATATTGAATTTTTTTAATCAGATCAAAAATTCGTAATCCTCATTCTCAAAAACCCCCAGATACCAATTTTGGTGAAAATCCGACAAACTAAAATTTTACCCCCTCTCCGCCCTCCACGTTAGGGGGGAGATAGGCAGCAGCGGCGTAGCTTGGGGGGGGGGTTCGTCGCCCCCCCCCCTCCCCCCCGGAGGGTAGTGGCGCCCCATTGGTGGCCGAAGCGCCCTCAGCTTTATTAAGTCGGGCCGGCAACGGCCAATTGAGTGGGCGCCAAAGGAAACTAACGACATGAGGACCTTTCTTTTTTTGGGTCGCAAGATGTTTGAGAGGCGCCCTTTTTACCTGTCGCCCAACCCCCCCCCCTCACATATGATGACCTTTTTTTTTCAGTTTTGAGAGGCGCCCTTTTTAGCTGTCGCCCCCCCGCCCTTTCGGGCACGCTACGCCGCTGATAGGCAGTCATTTATACCACATTATTGAATTGTCATCGGAACTATAACGGTATGCGAAATTTGAAGTCAATCGGATACGTGGAAGTCAGTTAAAAGTAATCAGAAAAACTTGACATTAAATCGTCCAATTTGAATCCGCGATATTGAATTTTTATAATCTGATCAAAAATTCGTAATTCTCATACTCAAAAACCCCCAGATACCAATTTTGGTTGAGATCGGACAAACTAAAGTTTTACCCCCTCTCCACCCCCCACGTTAGGAGGGAGGTAGGTACCGGATGAAACCATATTATTGTATTGTCATCGGAACTAAGACGCTATGCGAAATTTGAAGTTAATCGGATGTTTGGAAGTTCTTCAAAATAGAAGTTGCAAGATTTGATATATACATTACATACAGGTGAAGTTAAATAAAAGCTTGTAATAATAACCATATATTGATGATATTATTTTTAATGTTAGTGAAATTAAGGTTTTTTAATGCTGGTTTCTTAACGTTATTGAGAAATATATTTTTGGTAATGCTTTTACATGAAATTTTCGTTAGGATTTTCTACATGTTTTTTTAATGTCAAAAGTTGACTTAATTTTAACACAAAAACATTTATTTAACGTTTTTTACGATTTTGTGCTTAGTAGGCGGCACCTTTGTCTTTCAGGTCAGATCAACGCTGATTAGCGTTTTTACCTACTCCGTCCATCAGCCGAATTTTTTAGCCAAATACGAGTTGCCACTTATCTTTAATTACTGCTCTTGTTTTAATAAATTAAATAATACATAGATAAATACATGGATTTCGTTGATAAATAAATAAAATTAGTTTACGAAGATTCATATTTTGACTCCGTTTTCTACGAGTTGTAACCACAAATCATCAAGTCAAAGATTTATTATAGATTATAATATATATGCATCAAGTTATAAACAAAAACATTTAAAATACTCTGCCAATATATGGGCCCCTAAGCTCACACTAGGTACTATAGTTATAGTGTACGTGTGAGCTAATATAACTAAAAACTGAAATATATTTTATTCAACTCCACACTAAATTACCTTTTGTTTGATACCACACAAGCCATGTTTTGTATATTTTGTTAAACTCCGGACTCAATTACCTTTCGTTTGACATTTCACACGCCATTTTTTCACTTAAACTCTAATTTTTGAAATATACCCCCACCCTTTTTTTTTAAATAAATTAAAATGTATTTTGTTTAACTCCAGACTCAATTACCTTTCGTTTGATATCACACACGCCATATTTTCACATAAACTCTAATTTTTGAAATCTATCTCCACCCTTTTATTTGGTTTGTGTTTGGTGGATTTTGTTCATTTTTAAATGGGACCATCTCGACCCAAGACCCAGCCTAGGTATCAAATTTTATTGAAATCGGCCAAGCGGTTTTTGAGTTATGCGCGTTGGTCGTTACAGACAGACATACAGACAGACAGACAGACAGACATACAGACAGACAGACAGACGGCGCAACAAAAAAGTTTCAAAATCATCTGAAACGCAAAGATATATAAAATACTCTGCCAATCTATGGGCACCTAAGCTCACACTGGGTACTATAGTTATAGTGTATCTACGTGAAAGCTAATATAACTAAAAACTGAAGTATGTTTTATTGAACTCCAGACTCAATTACCTTTCGTTTGATACCACACAAGCCATGTTTTGACTTAAACTCTAATTTTTCAAATCTACCCCCACCCCTTTTTTTAAAACTAAAATGTATTTTGTTTAACTCCAGACTCAATTACCTTTCGTTTGATATCACACACGCCATATTTCCACTTAAACACTAATTTTTGAAATTTACCCCCCCCCCCCTTTTCTTTTTAAATAAACTAAAATGTATTTTGTTTAACTCCAGACTCAATTACCTTTCGTTTGATATCACACACGCCATATTTTTTCATAAACTCTAATTTTTGAAATCTACCCCCACCCTTTTATTTGGCTTGTGTTCGGTGGATTTTGTTCATTTTTAAATGGGACCATCTCGACCCAAAACCCAGCCCGGGTACCAAATTTCATTAAAATCGGGCAAGCGGTTTTTGAGTTATGCGCGTTGGTCGTTACAGACAGACATACAGACACACAGACAGACAGACAGACAGACAGACATACAGACAGACAGACAGACAGACAGACAGACAGACGGCGCAACAAAAAAGTTTCAAAATCATCTGAAACGCAAAGATATATAAAAAATTTTGAAATCGGAGCAACTTTTTTTTTCTCGAAAAAATTAGGATCACCATAGCTCACACTACTATAGTATAGTATATGTGTGAGCTAAAAACACTACTATAGTATAGTATATGTGTGAGCTAAAATGATGCTTTGTATCTCAACAACAAAAAAAGAGTTTTGACTTTTGACCCATACGTTATCGAACTTTTTTATTGATAAATAAATACTAATGCAGTAAACAATATCAAATCAAATTGGAGCTCAGGGATTTACCGATGCATTTTGCAGATGTTGCCAACTTTACATTATATTATAGTATTTAGCTTAAAAATAGAGTATATATGTGTGGTGGATGGTGTACTGGACTTTTTGTTTTTGTGTACCTACTAGGGATGCGTCGATGGAACTGGACCTTTTACTTTGGAACAGGTATCGCCAACCAGTTCCGTGTACCTGTTACCTAATTCGAAACATATCTGTTTTAATTCCGCGGATCACAGATTCCGGTTTTGATTAGTTTAAAATTCAAACTACCTAGTCCAAACCGGAGTCTGTGATCCGCGGAATCGGAACAGGTATTTTTGGTAAGAGGTACAAGGAACAGGTTGGCGATACCTGTTCCAAAGTAAAAGGTTCAGTTCCAAAGTCACAGGTACACGGTTAAAACATCGGAGGAATAATAAAAAAAATGACTATAGGTTACTGCGAAGTGCAGATTGCAGAAAAATAAACAGGTTTACAATTTATTTAAAAAAATATTTCTACGAGTACAGGTTTTATATTTAATAACGAAAATGGGCTTATGTAGTGATAAAGAAATTTGGAACATGTTTTTGGAACGGGTTCGTACTTGAAACTGGAACAGGTCATACTAGGTACAAGAAAAACCTGTTTCGGCACATCCCTAGTATATACTTTAATGCATTTATTTTAATTTTTGTATTTTAATGATCATTTGTAGTTCTTTAACACCTTTTAAAAGGAGAAAAAACATGTTTTAAAATAAAGGTCGGTTGGCGACAATGGTATGACCTACAGTATTTTAAGTGATAAAGGAAGTCAAAATAAGAAAAAAATTCATCTAACATGGGGGTCAAACATCTTTTGTTTTCCAGATACAGAGCATCACAGTTGATGACTTTTTAAACTTTTTTTTAGCTCACACATATACTATACTATAGTAGTGTGAGCTATGGTGATCCTAATTTTTTCGAGAAAAAAAAAGTTGCTCCGATTTCAAAAATTTTTATATATCTTTGCGTTTCAGATGATTTTGAAACTTTTTTGTTGCGCCGTCTGTCTGTCTGTATGCCTGTCTGTCTGTAACGACCAACACGCATAACTCAAAAACCGCTTGGCCGATTTTAATTAAATTTGGTACCTAGGCTGTGTCGTGGGTCGAGATGGTCCCATTTAAAAATGAACAAAATCCACCGAACACAAGCCAAATAAAAGGGTGGGGGTAGATTTCAAAAATTAGAGTTTATGTGAAAATATGGCGTGAGTGATATCAAACGAAAGGTAATTGAGGCTGGAGTTAAATAAAATATATTTCAGTTTTTTTTAAAGGGTGGGGGTAGATTTAAAAAATTAGAGTTTACGTGAAAATATGGCGTGTGTGATATCAAACGAAAGGTAATTGAGTCCGGAGTTAAACAAAATACATTTTAGTTTTTGTTTTTTTTAAGGGTGGGGGTAGATTTCAAAAATTTGAGTTTAAGCCAAAACATGGCTTGTGTGGAATTAAACGAAAGGTAATTTAGTCTGGAGTTGAATAAAATATATTTCAGTTTTTAGTTATATTAGCATGTACACTATAACTATAGTACCTAGTGTGAGCTTTGGTCATGTAGCAGAATAGGAACAGTAATTAGATATAAAAATGATTTAGAAAAAAAGATATGCGGGCAAATTTTTCCAAGAAAAACTGTTTTCGTAAATTCTCATATTTCAATATTTCTAGTAGTTGAGGTTACACAATATTTCTAGTAGTTGAGGTTGCACAACAATTATACGTTTACTTTATTTCATCAGGCGCCTCTGCATATAATATTAAATTTTTGGAATATCACGAGAGTTTTTCACACTGGCGACTAAACATCCCTGAGTTTTACTGGTTGTCCCTTATCCGTCATTTTTCATCCTGTGGATAAATAGTGACACTTTTATACAGTGGCGTATACAAGGGGACCCCCCCCCCCCGAAGCTAAGATTTTTTTAGATATTTTCCACATAATTCATATTTCATGAATACAAACATAAAACAGCCTCATGGGGTCTCGGGGCCCCCCCAAAACTGTCTCGGGCTCTATATACGCCACTGCTTTTAAACCTAGAATAAGGAATAAAAAGGGCGCTGTTATCCTTCATTAGCGAAAAATTGTTTTGGGGACGTTTTAGTTTAGGGAATTCAACGCTTTGTTGTGGGTAATTTATCCGACAAAGATTGGCAACGCTGAACTATCTATCTTATCCCAAACATACATAAAAACCTTTTGCACAGGGTGAAAATTTTATAATACGTATTAATTCCTTGTGGCAAAGTTGTTATCTTGTTGCTATAAATAAAATTTTGTGATTCATAATATATGCATTTACGCTAAAAATTAATCGAACCTAACAAAAAATACTTGTTTTTATTTTTTTTTAAACATAGTGAAATTACCTAAATCGACCTACCAATGTTTGGACAAGTAACTGTACAAATAAAGCATCAGTATGGAAAATATTTAAGTTTTCATAATGCATATAATAACGCTAAAGAACCAGTGTTTGGAATAAGTCAAGGTTTCAATGAAGATGAAACTATAGTGCGTTTTATACCTAAAAACGGTGGGTATCAGATCAAGCATCAGTATGGAAAATATTTAAGTTTTCATAATGCATTTAATAACGCTAAAGAACGAGTGTTTGGAATAAGTCAAGGTTTCAATGAAGATGAAACTATAGTGCGTTTTATACCTAAAAAAGGTGGGTATCAGATCAAGCATCAGTATGGAAAATATTTAAGTTTTCATAATGCATATAATAACGTTAAAGAACCAGTGTTTGGAATATGTCAAGGTTTCAATGAAGATGAAACCATAGTACATCTGATACCAATAAAATATAAGTTCTCTATTAAAATTGAAGATTTTAAATATAATACCGCTGAAGTGTTTAACACCCAGTCAAATGGTCAAATACAACAAACATATCTCTGTTATTAAGAAGACTTTTGATAATAAAACTGATGCTAATCAATATTTTGATATAAATGAAAAAATTAGTCTTAAAACTAGTACAACTTTTCAACACTCAACAACAGATATTACAAAATGGTTAAATAAAGTTTCAGTGGGGACTAAAATTACGACAGAAGGTAAAGCTAGCCTACCTCTAGTAGTAGATGGAAGAGTTGCAGGGGAAACCTCTTTGGGGTATGAATTTACTTGGGGCGAAGAATCTATTAAACAGTTTAGTAAAAGTACTACTAAAAGTTTTGAAAGAACTATAAACGTAACAGATAGAATAACTGTTAGTCCCAATTCTAAAATGACATATGAATATATCAAAAATCAGCTCTCTGGAATCGCAATTCCGTACGAAGCAAAAATGAAAATTAGCTGTGAAATGGGTGGAATTTATGTATCAGATGAAGCTCTTCAATTTATACTGAATCACATAGGAAATTGTCCGCACGGAAGAACTAACACAGATAACGGTTATGGAATTTACTCTACTAATATAATTGGTAAAATAACTACAGATATTACATTGGATTTTTCAACTTCTGTTAATGAAATATCACGCTAATTTAGTAGGATAATGAAAGCAGTTAGTTTATCGACTGATAAAAAGAAATTGACTTGTTGCACCTTGTTTATTGGAAATTAATAGAATTATCCACATCGACATAAACATTTGTTTTTTTTACTTCGGCCTATCTATTTGTATAAGTTTTAAGATAAGTAGTAACTTTGCTTAAGTTATAACTTAGCTTAAATTTACTTTCCAACGTTCCCTTTATCTTACTTAAGTTGCAAAATCTAGGGATTTTTAAAACTGACCAATTATACTGGGTATAAATGAAATTCATATACAGTATGTGTAGCTCAGTTGGAACCATATGGAAAACTTTTTTATTATTAATTTTAGGAAAAAAAAGCAAAAAGCTCTGCATGTTCTAAAACCTAAAATACCAAATTTTCTTAGTCGTATACGTGGTTTGTAAAAAAATATAAATTTTGCCTAAGAGTAAATTGTAATTTTTGACAATTTCGAAAATTATTATAAAGAAAAGTTGGTCAGAACGAAAAACCATGTTTAAATATGCAATTACATCTATTTCCATTAAAAAGTAATATTTTATGTTTTTAAATTTTTATCTAAAATAAAAATGCAAATCTAACTGTATACTCTTTGCAATAAGGCTAGTCCTTTTGTTTAATCACCCCGTAATTTTGGTAACAAAACGCACGTGTATTCTTAATTCAGTTTTAAACCATAGGTTCCTAAGGTAACTGATAATGGACGCTGCAAAACTAATTATCAGTTACCTTTAGGTTAATATAATCGGTCACCACCCTTTATAATAAGGGTGATGGATCGGTGTTTAAACTGTCAATTGTTTTGAAATTTCTGACTGAAACATTATCGCTTATTTTATATTCTGATTCTGATTTGGAATAGTTTTTTGAGAAAAGTTTCTGTCCCAAAATGATTTTATGTTGTGAAAAATTTATGAACAATTGGGGTGCCCTGCCGCCAAAGTTTCTACATTGGAAGATTTTCAGTGCGATTGACCAAAGAACTACAAACCATGAACAAACGATAAATTAGTGATTATTTAATTTTTCCAAAAATGTTATTTTCTACAATGTATTTTGAGTTGGATTTGAGCAAAGCTTTGCAATTTGTTTTGGTAAAAATTATTATTTAAAAATAGGATTAGGCCCTGTTTATATTATATTTTTTGTAAATTGAAGTTTTTAAATTACCTAAGCAAAATGACTTAATAAAAGTTAAATTAATATTATTTGTAGTTTCCACAAATGAACTTTATCTCGACTCATATTAATGTAGTACATACTCATTTCTTTGTTACAATAAGTATATAAGCATCAATATTTTTTGAAATTAAAACAGTATTATATTATACTTTTTAATAAAAAACTTGTTCATATGAAAATCTCACATTTTTTATGGTGGACACATAGATCTTTTAAAAAATATAAAGTTCCTAACTGATTTAACCGCAGAGGCTTTGGGAATTTCAACAAAAACAGTATTGAGACAGACTCTTTGTGAGTGAATTCAAAAATATATTTTAGACACAATATTTAAACTAGAAATAGCTATATTGAGGGTATTACTAATAACTAAGTTTAAAATGTTGCAGTAACTGCTCATAGGATTAAGTTCAAATCAAAAGATGAAAATTATTATACTAAGCTTTATTTGTATGGTTTTGTAAACTTATTTTCTTAAAATAAAATAAAACCAATCGAAAAACTAAAAATCTAACTAAAAATCTAACCACGCAAAAACAATTTATTCTCATCGTCCAAAAAACTCCATCTCGTGAACTGCCATCTTCAGTTATGACGACACCAATTTAGCTCATTTCCTCAGTCTTCTTGTTTTATAAATCTTTTTTAACAGTAGTTTTACAAACTTTTTGAATTAGTTTTTTAAAGGCGTTGTTTTGAAGGGCATCAAAGAGTCTTCATACTTTTTTTCATTACTGTGTTTCTTGAAATTCTGCTCTATAGTTATCACGGATGGGACTGAAGATCGAAAAAAGCGTGGAATTTTCGAATGAACAGTTTATCTTTGTCGCCAATTTTCTTGACTATTTTTCTGTGAATATGTGAATACTTCTAAATATCTACTTTACAAAATATTTTGACTACTTGACAAAAATTTTTTGTTTTGAAAGTTTACTTTCATTGTCAATTTAAGCTTTGATAGACAGACAGGCTTGCAACTGCCAACTGCAATCTGGGGCCAACAATGATTTTGGAAGCTATTTTCTGTCTTCTTTATAGCAGAAAAATAAAAAAGGATAGCAAAGGGAGTTGGGGTATTGCAAGGACTATAGTTAGATGTAACCTAGTTAAATAAACTGCTACGACACCGCCAAAACCATATACGTAATATTCATATTATACTCCCTGTTACCCATTTACACAATGACTGGCGTTTGATGCAAAAATTCAGAATTAAAGATACGAAAAATGCATCGATACCAAATTTACATAAATATAGTTTTCATCAACTGTGAGCCCATGATTTGACATGACGAATACGCGAATAAAATGATATGCCTGTATAAAAGTATAAACAGTCACGATATTTTATCTTAAGGACCGCAAAAAGGATAGACCCTTGTCCATTGATATTGCTATTTCCAATATGTTTGCATGGGTACTGGAATAATACGTACTATATGGAAATAATATGCATATGCCTTTGAAAGCAACCAATCAGGGCATTTATTCTTAAGGACCGCGAGGACTTATGTTTGCATCATGCACTGGCAATTAACCATGGGAATTGCAATTAGGGTATCCAGTACCGGGACTTGGTCCCGGGACTTTTCCTTAAAAAAGTGGTCCCGGGACCTCAACTTGGTCTCGAAACCACTAAATTATACCAGACACATGCATAGTAATAAATGCACTCGTGGCACTTAAATCTCACTTGTGGACAAAAGTAATGTTTCCCTATACTAACCTTTTTATTTGCTAAGTTTGTCAATTTGTTTTTATGTTAACCATTTATCAATATCAATAAACCTGTTTTCTGTTCTGTGTTAAATTAATTTAATTACTTTTATTTTAGTTTCGAGACCAGTCTTACATTTGGTCCCGAAGTCGCGAAAACATATTTGGTCCCGGGACTTGAAAACCCTAATTGCAATATTATGTATATGCTGAAAGCGCGTTAGAATTTATTAAACACATAAAAGTTATGGCGTTAATAACTTTTCCAGTTATCATGTTAAAAAATTAATAAAAAATACCTAAAATCATTTTTAGTGGATGTAACTGAATATTTAAACGTGGGTTTTAGTTCTGATCTTAATAGCTATTTTCGATATTGTCAAAAATAAAATTGATAATTTTTGACAAACCTCGTATACGACTAAAAAATTTATCTGATGATTGTATTTTAGGTTTTAGAACATGCAGAATTTTTTTATGAAGTATACCTTTTTTTCCTTAAATTAATAATACAAATTTTTTCCATATGGTTCCAACGAGATAGAATTGGCGGGTGGGAATCACTGTACATTTTTCTGGGAATTATACCTGGAAATCGCAAGGAAATCGATGTAAAAACCCGAGAAGACCGACCGCTCTTCTCGGGTAAAAACTCAAAAAAATCACTGGGAAACACATGAAAATCTCTGGGAATGACTAGGAATCATTGAAAAAAAAATGGAAATCACTGTACGTTTTTTGGAGTGGCGAATTTCCCCTCGGGTGCCAAGCCAACTTAGCTAGACATACTGTATATAGGGTATGCCTAAAAATATGTCACTTTTTAAACGCCAAAAATTTCGAAAATCTGCGGATTGGGTCCAAAGTTAAAGCATGTCCAAAAAGTAAGTTTTTTCGGCCCGCCCTATGCATACAGATAATAGTACTTAGCCTGTATGTTGACATAATTAATATAATACTGACATAATATCCAAATATGTCAAAAACATACTAATAGTACTGATAAAAATATGAAAATAGTATAGTATATTATATACCAAGAATTAAAAGTGACACTTTTTATTCCGAGGCAAAAAGTATGTAGCCTGACCGAAGGGAGAGTTATGTCTGATCAGTCACATTTCATCCCGATTTTTACATTTTATCCCTGTCATTTCGCTTTTATTCTCGATTATTTGTTTATTTTTCACTTTTCATCCCGGAAATAAAAAGTGACATCTTTAAAATTAAAAAAAAAACGTCAAAACCTAAAAACACCAAAAAAAATTGAAAAAAACTTGAAAAATAAATCAAAAAGTGCGAAAGATAACGAATAAACCTTCTGATAAACGTGTATTTTTATCGTAATAAAAGGTGACACTTTTATCCCTTCGGTCATAATATATTATACAGGGTGTGTGAAAATTTAATAACATAATTTTATTGTTGAATTCCTTAAGTGACTTTAAGATAAAAAATTCAGATAAACATGTCCGCAAACGCTTATTTTTTGAGATACAGGGTGTTAAAAGTAATGTTTGTTAAATTTTTTGATATAGCTCGTGCAGTTTTTGAGATATTTAGCACATATTTGTCGTGTATATAAGCTATACGCAAAAATCTACAGGGCGATACTTTTTCAGGAGTCATGCATGTCGCCTTTTCCCCGGATTTTTTTGTTGTTGTAAGCCACTGGAAGATTTTAAAGTAACAAATAAAATCCTTCTTTAATTTGCAAACTTTATTTATTGCGATTTTTTCGCATCTCTAACCGTTATACAGAAAATCTT
Source organism: Aspidapion aeneum (assembly GCA_963576565.1). Lineage (NCBI taxonomy): Eukaryota > Metazoa > Arthropoda > Insecta > Coleoptera > Brentidae > Aspidapion > Aspidapion aeneum. The sequence goes on along the minus strand of OY755042.1, from coordinate 80,844,270 downwards.
TGTTGCACGAAGGGCTGCTATCATCAAAATAAAAATGCTCCAGTATGGTATATGGCAAGTATATCAAAATAAACAAAAAATATATCTCGAAATCTAAGCGTTTGCGGATGTTTATATAAACTTTTTCTCTTAAAATCACTCAAGGAATTTAACAACACACTCTATAACCCAAGAAGACCATGCTCTAGGGGAGCTACGGGCAGGAAAATGGTAAAAATTTATTTATTTATATTATTATTTCCTAAAAATGACAACGATGGCCGAGTACTGGTTGATGACCGACTACTGGCTCATTTACCCTATGTCCTAAACGTCTATACTTTTAAAATACGGGCTGTTAGAAATTTTAAAAGAATCTCACTAGTCATTTTTGTGAAATTCGGTCTCTTTTCATCAAAAGGCATTTTTTAAATATAGAAAATGTTATTTTATTTGGACGAGTGGCGTTCCTGTAGAAATTGCTTTAGTTATTTTAAATAAAAAATTTTTTCTCGTAAGGTATTTCGTTTGTATATGCAAATAAGTGAATTTAATTTTTTTATACGTAAACTGTAAGTTTTATATATTTAAAAAATGTCTCTTGACGAAGAGAAAGTGTTTACCGAATTTCACAAAAATAACTAGTGAGATTCTTTTAAAATTTTTAACAGCCTGTAGTTTAAAAGTAAAGACGTTTAGGACATAAATAAATAAAAATAATGTAATTACAAAATTCAGTGCTAATCCTATGCACTTTCATTCAATTTTTCCTTTCAACCAAAAATTTTGATATAAACACTGTCAATTTAATGTGACAGTGACTAAAAACCCATTTTTTTCAAAACCATTAGTCGGCCCCCTACAACTACAATACTTTCAAAGCAGACCGACTTCAGGATTTGTTTGACCAGTGTTTCTTATGCTGGGTTTATACAGATAAAAATAAATATTAAAATAATAATAAAAATAAATATATTTTTATTATTGCGCATGTGAATTGTCACATTATCTTTGGTCAATTTGGTTTCGTTTTGATGTAGAATTATTTTTTCTTTTTCGTTTTATTACCATTTTTGGCAATCCAACTAAAGCCACTGGTTTAATCCAAAAATACTTTGACTTTTGTTTTAATTTTTGTTTATTGTACTTATAAAATGTTCCTGTTAATGATTTTTTTTTACGTTTTGATAATATTTTAATTCTTTTTGGGTTTATATAACTAAGAAAGTTTGTTCCTATTTGATTTTTGTTTTTTATTATTACCCACCTACCTAGTTGTAACTACCTATAAAAAGTAAAAACATATGATTAATACAAATCTAATATCTAGGCGACTACTGGTTTAAAATTGGCCGACTCCAAACTTTTGGTGGCCGAGTATTGGAATTCTTGTACATGTTTATTATTTTTCTTTTTAAATTTTTTATCTCTCTAATTAGGTTATTTTTGAGTTTTAGAGAACACACAGGCATTACCTAGGAATAGTTATGCAATAACTACGATAGAATGCGCCCGAGTATCTATTTTTTCAAATTAATTTTGTTTGAGAAATACTGTTAGGTGGCCGACTACTGGCGCATTTACCCTATGTTAATATATATGAAGTTTTTTCGTTAAAATAAGCTCAGGAATCAACCTCAATCAAAACAACGAATTTTTATTAAAGTTTTATCAAACAATAAAAAAACTTTTTTAAAACCCTTTATCTCGAAAACACGAAATATTTAAGCAAAAATTATTTTCCACGCTATATCATGTAGTTTAGTATAAAGTAATATTTTTCCAAGCACCTCTCTCTTAAATTTAAGAAGAACCAAAAATAGCCATTCTCGCTTAACGAGAGTGGAAAAATAAACAAGAAAATCAAATTACCGAAATTATATCGTGCGGTAAAAGTCGTTATTCCACACGTTCGCACACTACGCGCACGCGGCACTTGCTCGAAAGGCACTAGAGTCGAGTCAGGCCACGTAAAATCGACGCTTCGGCCGACGGCGACGTAAGCGCGACCGTCGCGGCGCCGCGTTTGGTGAATAAGCCGCAACTAACATTTTGCTTTTAATCCGTGGTAAAATAAGTGTTTTTTTTATATTTTAACGTGGCAAACATATCAAAAACAGCCTTATCACGCATCACCAAATAACGATCCGTGCCTTATCCTCACGGCGCTCCAAGATATAATAAAACCGGATGCTCCATAAAAATGCGGCATGATTAGAAAAAAAACACGGCTTTCCATGTCAAATCAGCCACCTATTGCACTTAACAATTTTGATATAGATACCGATTACACCAAGATCAAAAATTTGAAAAAATGTTGCGATTCCTTAAATCTACAGGGTGTTTTATCTTCGTAATTGGCTAAAACATATCTCTATTTCAAGATAGATCACTGTTGCAAATTTGTTATAGCGGCAATAACGATTTGTGGCTTAGTAATACTAATCATAGATGGCACAATTCTTTGGTTGTGGGTTAAATCATTTTTGCGTATCGTTCTATAACTAATTTTGAACGTTTTTCAACAAAGAATATAATTTCTCACAGGTTGTGGCTTAAACGCATGTTGCATAACACCGTCCAGGATGCTTTGGCCAATTATGAAGGTAAAACACCCTGTAGATTTAAGGAATCGCAACATTTTTTAAAATTTTTTATCTGGGTGTAATCGGTATCTAAAAATCAGTCAAAATGTCAACATACAGGGACTCTAGTATTTGGTATCCAAAGAACAGCGTTACTATATTATATTCATTTCATACAAAATAAATATGAGAAGCGGTCACTTTGGCATAATTCATACTTGAAAGCTATGAGTTTTTAAATTTTGGTATCAGCACCAATTTAATGTAACGCGAGTTGTAACTTTTTGTTGTTTATTTTTTACTAGCAACTTAGCTCGTCTAAAAATCAAATACATAATATTCTAATACTTCCGGTTTCCCATTTACCTACGTAATTAGCGGATTTTGAAGCGAACATTATAAAACAGATATTCTTTATACACACACACAGAAAACTGCACAAGTCTATTACCCACTAGTACTTAGGTTAGTCAACCAGAAGGACAAACTTATGCTCACTCAATATGTTTTGGATAATGCTATTTCGTAATGTGTGTTTGAAGAAATGAAAGTTACCGTGAGTATTGGAGTATTAATTATGTATCACAGGTAAAAATTAGAAATCAAAAAAGACTTACTTTATTTGAATATTAACGTAATTTTTTAAGAGCCGTGTAAGTTTTTAATTAAAAACATTGGTTGTTCTATTGCCAACTAAGGTGTTCGGTTGTAACGCAAGTTACCATATAATATCGATGCTGACAGTAAACCGCTAGGCCCTGGATACTTTTGACAGATGTATTTCAACTGCCAAAATTTATCGAGGGGCTCTAGGTTTTATCAGAGCACAACGACAACTGCACACAGTGTGCCTGAACGAAGTATAGGTTACATAAAAATGGTTCCAAAAACTAATTGGACATTTTGAATATGGACTCTTTCCTGACTTCAGAGCGATATTCATATAAATCCTAGCTGATCCTCTTCTCGAAATTTTATCAATTATTTGCCATTTTTTTAGTTAGTCTACGCGCTGGCTCAAGTCACGTGTGACCTAATATGTGCGCTCAGTTTGACTGCGGGGGATTGTTAAGCACCCACAGGTGTATAATAAAAGTTTGATCACGTGGTCGAACTCATGGTCGTTTGGCCGCCATCTTTGAAACTGGCCGCCAAATTGATAGATTTTTTGTTTACGCTTACTACCCAATCATCCGATTTTAATTTTTCAATGCTTTTTATACTCCTTTTTTAAAGGCAAATAAATTTTGTTATTTAATAATTTTTTAATAAATCAAGTAGTTTTTCAGATATACCACGATTATTAGTATTTCCGCTCGCAAAAGAATTAAAATAATAACCATGCTCATTTTATTGTAGCTAAATATTATTGGCATTTGTTTTTTTTGGCTTTAAACCTTTCACAGAAGCGGCTATTGACTTTATGTTTTTAAACTTTGATGGATGCTACCCCTAAAGAGGGTGGTTTCTAAAACTGTTCACAAGATTATACAAAAAGTGAATTTGCAGCGAAACGATGCATCCTAGCGGAACACGTTAAGAATCATTTTTTATAGTACTTTTAATTCCGCTTCTTTTGATCATTGTCATATCTTTTACAATTTTTAAGAAAAAAATCGATTTTGGAGCGAAAACATGGAATTTTTAACAAATTTTATATTTTAGCTGGCTTGTACAGCTTACCATCAAAGCTAGGATGTTAAGTGATACATCAAAAGAAGCGAAATTAAAAGTACTATAAAAAATTAATTTTTTTCGCTAGAATGCATCGTTTCGCTGCAAATCCACTTTTTCTATAATATCGTGAAGTTCCAGAAACCACCCTCTTTAAGGCAGTCTTTAGGGGTACCAACCAAAAATTTAGTCAATATCCCCCTGTGTGACAAAAAAAATAAATGTCAATAATATTGTAGCTACAATAAAATGAGAATGGGTATTATTTTAACTAGTTTGCGAGCAGAAATAGTAATAATCTTGGTATATCTCAAAAACTACGTCATTTATTAAAAAATATGTAATGATAAAATTTGTTTGCCTTTCAAAAAGGAGTAAAACAAGTTTTAAAAACTTAAAATCGGATGACTGGGTAGGGAGATACGCTTAAACAAAAAATCTTTTAATTTGGCGGCCATTTTCAAAGATGGCGGCCAAACGACAATGAGTTAGACCACGTGACCAACCTTTTTTTATACTGCTATGGGTGCTTAACAAAGCCCCGCAGTCAAACTGAGCGCACATATTAGGTCACACGTGACAGGAGCCAGCGCCTAGACTAACTAGAAAAAAAGCAAAAAATTGACAAAATTTCGAGAAGAGGATCAGCTAGGATTTATATGAATATGGCTCTGAACTCTGGAAAGTGTCCATATTCAAAATGTGCAATTAGTTTTTGGAACCATTTTTATGCAACCTATACTTCATTCAGGCACACTGTGTGCATATTAAATCCATTTAATGTTGTACCAGGTGCACTAAAAAATGTTGACTAGCAAAAAGTTTATAAAATAAAATAAAAAAAATTTAAATACTATCATAAAATTTGTTTCTAAGCTATGTAAAGTTAAACAAGGTGTTAACCATAAATAAATTTGGTTCGAGGGGGAATTCGACAACCCAAAAAACGTACAGTGATTTCCATTTTTAAAGGTATTCCCAATGATTCCCAGGTGATTCTAATATGATTTCGATGTGATTCCCAGAAAGATGTACAGTGATTACCACACGCGAATTCCCCATCGGTTTAGGAAAAGTCGGGAAAACGCGGTAAATGTTTTGGAAAACTCTGAAAATTGTCAGTCAACAAGTTCAGGAACAGTGCAGGATTGTTCAGGAAAAAATTGGAACATTTTAGGAAAAGTCTGTAAATCTTTAGGAAAAGCCTCAAAAAATCGGGAAATGTTCAGGAAGACTATGCTAAAGTTTAGAAAAAGTCTGGGAATGTTTAGAAAAAGTCTACAAAACTCATAAAATGTTCTGGAACACCCTGGAAATATTTAGAATAAGTATGGAAAAATTAGGAAATGTTCTGGAAATCTCCAGGAAAATTTTGAAAACCTCGGAAAATGTTCTGAAAAACTCTGGAAATTTTTAGGAAAAATCTGGTCCTGTCTTATCAAATGTGACACGCAAGTATACATACTCATTGCATGGAGATATTGTTTGTCCATTGTCTAGTTCTAACTCACTTGATTCGTTTCCAATTTTGCTATTCTTCCGTTAACTTTCTCATCATATACTCCATGTCTTCTTCATCATTAGCTACAATTACTTGGTAGTCAGCAAACTGTAGTGTGTATATGGTAAATCGGTCGTTAAGTTGTATTCCCATGCCGTGTACTTTACGTTTCCAGTCTTTTTAGAGCTACTGCGATATATATTTTAAAGAGTTAGAGAGATTACAACATCGCTGTCGTGAGAGAAAATATAAATAATAATATGACCCCTGAAAAAATATCTTGTAAATTTTTACTACCATTTAGCATACCATATAATGTAATCCCTACTAACCGATGTTTAACACTTGACTTAAATATTTCAAAAACTGCATGACTATGAAAAAAATACTCTGCCAATATATGGGCCCCTAAGCTCACACTAGGTACTATAGTTATAGTGTACGTGTGAGCTAATATAACTGAAAACTGAAATACATTTTATGCAACTCCAGACTAAATTACCTTTTGTTTGATACCACACAAGCCATGTTTTGACTTAAACACAAACTTGTGAAATCTACCCCCACCCTTACAAAAAAAACAAAAACTAAAATGTATTTTGTTAAAGTCCGGACTCAATTACTTTTCGTTTGATATCACACACGCCATATTTTCACTTAAACTCTAATTTTTAAAATATACCCCCACCCTTTTTTTTAAATAAATTAAAATGTATTTTGTTTAACTGCAGACTCAATTACCTTTCGTTTAATATCACACACGCCATATTTTCACATAAACTCTAATTTTTTAAATCTACCCCCACCCTTTTATTTCGTTTGTGTTCGGTGGATTTTGTTCATTTTTAAATGGGACCATCTCGACCCAAGACCCAGCCTAGGTACCAAATTTCATTAAAATCGGCCAAGCGGTTTTTGAGTTATGCGCGTTGGTCGTTACAGACAGACATACAGACACACAGACAGACAGACAGACAGACAGACATACAGACAGACAGACAGACAGACAGACAGACAGACGGCGCAACAAAAAAGTTTCAAAATCATCTGAAACGCAAAGATATATAAAAATTTTTGAAATCGGAGCAACTTTTTTTTTCTCGAAAAAATTAGGATCACCATAGCTCACACTACTATAGTATAGTATATGTGTGAGCTAAAAAAAAAAGTGAAATTTTATACACTTTAGATCAGTAATAAAGCATTTGCCGACATATTTTTATGTGAACTCATAGTCATAAAAAGTCACGGAATTACTACTATAGGTTTGTATATAGATATGTCCAGGAACACCGTGTATAATATTAATAGGCTTGCTAAATTATAAAATCTTAACGGTGTTTTTTTTAAATTTGTTTGTTTCAAAAGTTAGATACGCACTTTTTGTTGCGCGTCCCCACATCTTTCAGAGACGTCGGCGTCTAAATGATTTTAAATTTAGAATATTTGGCAAATCTCTATTTTTAATCTAGAGGAATATTCCTGAATATTATGTTATTTCGCCGTCTATTCACCTCCGGAAATTTTTTACAAAAAGACAAACATTTTCAGAAATCCGAGCTACATAGAGCGTGTCCGAAAAGTTCCGGAACCCCTAAATACTTTGCAAAATAGCGGTTTCAGAAAAACATTTTAAATACAAGACTTTGCTTAAATTTTTCTACCTGTGACCTTGAATCATAATTTATAGGTTATTTCAAGGTCATTTTGGCCAGATACCACCTGATAACCCAGCACGACAATATACCTAATATTTATAAAATTTTCTAGTTTTGTAAAAAAAATACGCTTATTTTCACCCTGTAGGGATAAAATATCTATAACACACCAAGCAAAAGAGTGTAACCGTACAAATATGAAGGCACATGGATTAACGAAAAATTAAATAAAAAAAACAATCTATAGAATACTCTGGCAATTTATGGGCACTTAAGCTCACACGATTAATGTATAACATAATTTTTACCCATTTTAGTCCGCGAAAATACACCCTACCCGCAACCTGCGGCGGATCCAGGATTTCCTGGGGAGAAGGGCCAAAGTGGCAGCAAACGCCAAGCTATTGATGGTTTTTCATAGGTCTGAGCCATCAAATTTAGTGGCAAAAGGTGGATCAAATGCCCCGCAGACGAAAAATTTGAGTAGATTTTGTTAACAAATTTAAATAAGTGAACTAAAAAATAATCTTTGTCTGGAAAAGGGGGTGCCTGGGTCCCATTGGCCCCCCCTGGATCCGCCACTGCCCGCAGCCCGGAGACTAGTCCGATTTGGAGATTCTCCCCCCCCCCCAGTGTAACACCACTGAACAAAACAAATTATGATGCATTTGTTTGATCGTCAGTTACCTTTAATTTGATATACTCGTAATATCACACAAGTCATATTTTAAGCAAAACTATCATTTTTGAAATCAACCCCTTGTTTTTGACTTATGATGATCAACCCTGAAAACAAACCAACAATTATTTCGACCCAAGTTTATTGAGTTCGTAAAATTACATCAAGAATTGAATATAATAGAATAGAAATCTAGGTACCTAGATTATTTATGTCTAAATTTATTACTATTATTATTAGTAAATTTCAATCAAATGTGCAACCTAAATATATAGGACTTTTTTTTTTCTCTGTTCTAGAATGCAAAAATAATGTAACATACAGTAATAAGCATACATAGTGGTAGTTAGATCCATACAGATAGAAGGTGGACGGGTATGCCCAGTCACATTTTTCCATATACATAATATTCCAATACCCACGGTAACTGCCCATTCACGATGCAAACATAAGGGCCTTGAGGTCTTTAAGCAAAAAAGACCTTATTGGCTGCTTTAACATATGCATATTATTTCCATATAGTATGTATTATTGCAATACCTACGGTACCTTACGATGCAGAATGCAAACATATTTGAAATAGCAATATCAATGGGTATAATTCTATCGTTTTTGCGGTCCGTAAGATAAAATGTTCTGATTGGTTATACTTTTACGCATGAATATTATTTTATTCTTGTATTTGTTACGTCAAATTATCGGTGTACAGTTGACAAAAACTCTATCTATGTAAATTTGGTCTCTGTGCATTTTTCATACCTTTATTTCTGAATGTTTGCATCAAACGCCAACCATTGTGTAAATAGGTAACTGGGAGTATTGGAATAATACGTATATGCATTTTTCCTGTTGGCTCTTCCAGTACAATCTAGTTGGCTGTGCCCAATGCATCGTCCGTGTTTGCGTAAGCGCGAGAGGGCCTGTTTGACGTAACAACGAGTAACAGCGTTGCCTTTGGGACAGACACATGTGACTTGCTTAGTTTATTTTTATGTGGGCCATTTTTCTCAAGCATTCAGTTTATATGGGTAGGGCATCTCTATTCTCCACCTAGCTATGCTTAGATCCTAATGTTCTCAAGTTCCAACATCCCAATGCATAGGTTGCCTACCCCATACATTTTATACTATTCAAATTTTAATTATGTTTTGGTCAACATTACAGGCTAAAATTTTGGACTGGGTAGAAAATTTTTCCAGTTTGGAAATGTGTAGCCTGCAGTTTAAAAAAAATTAAATCTATCTACTTTTTAAATGAAAGTTAAGAATAACAATAACTGAAAGATTTTAAAAAGTTATGTAAGAAGGTAGGCATTAGATAGAAAACCAATTTGATTATTGACATTATTTTTCCATTCAAAAACTTTCTTTCTTCATCTGTGCAGGAAAACTGCGAAGTTAGGTAATTTTAAGGTACTTTTTTAGTTTCCTTAACTATAATAATTTATGTTTTAGAAAGCACAACAACTTTTTGTCTTTTGGCCTCCAACATATACATTTTTAATGTCAGAATATAATACAGAATCTGTAATAAAATATTTATATAGGTATTTTAACAAGTTTGACTTTAGTGTTCTGCAAAAAAACCTATCTGAAAAAATCAATCACTTATTTAAAATTGTCTATTTCAGGGATAAACTTTTTCAATGGTATTTTCTAGTCTTTGTCAAGACATCTTCTAGATTGTTTGTTATTAAAAATTTTTAAAAGGTGAGTGTGCTCTTTTAATTTTATCTTTTCTTCATATATATATTTGAAACATCTCTTCACAACAATTGAATTGGAGACCACTTCAATAGCACACTCTTATTATATTGTTTTGCTATAATCTAAGCAGAAAATCAAAAAATTTCATACTAAAGTTCCATGCTACTCTAAACTAAATGCAACAAACTTTGCACATTAAAATTAGCACTTTATTTTTATTCACAACAGAAAATATTTTAGTTTGATTCATTTTTTTTTTTGGAAACTCTGCAGCAGCCGCTGCATCCTAGACCTATATTCTAAATAGTTTTCAATATAAAAATTTTTAGTAGCAGGGTGAAAAGAGGGGGTGAAATTTATGGTGAGACACTGTGTACCTAAAAAACAAAGGGTCCTATATTTATGTAGTGTTTTTATAAGTTTACAATTTCTTAAATTAACTTCGCAGTTTACTACCTAATGTTTTGGAATAAAACCTTACTTAAAAATTGATAAGCAATTTTTTTGGTGATGAACTCTCCCACCATTACACAATTCTGTATTTACTCAAAATTACCATAATATAATTATACAAGATTTTCACAAAAGATTTTAAAAATTCTATCCTATACATTGCCAAACATCTTTGAACAGAGCCCTATATTTTACTTAAAAATTACTTGAAATATATATTTTTTTACAATCTAATATTAATTTTAAATGGTTAAAATTTGAAGTTTAAAAAACCTTACATACAGGATTAGCTTTCTAAATCTTTTGTGAAAATGATAAGTTACAATTAGAATTTTTAAAAACAATGTGTCATACCTTACAGCAACACTCTAATATTTTCCTTTATTGATTGGAGACCTAGAGCGAGACCTAGATTGCCTAGCCTTATTATTGCTCTCACCAGCATCACCCCAATCTGACAGATCATATTTTGATAAATCTCCATCATCTTCATCTTCCTCCTCATCTTCTTCATCTTCCTCTTCAATCTCCGCCTCTTTTTTGTCAGTTTTAGGGGCCACGTAGCCAACTTCCCCCTTTTTCTTCTTACGTCTGCCAAACTCATCAAACTCATCATCTGAATCCTCTCTCTCTTTGTACTCAACAATTCCTCTATCATTGTACCCACCTCCCAAACCAGTTCTTTCCTCTACTTCTCCAAATTTGGGTGCATTACAAACATTGCATTGCTGTCTACGAGCCCAGTTGACATTTCCACATTTGTTACACTGCCAATCATCAGCACTAAACAACCCCTTAGACTTCTCTGCAGCTGCCTTGCCAATCTCTGTCCCCAGTTTCTGCTTCTTGGCAGCACTGGGGGCTTTACCCTTTTCACAGCGATTGCAGCTTGTGCGTCTAGCAAAGTTTAGATTGCCACACTCAGAACAAGTCCAATCTCCATCTTCACTTGGCCGACTTATAGTAGGTGGTGGAGGAGGGGTCAGTTCTGGCTCAGCCATTGAAAAGACCTGAAACAAGAAAAATAATTAGAGATTACAAAGGCAATGTGAATATGTTATCAATGGCCTATTCAACTGAAAAGTGATTTAGCTTTGAAAGTTGGACTGATGTCTAGTGTATATTTTGCCATCCAGAATTTCAAAGAAGTTTGATCAAAAATAAAAAACAGAGCTTATTTAAAATATCTGTTTGCTGTTTTATTTTGGCTACAGGCAATAAGCATAAAGGAATATGAGAAAGTAGTCCAGAACTAGGACTAGCATTCTTTGTTAAATTTTCCTTTTCAGTAACTCAATTGCTGCTAAATAATAGGAAAGGCCCAATGTAATTTTAATTATTTAAAAGAGGCATAACATTTTTGTGGCCGGGCCAGTCCGAAACATGTAAAATTGAGCATGAAATACGAAATGAGTTACTAAAACATTTATGTCAAAATAAGTAAAAAGGTTGATACTCCCTTTAGATACCTTTCTTACCCAAGAAAAAAACGAAAATCGAACGAAAAATTAACAAAACCGAAAAACAATTCGCTTATGAACACCGCCACTTTTTTTTGACGTTTATTATTATTGACATTTCTTTGACAGCCAGGCCAGAAGCCCTGGGCCATAGATATTAAAGGGGACTAGACATGTAACCCAATTTCGATGGATATGTTGAGCCAAAGCCAACACAAAAATAGAGGCCACGACCCTAAAAAAATCAGCTGTTCTCTGGAGGCTGAATTTTACATTGGGTCTTATGGGAGGTCAGACGTTTTTTTATGATATTTTCAAAATGGCACTACAGATTTCGGCGAAATTTCAGTGAAATATTCTCAGACACCATCCCGTTTTTTGAATCGGGGTGGGCATGCATGGGTGGAAACAGGGTATAAAGGAAGCAACATGATTAAAAGGTTAAAATCTTCAAGATTTAGCATTCCTTATTTTGAATTCAAATTACCCGCCATGTACCACATGCCAACTGTTATATTTGACATGTATTTGACTTTGTCATCTGTGTTTGTCACATTCGCTTCTGCTTTAAACTTAATTTTTGTGTGAGCTAATAAAGCGGCTATGAAAAATTAAGGATTACTATAGATTAAAAAAAAAACTGTTTTGAAAGAATATAGTAAAAACAATCTCAGAACCGGCTTTATTTAAAAAAAATCAAAGATTCATGAACCGTCATTCCAACTTCAATATTTTAAAGACAATCAGCTGTGTCGTAACGTGACCATCAAAAAAAGAATCAGCCCCGGATGTGACGTCACGAAAGTGGAGGATCGTGGCCCGTTCGTTTTGATAGCCCTGGTTGCAGCGTTCATTTTTCATTTTTTGTACGTATTACCAGCCACGGGTGCTGTGCTGTGCTGGCATGCGTGTTAACATTGTAAATGCTCCCGTATGCTTAGCTTGCGTTTATATCAACTATATGAGTAAACTCGATTAGAAATGCAGCACATATTACAGCAAAATGGCCGACCTTCTGCCCTTTGCTGTCACTGCTCATTAAAAATCTCTTCAGACGTTTGTTCTATGGCCAGAATGTTCTAAGATTTAATCCCACCACTAGATAGCGCCATGGTAGTCGTCAACTGAAAACATTCTTTTGTGCTCTCTCGAATAAAATTTTGTAAGAGCAGAGTGGCGCAGTGGAAGCGTGCTGGGCCCATAACCCAGAGGTCCGTGGATCGAAACCACGCTCTGCTAAGATTTTTTTTATTTACTACCAGCATTCCAATTCAAATGAATTTCGTGCAGGCGCTGGAGGTAGTTAAGTATGCAGAATATGATGTATATAAAGTTAGCAGAACAACTTTGGAAATTGAAAAAATTATATGCTCATAATTTGCCGTTAATTATCCGTAAATTAGTTGTGAAAAGAAAAAATTTGCCGTGCCTGTTTAAAAAAATATGGTGTGTTTTGCTAAATTTATATAAAGTTAGCAGAACACCTACAGAAACAATGAATTTATCTAAAAAAAATTTAGTTCACAATTTGCCGTTAATTATCCATAAATTAGTTGTCAAAACAAAAAATTTGCCGTGCCCGTTTTAAAAAAAAATATGGTTTTTTTGCCAACTTTACATAAAGTTAGCAGAACACCTATAGAAACAATGGATTTATCTAAAAAAAATTTAGTGCAATTATCCGTAAATTAGTTGTGAAAACAAAAAATTTTAAAATTTGAAGTCAAATATTTCAAAAACTAATCGATAGATTTTTGAACTTTTTTACAGAGTTGTAAAGGCATTCACCAGATCTTCAAAACAAGGTATCACTAGACCAACTCCCCCCCCCCAAAATACAGAGTGTTAATAAAGTTTGTCGCCAAACTTCAGAGGATTATTCTTTGAGTGATTCTTAGAAAAAAACTTTTAAATATGGGTTCGCAAATCCTTAGTTTTCGAGATACAGGTTGTTATCTCAAATCTGGAACGTATTTAGCTACAAAGCGTACATCATTGAGCATGCCAAATATTAGAAAATAACTACAGGGTGATATTTTTTCCGCGGTCATGCCCCCTTTTACCCCTAGAACTTTTTTGCAGTAAGTCACTAGCAGATTCAAAAATAAAAAATGAAGTCCTTGTTTTACTCAGAAACTTTTTGATCTGATGTAATTTTTTGTGCCTCTAACCGTTTTTGAGGAAAAAGACAAAAAAATATATATTGTATCTTCGATTGCCATTCAAAAATTACATAAAACTCGCTTAAAATTTAAAATAATACAATGCATAGTGACTATTTTAAATTTTAGTGTCATTGGGCAAAGTCCAAATTTTCCTTTTTTGTCTTTTTTCTCTAAAACGGTTAGAGATATAAAAAATTGCAGGAGATCATAAAGTTTCTGAATAAAACAAAGAATACATTATATATTGTTTAATCTGCCATTGGCTTCCTGCAAAAATGTTCTGGGGAAAAAGCATAGGAAGCATGACCCCGGAAAAAATATCACCCTGCATGGGCGCACACAGGGGGGGGCCGGACCCCCCCCAAGCCTTAGATTTTTTTTACATATTTTCGACATATTTTAGAAAAAAAACACAAAAAATAGCTTAATATTCGACATCATGAGGCTTTGGGCCCCCCCAAGAGGCCTCGCCCCCCCCCAAAACATATTCCTGGGTGCGCCACTGCCCTGTAGTGTTTTTCTAATGTTTGACATGTTTAATGATGTAAATACACGTCCCAGATTTGAACTAAACATCTCAAAAATTAAACGAGTTTTAAAGAAAAAACAAACAAAAAGTTAAAATTTTAACAAACTGTATTTCGAAAACAAGCATTTGCGGACCCATGTTTATACAAAGTTTTTTTTCTTAAAATCAATTAAAGAATATTTCTCTGAAGTTTAGCCACATACTTTATTAACACCTGTATGCTAGAAATCACTGCCTTGTAGAGTATTTCAAATTCGATGTTTTCGAGAAAGTTTATCATTTTCTAGGGGAAATTGACCCCCACTGAAAGCCGCATATTGATATAGCAAATCGTCTATGAGTAAATTTTTTAAAGTCTGCATTTTGGGTGGGTTCCTATAACTTTTTTAATGAAGATTTCGTTTTGGTGTAAATTGATTTTTATAGATTTTTGTAATAAAAATTCGAACTGTGATATTGCATTTTATCTGTGACTTTTAGTTTTTGAGATATTACAATAAGGTGATACTTTCGTTATGGAATGACCCTCTTTTTATTCGATTTTTAAAATCAGCGTAAAATTTCCTTTAAAATGATGTATCACACAATATTTTAATATTTTGTTTTAATTATTTTAATTATTTTTATTGTAAAAACAAACAATAAGTTTAACAAAATACAAAGAATAGGTATAAAGAAATAACAAATATAATATGTAGTATCTCAAAAACTAAACGTAACCGAGTGAATTTAATCTGACTGTTGGATTCTTTATAAAATTTTTAGTTTGATAACTGAATGCTGATTTTTTAAAAACTCTGTAGCTTAAAAATGGTAATATCAAAATGCTACTTGAACATCGAACCTCGCAAGCGAGGGTCAGTTTTCTGCTAGCTCCCCTAGAAATTAAGGACACTAAAAACTGCTTTGTGATGGGTGTTTACTAGAAATTAACCCAGTTAAACCCAACAATATTTTATTTTTAAAATTTGATAATTTTTTCTTTTTTTGTTAACCCACTACTTTACTTTACAAAAACACGCAAACTTAAATTTTAGTTTCAGATTTTTTAAAAATTGCAGCTCCTAAAACTGGCGCCATCTCACAAATATATCCAAAAATACCGAAACTATCTTCGAAAGCTTGACTGTTCTTTTAAAAGGACAGTGGCAATATTTGGGTTGGACAATTATCATAGAACAAAGCGAAGCCTGACATTGATTTTTTGTTAATATTTTTAATATATTTTCCTCGGTTTGGCCAAATATAATAAAGATAACTTAGCGATGAAAATCCTTACTAGAAATACCTGAAATCCCACAAAAACAACGAATTTGGGACACCCTGTAATTTATATACATACATACTTCACAGCGGCGTAGCGTGCCCGAAAGGGCGGGGGGGGGGCGACAGCTAAAAAGGGCGCCTCTCACAAATCTTGCGACCAAAAAACAAAAAAAAAAAGGTCATCATATGTGAGGGGCCGGTCGATACGTCACAAGGGCGCCTCCCACGAAGCTTGCGACCAAAAAAAAAAAAAAGGTCTTCATGTCGTTAGTTTCCTTTGGCAGCCACTCAATTGGTCATTACCGGCCCGACTTAATAAAGCTGAGGGCGCTTCGGCCTATGGGGCGCCACTACCTCGGGGCGGGGGGGGCGACGAACCCCCCGCGCCCCCCCACGCTACGCCGCTGATACTTCATAAGATATCGAAAGATTTCTTTGTTTGAAACTCGTAGACAATGATTGAGTAGAAACAAAACTCGGTTCGGTTCAAGTTTACACTTGAAAACGGTTAGATACTTACTAACCGACACGTCGTGTTTAAAATAAATAAAGGCAATGGAAGTCCGAAGTTTTGTTTCCATATCCTGATTTCTTTCAGTACATGTTCAAGCAAAATACATTTTTTTTCTTTTAATTATTGATGTAAGGAAAACTTCTGAACAGAAGAAATTTTCATGAGTAGACTAAATAAACAAAAATTATCAAAATCGGTGCTTACATGCTCAGCCAAACAAAGCTTACGTTGATTATAATTTCGTAAAAAAATGTTTTCGCACGTTTTACCCGCGAATCTTGTCCAGTGCAGCTTCGCTCCACAATTTCTGAACGTTCCCTTTTCATTTTTGGTTTTTGAACGATACGTCGACTATCGCTTTTCGCGTTCGCGCCATTTAGGCTTCAAAATGGTCGGCGAGGACATGAAAGGTGAGGTTTGGCACATATTTAGAAAATTTTCCTGGAAAAATGAATGCAAAATGTTATTTAGGATGTAAATAAAGAACCATGACATATTTTTACCTAAAAGAGACGCGACAACCCCATCAAAATCACTGAAATTAACATTTTTTGGTTATGTTATTTTCTTGCCAAATGCATTGGCGTTTCACTAAAATAATTTAAATGGTCAGCGGTGAGTGACATCAATCATCATGCATCATATAAACAAGCATGTTTGTCGGTCAACCCCTGTAGAGGTTTTGTTATAAAACGTTTATTTTTATTTTCAAACCCTTATGAATTAACAAGGACAGAAGGTGCGTCTCTCTCTAAACATCGCTAGAGTATAGAGGACCGATATTTTCATCCTTTGATTTTAACTTAAATAAATTTGACTTTGAAAAGTTTGTCGCGTCTCTATATCTTTAAAATATGTCCTACATACTGGGTCTCTAACGTAATTTTTTTTACTATTTTCATGTTTAGATTGCTCTTGTTCTGGAAAATAGTCTTTTTTTTTTGAGAGGAGATTTTGTATAGTTCGAGGAGGAATTTCCATTGCAAAATTAGTCGAAATTATGAAAAATATATACCCGTAGAACCCTCCCCCCTTTTAAGCCCCAATTTTTTAAATATTTTTGTCACATTTCATGAATAAAATAGCAAAATATAGCATTACATGGGGTCTCAGCCCCCCCAAAACTCGCCACCCCCCCCTGCAAATAACAGTGTGAACATATTTTTGGATTAAACCACTGGCATTTTAAAGTTGGATTGCCTATAATAGTACCAAAAATCAAAAAAAAAAAAAAAACAAAGGAGGAGGCACTAAATACATTGTTTACCGGGATGCCTCAGATGAGCTGAATTTGAGATATGTTGAAGGCCAAACCTTCCTGATACTTTTTCGAAAAAAAATTGGGGGGGTCATAGGATTTATTTTCGAGCTATACTTATTTAAATGCGCGCCACTGAAATATGGCAAAACGTGACTGTAGTTTTGTTGTAATAACTTATCGTCATATAAATATAAAAAATCGATATTAGTCTTATTTTATTGAAAAAAGAGTCCTTTTAAGAATTTTATCAATTTTTAACATATAGTTTGCGTCACATACCTACAGATATAGTGACTCAAAATAATTATAAATTATAAATAAATATAAAGAGAGGAAATTGAAAATATATGGACAAAATTAACTTCACTTGCTTTCATGTGAGTCTTTTTACTATTCTAAAGTGATGTTTGCATAATAGGTTATCTAATAAACTTACAGGGTATTTCAAACATTTTTTTAATTCAATGCATGACGTTTACTAATTGTCTACGGAATAGTGTGTTTACCGGGATGCGTCAAATGAGGTGAATTTAAGATATCTTAGAGCCCGAACCGTCCTGATATTTACACAAAAATATTGGGGGGTCATCGGTTTCGTTTTCAACTTCACTCCACTGAGTTATGCAAAAATGTTACTTTGTATTTTTTTTGCTATAAATGAATGTTATTTTGTTTGAAAAGAATTTTTGACATATAGTTTTTATCACATATCTACAGAGTGATCAAATTATTAATAATAGAAATACAGTAATAATAATAAAATTAAAGGGCATTTGAAACATTTTTTGAATTCGCATGACTTGTATACTAATTATCTATGGAATAGTTTGTTTACTGGGATGCGTCAGATCCGGTGAATTTAAGATATGTTAGAGCCTAACCCGTCGTAATATACTTATACTAATTTAAATGCTGGAATATAGGAAATGTGACTTTGTGTAGGGGACGAAAAGGGGTCTACTCACATACACAAACTGAAAAGAAAAGTTGAGTGTAAGTAGACCCCTTTCCGGGGGTTCTACAAAAAAAAATGCATCAGAAAATAAGCCTGTGAAAAAACTTAATTGACAAAACTTTAAATATCAAATATTTATCTCTAGAAGACAATAGAAGTTTTAGCAAAAATCCATAAGAGTATAGCTCGAAAACGAAACCGATGACCCTCCCCCCCCAATTTTTTTTAAACAAGTTTTTGGATGGCTTGAGCTCTAACATATATCAAATTTACCTGATCTGACACATCCCGGTAAACACACCTATTATTTGTTTAATTGAAAAATTGTTTGATATGCCATGTAAGTTTACTACATAAACCATTATGTATGTAAATATTACTTAATAATAGCTCCAAGGACTCAGATTAAAGCAAATTAATTTATTTTGACTATGCATTTTTAATTTCACCCCTTTAGGTATATTTAACAAATCCCAGTTATTATTCCTGTATGTCTATTATTCATATTTTGAGTTACTCTGTAGATATATGATGAAAACTATAAGAAAATTGAGAACATACTTAAAAGGATTCTTTCTTTTCACTAAATAAAATTAATATTGGTTTTTTATTTGTATCTGACGCGAAGTTATAGAAAAAAACTACAAAAACTCACATTTTTCTATATCCCAGTAGCGCGCATTTAAATAATTATGACTAGAAAACGAAACCGATGACCCCCAATCTTTTTGAGACATGTATCATGGCGGTTTGAGCCCGAAAATATCATAAATTCACCTCATTTGACGCATCCCGCTAAACACACTATTCCGTAGACAATTTAGTAAACATGTCATCCAACTTTTTATTCTAATTTTTATCTGGTTCTGTATAAACACCTACAGTTTCCCATAGAGTCAACTTTTATTTAATTATTTCCATATTACCTTTTTGACTATTTCACACCCTGTATATTTTTGATTTTTAATAATTTATAGAAATTAGTGCCTATAAGTGCTTGCTTATAGCCACTCCATTGAGTTTCATAAGCCTGGTATGGACGTCATTAAGATATTATGTTGATGGTGTAACCAAGTTACTATTTTTTTGTTTTAAATTATTAGTTCACATATATACACTATGCGTGAGCTATGGTGATCATGTCAAAAATAATTAAAAAAAGTTGCTCCTATTTCCTCCTATTTTTTTATATATATCTGTGTTTCAGATGATTTTGAAACTTTTTTGTCGCGCCGTCTTTATGTCTGTTAAACTTTGGCTAACCAAAAGATAATGGTGCTTTATTTGTAAAAGCAGCAAAAACAATCGAAATTTTACAAGTTTATAAACACATTTTGAAAAATGAGAAAAAAAAGTAAATCTGTAAATATTAATGGCATAAATGCTATGATACATATTAATATGCAAAGAATATTATTATTGACTTGTTTCACAAAAATGCATAAATGTGTACAATGTTGATACAAACATACAAATGCAACAATTGCTATAAAAAAGTAATAAAAATATAAGTGTGAACAATGTGGTTTTAAACATACAAATGCTACAATTATTGCGATTATAAACCTGTTAAAAAAATAAGTGCGAGCAATGTTGTTATGAAATAAGTTGTTTTTTATTTTTTTTTATTTGTCAAACACACTGTGTTTATTGTATTACAATCTAGTCAGTAAGACTAATTAGCAATTTTGTTTTAACTTAATTTACTAGAAAAGTCAGATTTAAACTTAGGGTTCACTCAACAGTTCTCCCCGCTTTGTTTAGTCTGTAACTCACAATTGTGTTATGTTTGTAGCATTATTTTGTTTTATATAATTCACTTAGTTTACTAGCTCAAACGGTGATAAAATGAAATAAGTAATAGCAAAAGCGATCAATGTTCTTACAGAACAATAACAAGTCAAAATGTTACCATTGTAGTTAAAGTAGTATAAAGTTAAATAAACCACCAATAAAAATACAAATTTAATACGAAATTATTTAGTCAAAGGAATACGAAAATCGATCAATTTAAATCAAGTCATCGATGTCTTTCAGCTTCATGTGGGTTTTTAATAATACGTCCTATACGACTAGTTTTGCCTATTATTCAAAATTAATTTGTCTTATATTTTGTTGGTTGGAAGAAAATCTTTATCTTAATCAAAAGCCAAAAACGATTTCTTCTTGTGTTTAAAAAATATGTAAAAAAATAGTTAAAGCGTGTTGCTAATTTTTTTTTCTTTAAAAATATACAAACTTTTATTTTTAGGACGATGATGATGCAACTCAGATTGAAACCTTCAGCATTATGCCAAATATGAACTGGAAGCCCTTATTTGTCACCACATTGAAGAAGAAAGAATGCTGGATCATGAATGGAGAAAACTAGTGAGGTTTACTAATTTTGTTGGAGCACCTGTATCAGTAACTATAAAATAACTTGTGTTACAAAGTAATGGTCAAATTTCACAAATAATTCCTTAACTACCCTGAAAAAAAAAACATTTGTTAAACTTTGGCTAACCAGAAGATAACGACTGCTTTATTAGTAAAAGCAGCAATAATTGGGTTGTCATAAACAATCGAAATTTTACAAAGTGTATAAACACATTTAAAAAAATCAGAAAAAAAAAATATACATAGATATTAATGGCACAAGTGATATTATACATGTTAATATGCAAAGAATTACTATTATTAGTTTGTATCACAAGAATGCATAAATGTGTACAATGTTGTAATAAAAATATAAATGCGAGCAATGTGGTTTTAAACATGCAAATGCTACAATTGCGATTATAAACCTCTGAAAAAAATAAGTGCGAGCAATGTTGTTATAACAGTCTTACATTAAGTGCGATAAATATTGTTATGAAATAAGTAATAACAAAATGATCAATAACAAGTCAAAATGTTACCATTGTAGTTATAAAACATCGATAAAAATACAAATGTAATACGAAATTATTAATTTAAAAAAAAAGCGTCTTTCAGGTCCATGTAATCTGAATTTTTAAATATGTTTTTATTAGTACGTCCGACACGACTAGTTTTGCCAATTATTCAAATTATTAATTTGTCTTAGATTTTGTTTGTTGGAAGAGAATATTTATCTTAATCAATAAACAAAAACTATGTATTCTTCTGTTTAAAAAATATGTAAAAGAAATAGTTAAAGGCTAATTGTAAATTTTTTTATCTTTCAAAATATACAAACTTTTATTTTTAGAATAAAGATAATGCAACTTAGATTAAAACATTCAGCACTATGCCAAATACAAACTGGAAGCCCTTATTTGTCCCCACATTGAAGAAAATGATGGATCTTGGATGAAGAAAACTTTGGTAAGTGTTACTAATTATTCAAATTATTTATTTGTTAATAGACAATAAATAATAGATTTATTCAGCCAAAATATATACAAAAGTAAATTTGGATCGTCAAGTTTTCGATAATTTTACTGCTATACATAGCAACGTCATACTTCGTCACACTTAAATGTTTTACAATAGAAAAATATGTTATATATATATTATTCGTTACATTTAATATGTATATTGTTTTTTTCGCGATAATTCACGGTAAAAAATTTTGTATTCACAGTAAAAAACTTTGTCTACAATGAAAACACGTTCTTTTTTTGAATAAATTGTTTTACCTTAAAACAATTTGTTTTGAATTAAAATATTTCTTTTTAGTTCAACGCAGCGTTTAATCCCGAAATTTTTCTTTAATTGTTTTGATTCAGTATACTCCATTTTGTAACAAAGCGAATTTTCTTCACATAAGTAATATTTTGCTTCCAAAGAAAACGGTGCCTTAGTTTAATTCAGTTCCAATTTCTAATAAAACAATTTCTGTTTCACATTAAAATAAAAGACAAGACATTTTTTGTGTTATATCAAGAAAATATTATGGTGAATAGGAAAGCACAAATTATTTTACTTTAAAGCAATTCGCTTTGATCTAAGACAATTTTTTTTACCGTGTTGATCATTTAAAATTAATCTAGGTAATAACTAAAAGACATTGATACAAATAATTGTAAAAGTGACACTATACATTAAATATAAGACAAGACTGAGATTTGAACAATTATAAAATATATATTAGAAGTAACTAAAATAAATGGGTAATTTATTTTAAAGCAAATTTTGTACTGTGCTAATACTACTAAAAGAAAGCTAATTTGAGAGCGTTCTTGCACAGTCTGGAATCTGTCACTAATGTTTGTGATTAAGGTATTCGTTGATAGTGTAGGGTTCGATCTTACACAAAAAGTTGGCACATGCTTTCTTAAATATTCGTATGCTGTCTATTTGTTTAATTGTCTTTGTCTGAGTATTAAATAATTTTACAGCCGTCTAATGGGGCCCTTTCTCTGTTACTGTTAATCTATGGTTTGGATATATGTAGACTAGCTCTTTTTGCCTTGTGTTTTGTACTAAGGAAGGTTTGTATTTAAGAAATTCTTAAGAATTTTTCTTTATAAACATAAGGCATTCGAAAATGTAAATTGCTGGCACGGTCAGAATCTCTTTTTCCCTGAATTTATTTCTGCATGATTCAGATGATTTTATGCCGTTTATGACCCTAAATACTCGTTTTTGTATTACAAAGACGTCTTCTACATGGCTGCTATGACCCCAAAGAAGAATACCATACTTGACATTTGAGTAAAATAGCCCATAGTATAATGATTTTAGTGATTTATGTTGGCGGAAATATTTTGATATGACTTGTATTGCGTATGATGTCTTACTTAGTTTCTTACATAAGGCTTCAATTTTTTCAATTTCAAAATGATAAATAAAAGTGGGCCCAGGATACTACCCTGCGGAATTCCGGTTTTAATATAAAGATAATCTGACTCTCATTGGTGTCTTAGATTATGTTAGTTGGAAAACAATCTTTATCAAAAACCAACAGCTATTTGTTCTTTTGTTTAAAAAAATATATTAATGCCACAATTGCGATTATATACCTGTAAAAAAATAAGTACTAGCAATGTTGTTATAACAGTCTTACAAGTAAAAATGTTACCATTGTAGTTATAAAACATCGATAAAAATACAAATGTAATACAGAATTATTTAGTCAAAGAAATACAAAAATCAATCATTTATATCAAGTCATTGATGTCCTTTAGCTCCATGTAATCTGAATTTTTAATTGGGTTTTTAATAATATGTCTGACACAACTAGTTTTGCCAATTATTCAAATGATTAATATTTCTTAGTTTTTGTTAGCTCAAAGAAAATCTTTATCTTAATCAATATCCAAAAACTATTTCTTCTTCTATTTAAAAAATATGTAGAGAAAATAGTAAGTCTGTTGTTAATTTTTTTATCTTTCAAAACTTTTATTTTTAGAATGAAGATGATGCAACTAAGATTAAAACCTTCAGCACTATGCCAAATACGAACTGGAAGCCCTTATTTGTCACCACATTGAAGAAGAAAGAACGCTGTATCTTGGATGGAGAAAACTTTGGTAAGTTTTACTATTTTTGTTAGAGACCCTTTATCAATAACTATAAAATAACTTGTGTTACAAAGTAATAGTCGAATATCACAAACAATTCCTTAACTATCAAATACCAAATTGCAAATGAACCTACCCCGAAAGGAAATAACCCAAAAGATAACGAGTGCTTTATTAGTAAAAGCAGCAATTATTGCGTTGTCAAAAACAATCGAAATTTTACAAAGTTTACATACACATTTTGAAAATGGTTATAAGTAAATATATCTATAAATATTAATGGCACAAATCCTATTATACATGTTAATATTTAAAGAATATTATTATTAAGTTGTATCACAAAAACGCATAAATGTGTACACCTGAGGATGGCCCAAAAGGTCGAAACCGGTCGTGGATTGGCATGGATCACTTGTTCCTGATTGTCAGGACGTGTTCCAGACGGGAATCATTCGTATCCTTGTGATCGACGTTGGAGATAGTGAAAACCAAACAGTTTTGTGTAGAATGTTGTTACAAACATACAGATGCAACAAATGCTATTACAAAAAAGTAATAATAATACACTCCATATCATAATTTTTGAGATAACTTTTTGATAATCATCAGCTGTTTACCATAACAAATAGCATGGACCAACGAAAAAAAGTAGTAAAAAGATGTCTCAAAAACAATAATATGGAGATTATAAGTGCGAACAATGTGGTTTTAAACATACAAATGCGTCAATTGCGATTATAAGCCTGTGAAAAAAATAAGTGCAAGCAATGTTGTTGTAACAGTCTTAAATTAAGTGCGATAAATGTTGTTATGAAATAAGTGATAACCAATTGCGATCAATGTTCTTACAGAACAATAACAAGTCAAAATGTTACTATTGTAGTCATAAAACATCGATAAAAATATAACTGTAATACGGAATTATTTAGTCAGAGAAAAATGTCCTTCAGCTCTGAATCTGAATTTTTAAATAATAGGTCTTTATTTATATGTCCCACTAGTTTTGCTAATTATTCACATGATTAATTTGTCTTAGATTTTTTTGTTCGGAAGATAATCTTTATCTTAACAATAATCAAAAACTATTTCTTCTTCTGTTTAAAAAGTATGTAAAAAAACTGGTTAAAGTCTTTTACTAGTTTGTTTATCTTTCAAAATATACAAACTTTTATTTTTAGAATGAAGATGATGCAACTCAGATTGAAACTTCAGCACTACAAATACAAACTGGAAGCCCTTATTTGTCCCCAAATTGAAGAAAAACTGTGTTACCAACTATTCAAATTTATTTTGAACCCTCAGAACGAAAATTACACTTGAAATTTAGAAATTTTTATTTTTAGTGATAAATCGACAAAATTAGACGTTTTTTATCAATTATCCTACCTAGTTATAATGTCTACATAAATTTGATGTCAAGAAATTTGTATAATAAGAACCTAAAATAAGCATCAGTATTATTAAAGGATCCTGTCCGGAGCTTATGGGCGGTGGCCTTCGGTTGGATTTCTTTTAAATTGCAGTATGTTGTAGATCTTGATGCCCTGATAAAAACTATCATTGCCCCATCGTCCTCCGACCTAGGGTTTCTAAGACAGGGGTTTAAAGTTTCAGTTTTTGGCTTTTGTGCATTTTTCACAAAAAACTATTTTCAGTCATTTCTACCTTTTCCGAAAAATGATATTATAGTTTTTTATATATCAAACATTAGGTCACAAGTGTAGCTTAATATCCAAATTAAAAAATTGGAAATTAACACTTCGTTACTCAGTGCCGTTCCGAACATAAAAATTATTAAAAAATATTTAATCAAAAAACGATGCTTTACAGAATTAACTTAAAAAAACAAATGGTGGAATTTTTTTTGTTTTTTCCTTTCTTTTAGAAAACTCTTAAAGAAACCAGACAATGTATATATGTTAAAAATGGGTTGTTCAAGTTTTTCACAAAACGCTGTAAACCTCTATGCTTTTTAGGATTTTAATATTTTTTTTAGAAGTGCGAAATACTTTCCCTGTTGTTTTAATGAGAATATTTAAACAAATATAACTATAAGGTTATGGAATGATTTTTGTTGCTCAAAGTACTTTTTAATCATTTATTCATTCAGTGGCGTACAATTTACTAAGATAAATGTTTGAAATCCTAAATTTTTTGACGTTGAGTTTTTGCGACAATAAAAGTAAAATAAAAAAGTGTAAAAATATGATCTGTCACCTTGACATTGGCAGGTTAGTGAAACGAGCTAAAGCTGAGCTCTACTCGATATCTAGTTTTGAAAAGAGTATTTTAAAACAAAAAACTTTTTTTAAACTAAGTGTTTGAGTGCTATTGAATATATTGATTTACCTGAAAAACCCCTTCTTCAAATTAAACAAAGAATTACCGAAACTAGAAATTTTGCAAGCAAGAATTTTCCTTCTTTAAATAAAAACCATTATTTCCTCAATCAGAAAGCTATATTTTATTGACATGAACAACAAATCAATAAGCATTTGAAGAAACAAGGCATTAATTGTCTTAAATCTTTTTTTATAGACAAAGGCATCTAAGTTAAATAATAACTTAATATACCGGGGGTGACGCTGTAACTGGTTTTATTTGGTAAATATATGATGGGCTATTCCAGCCATCATAACTACATTAGTAGCATCTTTTATGGTACTGGATGCTAGTATTATATTTCAATAATATTTAATATACTTATTTCAATAATTAAGTAATTTAATTTGTTAACAATACAATTTAACTCTTTAAATAAGCATGTCATATTTTTAAGCCGGGGTACCTTTGCGTATGCATTAGTGGCGTATATAGAAAAAAGTTTCAGGGTGGGCCCTATTGAAGTAATATCCCACCTCCCGGATTATTCCAGGTGTGTTAATAACGTTACAAGTGTCCTCACTGTATGTTTTATTATACAAGTGTATGTTATTGAATTAATTAATTGTCAAGTTAGTCAACTAAAAAGATTTTGAATGTCAGATCAAAATAAATTATTTTACCTACAAAAAACTAGATTTTTCATCAGGTTATGGGCCTATCATGCTGAAATAGTAAGAAGAGGTCAGTAAAAGTAGTTTTTTTAAAGAGGAAGGTAATTAAATAAAATAAAAATATGGATCTAGCAAAACATATTAAACCACTAACTGGTGATACAGATTGGCCTATTTGGAAAAATAAAATGCGTGATATGCTTGATTATCATGAAGGTGCCTTAGACGTCATTGATGGTAAGCTAAAAAAGCCTGATCCTTTAGCTGAGGGTGCAACGGAAGATCAGAGAAAGCAACACAAGTTGGAATCTGATTTGTACCGAAAGGCAAACAGTTATGCTAAGTCAATAATTACAAGTGCAATAAGTGATAATGTTTATCAGAAAATAATGGATAAAACAACGGCATATGAAGCATGGGAAGCCTTAAAAAATCAATTTCAAGCTTCGGCAAAAGATCAGCTGTTCAAAATTTGTACAGATTTCTTTGGTTTTAATTGGTTAGAAGGTGAAGATGTTTCCACGCATATAGCGAAGTTAAGAAGTCTATTTACAGAGTTAAATAATGGACTAAAAGCAAAAGGCGAGAATAGTCTTCCAGAACTAATGGTGGTATGTAAAATTCTCCATATTTTACCTCAACGGTTCGATACATTTAAATCAAGTTGGATGTTACTTTCAAAAGAGACAAATAAAACGCTTGACGAGTTGACAGTTCAGTTATGCATGTTCGAAAGAAATTTTGCAAAAAGTAAAGATAGCAAAATTGATCAAGAAGCATTGATTACAGAAAAACATGCTAAAGGACCTAAAAGTAAGAGTAGTAAGTGTAATTACTGCGGATTGAATGGACATTGGGTGAAAACATGTAAAAAGTGGATTGCAGACGGAAGACCGCCGAAAAACCAGAAAAAGACATTTGCTGAAAATACCAAACAACAAGCAAATACAGCATTATTATCCTTAGATGAAGAAGTTTTGGTAACAGAGCAAGAGACGTCTATATGGTGGGTGGATAATGGAGCAACAAAGCATGTTACAAACACACCAATATATTTTACAGAATTTGAAAGTTTTGAGTCGCCATGTAGCATAAAAGTGCTGTTGGAAAAGGTACAATTCAGTTTGTAAATTCAGTTAAGAAAAGTTCAGTTGAAGAAGAAATCGTTTTATTAAAAGACGTATGGTATGTACCTGGTATATCAAAGAATTTGTTTTCAGTACTTGCAGCCCATGACAGAAATGCAAATAGTACTTTTAGATCCACACGCACAAGATGCTGCTTTAAAGTTGGAAAAACAATGATAAATGGTAACAGAGAGGTTGGTGGTAGTTTATATAAGCTGAATATTAAACCCATCATTCCAGAAACAGAAATCCATTGTAACATTGCAGAAGCAGACAGTTCTATGCTTCAACTTTACCATGAGAGATGGGGGCATCAGGACAAAAGGTATGTAAAAGCAAAATTACAAAAAGAGATGGGCATTACAGTCAAACTGAATAATGAGATTTGTGAACCATGTATTTTTGGTAAGACGCACCGTTTACCATTTGGTACTCGACAAAAGGCAACAAAACCTGGAGAGTTAGTTTCAGCAGACCTAGTTGGACCTTTTGATTCTTCTTTTCAAGGAAAAAGGTATCTACTGATTTTTAAAGACAGTTATACTCAGTACAGAATTGGTTATTTGATAAAAGAAAAGTCAGAGACCAAAGAAATGCTAAAGAATATGTTAGCACTTGTCGAAAATTCAGGCCATAAAATCAAAGAGTTATTGACAGATGGTGGTGGTGAATTCGACAACAAAGACGTTAAATCTATACTTGCGAGCAAAGGTATCACGTTTAGACTGACAGCTCCATACACACCAGAACAGAACGGAGGCAGTGAACGTGAGAATCGTACGACAGTCGAAATGGCAAGAACGTTAAAATACTCGCGCTCAGAAGTAGAATTTCCAAAGGAAATGTGGGCTGAGTTAGTAAGCACATCTATTTATGTCCTAAACAGAACTGGAAAATCGTCAGTAGAGAATGTAAGTCCTTTTGAATTATGGTATGGAAAAACACCTAGAATTAAGCACCTAAGGATAGTAGGTTCGGCTTGTTATTTTCATGTTCCATTTAAAAAAAGGAGAAAAATTGACAAAAAGGCAATAAAAGGCTATTTGGTAGGTTACGATGGTGATGAAAGATATAGAATTTGGGTTCAACAGCAAAACAAAGTCTATGTTTCAAGAGATGTAAAATTTCAAGAGTATCTTAAAGTTTGTGCTCAAAAATCCAGTATTTCTGATCATTCCAGTATAAGCACTGAGAGTAACACCAGAATCCCAATTATTCCTCCAAATACTTGCATTCAAGATTCAAGACAAGATTTTTCAGAAAGTCAAGTGGAAGAAGAAGAAAATGACGAAGAAGATGAACAACAAGATGAAGATCAAGAAAGACATGTTACTGACATAAGCGAAAGTGAAGAAACAGATGAAGAAGAACCAAGTACTTCATACAATCTCAGAAATCGTCAAACTTTACAAAAACCTAAAAGATTTCAAGATGAATGTATCAGCATAGCTGAAGATATTATTTGTAATATTGACACTCCTCAAACTTACAAAGAAGCACTTGAAACTAGGGAAAGCTATGAATGGAAAAGAGCTATGGAAAGTGAAATCAATTCGTTAAAAGAAAATCAAACTTGGACATTAGAAAAATTGCCTAATGATACCAAAGCGCTACCCTGTAAGTGGGTTTATCGAGTAAAATCTAACCCAGATGGTACAGTAGACAAATTTAAAGCAAGGTTAGTTATAAAAGGCTTTGCTCAGCGTCAAGGAGTTGATTATAATGAGACGTTTAGTCCAGTGGCCAAACTTTCCACGATTAGATCTGTTTTAAGTGTTGCAGCCAGTGAAAATATGCATCTAAAACAATTTGACGTTGTGACGGCATTTTTATACGGAGAATTATCTTTATGAATCAACCAGAAGGCTACACTGATGGAACAGACAGAGTTTGTAGATTAAATCGTAGTTTATATGGACTTAAACAAGCTCCAAGATGTTGGAATAAGAGATTCAACGACTATTTGTTAAAACTAGAGTTTAAAGTCAGTGAAGCTGATCCATGTCTTTACATTAGAGAGAAAAATAAAGAGAAAATGTTCCTAGCACTATATGTCGATGACGGACTGCTTGCAGCAACATCTGAAGAGGCTTTAGATAGGTTGCTTCAAGATTTGAAGAGAGAATTCAAAATTACTGCTAAACCAGCTAATTTTTATTTGGGTCTTGAGATAAAGCAGACAGAAAATTGCATAAAAATTAGTCAAAAAAGCTACACAGAGAAGATTTTGCAAAAATTTGGATTTTCAGAATGCAGACCCGTAGCGACACCAATGCTAAAACCAGCAGAGATACTTCAAACAGGGAAAGAAAATTCCAAAGTAGATTTTCCTTATAGACAAGCTATAGGAACTCTAATTTATCTCATGGTAGGAACTAGACCCGACATAGCTTATAGTGTGGGCTATTTATCGAAATATTTAGAAGATCCTACTCAAGAAAATGTAGTTCAAGTAAAAAGAGTTTTCCGATATCTTGCTGGTACCAGAGATTTAGGAATAACCTACAATTTCATGAAAATTCCGGAGGTGAAATGTTACAGTGATGCAGACTTCGGAGGCTGTACAAAGACTGGCAGATCAACCTCTGGAGTTGTTTTTACATTTGCCAATGGGGCAATTTCATGGATTAGTCAGCGACAAGCTTTAGTAGCAACCTCTACAACAGAAGCTGAAATAATAGCAGCTAGTGAAGCAACCAAAGAACTTATTTGGCTAAGCAGACTATACAAAGAAATTTGGAAGTTTAGATATGTTCCTATTCTTCAAGTTGATAACTATGCTGCAGTTAGACTGGCTCATAATCCAGAGTTACATCGCAGAACTAAGCACATAAGCATAAAACATTTTTTTGTTAGAGAAAAAGTTTTAGAAGGTGCTATTGCAGTTCGGCAAATACCAACAGAAATGCAGTTAGCAGATGTTATGATGAAACCACTAGCAAAAACTCGTTTGCAGATTTTTAGAAATCAAATGGGTGTTTTGTAACTGTCATTAACAAGGGAAAGTATTGAAGTAATATCCCACCTCCCGGATTATTCCAGGTGTGTTAATAACGTTACAAGTGTCCTTACTGTATGTTTTATTATACAAGTGTATGTTATTGAATTAATTGATTGTCAAGTAAGTCAACTAAAAAGATTTTAAATGTCAGATTAAAATAAATTATTTTACCTACAAAAAACTAGTTTTTTCATCACAGTATTTTATGCTATTTTATGTTTGTATTCATGAAATATGTGGAAAATATCGAAGAAAATCTTAACTTCGGGGGGGGGGGGGACCGGGCACCCCCACCCCCTTTCCTTATATACGCCACTGGTATGCATACTCCAATTAAGAAATTTTTATAATTAATTTTTGGTTCTAGCATAACAGAAAAAATCCATTATTTTAGTAAAATATATGATTTACGCTCGTGTGCAATAAGTTGTTGAAAAAAATCACTTAATCACATAAGAACCTTCCTTTAAGTGCAAATGTCAAATTGACAGATCATGTTGTTAAACTTTTTTATTTTACTTTTAATATCGCTAAAAAAATCAACGTCAAAAGAAGTTAGGATTTCAATATTTCAAACATTTATCTTGGTAAATTGCACGCCACTGAATGAATAAATAATTAAAAAAGTACTGTGAGCAACAAAAATCATTCCATAAAACTCATAATTATATTTGTTTAAATATTCTTGTTAAAACAAAAGCGAAAGTCTTTTGCATTTCTAAAAAAACCATTAAAATCCTAAAAAGCATACAGGTTTACAGAGTTTTGTGAAGAACTTGAACAACCGATTTTTAACATATATGCATACTCTGGTTTCTTTGGGAGTTTTTTACAAGATAGGAAAAAACAAAAAAACATTTTTAATAGTTAATTCGGTAAAGCATCCTTTTTTAAATAAATATATTTTAATAATTTTTATGTTCGGAACGCCACTGAATGTAGCGGACAATTAGTAGTTCCAATTTTTTTGTTTGGATATTAAGCTATACTTGTGACCTAACATTTGATATATAACAAATAATAATATCATTTTGTAGAACAGGTAGAAATGGCTTAAAATAGTTTTTGTGGAAAATGCACAAAAGCTAAAAACTGAAATTTGGAACTCCTGTATCTTAGAATTCATAGGTCGCACGACGATGGGGCAATGACAACTCTTCATCAGGGCATCAAGGTCTGTCTACAACATACTTAAATATAAGAGAAATTCAACCGAAAGCCACCGCCCATAACCTCCGGGCGAGATCCTTTTTTTGAGTTGTTTCATTTTTGTTCTGAGGGTGCGATTTGTCTTGGATTTTGTTAGTTGGAAAACAATCTTTATTAAAAACCAAGAGCTATTTCTTCTTTTGTTTAAAAATATATTCATGCTACAATTGCGATTATAAACCTATGCAAAAAATAAGTGCGAGCAATGTTTATAACTTTCTTACATTAACCAGGATAAATGTTGTTATGAAATAAGTAATAACAAAATGCTGCTAATGTTTTTGCAGAACAATAACAAGTCAAAATGTTACCATTGTAGTTATAAAACAATGATCAAAATACAAATGTAATACGGAATTATTAGTCAAAGAAATACGAAAATCAATCAATTAAATTAAGTCATCGATGGCCTTCAGCTTCATGTAATCTGAATTTTTAAATGGGTTTTTATAATAAGTGTTTGACATAATGTCATTCTTATTAATATTAATGGAGATGGCTATTTAGTAAAATATGGTCAATCGCCTGGTATGAGACATATGTCAACTTTTTTGAAATTTTTTAAAAATCCGTGTTTTTTTTAAGGAGATGTTGTGCTTTGTTCATATTTTTTTCGTTAACTTTCGAAAAAAAAAAACAAAAATAGTTTTTTGTTACTTTTTCCGCTGCATCTTTAAAAAGTAAATTAATTATATATGCATTGTACTTTATAATTTAAAACTAGCCTGGTCAAAAAGTTTACCAAACCAAAAAATACTGTTGTTTGACATAAGTCATTTATTCTGAAATTTACTACACAGCAGCAGTCTCGAAAAAAAAGGTTTTTTTAAAATATAGCTGCCATTTTATTTTAAAGCGACAGGTTTCAAATTTTTAAAAATTTTTATGTTGAGCCTTCTTAAAATAAATCCATTAAAATTAATTAAATTTCTCCTAAAACAGGATTTTTTTTAAATAACTTTCGTAACCGTCATCAATTTACTCTACTAGTGGCAACAATAGCTATTACAAAAATGTGCGAGCAATGTTGTTAATACAGTCTTGCATTATAGAATAAATAATAACAAAATGCGATCAATGTTTTTACAGAACAAGAACAAGTTAAAATGTTACCTTTGTAGTTATAAAACATCAATAAAATTACAAATGTAATACGGAATTACTTAGTCAAAGAAATACGAAAATCAATCCATTAAATCTAGTCATCGATGCCCACGACTAGTTTTGCCAATTTTTCAAATGATTAATTTGTCTTAGATTTTGTTAGTTCAAAGAGAATCTTTATCTTAAACGATAACATAAAACTATTTCTTCTTCTGTTTTTTTTTCTTTAAAAATATACAAACTTTTATTTTTAGAATGAAGATGATGCAACTCAGATTGAAACTTTCAGCACTATGTTAAATATAAACTGGAAGCTTTTATTTGTGCCCACATTGTATAAAAAAGAATGCTGGATCTTGGATGGAGAACACTTTGGTGCGTTTTACTAATTTTGTTAGAGAACCTTTATCAATAACTATACAATGACGTGTGTTATAAAGTAATAGTCAAATTTCATAAACTATTAACTATCCTGAAAGAAAATAAAACTTGTTAAACTTTGGCAAACCAAAAAGATAACGAGTTCTTTATTAGTAAAAGCAGCAATTATTGCGTTGTCAAAAATAATCGAAATTTTACAAAGTTTATAAATACATTTTGTAAAATGAGAAAAAAAATATATCTATAAATAGTAATGCCACAAATGCTCTTAAATGTAAATATGCAAAAAATATTATTATCAACTTGTATTACATACAATGTTGTAAACCTGTGAAAAAAATAAGCAATGTTGTTATAACAATCTGACATTAAGTCCGATAAAATGCGATCAATGTTCTCACAGAACAATAACAAGTCAAAATGTTACCATTGTAATTATAAAACATCGATAAAAAGATAAATGAAGACCACAGGCAAAGAAGGCGCTATGTCAAAAAACGGGATTTCGAGAAAACCCGTTGTAAAGTTGGAACATGGCGCCTTTTTAGCCTGTTCATCAATATTACAAATTGAAATTACTCCTGCCCGAGTGCATTTATAGCCTGAACGATAGGATATGGTGAAACTTAAAATTTTTCTAATAACTCAATTTCTTTAAAAATTGACATAGCGCCTTCTTTGCCTGTAGTCTTCAAATGTAATACGGAATTATTTAGTCAAAGAAAAACGTGCTATAGCTCCAATTAATATGAATTTTTAAATAGGTTTTTATTAATACGTCGGACACGACTAGTTTTGCCAATTATCCAAATGATTAATTTATCTTAGATTTTGTTAGTTGGAAGATAATCTTTTTCTTAATCAATAATTAAAAACTATTTCTTCTTCTGTTTAAAAGATATGTAAACAAAAAGTAAAAGCCTGTAGTAACTTTTTGTCTTTTAAAATATACAAACTTTTATTTTTAGAAAGAAGATGATGCAACTCAGATTGAAACCTTCAGCACTATGCCAAATACGAACTGGAACCCCTTATTTGTCAACACATTGAAGAGGAAAGAATGCTTTGGTGAGTTTTACTAATTTTGTTGGAGAACCTTTATCAATAACTATAAAATAACTTGTGTTACAAAGTAATAGCCGAATTTCACAAACAATTCCTTAACTACCCTAAAAGGAAATAACACTTGTTAAACTTTGGCTAACCAAAAGATACCGAGTGCTTTATTAGTAAAAGCAACAATTACTGCGTTGTCAAAAACAATCAAAAATCAAAATATATATATAAATATTAATGGCACAAATGCTCTTAATAATTGTTAATATCCAAAAAATATTATTATATAAACCATTTATTTAGCAAAAACGCTAGTTATAAAAACAGAAATGTAAATATTATATGCTTAATCTTAATAAAAAAAAACGGTTATTATAAAGGAAACTACTGATTATAAAGGAAATCATATAAACAAAATAAAAACATCCAATCACCAATAAGACAAAATCACTAATTAAATGTTCTTAACTTAAAAAATATACAATGATGTTACAAACATACAAATGCTACAATTGCGATTATAAACCTGTGAAAAAATTTCACAAACAATTCCTTAACTACCCTGAAAGGAAATACCACTATTGTAAAACTTTGGTTAACCAAAAGATAACTAGTGTTTATTAGTAAAAGCAGCAATTATTACGTTGTCAAAAACAATCGTATACAAAGTTTATAATATAAACACATTTTGAAAAATGATAAAAAAATATATATCTGTAAATATAAATGGCACAAATGCTATTATAAATGTTAATGTGCAAAGAATATTATTATTAACTTGTATGACAAAAATGCATAAATGTCTACAATGTTGTTACAAACATACAAATGCAACAATTACTATTACAAAAAAGTAATATAAATATACGTGCGAACAATGTGGTTTTAAACATACACATGCTACAATTGCGATTATAAACCTGTGAAAAAATAAGTGCGAGCAATGTTGTTATATCTTACATTAAGTGCGATCAATGTTCTTCCAGAACAATAACAAGTCAAAATGTTACCATTGTAGTTATAAAACATCGATAAAAATACAAATGTAATACAGAATTATTTAGTCAAAGAAAAACCCCCTTTAGCTCAGTGTAATCTGATTTTGTAAATGGGTTTTTAATAATATGTCCGACTAGTTTTGTCAATTATTCAAATGATTAATTTGTCTTAGATTTTGTTAGTTGGAAGAGAATCTTTATCTTAATCAATAACCAAAAACTATTTCTTCTTCTGTTTAAAAAATATCTAGAAAAAATTGTTAAAGCCTGTTGTTAATTTCTTTGTCTTTAAAAATATACAAACTTTTATTTTTACAACGAAGATGATGCAACTCAGATTGAAGCCTTCAGCACTATGCCAAATACGAACTGGAAGCGCTTATACTGGAAGCCCTTATTTGTCACCACATTGAAGAAGAGAGAATGCTGGATCTTGGAAGGAGAAAACTTTGGTGATGTTTACTAATTTTGTTGGAGAACCTTTATCAATAACTATAAAATAACTTGTGAGTTACAAATAGTCGATTGTTATAAACAATTCCTTTACAACCCTTAAAGAAAATAACACTTGGCTAATTATAAGATAACGAGTGCTTTATTAGTAAAAGCACCAATTATTGCGTTGTCAAAAACAATCGAAATTTTACCAAGTTTATAAACACATCTTGAAAAATGAGAAAATAAATCATTCCATAAATATTAGTGGCACAAATGCTATTATAAATGTTAATATACAAAGAATATTATTATTAACTTGTATCACAAAAATGCATAAATGTGTACAATGTTGTTACAAACATACAAATGCAACAATTACTACTACAAAAGAGTAATAAAAACAATGTGGTTTATTGTTTATTGCGATTATTAACCTGTGAAAAAAATAAGTGCGAGCAATCTTGTTATAAAAGTCTTACATTAAGTGCCATAAATGTTTTTATGACATAAGTAATAAAATGCGATCAATGTTCTTACATAACAATAACAAGTCAAAATGTTATTATTGTAGTTATATAATATCTACAAAAATACAAATGTAATGCGGAATTATTTAGTCAAAGAAAAACGTCCTTCAGCTACATGTGATCTGAATTTTTAAATAGGCTTTTATTAATTTGTTTTAGATTTTTTTGGTTGGAAGAGAATCTTGATCTTAATCAATAACCAAAAACTATTTCTTCTGTGGAAAAAATATGTAAAAAAATAGCTTAAGCCTATTGCTAATTTTTTTATCATTAAAAATATACAAATTTTTATTTTTAGCATGAAAATGGTGCAACTAAGATTGAAACCTTCAGCACTCTGCCAAATACGAACTGGAAGCCATTATTTGTCATCACATTGGAGAATGCTGGATTTTTGATGGAGAAAACTTTGGTAAGTTTTACTAATTTTGTTAGAGACCCTTTATCAATAACTATAAAATAACTTGTGTTACAAAGTAATAGTCGAATTTCACAAACAATTCCTTAACTACCCTAAAAGGAAATAACACTTGTTAAACTTTGGCTAACCAAAAGATAACGAGTTCTTTATTAGCAGCAATTATTGCGTTGTCAAAGTTTATAAACACATTTCGAAAAATGATTAAAAAAATATCTATAAATATTAACTGCACAAATGATATTATAAATGTTAATATGCAAAGAATATCTGTTAAAGCCTGTTGCTGATTTTTTTTTAGATTTAGACCAGGCGCGGGTCGTGCCGCAGGCGAGGTGAGGTGGTACATTATATACACCAGTATACAAGTTATTCTCTCTTAAAACTGGTTGCGTCACCACCTAAAACACCTAGAGCATGTTACACCAGTTGAAAGAGATCAGCAACATATTTGTAGGCAAAAAGTTTTATTTATAATGTCGTTTTTCTGTTTCAACTGACGTACCATGCTCTAAAAATTCCAGGACGCAACGAGTTTCAAAGGAGAATAACGTTTGTACTGGTTTTTATAATGCAAGCCTCACCTCGCCTGCGACACGAGCCTCCGCTGATCTACACACTTGTATTTTTAGAACGAAGATGATGCAACTCAGATTGAAAAATTTAGCACTTTGCCAAATATGAACTGGAAGCCCTTATTTGTCACCACATTGAAGAAGAATGAATGCTGGGATCTTGGATGGAGAAAACTTTGTTGAGTTTTACTAATTTTATTAGTGAACCTTTATCAATAACTGTAAAATAACTTTTATGTTTTCTTTTTTAAAATATATTATTAATTCATCATTTTATTTTTCAGTATGTTTGTTCAACTGTGACTGAAACTTTTGAGAATTTTCAAGTTTATGCTTAATTAGAAATAATGCAGCTATTGACCACATTAGAAAATGGATTAATTCTAAGGAGAGATTGCTTCACTAAGATATTTTAAGGTACTCATTTGATAACTAATGTGTTTTTGATCTAAGTAGATATAAAATTGTACAAACAAAAGAGTGGTTATAAACCCCTAGTGTTATTAAATTTTGTTTATTTTTTAAAATATATAAACATTCTTTTATTTTTAGAATGAAGATGATTTATCTCAGACTGAAACCTTCAGCACTATGAATTGAAAACCATAACATAGTACATTGAAGAAAATGATGGATCTAGGATGAAGAAAACTTTGGTTAGTGTTAACAATTATTCAAATTATTTATTTGTCTTGGATTATGTTAGTTGGAAAACAAGCTTTATCAAAAACCAAGATCTATTTCTTCTTTTGTTTAAAAATATATCGCCTAGTTCATAATTTGACAAAAAAATATAAAATTGGGTTTAATTTTTTTTCTTTAAAAATATACAAACTTAGAATTTTGTTTCTAGAATGAAGAATATGCAGCTCAGAATAAAAGCTTTAGCACCATGCCAAATACAAATTGGAAGCCCTTATTTGTCACCACATTGAAAAACATAGAATGTTGCAGCTTGGATGAAGAAAACTTTGGTGAGTTTTACGAATTTTTCAGATTATTTATTTATCTTGGATTATGTTGGTTAGAAGACGCTCTTTATCAATAACCAAAAGCTATTTCTTCCTCTGTTTAAGCAATATATCATCTGCTATTATTTTACAAAAAATAAAAAAGTGGGTTAATTTGTTTTTTATAAAAAATATACAAACTTACACTTTTGTTTTTAGAATAAAGAAGATGCAGCTTAGAATCAAAGTTTCAGCACTAAGCCGAACACAAATTGAAAGCCCTTATTTTTCACCACATTGAAGAGGACAGAATGTTGGATCTTGGATGGAGGAAACTTTAGTGAGTTTTACTCATTATTTAGATTATTTGTCTTGGATTATGTTGGTTGGAAGACATTCTTTATCAATCACCAAAAGCTATTTCTTTTTCTGTTTAAAAATAAAGTGGGTTAATATGGAAAAAAAAAAGATAAATTCAGACCAATTTTACTGTATGATGAAAATATGACCTTGCAGGGGTCCAGAAAAGCATTAAAATGGGGCACTTGCATTTTTCAATCTGACTGAACAGGCTTCTTGATCACAAATGACACTATATTCTTGCAAAAGTTCAGGTATTTTCCTGAACACTTATGGTGTGCCAACGGACGTACATATTTTTTTTTTCGGTTTTTCCCAATTTTCTCCTACTTAAAATATTCCGATTTTTTTCAAAATTGACAGTTATAGTCTCCTGTTTATTAACAACCTTGCCAAGTTTCATCGCTCTACATCAAACTGTCCACGAATAATCATAAAAAGAAAAGAACGAGTTGAGTGAAAAAATAAAAATAAAAAACGA
This sequence comes from Aspidapion aeneum, assembly GCA_963576565.1. Lineage (NCBI taxonomy): Eukaryota > Metazoa > Arthropoda > Insecta > Coleoptera > Brentidae > Aspidapion > Aspidapion aeneum. The sequence continues at coordinate 80,804,796 of OY755042.1, read as the reverse complement.
CGCCGTTAAGGGCGCAAGAGATTAATTTTCGCTTGTGGCGATAACAAAAGTGTACTGATTGACCTGTAAACTCAAAAATTAAAAACAGTATCAGAATGAACAGCGCAGAGCACCAAAAACAGATTAACTGTTGAGCTACGCGATGAATGGCGCTGCTTAAATGCGATGAATTGTTTTCAGAGCTTGACTTGCAGTTGTGCCATGTATTTCTGTGGTTAGTAATTTGTTTTGTTTTTATGGTGAAAATGTGATAATCTAAAAAATTTAAGACGTCAAAAATGTCCAGGGAAATAAAAACAATGCTAGAAAGAGAGGGCAATTTGAAATATAAATTTCTTAAAAGGGGTATTGCGATAAAATAATCAAATTATCCAACAAAAAAAAGTTAATACAAATTTTCAAAACCTCTTTTGTTTTATTAAATTGGTATAGCGCGTAGCACATACAAACTTAAAAGTTAGAAAACCTTAAGCCGATTTTCATAAAGACAATTTGATAAACACAAACAAAAAAGAAATGTCACTTACAGGAGTTTTAAATGATTTTAATATGAGTAATTAAAAAAATTACGTTTTATTATAAAGAATGTTTTGCTCAAATTCAATTTTTAAACAATTTTTTGTTCTTTTAGAAACACCATAAAATGAAGATAACTGAAGATTCCTTCACAACAATTAGTTATAAGTTATCTCCTAGGTAGTTTTAAATGTTCTGAAGTTTTTCACCACGCGGCGAAAAATTATTTTTTTTGCTTTTGCCTTTTATTCGCCAGCGTAATTTCAAGTCACTATTTTTTACTGCGCAGCAATAACATATAATTTTTTTTCTTTTCTTGAGATTCGCCTTCGCCTGCAGTATCAATTTTCACTAGTGCAGCTAGTTTTGTCTTTTTATCAAATATCTTCTTAATTTAAACAACAACAACAGTTTGGCTGCGCTAAATCTCTGAAATTTTTAAAAATATTATCTCGACAGCGGCGATAAATTAACATTAAATTCAAGATTTAATAATTTTTTTTAATCAAAAAGCCAATCTGTTTGAACTATTTTGCCTGCGCTATTAGTCATAAGTTTAGTGGATAGCGAGGTTACTGATGGGTTACCTAAGTTATTATACGGATTCCTTCAGAGTGCAGTCTATTTATAGACCGATAGTTTGTATAATGTTGGCTTTCGTATAATGCTTGAGCAACAACACTTAGTCGCCTCTAGCTTTCTTTTCGTTACTCTTGATTTGGCAATGCAGGATGATTCCCTCGCAATGTCTAGAAGTGGAATGGATGGGGACTACGAGTCTGGAAGGGAAAATCCCTGCAGTTGTCAAATGCCTTTACTTATACCCTTAAGTACCAAGGGCAGATTTAATGGTATCATGCCGCGACTTTATGCTCATTGGGCGTATCGTTGGCAAGTACGCTGATCGGACTTGCACCGGGTGCATCGCCAATTCGGACTTTCAGCCGGGGTTCGGTTCGATTCGGTTCGGTTCGGTAAAAATGCATGCTGGGGTGCTACCCGAGTGGCCACGCGTTGGAGGGTTGCCTATGGTTTCATCCTTGGATCGAGCCATACCAAAGGCGTTAAGAGCGCAAGGGTAGAGTTAACATGTAACGTGGTACGTATGTGTTAACACCGCCCCAGATTTTGTGTTGCTTACCCTTACCCTTAGCGTCCCTTTACGTAGACACACTTTGTGTCTATTAGACTGTGTCATATTTTTAATAAGTATTTTTTTTCTTTCTAGGGGCCATAAACCTTCCATGCCTGTTTCTTTTTCAATTTTTTTTATGTCATGTTTTTTAATTAAACAGGCATTTTTTTTGTATTTTTTACTTTTTTATTCTTGTTTTATGGTCCACAACCATTTGTTTTGTTTGACACAGTGTCAGTAATAAAAGGGAGTAACTAAATATAACATATTAAAGCTTTTTGTCCCGTAAGCTGGAGGAAAGGTTGATCGCACTAATGGTCTGTTGAATCTGATCTCTATAAGTTTTGGTGTTTGGGAGCTTGACCTTGCATGGTCTTCGCGTGGGTCCTGAGGCCACAAGATGCGCCACGAGGGCTCTAGTACAGAAACTTCCTTGATTTCCTCTGTCACCAAGGGGATGCTTCTACTCGTTGTGTTGTACGTTAGCAAAATGAGGAGAAGGGATCATTCCCCTCACTAACCAAGTTTCAGCCTGATTTGCTCAATTGGGATTAACGCGAGAAAGACGAGGGGGGTCTTCTTAGCAGATGATAGGTTTATCTCCCAGGTTTAGAGTTAAGAATCTTTAAAAATAATTTTTTTTAAAAAATGTCTGATCTGTTGTCTCTTAAAAAGTATTTTATAGTTTTGAAGGTTTGGTTTGGTTTTTTTAAGTGCTATTCTAAGGTACATCTTAAACTTTGTTTCTAAGATCAGACATCCACAGAGAAAAACTTCAAAATTTATTTTTTAAATTTTTCTTTGATTTTAACATTTTTTTAATAGAAACTCTGTGGCCTAATAAATTTCTTATCACGCCTGCGTTAAATCTTTTTTAAATCATCAAATTTTTTTCTAAAATTTAGTTTTTAATTCAAAATATTTCACGCGGCGTTAAACATAAGACCCCCCTTTAGACAGTTAGAGGTACTTTTAACGGGTCCACTTTCAAAAACTGCGGCCTTTTTTTATTGATCATTTTTAAGGCCTGCCATACCTTCAAATTTAAAAATATTTTTTATTTTTTAGTGGATCACGTTTCAATTCAAATTGATACCGTTTCTTTTATTTTTATTCTCAACTTGACACTTTCAACGGCGCTAAATTATACTTTTGACCTTTTTTTTTTAAATTTTATATCGCCTGCGGAATTTTTTCAGGAACTGGTGAAGAAGCGTGGCATAAAGATGCTTCATCTATAAAGGGTAACCTGGTGTGGGGCCATATACACAGTATATTGTTCATTGGCTCGTCTAGTTGTCGACCTTGAATATTGCAAGTAACTATTATGGTTCCTTTGCGTATACGGTGCATGAGGCGTCAAGTGCGGGCGGTGTGATTACTAAATGCGGGCCTTCTCACTGGTATTGTGTTCTGGGGCCACTGGCAGGTCGCACTGGAGGCCTGTTCCCAGGCGCTGTATTAGCGGGTTGGTCTTATAAAGCTTTTAGTAAGCGTCAGACCAAACAATACCTTGGGCTTACCGAGATGCACCGCAGTAGAGGAAGATGGTTAGACCTTTGGACCGGGCTTCAGTGGAAGCCATTTTTTTTAAAATTTGAATTCAACTTTATTTACTGTGTCAAAAGAAGTAACTTTTTATGATTATTTTCTTTTATTGGATCATAACATTATATCTTTGGCCCATGTCCTTTTTCTTTTGCTTATTCAATTAGTTTTTCTTTAAAATTAAACATGGGCATATTTTGCGTCATTCTTTTTTTATCTCTTAATATGGTCCAATGAGGCAGTTGGTATTTTTGGCACAGTTGTAAATCTTCATGCTTTGTTTCTTTTTTTTTTTCAGTAAAAGTGACTAAAAATCTGTTAATACTAAGTCATAATTTTGCTAAAATATAATTTTAAATCGTTGGGCGGTGTGCAATATACTGAACCAGTGATGTATATGTATTTTGGAAACTTCTATTTTCCACGAGGGTTATTGAAAGCAGATTATACGGGGCTATTTATTGCACTGGTGTGCTGAGATGGTGGTGTCAGCCATTGGTTTCATGCTGATTTGCTTAGTTCCATTGCTTTTTAACGGTATCTTATTAGTAATCTTTCAAATAAAGTAATTTAAAAAATAATAAAACAAATAAAAGTACCTAATTAGAATAGGTTTAGATAGTTAGATTTGATAGGTCAAATGAGGGCTATATTTCTAGTTCTGCAGTCATTGGTTAGGGCTATTAGATTTTTGGGTAGGTAGGTATACAGCAAGTGGGAAAAAGAAACCGAAAAAGCTGTTTGGACAAAGAGACTAATACCAAATATAAAACGATGGATGGAATGTAAACATAGATATTTCAATTATCAAATAACGCAGATTTTAACAAATCATGGGTGCTTTAAAGTATACACAAAACGCATAGGAAAACAATAAGCGATAGATGTATGTACTGTATGAGCATAGACGACGTAAACCATACACTGATTTATTGCCCAAAGTTTAGAGAAAAACGAAACATTATGCTAGAAGCCTTACATATAGACCAAGGAAACGTACTACCAGAACAAATCATAAATAAGATGCTAAAAAACAAAGATAATTGGAAGGTAGGTAACCAATTTATCAAAGAAATAATGGTTAATAAAAGCAAAGATGAACACTCAGAACAAACAATAATAATAGAGTAAAATAGAAATTGTTTGATACCAAACGGCTTAATAGTATTGAAGTATTGCTAGAAGTCTTCAAAAGAAGTTTAAGTCAGTAATGAGAGTAAAGGAGCACGACAAAATAAAGTAAAGAGAGAGAAAGAGATGATATGCACGAACTCCTAATAGCCAGAGCGGAAGGGAGATGCACGAACTCCTAATCGCCAGAGCGGAAGGGAGATGTAGTGACTTCTCTATGGTGACTACACAGAAAGACTGCTGTGCCACCTGATTTAATGTTTAGGAAACGGTTCCGGGGGCACATGCATTTCAAAGGGACCACTTGTTTTCAGTGCTTGCACTGGCTACGCCCTTAACAAAAAAAAAAAGGTTATTTTCATTAACTTATTAACCGGAATACGTTACGTGATTTATAGGAACAGGTTGTAATAACAATTGTATTGTAATATTTTTAAATACATAAAAATTAAGACTTTTTCGGTGGTCTTATTTTAAATGACAAGAATTGTAATATTATTTGTAAATAAATAAGAATTAAAGCTGTTCTAATGGGGCTTTCCCATAAAAAAAAGTACCTCTTTTTTTGGGTTATACATCAGCCGACAGGCCATCAAAAACCATTCCAATACTTTTTTTTCCAAAAAACTTTTTTTTTCTAGGCGAAAAAACACATTTTTAATCAGCGATTCAGTGACCCACGGAATTTTTCAAATCTACCTTGTGACGTCAAAATCTACCTTGTGACGTCATCGAATATCTGGTCGATTGTATTGTAATGTAAAGTGACTAGTTAACTGGGGGACTGGAGGGACTTTGCGTCTGCCTCGTTGCTCCGATATGCAACTGTCAGAAAACGTTGTTTTGACGTTTTGTAGTTCTATGGTTTTGTTTACCACATTTATTTTTTGGTAATTTAACTTTGTTTTTAGTGATTTTTGAGTTTTGAAAGAATATTTTACGTTGTTATTTTCCACAGTGAGCCTACAAATTTCGGTAAGTTCTTAAGTGTGCAACCGAGGGTATAACAGAGTGTGCACAAACGTAAATTTATTATACTTTGTTGCTGATGGTATAGTGGAAAAAGACAATCCTATATTACTAAAGTATTGTTCATACTCGTCTTAGTCTTTTGTTTTTGATTAGTCTTTGTCCTTTGATTAGTCTTAGCTGTCTAATGGATCGTTCATACTCGTCTTTTGTCTAGTCTTTTGTCTTGGTTTAGTCATATGTCTTGTCATAAGAAAGTTAAAACCACTGTTTCTTATGGGAGTGTTCATACAATGCTTTTGCTTTTGTTTTTGATTAGTCTTTGTCTTAAGAGTTGCCAACTTTCAATCCTTAGGACAACGACTAAGACGAGTGACAAATATCAGCTGATATTTGTTGTTTTTTTTTACAGGGCGTCCGAAAAGTGCAAGCGCGCGGCCGAAATTTTGAATTTACCGCCATTAATCATGTTTTTAACAGAAAATCTCAACTTAACCTCAAAATTTTATTTGTTTTTATTTTCTTTTTCGCTTTTGTTCTTTCGTGTCTGTGTTTCGTGCACAGATTAGGTTAAATAAGATTGTTTTGTGTAGAAAATGACTTTTAAAAAGGGGCCTTTTTATTGAAATTGAATTTTTTTTCAGTGGGTTATGACTAAGACTAATCAAAAACAAAAGACGAGTATGAACAGCCGATTTTGTTTAAGACAGCTAAGCTAATCAAAGGACAAAGACTAATCAAAAACAAAAGACTAAGACGAGTATGAACAATACTTTAAACAAAATCGGGTGTTCATACTCGTCTTTTGTTTTTGATTAGTCTTAGTCATAACCCACTGAAAAAAAAAATCAATTTCAATAAAAAGGGCCCTTTTCAAAAGTCATTTTCTACACAAAACAATCTTATTTAACCTAATCTGTGCACGAAACACAGAAACGAAAGAACAAAAGCGAAAAAGAAAATAAAAACAAATAAAATTTTGAGGTTAGGTTGAGATTTTCTGTTAAAAACATGATTAATGGCGGTAAATTCAAAATTTCGGCCGCGCGCTTGCGCTTTTCGGACGCCCTGTAAAAAAAAACAACAAATATCAGCTGATGTCTGTCACTCGTCTTAGTCCTTGTCCTAAGGATTGAAAGTTGGCAACTCTTAAGACAAAGACTAATCAAAAACAAAAGCAAAAACATTGTATGAACACTCCCATAAGAAACAGTGGTTTTAACTTTCTTATGACAAGACATATGACTAAACCAAGACAAAAGACTAGACAAAAGACGAGTATGAATGATCCATTAATTTAGGTTTATGCATTAGGTATATGTTTGTTGTTTAAAACTGCCTTTATACACCTAGCAATAAAATTTGCAACTGCGAAGAAGTTGTTGCAGGAGAAAAAAGTGTAAAAAGGTCAATATAAAGGCACTTTTATAACAAGTTAAAAAATCTTTAAAATGTTACCTTTTAAAAAAACAACAAAGTGATTAATTTAGTTCAATTATAAGTTGATTTGAGATAAAACAAGTTAGGATAGGGCCCCTTGGTAGACCCACATAGGTTAGGTTTGGTTGAGTAGTTTAAGAGGTATAGAGGTGTGTTCACAAACAATGGATTTGATAGGTTTATACAGGGTGTTTTTGAATAATGTGCTAATATTTAAAAAGCTAATTTTCAGGTCCATTTTGAGTAAAAAACTTGATATGCATATATGCACAGTGTACTCTGGTTATAACGTACCCTCAAGGGCTCAGAAAATATGTACTTTATAAGCGGATGCACATTATAAACAACACAAATAAAAAGAAGACTATTATGGCCAGACCTATGAAAAATAACTGAAATTACATTATAACCCAGCTACATTATAACTGGAGTACACTCTATGTGTTAAATGTCTTTCAGATACAAGGTAAATATTAAAAATTTTGACAAAATCTTTTTTTATTAATAAATCTGTTACTGCTCTAGATCGTCTTATGAAATTTGATACACACTTTGTATTTATCAAGAGGCTGTTTTCGATATCTACCTTGTTTTTATATTTGACTAGGGGCATTCATGTGGAAATTGCCTTTCATATTTTCAAAGAAAATAATGGTACTTATGACATTGTTTTTTATATGTAAATTTATCTCTAAAATTTTCATTCTCCCCTGAGCAAATCTCATCTCTTGCTTTTATTTGTTTGACATATGCTTTTTGTAAAAAAAATTTAATTAAATTCCTTCATTTACATCTTGCTACACCCCTTACAAGAAAATACAATTTATAGTTAAAAGGAATATTGTGAGGACATACTTAACTAAAAAACAACAAAGATTGCGGGTAATTCCTCAAAAAGGGATATTAGTAGCTCACATACTAGTTTTGGTCTTCTTGGACCTCTTCATGTTTCCTTTTCAGACACCATCATCCCCATTAATCGTTCCTTAACACTTGTTACGCTCGTACCGAAGAGGTCCAAGAAGACCGAAACTAGTATGCGAGCTACTAATATCCCTTTTTGAGGAATTGCCCGCAATCTTTGTTGTTTTTTACAATTTATAGATTTTTTCAAAAATACTGAGGGCCACTCATATAGAAATGGCTCTAGTTAAAATGAAATAAAAAACGGCCGTTATACATCAGAAAATGCCTCTTGATGAATAGAAAGTATATACCAAATTTTTGGAAAATCTTTAGCAGAGACATAAAGTAATATTTATGTATTAAGTATATATTATTCTATAGCAGAGATAAGACATTTAGGACATATGTTCATATGAAGTTTTTTTCTCAAAGTCAACCCAATAATTTCAGCCTTGACATATTTTAAGAATAAAAAATAAAACTGCACAAAATTAAGCATCATAGGGTCTAGCACCCCTTCCCCCCAAGACATATTTCTGGGTGTGCACTGCTACAGATAAAACTTTATTAGCTAGAACATTAGCTCTCAATTACATAACTTTATCTAACCATGCATAGTGCCAACTTAAAATTTGACTTGACTTTGCCTTATATGAACTGTTAATGAATGGAAGATTGCATCAATCCATTTTTTCAAAATTAATCTGACATTATTTTTAATTCTTATATAAAAATGCAGTAGCACACCCAGGAATATGTATGATTTGGCTATTTTATTTTTAATTCATGAAATATGTGAAAAATAACTAAAAAATACTAAGGCCTTGGACCCCGAGCCCCCCCCCCCCCTCTATGAGTGTTTTCGCCCATGTGGAATGTTAATGAATGGAACATTGCATACATCAATTTTTTAAAAATAATTTTAAATTACTTTTTAGGATTCTGTAAAAGAGGATTTACAAAGTGTTGATCCGACAATTTGCCAAAATTGATCACATAATGATAGAACATATGGATTCCTTCAGTTTAGTGCAAAAATAAAAAATGTTAAAAGTGGAAAGTAAGTTAGGTATTGGGATAGTGTTACTTGGAAATGTTTCTTTTATTTTATCAGAAAAACTCGTAGAAAGTGTAATACATAAGGCAGGTTTTACAACTTCTGATTCCTTTGTTTCTTTTAACTTCAATCATCAATAATAACAGCTAAACTAATGACATTTTTTCTACAAAAATTTATAGTGCTTTTATTCAACTTTGGTTGACTATACAGGGTGTCATTGTTCAAATTGAATGGGATGAGGAGCTTATGTCTGATAAAAAGTGCATATAACACATGGGTCAAAATTCTTTTGTTGTTGAGATACAGAGCATTAAATTGATGATTTTTTAAACTTTTTCGTTATAGGGTAAACACCCCAGTAATTGCCACTTTAACTTTCAGCATTGACTATACAACACAATATTATAAACATTGCTGTAAGACTTTAACAATTTCCCTTACCCAGTAAAATGAAAAAATGTCAAAAATCCCCAGTACTTGCCAATTTTACCTATTAGTTACCAATATTGTCAACCAGAAATTGCCAAGTCCAGAACCATGATAAAGTTTTTTTTATTTAGGTAAGGTGTAAGTTCAGAGACAAAAATATATTTTAAAAAGGCATTATACTCTTCAGCATGTTGCACTTAGTCACACTTAACAATTCAAAAACCTATGGAATACCTTCCCTAATAAAATTCAATAGGACTTTTGGTAAAATCAGCCTGTGAGACCCAATTTAAAAAATATCTATTTTTATTGACTCAAGTAGAATTGTCTTAATAATACCGCAAGTTATTACTAGAAGGCACCAGAAGGTGGGTAAAGTTGCAGAATTGTCTTGATAAAAAATAAAGAAAGCAAAGATGGCATCTACTGGGCCATGGCAACTACTGGGATATTTACCCTAACTTTCTTAAATGATGCAGTAAAAATATGAAATTTGGTGAATTTTTGATACTGAATCAGAACATGAGCAATAGATGTTTTTCTTTATGTTTTTTTTTAAAGAAATAACATCTAGGGAGAGAAAAAGATTTGATAATAAGAATTAGCAAAAATAAAAAGTTTTAAAAACTGTTTTTTTACCAATTTCTGGAGGTTATTTTAACAGCCTGTATCTCTCATCAAAAAAGGAATATCACATTTTTGGATCATACGTCATTGGCCAAATAATCATTTGGTAGTGACATATTTTCTTTTTTTGTAAAACCCTTCTTCCCCCACTCATCAACTGTAACAATGTTGTATCTTAAAAACAGAAAAGTGTGACCCCATGTTACATTTTTTTTAAATCAGAAATGACCTATATTAGCGATCTCTAACTTTGTATAGGCACTTTACCTATTGATTTCTTTTATAAAGGTTTATAATATACTTTCTTTCTGGTTAAATTCGAAGTTCAATTATTTTTAAATTAATTTACACCACAACACTAACCCAAACTGTTTAATAAGTAAGGGCACATTTAATTGTACAGGATATGTCAAATTCGATGGTTTTGGGGTGTTTCAGGTATTTCTGGGCAAAAGAATGAATGAAAATTTCTTGTTTTTTATAGTTTTTTTTTGTATAAGGAATCCAACTTTTAAAAGAGATTGAGCTCTCAATTTTTTTTAGAGTGATGAAGGAAGTGTATGGTGACAACGCTATTGGGCAGAGAGAGACGCACATATTTGCACAGTTAAGGCCAGAATCACTCCCATACACAGAGTAAGGAAAATTATCTACACTGTGCTGATCGAAGTTAATAAGAAGGAAAAATTGATGCATTCTAAGTGCAAAGATTGTTCAGCAACTGCAGGTACATTTTTAAAGAAAATTTTTAAATTAAAAGTGCCTTTTAGTTCAGGCCCTACAAGGTCCGATACTGCGTTTAATGACAGAAGCAACACACTTGGTATGGATAGACATAAGACTCGCCCGAAGATTTTACGAAAGGGAACCACCCTTAAACGTGCTTTTTGACGGTTTTTTGATAATAACTCGAAAATAGTCAACTTTTCTAAAAATATTCTACAGATCATTTTGCAAGCGGATAAAATTTCATTTTTAACTATGTGCTTTAGTACGCTCTAAAGGCAGTTTTATATTCCTACAAAAAGAGGGGAAAATGTTTAAAATATGTTTTTTTATTTTTCTTGTGGCATTTTGTAACGTTAACACATTGTTTTTAAAAAAAGTACTTAAGGTGAGTAAAAAAATATTTTTAATTAGTATTAACTTAAAACTTAACTTTTCGAGTTGAATTCATTTAAATTGGGGGAGGGGGCACCCCCCTCTCGCCCCCTTATAAGTGATCTTTTACAGTATTTTTCTAATTATTTGCAAACTATTAAGTTGGCCAAAAACAACTAAGTAATAGTTATTGAGGCTGACCAAAAGTCCTCTAACGATGTATAACATGTTTTATAGGCATTTAAATAAATGAATAATTTTTTTTTAATTTTATTAAATTTTACTCTCCCACATGTCTGGTTTTAAAACTCATTTTTCAAACGATGTACATCAATCCCCCCTCAACGCAGCAGTAGATCTTGCACAGTTGCCCCAAAAATGGTCAAATTTGATGTACACTTGAATCTTCATTTATGAAAACCATGTTAGAACATTACTAATACACATACTGCGTTTAATGAGAGAATCAACACACTTGGTATGGATATAGAGTATACTCCCCCTAATCTTGGCGGGGGGGGGGGGGGTTCCCTCTCCTTAAATATATTATTTTTTTTTCTAATAAACCGAAAAATGTCAAATTTTTTAAAAATATTCCACATATAATTTTTGGAGCAGATAAAATTTTCTATCCAGCAATGTTTGTGCCCCCCTCCCCCTGAAAGCAGCGGCGCACGTTCCATAGGCGTACGAAAGAAGGGTTACATACAAGTTGGATAAAAAATACCCTTCTTTTCTATTGAACATGCACCCCTGCTTCCAGAGGTGGCCAAGAACATTGCTATAAAGAATATTTTGTCTGGTCCAAAAATAGTTACTAGAAGATTCTTAAAAAATTTTAAATTTTTCGGTTTACTAGGAAAAATGTTAAAAAATATTTAAGGGGGGGACCACCGCCCCGCCAAGAGTAGGCGGGTGGATCCCCCTCGTTTGAACGCAATATGTGTATTAGTGATGTTCCAGCATAGTTGTCTTAAATGAAGATTAAAAATGTATATTAAATTTGACCATTTTTGGGGCAGCTGTGCAAGATGTACTGCTGCATTGAGGGGGGAGTGATGTACATCGTTTAAAAGAAAATTTCTTCAGCTCTAAAAATACGTTTTAAAACCAGACATGTGGGAGAGTAAAATTTAATAACTTAATTCCACACTTCTTATTTATTTAAAGGCCTATAAAAGGTGCGCCACTACTGATGTAAGGGGGGTGTGTAATACATCGTTAGAGAGGACTTTTCATCAGCCTCAATAATTGTTACTTAGGTGTTTTTTGCCAAGTTAAAAGTTTGTAAATTGGGAAAATACTGTAAGAGAGCACTTTTGAGGGGGGTGAGAGGAGGGATGCCCCCACCCCCCATTTTAAATAAGGTCAACTAGAAAAAGTCAGTTTTAAGTTATTACTAATCAGAAATAATTTTGTACTTGTTTAATTGTTCAACATTTTTGTTTCATTTAAGGATTTCCACAAACACATTTATTTTTATTTCAAGGAGGCTATATAAAAAAACATATCTAGCTTAACAAGTATTTAACTGTATACAATGGGCTTTTAAGCCATAATATTTTTTTGTAAAAAAATAGTGCTAAGGATAAAAAATACCACAAAAAAAATATGGGTGTCTCTAAAAGGTCTGTACAAAATCTTAGCACATATTCCTGAAGTCAAAATAAGTTGATTTAAAGCAACTTACCTTAGTCCGAAATTGCTTAGAGAAAAAAGTTATAGTCATTTCAACTATAAAAAGAGCATTGTGAAGCGCCCTCTAACGGGCACAGTGAAAAAGAATCCATATTTAGGTTTCGCATCCCAAAAAACCCCCGGGTACCAATTTTTAAAGTAATGTGTTGAGAAATGTTTATAAATTTTAAGACAAACGATTTTTAATTTTTAAATTTACCGCCCTGTATCTTTGAAACGGAGCAATTTCGGACTAAGGTAAGTTGCTTTAAATCGACTTATTTTGACCTCAGGAATATGTGCTAAGATTTTGTACAGACCTTTTAGAGACACCCTGTATATATATTTTTTTAATTTTCCCCCTTTTTTGTACGCTAATGGAACGTGCACCACTGCCGTCAGAGGGTACTAAGGTACATCGTGGAAAAAGAAATTGTTTCCGCATGAAAAATGATTTTTGGAAAAGTTGTCTGTTTTCGAGTTATTAGCAAAAAACTATCCAAAAGCACGTTTAAGGGGGAGACCACTCCCCTGTCAGGGTTGGGGGGGGCAATCTCCTGCCAGGGTTGGGAGGGGGTGGTTCCCTTTAGTAAAATGTTTGGGCGAGTCTTATGTCTATCCATATTAAGTGTGTTGCTTCTATCATTTAACACAGCATATAGCTTAAATCTTGGATGTAGGGCCTGAACTATGTTTCGTAACTGTCAGACCCTCTTTCTACAAACTACAAATTTAAAATGTTGGGCCATTTTTTACTGTTTTTACTCGTAAAAACTTTTTTGTTTAAATTTTAAATTCTACTAGTACAGGGAAACTAGGGGGTTTATTGGGAACTAAATAACATAAAGCTATGACTTGCCTTAAGTGATAGCCCTTAGCTTTGTAAAAAGTCCCCACCTCTCACTCCTTGTCAAAATGGCGCCGTCATCTTCAATTTTTGCTCATTTTTCTCTGTTCTTTTCTCAATAACTTTTAAAGTAAAGCTTTTTTGAAAAAAGTTGATGAGACAAAAGTTGTGGACAAATAAAACACGCACCAAACGGTGTTACTCTGGTGGTTCGGTTCGGTTCATTCTATTTTGTAAAATGTTTGCTTATTTTCTTAATAACTTCTAAACTCAAGCTTTTTTGAAACAAGGTCTAATGACAAAAGTTGTAGACAAATAAAAAATGCATCAAACAGTGCTATTCTAATATTTATACCTCAAATGGTTTTAAAGATAGGAAATTTTAAATTTATTTTGTAAAATGTTATTTTATTTCTAGTTTTTATTAATTTACTGTTAAAAAAATAGTTTAAAAAAATGTCAACTCAAGACTAGGCGCAGCCCCGACCTCTTTCCCTTCAGGAACATTAATAAAATGACGCTGCCTTGTATTTTTGACTATTTTCCTTTACTAGCCTTTTACTCAAAAAGTACTTCCTTGTTAAGAAAATATGTTAAAAGAAAATTTAAATCTCATTAAAAGACCTAATAAATGCGATGCTTTGGAGTAGCCAGGCTACTATCCTTGCCAAGATACGTACACTTAAGCATCCCCAATATGCCGATTTCTAGCATTTTATTTAAAACAAACACATGCACATTTTTTATTTTAAGCAATTTTCTTAGAAACAAAGCAATTTGTGAAAAAAAGTATATAACACTTTTAGAAAATAAAATTTCCGTTTAAAACATATACCACTCTGTGCAGTATAGAGTGTAGGTAAAACTCCAATGGTGCTTGTATACTGGAATCGCCTTTTAAAATTCAGTTTTTATTATTTATTACAATTTTTACGAATTACAAATTGCAAAACAAATTTTTTTTAATGATCCGTTTTAGGGCGCCAATAAAATATTCACTGTAATATTGATCAAATTATGTTATACATCGTCAAATGGTATATTTTATCGTCTAAATCAGAGACATATAAATTTTTTCCTAAAGATTCAATAGATTTTCGACGATTTCTGTAAATCACACACTAAGTTGTACATCGTTAGAAAGAAAATGTAGTTTTCTTAATAAACGTTTACGTATGTTTTCTAAAAATGATTAGTTTTTACGGAAATTGCAAAAAACTTATATAAATAAATAAATATTTGTTGTGATTGTTTGTTGTTGGAATGCTTAAGGGTATGTATCTTTGCAAATGTTACCTAGGAAGCTCGGAGATATCTCGTTTGATAGGTTATTTGATGAACTTTATATTTCCATTCTAAACAATTTCTGAAGAATAAGTACTTTCTCAATAAAAAGCAAATAAAGGAGAAAATAATCGAAAATCCAAGATGATATAAAAGCATCTAAACAAAGGAAGGGATTGTGAAATTTGCAATATTTGTTTGAAGTATAAAGTAGTCATCAGAAATAAAACAATGTTAAAAAATAAAACTGACAAAAAAAAACCTCATGAGTTAGAACATTGCATTTTTTACAATCACACATTTTTTGCAGACTGACAGTTACAAAAAATAATTTTCATAATATAACTTGGTGCTAAATTGGCGTCCTTAGTAATAGGCTTTAATGTATTTTTAACCAAAGCAAAAAGTACCTATTTACTATAGAACCACCCAAGTAGTACTGTTTTTTTTATAAGTTTTCTACAATTTTTGTAACAAATTATTCTTTTTTATAAAACTGATATTTTTTCAAAGAATTAAGAAGAACTCAAATAAGGCAAAATTTTTACAAAATTAAATAAATTTAAAATAAATTCCCCACGGGGGTGACTTTTAGTATCTTAATAAGAAAGCTAAAAGCTATCAATTAAGCCAAGTCATCATGTTTATGTTATTTAGTTCCCAATTCACCATAAATAGGCCTTTCCCGTTTCCCGTAGTATACACTATTTTATGCTTGTCAAAGAACAAAATTTGCACACTAAAATTTAAAGCTCTATCATATAAAAATACTCTGCCAATATATGGGCCCCTAAGCTCACACTAGGTACTATAGTTATAGTGTACGTGTGAGCTAATATAACTAAAAACTGAAATATATTTTATTCAATTCCAGACTAAATTACCTTTTGTTTGATACCACACAAGCCATGTTTTGGCTTAAACTCAAATTTTTGAAATCTACCCCCACCCTTACAAAAAAAACAAAAACTAAAATGTATTTTGTTAAAGTCCGGACTCAATTACCTTTCGTTTGATATCACACACGCCATATTTTCACTTAAACTCTAGTTTTTAAAATATACCCCCACCCTTTTTTTTAAAATAAATTAAAATGTATTTTGTTTAACTGCAGACTCAATTACCTTTCGTTTAATATCACACACGCCATATTTTCACATAAACTCTAATTTTTGAAATCTACCCCCACCCTTTTATTTGGTTTGTGTTCGGTGGATTTTGTTCATTTTTAAATGGGACCATCTCGACCCAAGACCCAGCCTAGATACCAAATTTCATTAAAATCGGCCAAGCGGTTTTTGAGTTATGGTCGTTACAGACAGACATACAGATACACAGACAGACAGACAGACGGCGCAACAAAAAAGTTTCAAAATCATCTGAAACGCAAAGATATATAAAAAATTTTGAAATCGGAGCAACTTTTTTTTTCTCGAAAAAATTAGGATCACCATAGCTCACACTACTATAGTATAGTATATGTGTGAGCTAATATTGAGAGTTGGCTTTGTATACTTATTCCTTAGCATCAAAACCCGTTCCCATATAATCTCTATAAAAATCCACCTTGAGCTTCGTTAAATGTAAAGCTACGAAGAAATCAATTTTTTGCGACTTTGTAAATACAAATAACTTTTGCAAAAAAATCAAGAGAGTAAGAATAAATACGTAGAATAAAATATATTTTAGAATAAAAAAAAACGTCGTATAATAGTAAAAAATTTTTATATCTGATCTCTTTTATGAGGAATAACTATTTTACAAAAGGGAAAATGGATCTAAAGTTTAAAGTGTTCTATTTATTTTTAGCTCACACATATACTAGACTATAGTAGTGTGTTAGCTCACACATATACTATACTATAGTCAGTGGCGTAGCGTGGGGGGGCGCGGGGGGTTCGTCGCCCCCCCCGCCCCGAGGGTAGTGGCGCTCCATAGGTGGGAGAGGCGCCCTTGTGTCGTATCGGCCCCCCCCCATACATGATGACGTTTTGTTTTAGTTGTAAGATTGCGTCAGAGGCGCCCTTGTGACTTATCGGCCGCCCCCTGACATATGATGACCAGTTTTTTTTTTTTTTGGAGACGGCGCGGTTCAATTTTCTATGGCGCGGTTCTTTTTTTTTGGTCGTAAGATTTGTGAGAGGCGCCTTTTTTTTGCCGTAAGATTTTTCATCAGTTTTCAGAGGCGCCCTTTTTAGCTGTCGCCCCCCCCGCCCTTTCGGGCACGCTACGCCGCTGACTATAGTAGTGTGTTAGCTCACACATATACTATACTATAGTAGTGTGAGCTATGGTGATCCTAATTTTTTCGAGAAAAAAAAAGTTGCTCCGATTTCAAAATTTTTTATATATCTTTGCGTTTCAGATGATTTTGAAACTTTTTTGTTGCGCCGTCTGTCTGTCTGTCTGTCTGTATGTCTGTCTGTATGTCTGTCTGTAACGACCAACGCGCATAACTCAAAAACCGCTTGACCGATTCTAATGAAATTTGGTACCTAGGCTGGGTCTTGGGTCGACATGGTCCCATTTAAAAATGAACGAAATCCATTGAACACAAACCAAATAAAAGGGTGGGGGTATATTTCAAAAATTAGAGTTTATGTGAAAATATGGCGTGTTTGATATCAAACGAAAGGTAATTGAGTCTGGAGTTAAACAAAATACACTTTAATTTATTTTAAAAAAGGCTGGGGGTATATTTCAAAAATTAGAGTTTAAGTGAAAATATGGCGTGTGTGATATCAAACAAAAGGTAATTGAGTCCGGAGTTTAACAAAATACATTATAGTTTTTGTTTTTTTTAAGGGTGGGGGTAGATTTCAAAAATTTGAGTTTAAGTCAAAACATGGCTTGTGTGGTACCAAACAAAAGGTAATTTAGTCTGGAGTTAAATAAAATATATTTCAGTTTTTAGTTATCTCACACGTACACTATAACTATAGTACCTAGTGTGAGCTTAGGGGCCCATATATTGGCAGAGTATTTCTTTTTTTTTAAATTTAATTTTTGAGAAAATCCTATAAATATCTAGCGAAGTTTAACGAGGATTTTTGGCAGAATATATGGGAATGTGGCTTATATTCTAACTAGGTATGCTAAAATGCTGTAAAAGTATGGCCATATACAGTGTGTGCGAAAATTTGCTTAACAAATTGGGATTTTCTTTAATATTATGTTTAGCGAAAAATTCTTTCTGCAGATAAGTTTTGCTTCATCTAAAACGTTAAGCAGTTTTTAAGTTAAAGGTCACAAAAAAAAATCATCAAAATCCAAAATGTCGGCGAAATGTTTAGCTTCATAAATCGAAAGCCTGACGTAAAAATTAAGAAAAGCGCTTTTGTAGGACCTTTTATTGTCTTCAACTTTTGTTTAAACTTTTTTTTCTAAAACATACAGAAAATAAATATTTTTAAAATAACCCTTTTCGTGCACCCTAAATCGAAGATGGTGAGGGGAGCCGGCCCCCCAAGGCCCAAAACTAGCAAAAAAACACTACCTTTTGCAAGCTGGGGGTCTTTTTTTGCTCTAATGACTGGCCTAAGAGCGGTAAAACCAAATAAATGTAAAATGTTTATCCCAGCATAGACATATATATTTTTGGAATAACTTTTCTGTTTTGGCTTTACAGGGGAAGCGAGGAAACAGAATGCACCTGCACCACATCATATTGGAAAAAATAGTTTTTATCTGATGTTGGAAATGACAAAAAGAATCTTTGACGCGAACCTCAACGATGGCGCTGTCTGGTTCAAGCCCTACATTTTTAGCGAAATACTGCGTTTAACGAAAGGAGCAAAACACTTGGTATGGATAGGTATGAGACTCCAATCATTTAAGGAAGAACGTTAAAATTTTTATTAATCCAGGTATCTTTATTTAAGACAATCATACCCAGATACCACAGGACGTCCATTTTAGGTTGAGGATGCTTGGTGAAGGAGTGGTTCCCACCTTTAATATGCTTTTTAACTGTTTCTTGCAATTAACTGCAAAATTATTAACTTTGAGAAAAAGGCCTGGAAATAATTTTGGAAGCTGACACTTAACTTTAACCGCTTCCACAGCGAAGGCAACCGTGGTTGAATCTAAAATGTTTGCGGGAATCTCATGTATATTCATACTGTGGTTCATTCTTTTATTAAACATTATTGTCTTAAATGACGATTCCTGGATATACAGATTAAAGTAACTACATGGGGATTTCGAAAAAAGTAAGAGCAATTTTGTTTAAACGGGAAAAAAGTTGCGCCATTTCAATCCCCACCAGATGCTGTATCGAAATTAAAGATTCTACAGGGGTTTTCAAAATATTGAGCAAAAACTAAAAATTGTGTTTTTAAAAAAATTTAAATATTGTCTCCATCTTGTATACATCCAAATTTAATGAAATTTGCTAGTTTTGTATTAGCGATGTACACTTGTGCTCCTAAAAATCCCGTATACAAAAAAATTATTACTGATAATTTTTAGTGTAAGTTACTGAAAATCCAGTTAAGATATCTTGGCATTTTTAAGTTTTGTGTGACAACCAAAATGTCAAAGTCAATCTTTTAAATGTCATTTGGTACTAACACTATAAACTTAGTCAACAACAAAATATAAGTACCCTATTACAAGTTTCCTTGTATGGGATTTTTACAAGCACGAGTGTACGTTAATAGAAAGCAAATCTTGTCTGTTTCAAAAATGATCTCCAGAAGCTTTTCAAAGAAGCTGACACTTTTTGAGGCAGTTTTCGAAATTATTGAAATTTTGACAACTTTAACAGTTGTTGAGATATTGGTTAACAGCCCACTACCACAGTTTTTGAAATACCTTTAAAACTGGTATTTGTAAAAGTCAACCTAACATTTTTTTGAGCTTTTTTTTACAAAATAAATGTTTTAATGTTAGAAACTGGTGATATTTTATCATTTTTAATACAAGCTGGACACAAAATCCATAAATTAAAAAATTACCATTTACAAAAATGAGAGGGCTTTGTAGCTTAAGGCAGTGTGCAGTGCTTGATACTATCGTAATAAAGTGTCAAATAAGCATTCCAAAAACTCCCTATTACCAAAAAGCACATGTGTATGTTACTCCTTTTATTAAATGCAGTATCTGAATGCGTAGGGCCTCACTGAGCTAGGCCTGCTTAGAGACCATGTATATGTCATACATACATGGTTAAAGAAATAGAGACGCGACAAACTTACCAAAGTCAATTTTATTTAAGTCAAAATCAGGGAAATATCGTCCTATATACTCTAGCACTGTTTAGAGAGACGAGTCGGAAAATAAAAATAAACTATTTTTGACAAAACATGTCATACATACAGGGTATCTAGTAATGCTATAAGCAGCCTTCAGGGCATTGTTCCATTTTGTATTTCAAAATAAAATAGTAAATTTCGAATTTTTAGGTTAAGTTTAAAATATATTTTTAAATTAAAAACATAATACATATTTTTATTATTCCTAATTTAGTACAATAAACTAATGTTTTTTGAAATGTTGCACTATTTTTTGCCTCCTTTTGTTTGTTTATAATAACTTTTCTTCCACTGTAAAATGGTTTTTATAAGTTCCAGTTAAATTTGCAAATTTGTTTTATTTGTAAAATTAAATTTCTAAGTTGTTTTTTTAGTTATTGATAAAAAAGAAAAAATATTAACATACAATATTATTTTTTTTATTATGTATCTTAGGGATTTACCTGTTAAAATTTCGAGCCCATGTTAAGATAGAGACAAGTCCTAGCTACAGGCGAACCGAACCAAACCGTAAAAAATATATATTTTTTTTAATGGGCTTGTTTTTAATTTTGTTAGCAGTGACCAATCTGACTTGTTTAGATTACCCAATATAAATATTTTCGAGGAAATATTAACAATTTATAAAATTATTTTATAAAGGTTTAATTAAAACAAATGTTTGCTTATTAGATTAAAGGGAATCCATACTACATATGTACCAAATTTTAACATTTAATAAGATGCAGAGCAAAAGTTAACATAGGGTCGAAATTTTAATGTGATGTGATGTGTGATATATCATAATAAAATTTACTGTATTAGATTTATAATCTTGAGAATTGCAAATTTTATATTAACTTAGACATTGCAGGGTTGATTTTTTTAAAACAATCACGCTTTTATAGTTGTTTTACTTTTGCATGGCAGTTCGCAAACTTTGGTTCAAATCAAATCATTTAATTGTCAAAAAGATTTTCAATAGTAAATTTAGACAATTTCACAAAAAGTAGGTAAGGTAAAAAAAAGAAAATGTTTACAGTAACCCAAAAACAAATAAAAGAGTTTTAATGTATTAAATGTATGGTTCTAGCACACATTAAATTAATTTTTTAAAAATATATTTTTTTTAGCCTCCTCTCGATCTCTGAAAAATTTCCTTAGATCAAGTTTAAATTTTTGAAGTGTAAACTTCTTCAGGCGCGTTTAGCAGTTTTTGTGGGTAGTGAATTGAACTGAGCCGTCAGGCTCGGCTATGTAACGCTCATTCGGGTGAAGTCGGCTTGAGTGCAGATGAAAGCCAGTATTATTAATTTCGCCTTGTTGAAGTTTACACTTCTGCCGTGTGGTCTTAAGCACACATTTTTTTTTAGACTGGGTTGGTTTCTAACCCTGTGAGGGATAGAGTTAAATTTTGTTGCAGAAGAAAATAAGGGCTTTTACTAATGCTGGATGCAGACCTTGTATTATGGTGATTGAAAGCTATTTACAGCTGGGAACTGATCTTGGTACCTCCGTACATAAATTGGTGCCTCAAGAATTAGAATACAAGGTGCTGGCAAAATATATATTAAATGCGATTTTGCAGTATCAGAATGCACTTAAAGTTTCTGTCTTGGCGCCAGAAAAGTATCTGATACATTATATGGCTAAATGCCAAAGAATAATAAATATTTACTAGTTGTTTTGTTGCTAAAAGATTTTTGAGATTTAATATTGCAAGAAAACTTGCTCACGCCCAACTTTCCTGCTACATAATACAATGTAAGCATTTCATCTACTATGTGAAAACCCAAAAACGTACATGTCTGCAACCGATTATTTTTTTTTTAATATAATATTTATGTCAGTGATTTGTTTTACTGTTTTTGTTGGATTTATAGCTTGTTTTTCTCACACCATTCACTAAAAATTTTTAAAATAAAGATTGTATTTGCCTTAAGCTCTTTTAATGTTTCGGCTTGTTATTACTATTGTACAATCATCAGCATACATTACTATTTTAATAATTTGGCAAAGATTCAGGATATGTTCAATCATGTCATTAATGAAAAGGATAAATATAAGTGATAATAAAACACTGCCTTCGGGGACACAATGATTAAGACTGGCTTCCTTTGGGATTCTATACAGGGTATCCCATAACTTAGGGGCCATAGGCCAACAGGTGATAGAGGAGGTGATGTCTGATGAAAAAGTTCCTATAATGCATGGGTCAAAACTCTTTCATTGTCGAGATACAGACCATCAAAGTTGGCGATTTTTTAAACTTTTTTGATAATAACTTTAAAAAAAACGCAGTAAAAATATGAAATTAGGTAACGTCGTGTATCAGAACAAGAGCAATAAATTGAAGTCAAAATTATTTTTAAAAAAATTAGTCAGTCAATTTTTTTTAGAAAAAACTATTTTTTTGTCATTAACTTTTATGAATGAAATTTTTTGTTAATAAAAACAAGTGTCTAGCGAGACATCGGTAATAATAAAATATTATTGATATTACTTAAAAGAATAAGTATGCAAAAATTAATTTTTTGAAAAAAATTATTTTTTATACATTTTTGGAGGTTACAGCTTGTATCTCCTAAACTTGTAATTTTATCGAAAAAAGGAATACCACATTTTTAAATCACAATTAGCTAAGTATTTAGCGGGCTGTGACAGATTTCCTTTTTTTGGTAAAACCATTTCCCCCCCCCCCACTCTTCTAACTTTAAAAATCTTATATCTTAAAAACAGATGTGTGTTGGCCCCCATGTGATATTAACTTTTTTCTCGGAAATAGCCTCCTCTATCACCTGCTGCACAACTGTGGTTTAATTATATATAAATATTTTTTTAATGAATAAATAAAATATTAAATAATGCTGTTTTGAAACAAGAGAGGCTTTAATTTATAATTTATACATATTTTCTAAAAAAAAATTATATTATATTTTCATTTTTCATGCATTGCAATTTGGTTGTTTACATGACTCCAAGATATTTTTAGCAGATAGCAGTAGCACCTCATTCCAAAAGCTTCAAGTTTTTTGCAGGCAGCATCAGTTATCGTCCAGGCTTCTACAAAATAAAAAAATTCACATTGTTTTTTTTCTCCAAATTAAAATTTAAAAAAAAGACTTACACAACCAAATTTTGGTAAAAATTTTTCAAAAAGTTATAACTTGACAACCTTGCTTAGCAGCTAGCATAATGTGTTTTTTAAATTTAAATAAAAAACTGCACTATGTTTAAGTAACCTTTCCCTAACCATGAAGTATGTGTCCATATATTTTAACCAAGGCCTACTGGGCTTAAGAGATAGAAAAGGAGTGTAAAAGCAAAAGTTGTAGAGTTAATCCTAAACTGCCAGAAAATACATGCTCTTAAAATAATTGCAGTAGACATTGGTTGAAATATATGGCAACACCCTGTGCATACATATTCAGGGTGTTTCCTAATTGAATGTCAATATTTATAGGGGTGATTTTTGGGCCCATTTTAAGAAAAAAACTTTATATGAACATATGTCCCAAACGTCTCACCTTTTGAGATACAGGGTGGTAAAGTTTTCAAAAATAAATAATTTACTATTAATATCTACAATACCACTTCAGATATTTTAATGAAATTTGTCATACATGTACTATGATTCAAGAGGCATTTTTTAAAGTATCACTTTATTTTAATTTCCATCAGTGGCGTTCGTACGTAATTTGACCTGCCTATTTTGGCAGACATTGATGGCACGGCACTGATTTTTCCGAAATAAAAATTATTTTTGAAATCCCCAATCATTTCTAACCAAATTTGATCACTTGATTTTTTTCAATCCGATGCACGGTTTTCGCTTAAAAAAATAAAAACCGTTTCTCTCCATGATCATAATAATATAGTTAATATGACCACCCTGTATCTCAACAGGTAAGATGTTTGGGACATATGTTCATATGAAGTTTTTTTCTTAAAATGGGCCCCAAAATCACCCCCATAAATATTGACATTCAATTAGGAAACACCCTGTACAGGGTGTCTCTAAAAGGTCTGTACAAAATCTTAGCACATATTCCTGAGGTCAAAATAAGTCGATTTAAAGCATTACCTTAGTCCGAAATTGCTCTGTTTCAGAGATACAGGGTGGTAAATTTAAAAATTAATTAAAAAACTGGGCGTTGCTATGACATTTTGCCAGTGTAAAAGTAAAACACTTTAGTGAAATAGTCATTCAAAATGATTTCAGTATTCTGTTGCGGCAACGAACACTAAGAACGGAAATATCTCGAAAACGACTTACTTTAGCGCATGTTAACAAGAGTACCTTTTTGGCTTAAAAAGATTCAGGAAAATATTTTCTTCACAAAAAAAAGTTAAAAGTTATAGTCGTTTTAAACTATAAAAAGAGCATTGTGAAGCGCCCTCTAATGGCCACAGTGAAAAGGTATCCATATTTAGGTTTCGCATCCCAAAAAATCCCTGAGTACCAATTTTTAAAGTAATGCATTGAGAAATGTTCAAAAATTTGAAGACAATCAATTTTTAATTTACCACCCTGTATTTCTAAAATGGAGCAATTTTGGACTAAGGTAAGTTGCTTTAAATCGACTTATTTTGACCTCAGGAATATGTGCTAAGATTTTGTACAGACCTTTTAGAGACATCCTGTATATCCTTTAGTTTAATGATCTACACAAAGGTTGCTTGCAAACTTAATAGGGCCATGACTAAATATTTGTGTGCTGTTATTTGTCACATCAACATATTCTGCTGTTAGTTTGATGATTTATTGTAAAATATATTTAACTGCCAGTTTCAAAATTTGCACCATGCTTGTTCATATACTAAGACATAACAAAAAACGTCAGTAGACACTCGATCCGAGTTATTTGAGGGCTTTCCAACAATTTATCATATCCAGTTAGGTAACATGCAATGCATATATTCTGTATTTTTGAGTGGGGGAGTTTGTCCAAGAAAAAAAAATGGTTCAAATAATGTTTTGGATTTTTTTAGGGCATTTTTAAAGAGCTTTTCAATGATGTATTATGTTGTCCAATATTGCCACCGGTAATGGAGATATTTTGATTTTTCTAAATACATACCATTACTGGACTATGTCATCTGAGCAGGAGGGGCCTGTCTGAGAAAAAAAAACTAAATACACTATTTTTAGCATTTTTAAGAGCTTTCCAATCATTTATCACAACATCCATTTTTGATACCTCTAATGGAGATATTTCCATTTTCCTTGAAACATACCTGTACAATGATACAATAATTACTGTGGGGGGGGGGGGAGGAGTAACTTTGATGGAGTATCACCCAATGTTCTTTTGTGCCAAAGTTCAAGCTGGTCCCAGAGATCAAACTGGTAACTAAAATGAATTAGTGAGAATAAGGACAGTAGAAATAAAAAAATGACATTTCGATCTATCATAGCTATTTTGCTTTTAATCCCAATCTGCATCGAATGAGTATAAAAATGGTACTAATATCACTATATTAAGGTGTATGGCAACACTTATCATAAAGCATTGAGTGTAAGAACGGTGCAAGTCTGGACTTGTATGAGCGTTTTTTTTTGTTTTCCCAAAACTGTACCATTTGGACTTGTACTGTTCTTATTCTCATGGATTCAAATATTTTGGCATCATTTTACTCTAAATCAACAGACTATATGGGGAAAAAGCTAAAAGTATAAAACTTTAGTCCTCAGATTATATTTTGTATA